>CM053785.1:918784053-919384053 GCA_028749045.1 Cupressus sempervirens
CTCACTACATATACATGTAGATCAACCACATCCCCCTCTTGATCCATGACCCCAAAAGGCTCTATGATCTAGGTCTAAACCCTATGTCTAATGAAAAAAATTTGCTAAATAAATCTAGAGTTATAAAATTATGTACATATATTATATCACATGTATATATATAAATTGTAACATACATATGACTCACACTGAGTGGGATCTATTGGGGTTTGAAGATCTCCAAAATGCAACATGATGTCACTAAGACCCTATATCACACATGTATGTACAAAATTTAGATTGAATCAAGAACATATGTATGTCTCTAGGTACATGTATTTAGGCTCAAGTATGTTAAACTTATAAGTGTAAATTTTAGAGTAAAAAATAAATTAAAAAATATAAATATATTTACTATAGCATCATGTAATACTCTGCCAATCTAACTAATATCTAGATCGTGTAGGGATAAAATAGCCCAGTCCAAGTTGATTGCATCATCTAAGAGCATAGTGGTAAATAGATGTTCGTGTACTGTGGGGACCTAAGTATTGGGTGTTGTAGGAGGTGCTACATGCTGCTAAGTAGCTGGGGGGATGGGTGTCATAGGGCCCTATGTAGGAGAAGGTGTTGTGTAAGGTGCAAGAATATCCTCCTATCTTTGTAAACCTTGTGATCCTACTATGTGTGAAAGAATATGGTTGATCTATCCACTAATGTCACTAAGAGAAATCCTTGTGTCTATTGATAATGCCTGATATGAACCAAGAAGATCAGATGCTAAATAGGATGTCATTTGATGCAATGCATCCATATATGATATAGTTGAAACCTTTAGTGGAGATGGTATAACTATTATCTGATACACATCATCAACTCATGTGCTAGGGGATGTAGCTATTACAATGGTACCATGAGGTCGTAACATATTTTTGCCAAGTTTTAGTCTTCCCCTTTTAAGCTTGAGGTCATTGGTTAAAGTGCGTAAGAGGTGTCTAGGTATGTTTTAGGTTACTTACTTCTCATCTTTCATGAAGCACTCTAGTATCAACATTTCTTAGATCTCCCTTTGCAATACATTTACCTAGTCTTTATATGTGGGCTTCCTATTTTTCTGATTTGCATGAGGATTAGGTGATTTAAGTATGGTTGGAGTGTAAGCTTGTGTCCTCCCAAAGAGAAGTGTTTTGAATTTAATTTCCTACTATCTTTCCCTAACATTGCATATCTCACAGATTATGTGCTAATGAATTGATTTCTCCATCAAGAGAACTGCACCAACTATGAATTCAATAGCTGGAGCCATGGGAGTTATGAATGTACTTTTTCCAATACCTAAGGACTTATGAAGTTGTGGTAGATGCCAAGGTGATTCTCATTCATATATGTGGAGATAAAATCAAATATTCCTTAGGGATATAAGTTTATGGTTTGCTCCTGCATATTCATGGAAATGTAGTCATTTTATTATGTTTTCGAAGCCTCATGAACCTGAGTTAAATCTCAATTCAAATAATCAAATAATGTGATCATAGTGTTGAAAGAACTACTAGAAGGCTCATAATAAGTGAGGCATGCTCAAAATCTTATTTTAGGGCCATCAAGTTAAAGTTAAAGGTCGAATGTTGTTGGTTGTGCCTCAGTCTAGAAAATGATGCTAAGAAAGGAGTTTTCCACCCAAAAGTAATAGAACAATCTTCTTTTTTGGAGGTTTTGAGAATTCAAAGTCAAGTTACCAAAAATTCAGATATCCTTTAGAGATGCCCAAAAGATACTTTTAGAAAAGTAAGTGCTTAACATGTGAACCCATTATGAAGGAAAAGCAATGTTAAAGCCTTTATTTGAAAGTCAAAGAATGGAGTGTGCAAGTTAGAAAATGGATTATTCCTCATGTTAAAAATATGAATGAAAGAAAACCAATATTGCAGAAAAGATAAGTGCTTATTTCTCTTCCTGCATGTGCTAGTATTGTAAAGATATCTTCATTTTGAATTTTGGAGCAAAATGAGGCACTTCCCACAAAGCTATGTTTATATGTTATTCAATAACCTTTAGTCATATCACTTTACTTTAAGTAAAGTAAGAGTGCTCTTGGGTTTAAGTGCAAATAAATAGAAAGTTTAAATAGTCATTGTTTAAGGAATTAAATTCAAAATCTGGCCATTATAATCATTGGATGAACTTAACTTCTCTCATGTGGTGCCAACGTTCTAATTCCTTAAAGCTATTTCATCAAATTTGCAAGCAATTGGTTTATATGAGTTTATTTAAATGGCTATTTATCGAGAACTGCATCATGTGCAATCATTGTGAATGACAATCAGAGCTGCTATTTACAAAAATTTAAATGGGTTGGAAAGTGAGCTAAAAGATTATTCAAATACATCCTTTAAGTTCTATGACTTGGGTAATCTACATAGGAGACTAAATTCCCAACCCATTAACCCAATCACTCTAAAACTCAAATAAAGTGCATTGGTAGAGGTAGTTGACTTTCGAATGGTCATTCATGCACTTGAGTTAGTAAAGGAGTGCATTGAGAGATACAATCCAAAGATGCAACAGATTTTGTTTCCTAATTAGTCCATCCTCTTGTCAATTAATAAGGCACTAATGTAATCAGTATTTGGCATCCCCACACAAGAGTAGTATTGTGACATCAATTTTGGATCCTTTGCATTCTTGTTTAATGATTTAAAGACCCTTAGATGAGAGGACATGTAGAGGACTTGGTCCCAAACTGCCCACTCGAAGAAGAGAAAAATGCCAAAGACTCTATTTTGCATGAACCTAAAGTGAGAGATCATGGATATCCTCACAGTCCTCCTGAGATTGAAGGGAGGAGAGGAGATTTTGGAGTTCATCGAGCACCATTTCTTCCTAGTATAGATTATTTGGGATGAAGATACGAAGATCGATTGGGAAACGATTAGTTGTCAAGAGCTTGCTTCTTGGTTGAATTTTGCAAGAGGATTCGAGCATTTTTATATGTCTTCCTATTGATGTATGCTTTGGCAACACATCATGTGTGGCTTGGTCTCCCAAGTATCCAAAACTATGATGAGAACACCAAGGTCTATGAGTTCTATTTGTATCTACAACTGCAAAGGAGCTATAAAGAGTATATTGCTATAAATGATGCCTTTAGGATGAGATTGTGTTGGGAATAGTAAGCTTATCTTGAGAGGAGATTCTCACCTGAGGAAATTTTGACTATAATTCAGTTCGGATGTGTGTTCATCTATTTGACTTCTCCTATTTGTGATTAGGATCCTATTATGGATTTCCCAAAAGATTTCCTAAATATCTGGAGGACAATGTAGTCTTAGTTGAGCTATGTTGACAAATTTTGGAGGTGAACACCTTATGTTCCAATGTCAAGAAAATTGTTGGGATTCCATTCCCTATTGTGGTAGGCCCATATTCATATGCTTCTAGATCAAATTCCTAGAACTTGGTAAAACAATTTGAAGGTAAGGTCAAGTTGTTAGATTGTGAGGTGCTCAAGCCTCAATATGATGCAATAATGTTTTTGAAGGATAATCTGAATTTGGGATATGCCTATAGGCATCTCTTGAATACTGAAGATTTCTGGTTTGGGTATCTCAATGAGTACCAAAATTGGGAGAGATTTTGGTCAAGGCTAACTATTAATGAAATAAAACTATATAATGATTATGTTGATGTCTTTGATCTTGCAAATGATGGAGCCTACATGAACCCTACATCTTACAAGAAGGTCAAGAAAATACCAATTTTGTCTACTTCACCTACTGAGCTAATCATTGATACAATGGGGGCTATCATGTGAGGAATAAATAAATGAATGGACAAATGGGTGGAGTGGACTTGGGAGAGGAATAAAAGGATTGGAGCTACTAGTTCAATAGATAGAGTTTCAATAGGAGCTTCCAAATCAGCTACAACTACAACCACAATGGCCACTACAGTAACATCTGCTAGTCCATCAAAATCAATTGGCTAAGGAGGAGGAAAACTCTAGAAAAGAATGTGTCACTTACTCCAACCTATGGAGCTATCCCTCTTCCAAACATTGAGAAGATGCAAGCGAGGGAAGTTGACAAGGATAAAGGGAAGGAACAAGAGAAATCAGTGGCTAAGCCATCCTCCCCTATTCAAGTCATTAATTCTGATGGCAATACAAATCCCATGGATGGCTAGGAACAAGAAGCATCTCAACAAGGGGATACATTGGCTTTTTGGTAGCCAAGGTAGTTTCCTTCCCTATTGCTTCCTAGAGAAAGCCAACTTTGTTGATTCTAAGGAATTTGTTCGATCCTTCTACACTTCAATCTACTATTAATGTGCTCTCTAAATATTCTTTGCTCAAGGAGACCATTGATAGAAAGAAGAGGAGATACAAAGATGTCGCTCCATCAAAGGACTTGATCACACAAGTCACCTCCTCTCAGCCATCAAAGAAGACTAAGAAGTAGAAGACAATCACTATGTTGCCTATAGATTCGACAACTGGCCATATGCTAGTTGAAATTGCAAAGCCTCAAAATGAAGGAAGATTTCATGAGCTCTCAAAAGATGATTTTCAAATCAAAACATTGGATCTTAGCATTCTAGTTCATAACTCCATGGTGAACATGTGGAAGTCCACCAAATGAAAATATTGAGGACAAGTTGGAGGAGCTAAGAGTAGAAAAGAAAACATTGAAGGCCTCCAATAGAGAGCTAGTAGAGTACATAAAGTTGGCACTTGGGAGTACCTCTTCCAGTCAATTCAACCCAAATGTGGAAGAGAATAACAACTTATTGCTCAAGCTACAACAAGAGAGAATTTGGACAAGTATGTTGAGCATGGGTAGATCGGATGAAGGCCCAGGGTCCCCCACTGGTTGAGAATCTAAGGAGCTTGGTATTGGACACTCACAAGCTTAGAGTGGATGTATTAGATCATCAATCAACCATATAGAAGGAAACAAACAAGTTGACAAAGAAATTGGCCCTTCTGCAAGAAGTTATAGATACGAAGACCAATGTGGTCATTGCTCACGAGATCCTAAAGATTGGCCAAGAGTCTATGTTCCACTAGAAGCAATCCTTGGATTTCATCATTGAAAATTCTTTGAGATCTACAAGTGAACTCAAGGATGTGCATGACCCGGTGCAAAAGATCATTGACAAATTGTTTCAATATCTAAAGTTCTTGCACATAAAATATTTTGTGTCTACTAATGGAAAGTTGGTGGACATCAAAAGAATGAATTCCAAGTTCCTAGCATTCATTAACAAATTTTTTGACCCACTTAACTTCCAAGTGGCCAAGATCTGAGAACTGTCAGCAACTGATGTAGTCATGAAGAGGGAAATGGAGAAGTTCCAATTGAGGGTGGCCAAAATTGATGAACTAACTAAAATGCATGATTATTGGATGACTGGAGCCAACAACATCCTCATAATAGGTGTTGAAGAGCTAGATAAAGTAACCAAAGCTATGAAAGCATATAGGGCTAAATTAGTTACTTCTAAGAAGGCATGATGATTCTAACACTTCTCCAAACATTTTTCATTCTTCCCCTCTTCTTTCTTTTGTCACCATTCTTGACATTTTGCTAAAATCTCTGGAACAGACAGTGATTCGAGCTTGTCCTATTTTTGGATTATTTTGTTCAGAGATGCTCTATTGAGAAATCATCCAATGTAATGGGCCACTTTGAGAAGGTCTATAGATCTAACCTTTTAAGATGTAAATAAAATCGGTAAAATTTACTTTGGGAAAACCCCTATAGCTGAGACTACTATGTGAGACTTTGAATTCATTCTAATTTTTGTTGGTCATTTAGTATAAGTGAAGTTTATGGAATATATGTGTTAATTTTGAAAGTTGAATGGATGTGAGTGAACTTGGCTTTATTTCATTTATTCAATAGATTGCATGCTTTACTCTCTTCAACATAAGCATGTCTTCTATTCATCTTAATTTGTGTGTTTAGTTTAGTTCTCTGGATAATTAAGTTGGATATTGGTGTAGGAGTAGTTGAGGAATAGATAATTCAGGTATTGTCAAAACATTAGCTGACACTGTAATCCAAGAATTGTTAATTTCGCTACCTTCCCTTTCTTCCTACTATCATAGTTAGTTCTATATGTTTCCTTTTCTCTGCATTTATAGATTTGAGTAGATTGTGTATTGTGAGTTTTTCCCCTTCCCTTTCCTAGGTTGTTTAAAGTGTTGAGAAACTTGGTATTTTCCTTTTCTGCTCTTTGGTTAAGAGCATACCCACAAGAGCCAAAAGAAAAATTCATTGCATATCTTACATACATAAGGGAGTTGTACCTTTTAATTTAGGGGTCATTGATAGATTACTACACTGACCCATTCAATTGTTAACTTTGTGTTTTCCATAAACCTTTGGGCAAGTAAAGAGTCAAGGTGTAAACCAATATATCAAGGAAGACAAATTGTTAACCAACACATATATCTGCCACATCAATCTAAAGACATCTTCTATAACTATGTAGTGATTTTGGTAATTTTAGAATAGATCTAAGTCCTTATTGTATCATCTCAAATAGTCATACCCATAGCAACCATCTATGGAGCTCTTGGCATGACCAAAAGGTTTGGACCCACCATTGCCTATTCATTAACAAGCACAGGGGTGTTTACAAGTCTAAAATATCTCTGATAGTTTATTGAGGCCCTATCTAGCATGACCTAGAAAATATGTATAATCTACATCATGATGTAAAAAAAATTCTACGAACAATTGTTTGTAGAAATAGAGAGGAAACTCATCCTTCTATGGCCTCATGTGATGTACAACTAACCAACGAGGATATATAAATGTTGAAACGAGCTTATCTATACACTTCATAGTTGGATTTAACCTCTAATGCTAGACCTATCTGTATAAAATGGGAACATGATCTTCACCATAGTAGTGGAGACCTCTATATCAATTTGTCTATACTTCACAATGCTAATGACACTGTGAGAAAGAGAAGCATAAAAAGTCTCAATACTAATATCATCATATGGGTTATATGACTCAATCATCTGAATCATACAACATAACTCATCTCTCTAAGTATTAATCTTCTCCTTATTAGGAAGGGTGGTAGAAGCCAAAAGTGGAGAATCTAGGAACTCAATAGCATGAAATAGCCTAGCAACCTTATCTCTAAATAATGCTCTCTCTCCTCAATAGATAATGTCAATCTACATCTTACACCAAAATCAACACTTAGACCCCCTCCCTAAATGCTACCCTCCCCTAATGATGTAGGTGTATCACCAGTACTAGATGTCATAATGTATGATATACAATGATAATATTCCTATAAATGCATAACTAAGATACATGTATATATGATAAAGATCTAGATCCGCACATGCATATATACACATATAAACATACTTACAAGTGTAAATAAAAATAAAATTGAAAGTTAAATTTAATATAAAACATGTACGTATATATATGTACAAAGCTGAACAACTAAAAAATATAGACCGTTTTATTTAACACATGTTATATTTATCAACTTGATGTATAGCTCATGTATGTGAACAAAAAATATGCACATGCATGTGTGATAAAAAAATAATTTGAAAAAAAATTGTTCTAGTTAACTTCCTACCTAATTTTTGACTAAGTGTTAAAGTACATAGGTTTACTATGTTAATGTTTTCTAAAATGTAACTAACTTCTAGCTACAGGTCTGAACAAGTTTACTAAGTTTTGTGTAGATGTAGCTTTGTTTTATATATATATATATCTTTGAAATTGCTTAAATTTTAAGTTTCCAAGTTTGAACAACTAGAAGATCTAGTTTAGTTCAACCTAATGTTTCACTACATGTTAGTTCTAGATATCTTTAAAATGTTCAATATACATAAATAACTATATAGGTTTACTATGTTAATGTTTTATGAAATGTAATTAATTTAGTTATCTAGGTATGAACTTGTGTTTTCTAATCGTGATGTAAAATCTATATCTATGATTAAGTAGATATTTAATTTAAAAATACTACAGTTATCTAGATGTAAAATCTATACCTATGGTTAATTAAATTAAAATTGACTTTAGATTTAATTTTCTAATGTACATACTTTGTACTCTATCTAACATATGATTTAACTATATATAAAACAAAAAACTAATCTAAATAACTAACTAGTAAAACACTTAAAAATACAATTAATTTAACTAATACTAACATGTAATAATAAAAAACAACTAACGAAACAAAACAAAAAACCACCTACCATTTATGATCGAAACACTCTAACCCACTCCACAAAATTTGGAAACTGCAATTGTCAAAATGATATATATATATATATATATATATATATATTCCCTTGTACTATTTTGACCATGACCCTTTTGGTAGAAACGGTTTCGGCCATAACCTTCACTGCCACATTACTGTGGAAAAGCACCATGTACGTACGACTAATAGATTTATGATCGAAACCCTTTTGATCGATAATTTTTTTGGCCATAACCCCTCAAGATGTCCCAAGGGGTGACACAGGTTTGTGCTTTTAACCCTAGGTATTTCTTTTTTCTTTTCAGGAACAAAAGTTTTAAATAAATTATCGCTTGTTAGTATGTTGTTAATATGTCATAAATTGTATTTATTTCAAATGGAGAATGATATAGGAATACAACCCACCATTCGTTGTGCTTAAATCAAGTCCATATACCTATCTAATCATCATCCTTCAAAAAATTGTAATCTATGATCCTTATAACTAGTTTTTTTAACCTTTATTCCCTTTATTCTTGAGAAAGGTCTTCCAATTATTTATGATTATTCTATGATGGGATGGTTCATTGACATTCGAATCCTTGGGAATAGACATTTCACTAAATTGTTTGTCTTGAAAAGGTGGCAATATCATTTCACATAGGAGGCATGGCATAATGATTCAAGAAGTTTCTTTCTAGCTATGGTCAATATGGAACAAGGTTTTGTATTTCAAACCTCACATTGTATTGAGAAGAAAAAATTTTGCAATATCACCATAACTCTAAGAAAGAGCATATTGGTTGTAGGTTTGAGATTTCTTTGACAAACCATGAAATTATTTTTTATACTATTTTCATTATAAATCTACTTGGAATGGACATTAAACCATAGGAAACTTGTTAACAAAGGTGTATGAGATTAGAAGGAAAATGTGTGTATGTGCTTGTGATTTGGATCTAGAACTCTCTATCATCAAAAGTCTCAATTCAATATACCTAGTGCAATTAGGAAATAATTTGAGTTAATAATATATAAGTGACATTCCATCATAAATGAAACATCTTTTCTTTTGAACTTTCATATCTCATCTTGGCATTTTCAAAACTGTGCCCAATAGATGAAATTTAGAGAATTGTTTTTTGGCCACATTGTAATACATAAGCATGCATGGATGTTCATCCTTAGTAGATGTTTCAGTGTATGCATTTTTCATTCACACTCTTGAAATAATTAGTTGAGAAGCCAATATAGTTTTGATAGATGATTAATATTTTATTTTTTGCAGTACAATAAGGATGTTGTCTTAGCATATGATATTGGGCTTAATCAAATCAAGCACCCAATGAAATTCTAGCTACTTATACTACCTCAAGCTACTTATACTGACTGACCTAGCCTCCTACTACTCCCACAAGCCCTAAATGTGCTTGTATGTAAGCCACTTGTACTACATTTTGTATACAAAACCCTTCCATTTCCTTTTTTACTTTCTTCCTTTTCCATTGAAAAAGATCACCGCAAAGACATGGATAACAAGGAGAAGAATGAATGAATGGAAAATTTAGGTGGGGAAGACTTTATAACACAATCAATAAAAAATTAATGACTTTTAGTTTCTCTACCATTCTCCTAACTCAACAAAACCATCAAAAATTACCTCACCTAAGGAAGATGTTGCTCTTGTTGCAGTCAATGTTTCTCTTAGCCTAGGAACATCACTGAACAATCCCACCTGCAATTTGTCACATGAAAATAAAATGAATTTTCACTCTTTTTTCTATTTATGTCCTGACAACATCAAAATTTTGACAATAGACTTAAGTTTTGTCAAAATTTTGACTAAAGAACTTAAGTGTTGTCAAAATTTTGACTAAAAACTTAAGTATTGACAAAATTTTGATGTTATCGGGGTCGTATTAAAAAAAAGTGAATCTGGCAAGCCAAATTGGACTATCAAAAAAAATTTACATTGAAAATGGAACCCAAATGTACTAGTGAATTTGTAAAAAGTTAAACCTCCCAAGATTATTTATCTCTATCAATTTGCAACACATTGATTGTATCATAAGTTTTGTTAATTGTCCTGTCCATGCAAGTTCTTCTAACTTATCCTTATCCTCCTTGATATATTTTGTAACACCCTCAACATAATTTTTTGACCTTGTGTAGGAAATGTGCACGCCTTCTTCTCTTGTTGAGTACATCCTTAGGTGTCTTTCATGCATTCATCTATAACTTGAATAGAATTGGAAATGTTTGCACATACCTTGTAAAATTGTTCTATGTCAAATTGCCTCTCTACTCTTACTTTACTTGTTTCTTGCAATAAGGAGTAATTTGAATCAAAATATTGTATTATATTTCTCAAGTTCTTTACAATATTGTTTCCTATAAGTGGCATGGGAGATGGTAAAGTCTTCTGCAATTTTCCCAAGGCTTGTTCCAAACTCTCCACATATCTCTCAAATTTATTTTTTGACAACTCCTTAGCCTTGGCATATGCAAACAAGGATGCTTGCATGAGTGATTCTTCATCCATGTCTATATTCACTATCTTGTAAATTTATTAGCTCAAATTACTTACCAACACTACTTGAATTAAATTTCTATGAGTAATGGGAGTGACAATCACCTTCTCTTTCTCAACTATAGTGTTCTCTTGAGTGTATGCTCTCTAAACTAGTGAAGTGGACTTAATTTTCACTTGTGTATTATCATCTACTATGGGAAATGAAAATGGATTTTCATTTTCCATAGATCCAATCTGATCTCCATTCATAACCTTTTGTCCTTTATCCTCTTCTTGGTTTAGATTCTCATCGTCAACATCATCAATCTGACCTGGCAGTCCATTGCTTTAGTATCAATTTCTCTAATTTATGTTGTGTTTATCATGTTATCCTCAATTGTATCCCTTTATTTCTGCTTCTCTTCTAGTGTACCATCCAATTTAATTGGAATGTCACTATCAAAGAATTTAGGTTCTTGTATTGTGATAAAAATTGATTAACATCATATGTCTCAACAGTTCCTTTCATTGTAGGTTCTTTGATTGTAATACCCATTGACCTTCTCACAAGTTATGTAGACTTTTTAAAATTTAGCTCAATAAGCACTTCTATAAGTTTCTTTTTTTTTTACTCTCCCATCTCATCATACATTTCAGCCATAATTTTCACTAATCTCATCATAGTTCCCATCTTTGGCCTTGTTATCTCCAATACTTCATGCATTTCATCATATGTTATGTTGTGCTATTAGTCCGCTTATCACGTGACTGATCAAAAGAAACCAAAAATATATTAAGCCTCTTTGAAAGAGCCTCTTCAATTATTTTTCAATTATTATAGGTGAAGATGTCATTGCTTGGTTTCATCTCAACTGAATTCAAAGAATCCATATTATCTCCAAGGATATTATCATAAGGATTCAACCTAGATAAACCCCTCTATTTTTTTACAAACTAAATAGCCCACTAAATTCACCAACCACAATGCAAGGAAGAAATTAAACATGAGAAAAAAAAATTGTATGGAACTAGAGTTGTGAATTACATATGACATTAGAAGGAGAGTGGCTATTTTTTAAAAGACAAGTTTCACTAGAATCTAAACCAAAAGAAACCATTAAAATAGCTCAAAATGGATCAAAGTTCACCACAAATGATTATTCTTCTTTAGTTTCCAATGACAAGAAATGACCATAGGGATGGGGTATGCCCCAAAACATTGACAAGAGCCATGAGACCATATTTTGGGAGCTTTAACATGCATGTTCAAGTTGGTTTCCTAAATAAAAATATTTTCTAAAGATTGTGAGTCAACTAAATCCCACATAGTATTTTCTATGTGAATGCTATACACACCCCTTACATTCCAAGATATGACTACAATTTATGAGATTAATAGAAGTGGGATTTGATGGCCTTTCTTAACCTATGTTTTACTAATATCTCACAAAAAAAAATCACTTTCACCTAACCTTTATTCCATCATGTCTTTGAATATTTTTCTAGAGATCTTTCTTAGTGATTTTTTGTAGTATTTCCAAGTTTTTAAAAGATCCACTATTTTTACCAAGAGAATAACTCATCTTTATTTAAGACCAAACTAGATCAACCATAACATAAATGGTGTAGGGAACCAAGGAAAATGGATAGTGGTCCTAGTTCTATATTTGGAACATTAATCAAAATGTTGTAATAAGACCAAAATGTAAGGTCAATTGGGCTCTAGGTGCCATTATAAGCCAAAGTGCCAAATCGTACCAATGGCTCAAAAATGAGAAATTTGGTGATTTTTAAATGTAAATAGGATTTTTGTGATCCTTAGAAGGTTTTAATGGTCCTTAGGGTCATTTGGTCAAGTCCTTGGTGTCTAGGAAGTTAGTTGTCAAAAAATTTCAAAAGTTGTCAAGCAAAATTGCAAAAATGCTGACAACTTTGCAATATGGTTGCAAAATTGTTGTACGTTGACATAATCATTTTAAATATGGTTATAACCATTATAAAAAATTCATATAATCATGTAATGATCTTACATGATCAGAGTGGTGGTGGATGTACGGATTTGAGAAGATGTAGCAATAGACAAACTTGATTTTCTCTCAATTTGACTATGTTTTTGTGTTGTACTAACATGTACGGATTGAAACATGTGACCAATTGAAATTTTTAGATAGATATTTGAATTATATTTCATTTTCATTTGGTTTGAAGGTTTTATCATTTCATTTGTGTAAGTTATTGCATTTTTAGTGAGGGTTGCCTATTTAAGCCTGAATTTTGAGTTATTGGCAAACATGTGCCTCTAACTTGCAACCCAACGATGGGACCTTGGTGCTTTTTGTAGGAAAGCAAGTTAGGGGTATGCTATTTCATATGGAAAATTTTCAAGCCCAAAGGAGAAGGTTTTGTATTTTTGCTAGCAGGCCCTATGCTGAACATCCTATGTGTTCAGCCCATATTTGTTGAAGAATTGGTATTTAGACTCCCAAAATAGTCAAGTTGACCTAGAAAAATGGTGGAATGGAGATGTGGCATGGAGAGGAAGTGTTCCATGTAGTTTTGTTGGTTCTATGAACCCATTTCCTAACACTTTGTTTGGAAAGCCAACCTAACTAGGCCTATTAGGTTTGTGAACCAAGTAGGAGTTAGGATATGCTGGAGAAGGGTCAGCACAATATAGGTTAGAATATTCAAGAACCTGGTAAAGCTTATCTGGAAGGGTGATAAGTTGGTCGCATTGTTTGAGAAGTTTGGGAGTTATCTAAAGAAAACTAAAAATTGACCTACTAGGATTTCTAGGCCTAATTTTGGGAAATTGGTCCTTTGGGGGTGTTAGAGCCCTAAAAGTGCATGAATCTTAGTGGTATAAACCTAGTGATGCTAATCTTAGCCTAAGTTTGGAGTTTTGAACCGTAGTTACATATTTTTCCTTATCTGGCCTAGTTGAGGGCTAGTGTCTCTAAAGCCTAGATTTGACCCAAGTTTGCTAAGAACCCTAGAGAGGGGGAAGGACTTTGGAAAAGTGGAGTCCACTTGGAGAGATAGAGGTCAAAATTGGGTAAAGTCTGGTACATTTGATTGGCATCTTGCAGTAGGTTGGGTGTTGCTAGGCATCTAGGAAGCATTTGGTGGAAGTAGGTTGTAATATTTGCAACAAGTGGTATCAGAGCCACTAAGAACCTATTGAAATAGAAATATGTCTGAAAATGAAGAAGGAGAGAGGGAGATACCTCTTAGGATTACAAATGTGGAGTTGGCCAAATTGGTCAAAAGAAAATGGCAAAGAGTAGGGCAGTGAGGGAGGAGAATAGAAGTATGAAGAGAGACCTAGACAAATTGAAGGGCGAAATGGCTAGAGAAGTCATAGAAGACTCTAAAGGAGAAGAAGGGACTAGAGAAAGAGAACCAAGGCAAGAGAGAGAGATAATGCTTGTAGATCAAAGAGCCATGTTGGAGGCCCTAGAAATGGTAGGAAGGAAGGATCAAAGATCTGACCTACCTATGTTAAGTGGGAAACTGAATCCAGAGGAGTGCACGAACTCGATTGAAGTGCTTGACAATCACTTTGAGTGTGTTAATGTGCCTAAAAATCAAAGGGTAAGAGTTGTTAAGTCTAAGATGAAAGGATCTGCCCTTATTTGGTGGAACTTTCTTCAAAATGAGAGGATAGAGGAAGAGAAGGAGCCCATAGCCATGTGCAAAAGGATGAAATCAGAGATCGAGAAGCAATTTATACCAGAGGACTATAAGGTCCTAATGCATCAAAAGTTGCAAAGTCTAAGGAAAAAGGAATTGGATTTGGGGGCATATACAGAGGAGTTTCATAAACTCACTCTAAGGGCTCAAGTTCTTGAGAATGAGAAGCAAAATTTGGCAAGATACTTGAATGGGCTCAAGTATTCCATCAAGGATGAACTAATTTTGTTCAATCCTAGGACTGGCCATCAATGCTATCAAATGGACCTTAAGATTAAGAAGAAATAGAAGAGGAAAAATGATTCCCATGGTAGAGGGAAAGGAGAAAATAATAGAGGTGGAGGAAGATTTGGGGGTAGAGGTTCATCAAATAGATCCCAAGGTGAGCCAAGCAATAGCCAAGAAAAATCAGATTGAGATACAAATCCAAGAAGAGGATTTAGAGGAAGAAGACCTAATGGAAGAGGCAAATCTAGAGGGAGGACTTGAGGGGTCTCACAAGAAAATGTTTTACTTGCAATTAGATAGGGCATAGGTCTTTAAGATGTCCTAAGGAAATGAGCACCAACAGCCAAGAAGGAGATAAGAGAGTTCATTTGGCTCAAGAGGAGGATGCACAAAGTGACCAAGGGGCAAGAGGAAATGCTAGACCAAAGAGAGGAGAGTCTCTAATGTTTAATAGAACCCTACTGAAGACTGTCATAGAGCAAGAACCTCTTCAAAGAAAGATATTATTTAGAACTCTCTACAAGTTAAAAGGTAAGGTTTGCAAAGTTATTGTAGATTCTAGTTCAACTGAAAATATAGCATTAGTAGAAATGGTAGAGAAGCTTGGATTGAAGAAGTTGCCTCATCCTAACCCTTACAAAGTCTCATGGTTAAAGAAGGAGCAACAAGTCATAGTAAATGAACAAGTTCATGTTGAATTTTAGATAGGAGAATATAAGGATAGAATTGTGTGTGATGTTGAAGAGATGGATGCTTGTCATTTATTACTAGTCAAGCCTTGGCAGTATGATGTAAATTCCAAACATGATGGAAGAAGCAATGTTTATATCATCTCCAAAAATGGGAAGGAATACACTATGAGACCCTTAACAGAAGATGGAAAGAAGAACCAACATGCATCTAGTGTGATGATGGTTGGAGAGAAGGAGTTTTTGAAAACCCTCAAGGTGAAGAACACCCCTTGCTTTGCCATAGTAGTAAAGCCAAAACTTGGAGAAAAAGGAAAGGAAGGCAGATCAGATGAAAAGATTGTGGAACCCAAGGAAGTAAGGCAGCTATTGGACAAGTACAAGGAAGTAATTTTAGACCATACCATAGATACCTTGCCGCCTTTTAGAGAGGTAAGTCATTGTATTGATTTTATACCTAGTTCTACATTTCCTAACAAACCTGCATATACGTTGATACCAAAGAAAAATAAGGATTTAGCAAGGAAAGTAGAAGAATTGCTTGCAAAGGGGTTCATAAGAAGAAGTATCAGCCCTTGTGCAGTCCCTGCATTGTTGGCCCCTAAGAAGGAGGGCACCTAGAGGTTATGTACTGACTCCAAAGCCATAAACAAGATAACCATAGGATATAGGTTTCTAATGCCTAGGATAGAGGACTTAATGGATCACCTAGGAGGAGCAAAATACTATTCCAAGATTGATTCGAAAAGTGGATACCATCAAATTAGAATAAGGGAAGGAGATGAATGAAAAAATGCCTTTAAAACCAATGATGGACTCTATGAGCGGATGGTGATGCATTTTGGTGTTTCAAATGCCCCAAGTACATTCATATGA
This sequence comes from Cupressus sempervirens, assembly GCA_028749045.1. NCBI lineage: Eukaryota > Viridiplantae > Streptophyta > Pinopsida > Cupressales > Cupressaceae > Cupressus > Cupressus sempervirens. Next base: position 918,800,266 of record CM053785.1, read on the forward strand.
CTCATGAATGAGGTATTAAAGCCTTTCATTAATCATTTTGTTGTTGTTTATCTTGATGATATATTGATTTTCAATCATTCTAGGGAGAAGCATCTCACACATTTGGAAATGGTTTTGAAGAAACTCAAGGAGAAGGTGTTAAGGATCAACTTGGACAAATGTGACTTCATGAATGAAGAGCTGGTGTTCCTAGGCTTTGACATCTCCAAAGGAAACCTCAAGATGGATCCAACAAAGGTGGAAGCCATTCTTAACTGGGCTACCCCAAAGAATGCAAGTGAGGTAAAAAAAAATTGATGGCTTAGCAAGTTTTTATAGGAAATTCATTAAAGGTTTCAGTAATGTGTGTGCCCCTATGATTGATACAATCAAGGGAGGAAGAAAATGTAAATTTTCATGGACTAGAGATGTAGATCAATCCTTTGATTACTTGAAGAAGAGTGTTGGAAAGGCACCCGTACTTGTTTTTCTTGATTTTAAGAAGGTGTTCACCATTGAATGTGATGCTAGCAATAGGGCCATAGGAGGGGTCCTTAGCCAAGAAGGTAAACCAGTGGCCCTCCTTAGTGAAAAGCTAAATGAAGCAAAATAGAATTATTCTACTTATGATTTGGAAATTTATGCAATGGTTTAGTCTTTAAGGAAATGGAAGCACTACTTGTTGCCCAAGGAGTTTGTGATTTATACTGATAATCATGCTCTAATTTTTTTGAATAGATAGGACAAACTAAACCACAAACATGTCAAGTGGATGGAGTACATCTAAGCATACAACTTTATCATCAAGGATAAAAAGGGAGTTTCTAACAAAGTGGCAGATGCCCTTGGTACAAGGAATCTGACCATCCAAGAGACCAGATTGGAGAGCATAGGAATAAATACAGTCAAGGATATGTATGAAGGAGATGAACACTTCTCTGAAGCATACTATGTGTGCAAGGAGATGAATGATAGGTATCGTACTAATTTTGTAGATTTTATGTTGTAGGAAGGATTTCTCTTCAAAGGCACCCAATTATGTATTCCAAAAGCCTCTATAAGAATTTTTCTTAGACTAGAATTCACCCAAGAACTAAGAACTCAACATAAGTACACAGTAGACCAATAGAGAGAGTATGATCAGAATGATGATATATTCATTCAATATGCAAATATAAGAGTACACTAGGAGTGCCCGTATATAAAGGCCTCGGGAGAGCTTCTAGAATGCATAGAAGTCAGCACTATGACAAGTAATACAACCAGGCACATGTCCACCAGATATGGGTTATCCTCCATATCTATAATCATGTGAGGATAAGCCTACAATGGTGTAGCACACAAATTAGTGGTGTAGACAACATGTGCTAAATCAAGAGTGCGAATAACTGTGTTGTCAACATGACAACTCAGTGAATGATGCAAACTTTGGTGTTGTAGACACCATGTGCATAATTAGAGCTTTGTAACTCATAAGAGTACACAAACTCCTAACTGTCTCACCTAAATAAATAATAAAATAATGTAAAATAATTAAATAATGCATTAACCTAAGTAAACTTAAGTAAGTGTAAATAGTAAATATTTATTTACACCAACAAGCTCTATAAGAGAGAACATAATAAAGGAAAAGCACTGTGGGGAATTAGGAGGACACTTTGGTCTAGACAAGACCTTAGAACTAGTCAAAAGGTTCTATTATTGGTGTAAAATGCAGACTGAGGTCAGGAAGTTTGTTGAAAAGTGTATGGTATGCCAAAAGGCCAAGGGAACAACATCAAATGCAAGTTTATATAAACCATTGCCTATTCCAAAAAAATCAAGGGATTCCATCAACATGGATTTTGTACTTGGTCTTCCCAAAACTAGACAGGGTTATTACCACATCTATGTTGTAGTAAACAGATTTTCCAAGATGGCCCATTTTCTTCCTTGTAAAACAAGTCATGATGCTTCACATATTGTAGGGATATTATTTAAGGAAGCTGTGAGGTTACATGGGCTACCCTTGTCTATAGTATCAAATAGGGATCCTAAATTTTTAGGACACTTTTGGAGGACCTTATGGAGAAAGCTAGGAATAAATTTGGCCTATTCTTTTGCATACCATCCACAATTAGATGGCCAAATAGAGGTCATAAATAGGTCCTTAGGGAACCTATTAAGGTGTCTCACCAAAGACTATGGAGCCACATGGGACTCAATCCTAGCCCAGGCAGAATTTGCCTACAATGACTCAATGAACAAGAGCATTGGTCTTAGCCCATTTCAAATTGTCTATGGCAGTCATCCTAGAGGTGTATTGGAATTGAGGGATGTTAGCCAATTAGAAAGAAGGACTTACCAAGTAGAGGACTTTGCAGCAATCATGAAGGAGTTGCATCAAGAATTCAGACGTGGGTTGGAAAAGACCTCTAAAAAGTATAAGGAGAGGGCAAATAAAACTAGAAGAGATCTTCAGTTCAAAGAAGGAGACATGGTCATGGTTCATCTCAAGGTATAAAGGTTACCCAAAGAAAAATACACCAAGTTGATGATGAGAAAAATGGGACCTTTCAAAGTTTTGCAAAGATGTGGCACAAATGCCTATAAGCTAGAACTACCTGTTGACATTAGTTTGTGTAATACCTTTAATTTTTTTGATATTTATCCCTATAAGGGATCTATTGTTTGTGATTTAGGTAAGATCCATGGAGTGGAAGTACTTGCAAAACTTCCTAAACAAACACAACTAGAAGTTGAATGCATCCTAGAAACCAAGGTATTGAGGGAGACCATGAGAAAGACCTTCTATCAGTACCTTGTCAAGTGGAGGAACTAGCCTATGGAAGATGCATCATGGCTAACTGGGGTAGATTTGCTCAAACTTGGACATAGAGTGGAGGATTTGTCAACTCAAGAGACTTGACTTTTCTTGGCCTAAGGAGCATGGTGCAAGGCACCAAGGCAAATGGATAGTGGTCCTAGTTTTGGATTTGGAAAATTAATGATAATGTTGTAAAGACCAAAACGTAAGGTCAATTGGGCTCTAGGTGCCATTATAAGCCAGAGTGCCAAATTGTACCAATGGCTCAAAAATGAGCAATTTTGGTAATTTTTAAATGTAAATAGGATTTTTCTGATCCATAGAAGGTTCTAATGGTCCTTAGGGTCATTTGGTCAAGTCCTAGGTGTCTAGGAAGTTAGTTGTCAAAAAATTGCAAAAGTTGTCAAGCAAAATTGCAAAAATGCTGACAACTTTGCAATATGGTTGTGAAATGGTTGTACGTTGGCATAAACATTTGAAATATGGTTATAACCATTAGAAAAAATTTATATAAGCATTTAATTACCATACATGATTAGATGGTGGTGGATGTACAGATTTGAGAAGTTGCAGCAATAGACAAACCTAATTTTCTACCAATTTGATTATGTTTTGGTGTTGTTCGGATGTGTATGGATTAGCACGTGCAACCAATTGACATGGTTGGATAGATATGTGAATTAGATTTTATTTTCAATTTTTTTGAAGGTTAAATCATTTCATTTGTATAAGTTATTGCATTTTTGGCGAGGGTTGCCTGTTTAAACCTTAATTTTGAGTTATTGGCAAACATGTGCCTCTAACTTGCAACCCAATGGTAGGAACTTGATGCCTTTTGGAGGGAAGCTAGTTAGGGGTATGCTCTTTCATATGGCATATTTTTAGGCCCAAAGGAGAAGGTTTTCTATTTTTGCCAGCAGGCCCTAGGCCGAATATCCCTATGTGTTTAGCCCATATTTGTTGAAGAATTGGTGTTTAGATTCCCAAAATAGTTAAGTTGACCCAGGAAAGGGGTGGAATGGAGATATGGCATGAGGAGGAAGAGTTACATCTAGTTGTGTTGGTTCTATGAACCCATTTCCTAACACTTGCTTTGGAAAGCTAGCTTAATTAGGCCTATTAGGTATGTGAACCAAGTAGGAGTTAGAATATGCTGGAGTAGGGTCAACCCAACATATTTTAGAATCTTCAAGATCTTATTAAAGGTTTTGAATCTTCAAGAACCTAGTAAAGGGTATCTAGAAAGGTGATAAGTTGGTCACATTTTTTGAGAAGTTTGGGAGTTATCCGAAGAAAATTGAAAACTAACCTACTAGGATTTCTAGGCCTAATTTTGGTAAATTGGTCCTTTGGGGGTGTTAGATCCCTAAAAGTGCATGAATCTCAGCGGTATAAGCCTAGTGATGCTCATCCTAGCCTAAGTTTGGAGTTGTGAACCCTGGTTGCATATTTTTCCTTATTTGACCTAGTTGAGGGCTAGTGTCCCTAAAGCCTAGATTTGACCCAAGTTTGCTAAGAACCCTAGAGAGGGGGAAGGACCTTAGAAAAGTGGAGTCCACTTGGAGAGATAGAGGTCAGCATTGGGTAAAGGTTGGTACACCTAATTGGCATCTCGCAATAGGTTGGGTGTTGCTAGGCATCTAGGAAGCATTTGGTGGAAGTAGGTTGTAACCTCTACATCAATAAACATCCCTTTTGATAAGAGTTTCACTCTATAGTAGATTAATTAAAATGTAAGAGTTTAAATTTATGTACATATCCCCATCCTACAAATCCGCCAAAAGTAAACTCTAATCACCATTATTTTCACCCTCTAAAAATGCAAGATCAACTTGAAAATGAAACTCAATTCTATAACTCCCTCTTCCTTGATTAAATCATCTAGTAAATCAAACTAATTAAATATCACATCATTATGCCTATCTTCTAAAGTCTTTTTATTCCCTTTCCCCTTATTATGAGGATCAACTAAAATAAATACTTCCTTATATACCCCTTGTTCAACCATATGAGCCTCCCCTTTGTTAATATTAGGTTTCAAACTAGAAGGAGCATTAGTAACATTAATTCTCAAATTAGATTTAGGTCATTTCCTTTGGAAATTCCAATAGTCATGAAAGATTCAGCATCTAAAGTGTTTCTTAATCTAGCTAATAAATCCAAGAAGAGGATACAAGGAAAAATTATAAATAATTTAGAAATAAATTATTTAAATTAAATACAAATTTGACCATAGAAGATTACCTTCCTAACATCAATTTGTATCAAGAATTTAATATTTTTCCAAGGAGCAGAGTGATTGAGTAAATATTAGAACTCAAGGGGAAGCCTAAGAAGATGAACCTATATTGGAAGTCCTAAGGGGAGCTCCTCAACCAAATTGAACTCTACATGCCAGGGCTTGATGAAGATCCCAACCCAATTATAAAAATAAAGACCTCCTTCAAAATCCTTATTTAAATCTACCATGCTTGAAAAAAAACCAACAATAATTATTTGCATACATTATTTGTTATATATTTTCCTTAAGGATCCAAAAATTTTACAATGTCCATTACTCTAGAGAAGACTTGGAAAGATAGTGCCCCATAAATTTGCAAATAAAAGTATGATTGCATAAATAGGTAACATCCTCTAAGAATCATACTTAAATAGGTAACATCCTCTAAGAATATTCCTAGCAAAATAATCAAAATAGGAAAATCCTTTTGAACTTTGAATCTCTTCAAATTTTGAACTTTTGGAAAATCCTTTTCTGATGAAAACCTATTTTTAGATAAAATCTCAAATGCTCTATAGCATTTGTATTCATGGAATAATTTATCTCTATAGAGCCCGTACTACTAGAAGCCAATGATCTTAATGAAATACCACTCTCTTCCATGGACAAATAGGACTTGAAGTTCATAGAAAAAAAATATTCAAAGGAAGAAGGGTTGTGATATTGAAGCCCAAAATAGCATACCTAAAGAGTTTAACTTAAAAGTAGCTAATGATAAGAACTTAATCTATGGGGAAACATTGTATCAAAGGGTAATAGAGCACAACCTCAACCAAAATACTTTCTAGGGTATCAAGTCTAAGAAGACGTCACCAATCACTTAACCTACCATTGGAAGAATATGAATCTCCAACTAAAAAGGAAAAGGGAAAATAAACTCTCAACAACACACAACCCCCCTATATGCCTATCATAACCCTTCTCATACACCACATCAAAAGCTATTATCCACCATCCAAATAAAGTAGAAAAACAAAAAAGATGGATCCAATCGGAAGACCTATCCTACATAGGAGCAAAACTCCCACCAACATCATTTCCTTCAATTATTACCTACATCAAATCCACCTTTTCTACTAAGATAAGGATAATGATGATATAAAATTAAATATAATGGACAATTTAATAGAAACAATATAGTTTAATAAGTTTTTCGCTATAATGAACAATTTAATAGAAATATAAAAATATTATAATAATAAACTATTAAAATATAATAATATAATCATATCATAATAATTATTATTTAATATTAAATTACAAAATAATGATATAGTAATTTTTACGGTAAAATAATAACAAATATGATATCTTTGTCCTACTTTATCTACATTCTTCTACAAATAAATACACTAGTTTTAAACCCGACAAAATATTATACAACTCAAAACACCAAATTCTATTTTATACATTGAATATATCATAAAAATATATATATTAAAATGAATCCTAACTCAATCACAAAAATAAGATTATCCAAATTATATCATTACAATCCTAAATTTCAAAATTAAACAGAATAATATACAATTTGAACACGAAGTCTTCATTTTTTAATTCTAAATAAACAAAATGATGAAGTAATCCTTTTAACAAAATTCCTTAGTAAGAACAGAAAAAATATCAAGATTAGTGGGCATTCAAGAATAAGCAATGATATCCACATGGAATGGCACTATTAATGTTTTGATCCTAACAAAAGACTAATAATTAATCAGGACTTTTCATTTAACCCAAAAATTCCATAGTGTTCGCCGATTGTTTTGGAATTTTCCACACATCACGTGAATTGGCAGCATTCGGAAATTTCTTAATAGACTTTGACTTGGTGAAGTCTTTCGTCTACAATGTAAAATTATTATTAAAAAGTAGAGCAGTTAAAGATTAATACAATATTAAAAATTGAATACAAGAATTTTATCTTTGTACGTGGAATTCCAAATTAATAACGTAAGCTTTCGAGTTAAAAAAAGCAATTGTAGTGACGTCTAATTTTAGGGTTTTTTTCCTTGCTTTGCTAAAGAAGCTCTCCACGCAATTGCCGCCAAGTCATTTCCCATTGAGCCAACTTTCGTCTTATTCTCACTTTATTCAAAGTAAACACACATTCACTACAGTATAAATGAATGTCTATTTCATAAATGTGATGAAAGATTTGAAGAACTATTCAAGTGTCATAGAGACCGTAGATTTTTTATCCAAAGATTAGAATTTTATTTTTAGAACGTAGATTTTTGGGACAAATTTGCAAGAGAAAAGCATGCAAGAAGTTTTGTTGGTCTTTCAAATCTTGTTACCTGCTCTTGCCCGTATTTTGAGATTTATACTCTGCTTTACCTTTGCGTCTACGGTAGGCACATATGTTGCTTTCCTTCTGTATATTTTCATCGTTTTGTACAGCCATCAATACCATTATTTTACATGTTTTCTAAGCACCCAGATGAGTGTTTTCTTGTGTGTAATGATTGGATAACACCCTTTTTAAGTACCAACAATCAGTCTCTGGTTATTGAGAATTATTCAGATTGAGTACAACTTTAATTTTGGATCGGATTGTCCCTCAAATTCATTTGGAATCAGCTAAGGACTATACTCTCTGATCCATCATATTTGGAATCATTTGTGTTTTTATATTAAAGCAGTCAAAACTAGGAGGCAGGGCTATTGGATTAGATTGTGTTGATTCTACTTCATATCAATATTACCTTGGTTTGATTAGTTTGCACCAGCCTTGTGGAACCACACTGCACGGTCAGTTTTGCATCAACATTTTGATTCACACTCTCTAATTCATCCCCTGGATTGGATTGTGATCGAATTTATTTCTACATTTATATTTGAAAACATACTATGTGATTCATCATCAGAATTGTGGAGAGCCCATGTTTTTAATTCTCATAATTGAAATAGGGGACTTTACAAAATTTGGTGCTATTTTGGAGTGAGAGTGCTGGAGAAGGAAGATTTTGCTTCTTGATCTATCATCTGAATTTGATTGTGTCAAATTCCAATTAACCTTTCAGATCACACTCTCTAATCTATCATTGAAGGAAGAATTTGTTGATGAGCATGGGAGACAGCAATTCCAAAAACAACGCCCATGAGAGGAGCTTAAAGGGCAGAGAAATCAGTATTCCCAAGAGTACATCAGCTGAGGTTAGAGTAGTTCATATTGTAAGTCCTCCTGTTGTTAAGACCAGTGTTACTGATTTCAAGGATGTGGTGCAAAAGTTAACTGGGAAGGAAGAATCCTCAGTTCAGTCCCACAAGAATGTCAAGCATGTAACATCTGTGAATACTCATTATTATCAATCTCAGGAGATTTGTTGCAGTGTATCAGGATCCGAAGATCTTTTCCATGATGAACTTCTTTACCCACTACCATCTTATGAAGAAATTCATGGCTCACTTGAAGATTGTGTTCAGCCTGGATTTATCAAGAATTAACACTTCCCTGTGAGGAGTAATGGATGTTGAACCCCAAGGTGGTAGATCTCCAAGTAGTTTCTCATTTCCATATACACAGAATTCAGTTCACTTCTATGTAGCATGTGGGTAAACTGCAGATCTTTGTTTAAAAAAATAAATACTATTATACAAATTTTGTGCTCTTGAAATTTTGTGAGTTTGATCTAATATTTATGTGAATTCAGATCCTTGGGATGGAATATAGTAAGACATAACAAAGCTTACAGAAACACCTAGCTGATTTCTTTATCTCAGGGATCAAAGTTGATGTCAACAAGCAATAAGAATTCTAAACAGTATGTCTTTATTTTTTCTTAATGGAACTCAATAGCCAAAATAATGAAAGTGAATATTGCAACTGTTCATGTATTAGATTGTATCAGAGATTTGTTTTTCAACAGTTTATTGAATAAAAATGGAAGTGTCACTAATTTTTGTTTTTTCTTTCAATCTGACATTATATTATTTGATATATAACATAGAATCCTCCATTAAAAAAGATTGAGAGCTATCCATTTAAAATAGGTATATCTTTATGTGCTGTTTTGGATGCTTCCACCTCATTTGCATGTGCCTGGTATATGATAATGGGTAGCATCTCCATGAGAGTCCTCTTCAACTTCTCCTTATATTCAAAGTAAGTTTCTGCTCCCTTTACTCTTTATTTCTTTCTTTTTTATTCCTTGTCAAATATAGCCAAATATGTTGTTCTCATGCATAAATGTTTTTGCTACGTTATGAAACTGGGCTGAACTAAAATTTGCTAATGTTATAAATATAGTTTTCATCTTGCAAGTAAAGTTTTTTTCTTTGGAAAATATAGTGATGTACAAATGACAGATTTATAAGAAATATTCACTGCAATGGAATTATATTTCCTGATATGCTGATCCATCATATAGTTGTATTTGAACAAATAAAGCATGGGGATTGTTTCTTATTTTACTTTTGTACTTACTTTCTAGTCCATTTAGAAAATAAAAATGGTTTATAAATATAACATCCACTCAAACATTAGACAATCATGCTATCTGTATTGTTCTGAAATTAATGTAATGTGAATATGTGTCCTTTAAATGTGATTTAGATATATTGACCAATTTTCCCAGTATGGTATCACAGAACTTAAGGAGAAGCATGACAGGCGTTGCTACGCAAGGCAAAGGAGGGGATGAATTACATTGAAATGGATGAGAAAGTCAGCGTATCGAAAAAATGGGTAAGGTTTGCACAAATAATTTGCTAGTAAGAATTTTATGGCTGGGCTATTTGGATTCGGATTTTTTTTTATAGTGCGTGAAAAAATATTTGCAGTTTATTGGTTTTTTAATTTTTTAAGAGGAGACTATGGATCACAAAAAGAGAATTAACATTTCATAACTCTCTCACATTAGCCTGATTTTTAATTGGGACCTAGGGACTAAGGGTTAATCCCACTTTGTTTGCCTCTTACAAAAAGAATAAATATTCTGGAACATCTTTGATACATGAGGTGTATATATCCTCCTTCAAAATCATAAAGAGAAGTGATGAAGTGATGAGGGTTTTTCATCACCATTTATGAACAATTGGAAGAATACTGAAGTTTTTTATTTCTTTTTTGGTGGAGTGGGGAGGGTTAGATTGGAGGTTTTAAAAGTACTTTTGCATAGATAATTGGCTTGAAGTGCTCAATTTATTTATTTTGGTGAGGAACCCAAAAAAATATCTTTATTTTGAAATAAATGTGAATAGATGGTGATATCAAGAATTTGATTAGAATCGACAAATGTGTGATGTAGAGGTACATAATGGAGGTGACAACTATGGTGAAGGGAATTGAGAAAAAGAAAGAAAAGAAAGGGCATTGTAAAGACTAAGGAAGTACTATGGGAAAGGATAGAAGAGACCTTTTGCCTTGGGAGGGAGATAAAGGATATGCTATGTGGATGGGGCAGTTTGTCTTAATAACCTTTGTTGCTTCTATTGGTTGTTTCTACTCATTGCTATTTTTTTGTTTCTTTCTATAGAACTTACATGTTTATATTTTTGTTAATGAAAACTCACTATAAAATTTCCATTGTTTGGTGGACTTGATCTTCAAGCCTTGATTTTATTTTTTGATGGGTGGTTTTTTATTTGGATATGTAACAGGTTTGGACCCTTCCCAACTTAATAAAAAGCATTGATAGTAGTATTTAGACAACTCTATGACCCTTTATACGATTGACTTATCTTCTTATTACTAATAAGATAGAACCACGCCACTCCCATTATATTGTAAGCCATAAAGGGTCATCCAATAGATAAAAAATCCTTGAGTATGACAAAGACTAGAAACAAGAAAACACACACCAGGTCATGATAGACCAAGTTGAAGTCACAAAAAGACAAATAAATAATAGTATGGTCGTAGAGCTAACTATCAATTCCTATAAAGGGGCATTTTAATAAATAAACATGAAGAGGGACACATACCTAAATATACCCATAAACATATATGTATCACATGTAAACAAAGATATGTTAAATGAGATGTGTGTGTGTGTGTGTGTGTGTGTGTGTGTGTGTGTGTGTGTGTGTGTTTGAGAGAGAGAGAGAGAGAGATACCAATGTGTGTATAACTTGAGAATATATATATATATAGGATAATCTACTGGTATTGTATTAATAAACTTATATAGTGTATGATGTTATCATATTTATGTGAAGTTTTTCGATATCTATTGTGTCTATATGGTATATGTTTGGGTGATTTATTTTGGTTGATTCAAATTATTATCTAGTGCACTAATCTTTCATCCATCATTAAAAAATTGAATCATTCTATTACATATGACATTAGGATAAAATTTAAAATTTAAATAAAATTAGCTCAAATCCCTTATTTTCTTTTTCATGCCACCATTTTGAAAAACTCAAGTTTCAATCTTCAAGTGGAAAAATCACTTAGATTATCTTAGATCTTCTATGCAACATAAAAATCATTGAATTGGCCTAACAATCACTTATGAAATTTTGCGTACTTCAAAAAATAACTTTATCTTGTATGTAGTTAAAATATATTTTTAAAATTTAGCAATTAAATTGTAACTCTTTATTTACAATACTATTGGTTCACTCAGAGGAGTGAACTTTAAAGATTTTCTACTTTTAATAGTATTTTATGAAAGCAATATTTATTATAATTCATTGTTATTATATTATTTGGTCATTTTCAATACTTTTTAGATTTTTTCATTAATTATGTTCGATTTCCATTTAACATCCTATTTTGTAGGTACTTGGATTAGTTGTCATAGGCAATATTGTTGGATTTACTTTAATCAATTAATCAATTATTTTCCACCAATCGAAAAAAAAAAATAGAACTAAGCTTAACTTATATAAAGCTAAAATATGTACTTTAAAATTTAAAAACATAGAAAGTCATTTATTTTTACAATAGCATGTTGGTTTAATCAATTTTGTGTTGTAGGAACTATTTTTAAAGATTTTTTATTTTTAATAATGAAAGGAAAATATTATAAATCATTTTTTTCATTGTATTTGAAAAAGTTTCATCCTATTTTTTTTAGAGTTTTCTATTTTCTATGTTTTATTTCTATGTTTTGATCTTGTTTTTTTAGGTCTTTTCATTTTCTATGTTGTATTTTGATGCAAGAGCATCTTAGGTGTAAGAGAAATCTTACATCACCCAAAAATATTTTTTATTTGTCTTTCAATAAGGATTATCTTAGTATAGAGTAACTATTTTTGGATGCTTTCTCTTTTTAGTAAGTTAGTTGTTTGATCTCATCATGTTCTGATTTTATCCATAAAGGTTCATTTTAGATATGACAACGTGATAGCAAATTTTCTTTGCTATATCAATTCTATTTTTGAAGTTGTTGAAAAAAATGGTATTAGCATAAGGGTATAAAAACTTTGAACTCAGTTGTGAAGGCTTTAGATGCTCCAAAAAGGGCTCAATCTCGAGCTGATTAGAGCATGTACAAGTCAATCATTGTAGATCAAGTCATCACATTTCTGAAATGGAATGATAATAGTCAATTCAAGTAATTAGCGGTGAGTTATGGTCTTTGAAAGTTGAACCACCTAAAATGGGAATTCAAAATTTCTTTTGAGTTCCAAAAGTTGTTGAACCTACTCTAATGTAATAAGATATGAAAAATAATAGTAATTTAGGGTTGGTCAGCCTCAACATCTAGGGTTAAGTTTCTAGAACCTTCTTGGGTAGTGGAAAATTGTGTAAATAAAGAAGGCCTATGGGGTTGTTTAGGATTATTGTGGGATGTTGGTGGTGGCTCTAGTTTGTAGAATATTATAAGGAAAATGCCCATGTGGCTTTGTATGTTTTATTTCTAAAACTTGTAATTTTATACTTTTGGAGTTAATAAGAAGCCACCTTCTTGTTTTTTCAACTTGTTATTATCTCTCTATTTATGTTATGGGATTTTTTATTAAAGGGACTACCTTCATCAAGTGCTATTAGAGTGAGAGTTCTTAAGTGTGTAGATAGATCACTGATTATGAGGCACATTGTACTAGGACCATACTTGTGTATTTGAGTGATAAGCATGAAAATGTCTCCATGAAGAAACCATGAAGTAAGATCTAGTGGATAGCCTTACAGAGGCCAAAATGAAGATCACAAAAAGAATGATTAGGAAATAAATAGTTAGATTAGAGAGGAAATAATTTAATCACTTCTGTGATTAAAACTAGAGGAATAAGAAACGAAGAGGGAAAGGACTAGGAAGATGAGGTTTTCATGGAACTTTTTCCCATTGTGGTGGAGAAGGGCATCAATTCTATGAATATCACCAATGCCAAGGATAGATAGATAGGAGAGTTTAAGGCTAGGAAAGTGTTACACATGTAGAAGAAGAAGCCCAGTATAGGCACTCAAATAATGTTGAGAGGGGAGAAACCCTCATTATCAGGATAAGCTTAATAAATGAAGAAGAGTTGTATCAGAGGAAGATTTTTTTTTTCATTAGGTGCAAGTGTGAGGATAAGTGTTTTGCTATGATTATTGATAGTGGGAGCACTAAAATTATAGTTCCAAAGGATATGGTCAAAAAAGTAAAGCTCAATATATACATACATACATAGAGAGAGAGAGAGAGAGAGAGAGAGAGAGAGAGACGTGTCCATACTAGATTTCTTGGATAGAGAATGACCACAAGGTCATGGTCAATGAAAAATGCTTGGTGAAGTTCAAGATTGAGAGCTACCATGGCAAGGTACTATGTGACACCATACCATGGATGTGTGTTATATGTTGTTGTAAAGGTCATGGTAGTTTGACATGCATGCAACACATGATGGTCTTGCAAATACATATTCCTTGACAAACCGTGGAGTTAGACATAAGTTGAAAACATTGAAAGAAATAGAAGAAAAGGTACATATTAATGCAAGAATATATTTAGTTTACATGGAATAAAGATCCTAGAAAGTAAGATGTATATGTGTTTTTCCTTGATTATAAAAGAGAGGAAATAAGAAGTGGATATACCAACAAAAGTTGTAGATTTGTTAGATGAGTTTAAAGATATCATGTCTAATCATTTACCTTATGGTTTGCTACTTGTGAGAAAGATTAGTCATTAGATGGATTTGATTCCAAGAGTCAATTTGTCAAATAAGGAAGCACATAGAATGAGACTAATTAAAAATAAAGAATTAAATAGACAAGTACATGAATTATTGCAGAAGGGGTTGATTTAAGAGAGTTTAAGTCCATGTGTTGTACTGATAATATTAGAACCAAATAAAAATGGAGGATGGAGGATGTGTATAGATTCTTAAGCCATCATCAAGATCACTATCAAGTATAGATTTCCCTTGCTAAGGATGGATGATATTATGGACTATATAGGTGGATCTATAAATTTCATAGAGATAGATCTGAAGAGTGGATATCACCAAATCTAAATCAAAGAACAAGAACAATAGAAGAGAACCTTTAAGATGAAGGAGCATCCAAGGTTATTCATGCCTTTTGGAATAACCAATGTATCGAGCACATTCATTTCACTCATGAACAAGGTGTTGGAAGTTTATTGGGAAGGTGAGATACTAAGAGGGGGAGGGAGGGTGAATAAGGATCACTAAAACTTGTATCCTTCAAAGGAAATAAAAAATTAACTACATTCACCACTTAATCCATCTCATATCTAGATCATGCATAACATAACTTTAAACTTCAAATATTGAAATAAACCTAACTATGTATCACATCTCTCAACATGAAAATGTAAACACATAACACAAGAGATTTGGTTATGTAAAAACCCTCCAAGGTGAAAGTAAAATTGGGGTGGGGATGACACCCATAAATATTCACTAATACACTAACAAATTTTTCCTATTAGGGCTACAAATTTGATCACTTTTGATGATCTACCCTATGAGGGGTCTACACTGTTAAGAGCTTTACAAGATAATTAAGTCTACCTTGATTAAAAGATTTAAAACTTACAATGAAGTAAGAACTCTTCTAAGATATTTACATAGGCCTATTAAGACCACTCTACTAAGAGATTTACCATGATTCACTTACCAAAATGTTTCAGTACCTAATCCTTTGGTCTGCACTTACAATGTTGATTATGAATCTTCTCTTTCCACTCTTTGATCTTTACTCTTCTCTTCACTTCTTCATTCATTTGATATACTTTGTTAGAAGTCACCAATGTTCTTGTAGCCTCCAAAACCTAACTCCTCATAATCATTCACCACACTTTATATCCTTACAAAATAGGGTTGAATGATCTTCCTTTAAAAGACATATGTAGAGTCTTCTAGAATACGATCAATGATCTAGATGTTTCCTTTTTAGCCTCTTCATCTGATTGGTTATCTTTCCTTGAAAGGCATTAATGATCCTTGTAAAATTGTGTAACAAAATTTGTAACAAACTCTATGAGCATTAAATGTTGTTTACATGTTGACTCAAAATGGTTTACCTCAATGTTTTTTTCATTTCAAATATTCTTATTCAAATTTTGTTACTTGGTGCATGATGTCTCTGATGCTTGGTCATAGTTGTTCTTCCTGCTTACACTTTGCCTCAACTAGCTTGACACCTTCTCTATGACTTTACATCCACTTGCTCTTTTTTTCTTGAAATTAATTAAACTCGGCTTCCATAGGAATACTCAATGACCATAGATTTTCTTGGTTCCCATAGAGCTTGACCTATACAAGATTATTTACAAGTCTTAACAAATACACGACTCAGCCTATATAGAGTAACTCAGTCATAGTGATGATAGACTGACTCTTCCTTCTATATGACTAAGTGTATGACACTAATAGACAAAAAAACTAGAGAGATAAAAAATCTCCCCCTTTAACATTAGTTTAAAAAATATTTTTTCATGATTACATCATTACATTATAATTCAAAAATGATAATACTCACCCTATGCCTATGACTCAGTCCATATAGGACTACAAAAACTTTTACAACATACTCGTGTATACAATACATATGTTACATGAGTCAAATAGTCTGATGTAGCTTTGTCATACCTTTGATCTGTCTTCTGTTGTCCATGGATTCTTTGAGTGTTATCACTTTTCTGTTCCATCTTTCAAATCTTCTTTCATCCCCCTTGATTTTTTCACTCATGTCTATTGTTAGGGTTGGGAGGATGGAATTAAACCATATTTATCAATGAATGGCTTGTGAGTTTGGATGACCATGGCAAGGACATGATCCTAGGTTCTTACAGATTCCAAAACTTGAATCGTGATCTCCAAATTTTCAACTAAGTCAATCAAGGAATATCTAGGGCTTTTGTCAACCCTTTCCTCTCTACAATCTTAATGTCATCCTTCAATATTCCTTCATCACATAACTTTTGCTACACCAATCAAATTTCATAGTCTCCCACTTCATTGATCTTACACATGTAACATCTTTGTACATCATGTATCATCATAACCCTAGGTGGTATCAATGATAATGCATCCATTGAGTCTCCTTTCATAGCAATCTTAGGAATAACATAGTATGTAGGTGGAGGACAAGTGTCACTCTTCATCAATTGAACATTACTAACCTCTTCACCTTGATTCCTCACTACTAATAATGAGCCAAATGTCATTCTCACATTTAAAGTTTTGAAATTTTCTTTCTAAGTAACTTGACATAATTGACAATCAACACTTGATCACTTTTCAACAACAAATTTTATTGCTATCACTTTTAAAATCACTTCACAAATTGCTCAAATTGCTCGAGCTCTCAAAATCTAAATGCACAGTGTGTAAAATGCTTTTAATTTTTCACTAGATACCTTCATTTATTTAAATTAGGGCACTCCTAAATGTTGTGTGCTTCGTTAGGTGGAATCCAAATGTCTCAATCGATATTATATCTTTTAACTTGGTCTTCACTATACAACTTGGTTGTCTTAAGAATTCAGTCCATATTGTAATGTTCAATCAATACAGACAATATTACTAATGCTTGACACTCAATAGTGTAGAAGATTCCATTTATCAGTTCTTTCCACAAATCTATTCTAATGCATCTTATCTTATGCAACTATGAAATTTGGCACAATTTTTGTTAGGAACTAATGTATGATATGTTATTTGAATATGTAGTTATTTACTTGATCAGTTTGGGGTAATGTGGTCACCTTCATTGGATTGGGTGATCCCAACTTCACTTGTTCCACTACTTCCAGCTTCTACCTTCTTTTTCTATGTTCGATTCATCTTCTTCTTTTTTTGTTCTACTACATTCACTTTATATTTTCCCTTGATGTGTTCAATGTTTGGTGTTGGTGCTCGGGTCCTATAGTTCTTGCTCACATGACCAGTCTTGTGACAACTAAAACAAACTATGCTTCCATTGAACCATTTCTTGTAGTTGTCTCTAAAATGTGCTCTTATACAATTTTCTAGAACATGACCATATTCTCCACAATAATGATAAGTACTATACCATTTATTGTAATCCCAATTGTAAGAGTTGCATTTCTTATGTACATTTTCTTGCCTTTTGGTTGTCTAGACAGATTTTTCCTATGATTTACATTTGTGTGCTCTATGTCCATAATTTTGACAATTGTAGCAATATCCCTCAATTCTACGTGTAGTATGTGTATTTCTAACCTTTGATGTACATTCATGTGCTTGATGACCTTCTTTCTTGCAATTAAAATAGTTACCAGTAAACTTAAGTTTAGTGTTTTTCTTACCATTCTTGCTTCTGCAAATGTTTTTTGTGTGTCCAAATTTTTCACAATTATGACATGCATGTTTTCCTTTTGGTTTTGCATTTCTTTTCTCTCTACTCTTGGATGATTCTCTTTCTTCAGTATCACTGGATTACCTTGGTGATCTCATCAGTTCTTCAAAGTATCTTACAACTTCACTAGGTTTTTTCATCCTCTCAAAGAGTTCCTTCTTAGATCTTAGCTCATTCCTTGGTTGGTCACTTTGTGATCTCATATTTGCAATCTTCGTATCTTTTCTTTTTAGCTCCTAATTTACAAGTATCATTTGATTCATCATGTCTAGATGAGTACTTGTAAGCTTTTTCACATCTGATGATCTCTCATCAAGTCTTGCAACCATTTTTATTTTTCTTCTTCTTCCATGAATTTTTCATATTCATCTTTCTTTCTTTTTTTAATCACCTCACATAGCCTTATTAATTGGATTTTATGCTCTCTCTTCAATCCTCTAACTTCTTCATTCAAAATGTTGTTCTTCTCCAATAAATCTGCTACAACTACATCACTTTCACTGGAGCTTCCATTATCAAACATTCCCTTAGTATATATTTTTTGATAAAGTTTCATTATGTTGGATAGCCATCTCTCTTCTTTTCTTTAAGGATACCCTTAGATCCTCTCTTGCTACTTGAAGTTGTTGCAATATGAGCTAGATGTCAACTATCTGATTTTCAATAGTATTTCCCAATTTGTAAGCCTCCATCTCCAAGATCTCAATTCTCAAGTCATTAAACTTATTCTAGGAGAACATCACTCTAATACCAATTGTTGGAAGTTTATTGGGAAGGTTATATACTGAGAGGGGTGGTGAATTAGGATCACTAAAACTTTTATCCTTTAAAGAAAATAACAACTTAACTACATTCACCATTTAATCTATCTCATAGCTAGATCATGCATAACATAACTTTAAACTTCAAATGCTGAAATAAATATAACTATGTATCACATCCATCAACATGAAAATGTAAACACATTAAACAAGATATCTGATTCAAAAACCTGTTAGGATAAAACCACGGATAGAAATAAAAACTATAGGCAAATATAACCAATAACAAAAAAATAATAGATCACACAGAAATGAACACAAGGCACCAAGATTTAATGTGGTTCACCCAATCCCTAGGCTACGTCCACCAAACAACAAGTTCGATCTTATTAAAATCCAGTGATTACAACCTGATTACAATCCATAATTTCTTATAGCTCAATACCACCGCAAGAACCAATTTCACATCAGACTATGAAATAATCCCTAACCCTAAGCCCTTTTATAAAAATATTAAACCACTTCAGGGTTATAACACGTTGGCCATAAATTAGCCATAACTTTAGTGGTGAATCTATGAATGTCGAATCCACTAATTATGAAGTATGTACAGTACTTTACTGATCAGTCACCACAATCTAACAATCTCCCACTTGGGGACTGATCAGACTCCACACTAAACAACAATCTCCCACTTGGAGACTGATCCTGTAGCAATACCACTACCACATGGGGCTCCCACTGGATCAAACCACCTGAGACTCTACTATTTTTTTATTCATGTTTAGTCTAAAATACCAACCGAAGTTGAAGAGGAGTTTAGCTTCTCCCATGTTACAACCTTTGTCAACATATCTGCTGGATTGTCATTTGTATGGATCTTCACCAGCTTTAACTATTCATCCTCCAAATCTAACCGAATGAAATGGTACCGCAACTGTATGTGTTTGGTCTTAGAATGTAGATCTGAATTCTTTGCAAGATGAATGGCACTCTGACTATCTGTGAACAAATGATTATCCTTCTGAGGATGTCACAATTCTTCCAAGAAGAACTGAAACCATATCATCTCCTTGGCTACCTCTATAGTAGCAACATACTCTGCCTCTGTAGTGGATAGAGCATTAATCTTCTGTAACCTAGAAACCCAACTCACGGCTGCCCCACCAACAGTAAAGACATAACCTGTAGTACTCCACCTAGTATCAATATCCCCTGCCAAATCTAAATCAACATAGCCCTGCAAATCAGTAGTAGAGCCCCCAAAGTGTAAACACTTATTGGATGTTCCTTTCAAATATATAAGAATCCACTTGACAGCATTCCAATGCTCAAATCCTGGATGACTCATATACCTGCTAACGACTCCCACTGCATGAGCAATATCTGGCCTAGTGCATACCATAGCATACATCAAGCTTCCTATAGCTAAAGCATAGGGTACCTTGGACATCTTATCCTCCTCTTCCTGTGTCTTAGGACACATATCCTTAGTCAATTTCAAATGACCAGGTAAAGGTGTGCTGACAGCTTTAGCATTCTCCATAGAGAAACATTGCAACACCTTCTCAATATAATCAACCTGAGATAGTGTCAATGTTCTATTCTTCCTATCTCTGCAAATCTTCATACCAAAGATTTGTTTTGTTGCCTCCAAATCCTTCATAGCAAATGCATATGCTAACTGGCATTTCAGCCCCTTAATATGATCCATGTTAGACCTAGCTACAAGCATATCATCAACATATAAACATAAAATAATGTAGCTATCATCATCCAACCTCTTAAAATAAACACAATAATCTAAATGACACCTGTTATAGCCATGCTCATGCATAAATCTGTCAAATTTCAGATACTGTTGCCGAGGTGCTTGCTTCAAGCCATATAAACTTTTATTCAATTTGCACACTAAGTTCTGCTTACCTTTGACCTCAAATCCCCGTGGTTGAGCCATATATATTTCTTCATCCAAATCAACATGAAGGAAGGCTTTTTTAACATCTAGCTACTCTAAATGAAAATATTCAATAGCCACAAGACTTAAAACAGTACGGATAAAAGTCATTTTAATAACAGGAGAAAATATCTCATCAAAATCAATTCCCTTTTTCTGTGCAAATCCTTTTACAACTAACTTGGCCTTAAATATTTTCTTACCTCCTTCCTCTTCTTTCAACCTATAAACCCACTTATTCTATAAAGCCTTTTTACCTGCAAGCAACTTGCATAGATCCCATGTCTTATTCTTTAGCAAAGAGTCCATTTCATCTTTCATTGCAGACTCCCACTGAATCTTAGTATCCACCTGCACAGCTTCATCATAACTTTCAGGTTCACTAGCATCAGTAAGTAAAATAGAATACAAAGAGGGAGAAAATCTTTATGGAGATCTAATTTTACTCGTTGACAGTCTAACATTCACTAGTGTGTGTGGTATTTGTTGTTGCACATCATGAGGAATGGTTGGAACATCAGCTTTTGGAGTATCATCCAGCACTAAATAATCATCTTCTTTCTTCTCATATTGCTGCAACAAATCTTTGTACAACACATTCTCATTGAATATGACATCCCGGCTTCTTACAATTTTATGATTTTCAAAATCCCAAAGCCTATAACCAAATTCATTAATACCATATCCAAAAAAGACACATTTCTTTGATTTAGCTTCTAGCTTGGTTCTATTTTTAGAATCTAGATATATGAGCAAAAGCTTCACAACTGAAGGTCTTGAGAAAAGAATAACTCACCTTCCTACCAGTCCATACCTCTTCTGGAATACCATAGCCCAAAGGAGTAGAGGGACCTCTATTAATCAAATATACTGCAGTATTGACAGCCTCTGCCCACATGTGTAAGGGCAACACAACATGCAACCTCATGCTCCTTGCATGCTCCATTATAGTCTTGTTCATGCGTTCAGCTACTCCATTTTCCTGTGGAGTCCTTGGAATAGTTTTTTGTCTACGAATACCATTAGTGGAGCAATAATCTTGAAATTCATGACTGCAATACTCACCACCATTATTAGATTTGAGACATTTTAATTTCTTACTAGTCTCATTTTCAACCAAGCATTTCCATTTCTTAAAAGTTTGAAATACATCATATTTCTATCTAAGGAAATAAACTCATACTTTTCTAATTACATCATCAATAAATGTAACATAATAATGAGAGCCACCAAGCGAAGATACCTGAGCTGGTCCCCATATATCTGTATGCACAAGCTCTAATTTATCCTTTTTATTTTCCTTCCTAGTCTTTACAAAACTCACTCTCTCTTTTTTCCATACACACAACTTTCACAGAAATCCATATTAACACATTTTAGACTTGGTAAAACTTTCTTTGAATGAAGTACTTTCATACCTTTCTCACTCATGTGCCCAATTCTATTGTGCCACAGCGCTATATTAGAATCTATAGCACCTATTTGTTCTCCCTGCTCAACTGCAACAATTGTTCCTGAACATTCATTTTTCTCTGAAAAAATCAAAGTAGAAGGAACAATATGACTTGTATCAAGATATAAGGTGCCTACTTTCACACCTTTTGCTACTACAAGGGAACCTTTTGAAACCTTCCAATTTTTATCATTAAAAGTAACTACACAACCCTCATCACCGAGTTGCCCTACTGAAATTAAATTCCTACTCAGCCTTGGAACATGTCTTACCTCATGTAGTAGCCAATGATTCCCATTTTGCAACTTAATCTTAATTTTTCCCTTTCCAACAATCTAACAGGGTTCATTATCCCCCAAATAAACAAGCCCAAAATCTCCTTGAACATAATCAATGAAATAACCTCTATGAGGTGTAGCATGAAATGAAGCACCAGAATCTAAAACCCATGAATCATCAACACTTTCTAAAGACAGAAGTAAAGCATCCTCTTCAAATTTGTTACTTACCACATTTTCCTCCTTGTCTCCATCTGATTTATCTCCATTTTTCTTTCAATTCCAGGAATCTTTCTTTTTGTGCCCTAGTTTCCCACAGTACCAGCAATCATTTGGTCCTCTCGATTAAGACCTCTTCCCCTTTGACTTTCCTCTTGATTTTCCATGATTTCTAGAGTTACTTCCTCTCTCAATCATTCTGCCCCTGCTTTGTGCATTCAAAGCACTTCCTAATGTAGATCCACCTAAGGATTTCCTACGAGTTTCCTCACTCAAAAAAACACCGATCACATCATCATATTTTAGGGTACTAGATCTAGGAACAAAATTACTCACTGCCATTACCAAGCCATTCCATCTTTCAGGAAAAGAACACAAAATCAAGAGAGCCCTAATTTCTTCATCAAAATTGATACCCACAGAAGATAATTGACTAGTGATAGTATTAAACTCATTTAAATGATTTGCAACAGATCCACCTTCTACCATTTTCATATTAAATAAATGCTTCATGAGAAATACCTTGTTTGAAGCAGAGGGTTTTTCATACAGTGTCACTTTTGTAATATTAAATGCCACCGATGGTGCCAAGCATAACCAAATGCTTTTGAGTGCCTTTTTGTCCAAAAGATCCCATTCAACATTTGACATAGTTCCCTGATTCTTGGCATTGCCTTCCAATGGCTTCCATAAATCCTTTTGATATAGATAGTCTTCCATTTGCATCTTCCATAACTAGAAGTTCTGCCCATTAAACCTATCAACCCTTAGCTTACCCTCACCTACCATCACTCCCACTCAATTGTGAGACTCCCAATTAACTGTGGGACTTTCCTGCAGAGAATAACTAAAAGAAAATCTCACTTTGATACCACTTGTTAGGATAAAACCATGGATAGAAATAAAAACTACATGCAAATATAACCAATAACAGAAAAATAATAGATCACACAAAAATGAACACAAGGCACCAAGATTTAGCGTGGTTCACCCAATCCCTAGGCTACGTCCACCAAACAGCAAGTCTAATCTTATTACAATCCAGTGATTACAACCTGATTACAATCTGTAATCCCTTACAGCTCAATACTACCACAAGAACCAATTTCGTATCACACTATGAAATAATCCCTAACCCTAAACCCTTTTATACAAATATTAAATTGCTTTAGGGTTATAACATGTCAGCCATAACTTTAGTGGCGAATCTATGAATGGCGAATCCACTAATTATGAAGTGCATATAGTACTTTCCTAATCAGTCACCACAATCTAACAAAACCCTCCAAGATTAAGGTAAAACTGGGGTGGGGATAACACACAAAAATCTTCACTATTGCAGTAACAAAGTTTGTCTATCAAGGCTAAAAATTTGATCACTTTTAATGATCTACCCTATGAGGGGTCTACTCTATTAAGAGGTTTACAAGACTATTAAGTCTACTTTGATTAAAGGATTTAAAGCTCACAATGAACTAAGTGCTCTACAAAGAGATTTACTTAGGCCTATGAGGACCACTCTATTAAGAGATTTACCCTAATTCACTTGCAAAAATGATTTAGTACATAATCCTTCAATTTGCACTTACAATGTTGATCACAGATCTTCTCTTTCCACTCTTTGATCTAATCTCTTATCTGATATAGCTTTACTCTTCTCTTCACTAATCCACTCAGTCACTATACTTTGTTACTTCACTTGCAGCCTCCAAACCTAACTCCTTCACATAAGGATTCATATCACTTCACATCCTTACAAAATAGGTTTTGGATCTGCCTTTAAAAGATGTCTATAGAGACTTCTAGAATATGATCAAAGATCTATATGTTTCCTGTTTAGCCTCTTCATATTATTGGTTATCTTTCCTTCATAGGGATCGATGATTCACATCAAAATGCATAACAAACTCTACAATCATTAAATTTTTTTTTACATATCAACTCAAAATAGTTTACCTCAAAGTTTGGGTCATTTCAAACACTCTTGTCCAAAGTGTGTTACTCGACACATACTATATATGATGCTCAATTATAACAATTCTTCCTATTGACACTTGATCTCAACTAACTTGGCACCTTCTATATGACTCAGCATCCACTTGATCTACTTTGCTTGGCATTAACTAAACTTAGGTTCCATAGGAATACTCAGCGACCATAGATTCTCTTGACTCCTATAGAGGTTGGCATAAATAAGATTATTTACAAGTCTTGAAAAATACACGACTCGACCTATATAGAGTGACTTGGTCGCAATGTTGACCAACCAACTCTTCCTTCTATGTGACTAATTGTTTGAAACTAATAGACAACAAAACTAGAGAGATCAACACAAGGTACTAAAATAATTTCTTCATAAGTTTGTCATTATTTGTCTAGATGATACTTTGATCTTTAGTAGGACATTAGAAGAGATCATATGATTCATATTTTTAGGGTCTTTTAGAGGATAAGGGAAGAGAAAGCGTTGATTAATCTAAAGAAGCGTATTTTTGTATATTTGAGATTCATAGTTTTAGAAAAAGGTCTAAAAATAGTCTCGGAGAAGGTGAAGGCTATCCTTAAATGGCCTACACCAAGAAGTGTAAGTGAGGTAAGACCTTTTCATGTTTTTGAGCTTTTACAAAACCAAAATATAGGGTTTAGCAATGCTTGTACTAGAATAATGAGAGGGATGGGGTAGAGTTTTATGTGGACTATACAAGAAGACAAGAGTTTTGAATTGTTGAAAAAGAAACTTATAGAATAGCCTACTTTAAATTCTATATTTTAATAAGGTATTTTTAAAGTAGATTGTGATGCTAGTGGTAATGCAATTGGAGCTATTTTTAATCAAGGTGATAGACCTATTGCTTCCTCCAATGAGAAACTAAATGATGCCAAAAGAAAATATTATGTTTATGATCAGGATTTTGATGTTATGGTACATACATTTAATAAGTGGAGAGATTATCTTCTTCATAAAGATACTGTTTATATATTGCTCATCAAGAATATCTTAATAGTCAAGGAAAATTGAATTAGAGGCATTTCAAAAGGTTTGATGTTTTTTAGAGTTGCACATTTATTTTGAGACATGGGAGTGGGAAATCTAATAGGGTTTTACATTCTCTTAGTAGGAGATAGATTTTTTTGTTGGAGATGTAAATTGAGGTTGTTGGGTTTAAGGAACTTAAGAGATTGTATCAAGAGGATCCTCATTTTGGTGAGGCTTGAAATGATTATATAGAACCTATAGCTATAGAAAAAACTAGGTGATTAGATTTCATCATCCAAGATAGTATGTTATTTAGAGGAAGTCAATTGTGCATTCTGAGGAGTTCTATGAGGGATAATCTCAACAAGAAGTGTAGTGGAGGATCTACTAGAGATTTTGGTTGAGATAGAACCATTTCTCTAGTTAGTGAGAATTATTACTACCCATAGTTGGAGAAAGATGTCATTAAATTTATAAAAAGTTGTAGAGTATGTCTAGCAACAAAAAGAGAAAAATAAAATACAAGGTTTTATCAATTATTACATGTACCTGAGAAGCTATAGAAGGATATAAGTATGGAATATGTTTTTGGTTTACTAAGGACTTAGTGGGTGCATGATTCAATTTTTGTGGTGGTTTATAGGTTTTCAAAGATGGCACATTTCATTCCCTAAAAGAATACTAATGATGTTGTTCATGCGGCAAAATTTCTTCAAAGAAGTATTAAAACTACATGGTCTACCAAAGAGCATAGTTTTAGATAAAGAGGCCAAGTTAAATAGGTACTTATGGAGAACATTAAAAAAAAATTATAGAAAAATTTTAATTTCACATTATTACATCATCCACAAATTGATGGATGGATAGAAATGGTGAATAAGGGTTTGGGGAATTCATTGCAATACTTTATTGGAGGTAAACTTGATGGATGGGATTTGATTTTACTACAACTATAATTTTCATATAATAATTATGTCAATAGGAGCAATTTAGATATTATATGCAAGCAGTATTGATCCTACATGTCTCAATGGAATTCAAAGAAAGATGAATGGTAGTTCTAACACTTAGCACACCAAAGTATTATCATTGATTGATAATCAATAAAAAGAAATAAATAATGAGTATAGTATTAGAAATACAATGAGAAAAGTAAACTCAGCGAGTGGGGTGAATCAACACTTTAAAACTTCAACCATAAAATCATTCACCACACATCCATCTCACAATTGTGCATGTAAACTGAAATACCAAATTAAGCATATACATCTATAGCATGAAAACAAATAAACATTCACACTTATGACACATGATATAATTACACAAAAACCCTCCAATGAGAAGGTAAAGGTAAAAATGGGGTGGGGATGACACCCACAAATCTTCACTACTGTAGTTGTAAAGTGTATCCAACAAAGGTTACAATGCTTGATCATGAAACATGATCTACCTTGTGAAAGATCTACCCTGTTAAAGGCTTACAAGATTGTTAGATCTTACCTTGTTGAAGGATTTCAATACCTTGTTAGAAGTGTTTCTAGTTAAAGGACTTCAACTTACAATGAAGTAAGAACCTTATTAAAGGATTTACAAGAACCTGTTAGGACTACTCTATTAAGAGATTTAACTGATTCACATGTTAGAATGTCTCAGCAATGATCCTACAGTTAGCACTCTACTACTAGATAATAGATCACCTCTTTACTAATGTGTACTTGAACCTCTCTAATTAGTTGTATCACTTCTGTCCTCTAAATCCTTTTCTCTGTTCTCCTCTAACTGATATTCTACAGTGTATCTCAATTCCTAACTCCTTAGCCACCATGAATACTCTATTTGCACATGCAAACTTCTCTCTTCACTCACACTAATGTATTAGAGTTTACCTTTAAAATGTATAGGTGGCTAGGATTAGGTATGAATCAACTATTGTAATTCATCCATCTAGCTACTCAATTCATCCCTTTAATTGATTGGCTGCATGTGCTACATAGGGATTCTTAGCTAAGATTTTTTCTTAGCATCTAGGATCGCAAAAAAATCCTTAAGTTGGCTCCAAAATGGTTTACATAGTAGTTTGCGCCATTACAAACAACTATGTCAAAACTATTTTACTCAGAATCTGAAGTCCCTTATGCTTAGCATCAACTACAACTTCAATGTTATAACTCGACATCTAAATGACTTGGAATCCATTGATTACTTGGCATCCAAATCACTTGGCATCATCTATCTACTCGACACTTGAGTGACTTGGCACAAACTATTTACTCGGCACTTATTGTTTACCTGACACTTACCATTTACTTAGCACTTATTGTTTACTCGACATGCACTATCTAACATGTTATTCTAAGCATGAACTAAGTTCTAACTTGTAAATGACTTAAGTGTATAGACACTCATATTTCAAAACCAATCTAAGATAAACAATCTTCCCCTTTAACATGAGTGGAAAAAACACTTGGTCATGCATGAATGATCTTAACTTGTCAGCATAACTTAGATACTCACTATATTTGTTTGACATATATACAAAATTTTGAAATTTTGGAATTTTTCAAAACTTGACTTAACAGTCATACCTTAAAATCTTATAACTCCCCCTAAGTTGATTATGTTGTTATGAATCTGAACCAATACTCCTATTGAGTAAATATGCATGTGTTGAACAGTGTTGTACTGTGTTTCTATCTTTGACTCCCCCTTTGTTTGTTCTCCCCCAAAACTGCATTCATTCTTTCCTTGGAGTCATTTTCTCTCTCAAAAACTTATTTCTCTTTCTCATTTCTCCCTCTTACTTATTTCTTCCCCTTTTTGACACTTATGTCAAAGGGTTATACATCTATAGTGTGTTTGTCCAAGAAATTTTTATGGAACTCAAGTATTATCTTCAAAGTTGCATCCTAGTTACACATGCTACCTCCAATTAATTGATTTGGATAGTTAACTTAGCAGCAAGGAAAACTAAGCCTTCATATTAGAAAAATGGGGATATTTCTTTGTCATTGTTTCTACAAAGGCTATTTCCTTGTGTGGTATCTCCATTTGTGGGGTCAACATGGACTATATTCTAATTAGTGTAGCCTAAATGTTTGCATCTTTAGCATGCATGGTTGCCAATTGACCTTGAGAGTTCATCAAATTCTTGAAGTGTCTTTGACTCTGAGCTGGAGAATTGGGTAGAGTAGTACTTTTTTTCTTCATATCTCCCTCCAGATTGTCAATATGTTGTTGCACTTCTTGTGTGAATAGAGTTGGATCACAAAACTTGGTGTAAAGAGAGAAAATATTCTCTAATACTTTCTTTACATTGTTAATCTTGGTTGCTATTTCAACTTGATTAAGTGCAATGGAACTTGATATCTTTTCATTGACTTTTCCTTGAAATTTCCTTCAGACCATTCAAGTAGTTTTACATTTGAATCCAAGTTTGTATCATTAATATTTTCTTCTATGTTTTCCAACTACTCCATGATAGGTTTTTCTTCTTCAGTGTAGGTAGGCTGAATGCATCAAGCAAAAATTCCTTTATATCTCATAGTGCTTGTTTCTAGCTATGCTCCCTTCTGAGTACTTCTTGGTGCTTTTTCCATCCAAGAGCATCCTAAAGTATACTCATATGTTCAATAGTGATTGTTTCCAGATCAAATTTTGGCAAAAAAATCACCTCATCCAAGTTAACATCACCAAATGATGTAATTTCATCCTCCTTGGATGTGCTAGGAATAGGCCTTGATGACTGCAATGGTGTAGCTTCTACACTCGGCCTATGAAGAGCTTGACTTGGAGGAGGAGTAGTTTTTGGCAAAGTAACTAGTTTTTGTATTACCAATTACTCCTTAGGCTTGGTAGTGAAGACTAACTCTTTAGTCCTATCCTTTACTTTCTTTTCAATCTCAGGTGCACCTTGAATGTGTGTTGTAGGTACATGATAATATTCTTGACCTATTTGAACTAGTGTTCCATCTTTATCTTCTGTAGCAACTTCTTGTACTAACATATTTTGCACCATTGCGCTGATATTTTCCATTGTTGTATATTTCCTTTGATACAATACAATGGGCATTATAGGTTGTGCCATAGTAAATTGAGGGGTCTTAGATATGTCTTGTGTTTTCTCCCTTGTAGATGTCTTTTCTACCTTCTCAATTTCATCTACACTCACCAATGAAGGATGTTTGCATAGTTGTGCCTTGATGGTGGTGTCTAGCAATATCTTTTTCATGCCCTCCTCTATTAGGGGATTGATATTTTGAATCACATTGTTAGAAACATCCTTGATCTATATTGTTTTAGTGTCTACATCTGTCACATGTTTTGGACTAAGACTCAACATCTGTATAGCAGGTATACTCTATTCTGTTTGCTGCTCATTTTTAGTTGTTGACTATGTACCCATATTCTTTTTAGTGCCTTCCACATGTGCATCTTTTTTAGTGTCATCTTTAATAACCTCAGTTCTTCTTGTTCATCTTTTTCATCACCTACCTCCATAGGTGTCTTCTCAATTGCCTTAGGTGTTGTTAGTTTGTATATTAACTTCCATATCTGAGTGGAATTATGTACAACATCCTCAATGTCATTTTGCAAAATACTAAATGCCCTATATTTAGGAGAAAATATCCTTGTGTACTTCTTAATAGCCTTTTTTATTGTTGCCTTATCCAATTCTAGGATCACACTTGCTAGTGTAGTCTCTCTGATTTGCCTTTCTATATTGAGACTAAACTACCATTTTTTCTCAACTTTTTCATATAGACTCTTGGGTATAGAGTTGGCAAGTTCAATTGGAGTCTTCCTAAATGTTTCCATCATGGAATATATAGACTCTTCTACTTGGTTCATGTCAACCTTTCCAAGTTTATCAAACTCAATATGTGTGAATCCAAATAAGTCAGCATTATTCTTTATATTCACAAGTTGTTCAAATCAGAAGAAAGACTATAAATTATCACTTTGAATTGGTTGTTATCATCAAATTTTGTCCTTTCCTCATCTAATTCAACTAGAGAAATGTAATTTCTCCTTTGTTTCTTCTCAAACTTATCTTCTTTGCTAGTTGTCCTAGCTCTCTTTCCCATTGGTTTTTCTACTTCTTGAGCTTTCTTAGCAGTAGCTCTTTTTTTGGCCCTAGTAGTAGGAACTACAGGCTTAGGTTGTGTAGGTTTTGTAACCTTCTTTGGTTCACTTACTACTGAAGTTTTAGCTTTCCTCTTCTTCTCTGTGGCTACAGGTGCTTCATTGGCTTCTTCTCCCTCGACATCTTCTTCAATTTTGGCTTTAGTTCCACCTTGGCCTTCTCCTTGACCTTGAGTTATGAATAGTGGTGCTTGGGAAAGTGCATCTTCACCTTCTTCATCATCATCATTGGTGTCTTCTTCTTATTCATCTTCTTCTATCCCTTCACCAAATTTTTTTTTGAGCTTCTTAACAATAAATTGTCCTTCTTCCTTATTAGAGAGGTTGTCTTTAAGTCCATAGTTATCTTAGACTTGGTTGCATCATAATTACCAAAGGTTGTTACCTTCTTATCTACTTCTTCTACTAGAAAAGAAGTAATTGTTGCAGATGCCTCATTCACATTTATCTCATAACCTAGAGGCCTTAGCCATTGTACCCTTGGAATAGTAGCTTGAATATATATGAAGTCAGTATCAACTAGAAAGCAAACATCATTGAAATTCTTCTCAACTAGTGACACTAGTGTAGACACCTAAAATTTTCCAATTGAGCACAAATACCCTTATCTTGACTAATTAAATAAATATTTATTATTGTAGACACCTAAATTTGTCCAAATCACGTGTCTTGATCAATTAAATAAATATTTATTATTTATTTAATTCCCTTACCTTTAATTAAATAAATTTTTCATTTATTTAATTATGTTTCCCCTTTCCTTGATTTAAATAAACTAAGGTTTGTTTAAATCTTAACCTATTTCCACTTGCATCTAACCCCTTTCACTTTAATTAAGTATGTCATTTACTTAATTAATTCCCTCCTAATCCCACTAGGAATTAAATATTGCATTTAATCTTATTTGAGCACATGGCTCCTACATTTAACCCTCACCTAACCTCACTAGCCTACCTAACCCATCTTGCTAAACCTACCCACTTCCCTAATCATGCTTTCTTTTCCTAATCACCTTAGCTAATCACCTCTGAATCCTAAGTGTGTTCTCACACATGTGTGAGGAATCCTCACACATGTATGAGAGATGTTCACACTTCCCTCATCCCTCATGTCTTGCATGCCTCTTGCATAGTTGTCCTCTTGCATGAGGGTCAAGGTGTCTCACACATGTGTGAGAAGCCATACCTTCTCACACCTCTTGCACACTTGTCCTCTTGCATGAAAATCAAGTTGTCTCACACATGTGTGAGAAGCCATGCTTCTCACACCTCATTGATTCTCACACCTCATTGATCATGTCACCATCAAAGGTTGCTCACACATGTGTGAGCATATTGCCCCCTTTGAATGGTCAAAACCCTAATCCACATGGAGTCTACTTGGCCTCCACTTCATGAACACCTCATTGATCCTAAGAGATCCTAGCCATCCATCTTGCATTCAATCTTAGCCGTCCATTGCATCTATTTTCGTATAAAAGGAGATCCCTCTCCTCATTTTCAAGAAGCACTATCTACCTTATTGTTATGTTGTTGGACTTGTGAGCAACCACATCCCACAACAATGTGAAATCATCAATCACTTCATGGTTTCTTGAGGTTTGCATAGTGCTATTTTGTCATTCATTTACATGTCTTCTTTCATATTTTGAGGTTTTGCATGATAATGTAGGAATGTGCATTAGTTGCTTGATGTTTATTCTTTAGTTACATTTTTATGCAACACATTTTGACACGCCCAGTGGGACCCACTTCACGGGTTCAAACTAACGATCTAATGTGTTTTTTAGTATTTTGTGAGTTTTCAAGCTTGTAGGTCAAAAGCATGCATTTGGAGATCAATTTTCATGAGGAGCCTCTAATCAAATCAAGGAGCCCATCATTAAATTTGGAGGACCTAAGGAAAGTTTTTTGACATAAAACACTTTATACCTTGTTTATTGCTTTATTTTCAAGTTTTAGGGTACATATGCATTGAATATCCTCTTCGTTATTAGGAAAATTTAAAAAGAAAAAAAAAAAAATACTCCCCTTTTTGTTAATACATAAATTGTTTTTAAAAAAAAGAAAAAAGAGTGGGGGTCATTTTATTTTAATGGATTTGTGCGTTTTTTATTTTCAAAAATCATTTAAAGTCATTTGCATTTTTAAAAAAATCAAATATCAAATATCAAATTACAAATAAATATATATAAATCAAAAAAAAATTTTAAAAAAAGGGGGTAGCATCCTTTGTTGGCTTCTTTATATAAATTAAATTAAAAATAATAATAAAAATTTGAAAAAAAAAAATTGAAAAAAAACATTTTTTTTTAACAATTGTTATTTTTAGCAAGGCAGCCACTGCCACGGCGCCACCCGCGGTGCCACTCGAGGCGGCGCCCACGAGCGGTGCCAACGCCGCTGCGGCCCCCGCTCCCTCGGCTCTCCCTCTCCTCCGGCGGCTCCTATCCCCGCCGAAACGCCGCCCGCCATGGTCAAGTCCCTACGCCGCTCGGCCCAAAGGCACTCCTGCTGCCGCCACCGCGGCTACTTTGCAACTCCCACCGGCACACCTTCCGCTGTGACCCCTACACTCCCTCGGTGACCCCCTTGCACTCACAACCGCACCTCCTTTGTGCCAGCCGCTCATAACACATCCGCTTCTGCTCCCCGAAAACCCTGTCGTAGCTCCAACACCAGCTGTTGTTTTTGAAACTGCTCCCCCATCACCGTCAGTTCTATGTCGCGCCCTTCCCTGCGACCTCCGCTCCTACACAAACGCCGCCCCTGTAACCTCGCTTCAACCCCCTTCGGCCTCTCCACCACTCCATAGCCCAACCCCTATTCTCCTTGCCTTCTGCCGCTCCTCCGTTCGCGCCACCGCTGTAGCCACCAACCCTCCTCCCGCGGCCCTACGTCCGCTGAATGAAAAGAAAAAATTTCAAAATCAAAAACAAAAGAACATTTTGACATTTTGTTTAACAATCAAATAAAATAAGTTTTTAATATTTTATTTTCTTTTAGAAAAACAAATTTATCTTTTTTTAATGAATCATATAGATCTCTTTTTTTTTCCAAAACGTTCAAAAACAAAAAAAAAATTGCCTGACATTCTCCTAACTGTCAAACTTTTGCTCGTAGGTCACTGATGTCAGCACTACATCAGCATTCCATGCTCTTCTAAACCATAAGGAGTAACCTTCACATTTTTACTCATAACTTGAGCATACAAGCTCCATTTTTTAAAAATGAAATATCGTCGAAAAGCTAATTCTGAGCCCGTCATGATGATATTGGTTTCATGAAATTTTGATACAATTTAGACATCTATTTTTCTGTCAAAGTCCAAAATTTTTGCTAACCTTTTCATTGCAGGGTTGTTTCACGTTTGCTCTACATTTTCTATACACTAACTTATGTTTTTGCAGGGATATTTTGTCACTAACCATATTGCTTGCAAATTTTTGTGTCAATTTTTTTTGAAAATGAACTTGTATGCCTAAACACTCATCTTTGAATGCATGGTTAAACGATCAAACAATCAAATTTAATCTTGAATGCCTTAAGGGAATGGACATGTATTCTTAGGTTAGCACACATTTTGATTTGGTGCTTAAAACGAACAATCACACAATCTTGAATGCTTAAAGAGAAATTGATTTCATTTCCAACAATTTTGTTTATGCACACGCTTGATTTACTTTCTTGTTGCCGAATCCGCATTTTCATTTACGTTGGCACTATTTCAAGTTGGAAAGAACCTTGCATGTTATAAACACGTGTGTCTTCAAGTAGATTACATAACCTAAAGTTTCATTGGGAACGAACGCGTGTCTTTTTGAACCCCAAGGCCACTTACGTATTCTCTCCCCTCGCGCCTTCGAGTGATCTTGGGTGCACAAGAAATAAGTGGTCTTGTTTTTCTTTTTAGGAGGCCTGCTTGGGGATTTCATCACCCCTTGAGATGACCTCAACTCTAGTCTTCTGGCGGAGTATAAAAATTGGGAGATGAATTGAAAGACACCTCTTTTGGAAGAAAAATATTGTCACTCTTGGCTAAGCCCCAAAGAACCTTATACCTTTGGGAAGCGAAGGAGGAGATTTGGGTTGCCATCTCCCCCCGGCTGTGTGGCAGTATTTTTTTCATCTACAGATTTGGGCCTCATGTACCTTGCGTATATCGAGGACACCCTCTAGTTAAACCTTGTATATCCTAGTTGCAACATTATAGGTTTTTTGGTGTGTTCTACGTGCTTGAATGTTCAAAAACCTCCCCATTCGAAGGGGACAAACACCACCTAAAATTGCCTTGTACATATTTCATTGTATATATTTTGCATCTTAAACATAAAAATCCAAAAAATCATAAAACATAAAAATCCAAAAAATCATAAAACATAAAAATCCAAAAAATCATAACACATAAAAATCCAAAAAATCATAAAACATAAAAACCCAAAACATCATAAAACATAAAAATCCAAAAAATCATAAAACATAAAAACCCAAAAACATCATAAAACATAAAAATCTAAAACATCATAAAACTTCAAAAATCCAAAAAAATCAAAAACAATTTCAAAAACAACAAAAACAAGTTTTAGTTCAAGTCCTCTTAGTCAAGTTGTCCACATCACTTCCACATCACATCTTCTCTCCATCAAATTCATCACACTCATACATCTCTTGTCTTCATCATTCACAGCATTCCTTGACAACTTCATCATCTCCATTTGTCCACATCATTCCCTCGTCATTCAATCTAATTCATAATCTTCATCCTAGTCATGGTTCATCATCATCCAGCTTCAATTTCTTCCGCCAATCTCATAATGCATTCTTAATTCAATCCTCCACATCATCCTTCTTCTAATCCAATCCCTTGTCAAATTCATTCATTTCTAATCAATTTCTAATTTAATCCATTTACATATTCCTCCATAATCCATCTTCCTAATTTCATTCATCTTCCTCTAATTCAACTTTTCATCAAATATTCTACTTTGGTCATAGGAGCATTTTCATAAACATTGGACTTTCATTCAAATTTCATATTCACTTGGTTAGGGTTTTTTATCAAATCAAATCCAATCAACTCATACCAAATCAAATTCAATCAAATCATATCAAGTCCAATCCATTTCAAATCAAATCAACACAAAGTCCAAAGCTCCTAGTCCTAAGTTCGTATCCCATCCTTCATATAAAATCTTTCATCACTCTTCTTCTAACATCTACGGATTTGAATTTTCTTAATCAAATGGTTGACAATCTTCAATGACAATATGGAGTTATACCTCCCATTCAACCTACATATCAAATCCATCCTCAACACTTCATATCCAACTCTCATCCATCTCATATTCATTATTCTTCTACCTTTGACAAGGGAAATCCACCTCCTTACCCTTCCACTCCATACGATTCCATTCCTAGCTCACACACTTCCTCCAACACAAATGCTCTTTCCATGGAAATGGAACAATTAAAGAATTATATATTGGCAAGCCAACAGCAAGAGGCCACCTTCCATGCCATGTGTCCTCTTCCCCCATGTTTCAAAGATCCTAATCCTCATGTCCCATCCAACCCCACCCCTCCATGCAACCCCTTAACCATAGTTCCACCTTCACACAATCCTAATCCTCCAAAAACATCCTCCCCACCTCGTAAGGGGTTTTTCACATCACTCTTGGCTAAGTGTAAAGAACGAGATAAAGCAATCCAATCACCCAAAGTGATACCCCCAATTCCATCTCCAGGCCTTCCTCCAAAGCATGACGTTATAGATGCCTCTTCTCCTCTAGATCTGAGCATATCTCCATCCCATCCTTCCCCTATCCCTCAAGATCCATTTATTCCCTCTAGTTCATCTCATGATTGCCTTCCTAATAAAGATCAAGACATTCCATGTTCCACCAATTCCATTCCATCTCACGAGTTCGCATCTGTAGATCCTCCACTTCATACCAAAGTTCCTTCCACTCCATCCACTAATATTCCTCCATGTCAAGATCAAATCATGCCATCTCATGATTCCATCCCCTCCATTACATCTCATGATCCACTCATTCCACTACATGATCCCATTTTAAGTCAAGATCAAAGAACCACTTCATTTGCCTTTCATGATCCCACTCCATTTGCCTTTCATGATCCCACTCCATCTCAAAATTCTACTATCCCTCATAATCCCCTTCATGGTCCTAATCCTCCACATGATCATATCATGCCTATCCCATCCACTCATGTACCCCATCCACATGGACTCACATCTAGTGTTAAAAATGATAAGTATCCCATTAATGAAATAATGGCTCAAGATTTTGGTATACCTTCCACTTCTTCCAACTCCAAATTTCCTCCATCCAAACCTAAACACTTCCATCATTCATCTTCCAAGTCCATTCTAGGTCCTTATCTTCCATCCATTCTGGGTCCTTATGTTCCATCATCAAACCCTTCATCCCTTCCTTCCATTTTGGGCCCTTACATACATCCATCCACCCTATCCATGTTTTCCATTTCATCCTCTCATACTCCTAATAAAGATCAACAAAGGCACACACCCTTGAATTCCTTACAACATTCAACATCCATCTGATCTCCATCTCATTTACCTTCATGCACCCATACCAT
This sequence comes from Cupressus sempervirens, assembly GCA_028749045.1. Lineage (NCBI taxonomy): Eukaryota > Viridiplantae > Streptophyta > Pinopsida > Cupressales > Cupressaceae > Cupressus > Cupressus sempervirens. The sequence continues at coordinate 918,837,463 of CM053785.1, forward strand.
AGCCAATGAAAGCAAATTGGATGCAAAAGAAAAAGAGAATACAACCAAATATCCACAAAAATCAAAGGATCAACATGTCCCCTCTAAACGACATGTCCAAGAAAAGAAAAATCTGATCCAAAACAAAATCCAAAGGCCACAAAGGCTGAAAATCAAAAATGCAAAGATTTTGTGGATACCAAAGCTACTTAATGTAGCAATGAATCTCAAAGAACGATTCAAAATGACATCCAATTTGGCTAATCTGAAGGCTTCCACATCCATTTTGGGTCCTTATGTACCCAAATCCACCATTCCAAATTCATCGTGTCCTTCATCCATTTTAGGTCCCTATGTCCCAAAATCCACACTTTCTCCTACATATCCTCCCCAATTTCCTCCTTTCCATCACCCTTCAAGGTGTGTGCCAATGAAGATCTTTCCACTTCCTTCACAGGTCCTCCAACCTAGCATCCATCCACCATATCTTCCTCCCACTCACTCCAATCCCTTAATCCAAACTTTTTCATAAGCCATTTTCCTCCGTTCACTACCCTATCAACATCTAGGAGCAAATAATCAAAATTCCTTTAAAATAAAAAGAAAAGGAAAAATATATCAAGGGATACCATCTACATATATAGATGCCTAAGTCCTCCCTTCATATATCCAATGTCTTCCAACTCTACTTATCCATCCATTCACTTTTCCTCTTCCACTTGCACTCTACATTGGGGGCAAGCTCCATCCATACCATTTTCCCTTACATACCTTTCATGCTTCAATCCACCATTCATTATCCTTTTCCATCTTTGATCTTGACTTTCATTTTCCTTTCATCCATCCATATGCGCTTTCCATATCCCTTGTGCATTCTCCATACATTTTCCTACATATGCCCATCATCCTTTCATATCTTTGATCTTGACATGCTATCCATCTCATCCATTCCATCGTCCTTGTCATGTTCATTTGTCCATTTTCCATCCACCTTCGTATTTCCATCCTCCTTTCATATGTCCTTGATCTTGGTTATCCCTTTCATTTCATCCACTTCATATCCCACATTTCAGTCATACCCTCCATATCATTACCCCTTTTTCATACCCTCCCTCCCATATCCCTTATTCATTCCACTTTCATGTCCATGCTCATGCTAAATACTAGAGGCACAATACCAAAATGTTCATAAATGCTTTGGAAGAGCACATGCCTTCTCTTTGAAAGAGCACATACCAAATTTTTCTTTGAGCTTCTTAACAATAAATTGTTCTTCTTCCTTATTAGAGAGGTTTTCTTTAAGTCCATAGTTATTTTAGACTTGGTTGCATCATAATTACAAAAGGTTGTTACCTTCTTATCTACTTCTTCTAATAGAAAAGAAGTAATTGTTGCAGATGCCTCATTCACATTTATCTCATAACCTAGAGGCCTTAGCCATTATACCCTTGGAATAGTAGCTTGAACATATATGAAGTCAGTATCAACTAGAAAGCAAACATCATTGAAATTCTTCTCAACTAGTGACACTAGTGTAGACACCTAAAATTTTCCAATTGAGCACAAATACCCTTATCTTGACTAATTAAATAGATATTTATTATTGTAGACACCTAAATTTGTCCAAATCACGTTTCTTGATCAATTAAATAAATATTTATTATTTATTTAATTCCCTTACCTTTAATTAAATAAATTTTACATTTATTTAATTATGTTTCCCCTTTCCTTGATTTAAATAAACTAAGGTTTATTTAAATCTTAACCTATTTCCACTTGCATCTAACCCCTTTCACTTTAATTAAGTATGTCATTTACTTAATTAATTCCCTCCTAATCCCACTAGGAATTAAATATTGCATTTAATCCTATTTGAGAACATGGCTCCTACATTTAACCCTCACCTAACCTCACTAGCCTACCTAACCCATCTTGCTAAACCTACCCACTTCCCTAATCATGCTTTCTTTTCCTAATCACCTTAGCTAATCACCTCTTAATCCTAAGTGTGTTCTCACACATGTGTGAGGAGTCCTCACACATGTGAGAGATGTTCACACTTCCCTCATCCCTCATGTCTTGCATGCCTCTTGCACACTTGTCCTCTTGCATGAGAGTCAAGGTGTCTCACACATGTGTGAGAAGTCATGCCTTCTCACACCTCTTGTGCACTTGTCCTCTTGCATGAGAATCAAGTTGTCTCACACATGTGTGAGAAGCCATGCTTCTCACACGTCATTGATTCTCACACCTCATTGATCATGTCACCATCAAAGGTTGCTCACACATGTGTGAGAATATTGCCCCCTTTGAATGGTCAAAACCCTAATCCACATGGAGTCTACTTGGCCTCCACCTCATGAACACCTCATTGATCCTGAGAGATCCAAGCCATCCATCTTGCATTCAATCTTAGCCGTCCATTGCATCCATTTTCCTATAAAAGGAGAGCCCTCTCCTCATTTTCAAGAAGCACTATCTACCTTATTGTTATGTTGCTGGACTTGTGAGCAACCACATCCTACAACAATGTGAAATCATCAATCACTTGATGGTTTCTTGAGGTTTGCATAGTGCTATTTTGTTGTTCATTTACATGTCTTCTTTCATATTTTGAAGTTTTGCATGATAATGTAGGAATGTGCATTAGTTGCTTGATGTTTATTCTTTAGTTACATTTTTATGCAACACAATTATTTATTTAATTTTATCGTTATCCTACCTTTAATTGAATGAATTTGAATTTATTTGATTACATTAATCTTTATCTCCTATCCTTGATTTAAATAAATTTACATTTATTTAATCCTAGCCTATTTCCTCTCATCCCACTTGCATCTTAATCCTTCACTTTAATTAAGTAAATGACCTATTTTACTTAATTAATCCCTTTTAGTTCCATTTGGAATTAAATATTATGTTTAATTCTATTTGAGCACATGGCGTGTAACTTTAACCTTCACCTAACCTCACTTTCCTAACCTAACCCATCCATCTAACCTAGGTCAATCCACTTACCCACTAATTAATCCTAGTTTCCCATCTAATCATATCCTTAATCTTTCGCACAAACCTAATCAAAGGATTAGCAAACTTTAGTCACATGTGATATGTGACTCTTATACACTTACACATTTTTTCCTTTCACATGTAAACCAAAGTTGCTCACACATTGAAAAACCTTGAGCCTCCAACCCTCTTACACTTGTCATTGACCCTTCACATCAAAGGTTTCTCACATGTGTGAGAATATTTCCCCCTTTGAATGGTCAAAACCCTAATCCACATGGAGTCCACTTGGCCTCCACCTCATGGACACCTCATTGATCCCGAGGAATCCTATCCCTTCATCTCATTTTGAATCTCAACCATCTATTTCATCTCATTTCCTATAAAATAATAACCCTCTCCTCATTTCCATTAGCACTATCTAGCCCATTGTTATGTTGTAGGATTTGTGAGAAAACTCATACTCCCAACAATAACATCATTAACACTTAGTTATTTTAGGAGGTTTGCATTAGTGTTGTTTTGAATAGCTTAAACTCTTTTTGATTTCATGTCATCACTATTTACATGTTTACTTCCATATTTTGAGGTGTATGTAATGATGTAGGAAGTAGTATAGTTTCTTATGCTTCTTCTTTCTATCATTTTACATACTACAACCGGTATCCTCATTCTTTGTTTTATTGACTTCTTAAAGTCTTCAAAGTAGCTAGTCATTATAGACTTAAAAAATTCTCCAAGTTTCTCAATGTATTCAACTATCTACACTATTTTTCCTCCATGCAACTTTACCAAAAGTAATAAATGTGTTATGCACATAGAAAAATATACAAACAAATATTGAACCAAAATTGCACTGTGCACTCTTGGTTTACCTTATTGCTCCCAAGATTCCTAATAATCATTGTAATTGTAACTCGGCAAGGTCATAAGAATGATCCTTCTTGACTATCATGTAGCCTACATCAATAGTAATACAAGGTACACTATTCAATCTATTATATTGAAAGAATTTATGTGCAATTATCCTTACTACAAAAGAAACTATGGGATCTATGATGTTGTCAATTGTCATTCCTCTCTTATTCCACATTGCCCCTGTATTTTTCTCAATAACCTCTTTTGCATCACTTCTCATGGTCTTAGGTCTATCTAGAGTTGGATACCCTGTTACCCTCCTTACAATCCTCTTAGTAAGCTTGATAGGTTCATCCTTTAACCACATAGAGTTGTCATGAATCCTACTCAAAAAAATCTTTATCCACTCTTTCTTGAAAATGTTGGGGAATCTAGGGCATGAGTTAACCCTTTTCTCTCTACAATCTTATATTATTGCTTCTATATTCTATTTTCACATAATTTTCCATATAGGTCTTTGATCTCCATGTCACCTATGCTACCCACCTTACATGTGTAACAACATCTTACATCTTGAATCATTAAAAGTTGTGGTGGTATCATGGATAGGGCACCAAAAAGCTCTTGCTTGTATGCAATGTCCAGAATTGATCTATAGTTTGGTTCTCTGATCTCATTACTGATTAATTGAACATTTAAAACTTCCTGTCCCTCTTTAACCTTAGTAGAAGAAGAACTAGATGCCATATCGATTACCTTGGGTTTGCAAAAATTCAAATAGCATAGCTCAACACACGATAAATGCCTTTACAAATCTGTTGAATGGTATCGAATAGTGGTTGAATATGATTTACAAAAACTTGGAACAATCTTTTCAATTTTCTTTAATCTCTTCATGCTTTCTCCAAATTTTAATGATGTCAAATGAATCAAAAATTGATCATATAGCCCTTAAAACTTTGCAATTAATGCTTGGTGCTGACACAGTTGTAAGCTTGGCCTCAATAGTAATTCCAACTCACTCAACTTCTATGTAATTTTCTTTATGCTCAGTGACCACTACGAGCTCGGCCAACACTATCACCTACAATAGCTTGGCATCAACTAGATTTCATATGGCAGCTTAAGTAAAACTTTTCATGCTTAGTAGCAACATGAAAACTAATAAAACTTAAAGATTTATTCCAAGTTCTAAACAACACTTTACATCTTTCTTCATGCATATATAATTTTTTCATAACTAAATCCTTGGAATTGATATATGGTATATCATTTAAATACTAGTCCCACACATACCTCTTGATTTCTTAATTGGGGGTGGTGTGATCACCTGACCTGTTGGTGTTTGAAAACGTTACCCATTTCCAATTACCCTAATGAGAACAAGATGCATCTAGGGGCAGCTAACTCCCATTATCAACACATCCATTCAGACACCAGGCCAACTATAAGGCATGACCCTTCTTCTTCTTCAGGCTCTGCACAACCTAGGCGGGTAGACCTATAGATTCTTTATATGGTACCAGCTGTCAAAGCATACACTGAATCTATTATGAAGCAGATAAAAAAAACCCTTAAATCTTCTACACTCAACCAGGAATCACAAACATGAAATAGCTAAGAACATAACTCATGAAACTGGCAAGCTAAGTGCGGGTTAACATTGAATAGCTTTCAACATAAAAGGGAAAATTGATTTAATATGTTGATATCAGCAAGACCCAAGTATGAACAACAGAACTTAATGATCCTATCTCTGACCAGTGCCTTATCTATTGGGCAATTAAATGAATCATAACCATACATCTCCTGGAATCCTTAGACATATCTCTACATCAAGATCCCTGATCTATCTTTCACCTTGTGAATAGACATCTGCTACAGAATGAATCTCATACTCAGAAAATCCTATCATGAAATCTGCAAACCCTGTGACAAATATCAAGCAATTACATGGTTCTTTGTTCCATAAGCAAGACATTTTAACCACATACATTTCAAAATGTAATGCAACCTAATTCATGCTCTTTGATCACAAATTAGAAGAAATAACAGAGCCATAATCAGGAGACAAGATTCAAACTGAACTACAAACTTTTGCTGCACTTTATCTGTTTTCCTTGAAATCAAATACATGAAATGTACAGAAAATAACTCGTAGATCACCTAACAGAAAAGAACTATCTACCTAAAACTTAAAATGTTGTTCAATACAAGAAGAAATGCTGAAGAATGGTTTCTCAGTGCAAAAACTGGAACCTTTCTCAATGAAGAAAGAAAGAAAGATATAGCCTAGAGATGAATTCCCGGATTGAAATTGAAGACGACAAGTGTCCACTTGGAATCCCATCTTGTGCAACTGAAAACCTCTTTCTTCTTTCATCCCTTCTGATCTGATTTTGTTTCATCATTAATCTGTAACAAACTTGCAAAATATCCTTGCCTAATGATGAAAACCCTTTATTTGCCAAAATATCTGACTTCCCCATGAAAAAGCCAGTGAAAATGAGTTTTTACTGAGTAAATCTGAACAAATTCGACCCTAACTGCATTTCCATTGCCTTCTACTGATATCCAGGTCACTATCTTGACAAAAAATAAAAACTGAACTTCATGGTTTGAAAATGGTTGCAATTCAGGTACCTGATAGAAAACCTTGTGTAGCTCAAACTGACTGATACCTGTGCAAAAACCAACTCCAGAATTGAAAAGTTCGTCTTCTCCCGATTCCGACGATATATAATATCGCTTATCTGGCCTCTCGAAAACCTCCAGAATCTTATTTCAAAAAAAGGTCCTCTGCTAGAAGGTTCATGCTTGCAACTTTGATTTTTTATAAAATTTTAAAAAATCTAAAGTATAAACTTTAGAAAATTTCCCATTAAATTTTAAAACTTGACGTGGGCATTTCCAACAAAAATAATAATAAAATATTATTATTTTTAATTTTTCTATATTTCCCTCACCCTTTTAATCCGTGATCAACAGCTGTTGACCAAGCGCCACGTGTCACTTGCTGATTCGCTGATGGCATTACATGCGGGACCCACATAACACTTTAAACCTCGCCATATTTTGGGGTTTTCCGGTGACCTCGCTATCTCGCTAGCCGGATTTTTCAAGATTTTTCGGCTGGCGAAGTAGCGAGGCACCGAATTCTTGAGTTTTCCGACTGCCTCAAATCATGCTGACGTCACCAACTTAGACTGCGCATTTGTTTAAAATTATACTTATCTTCCAACTGGCCGGATGAATGGGACCCACCCTCTGACTTGCGGCTTCTCACAAGCCTCTGCCTTCAATTCATAATGTGTATTGTGTTCATTTCTATTTGAACTGTTAAAACTTATTTTCCCAGCCAATGTGGGATTTAATGGCCTGGAAGTCTCTTTTAAAACGTAGGGTCTCTGAGGCGTGGCACGGCTTCTTTGACTTGCATGGCTTGAACTCCAAAAAAGTGTGGGCTCTTTCCTTGCAATGAATGGCGACTTTCTCTATAAAACTTATGAATTTTGCTTGAATAAGCATCTCCAAGTTATGCGTGGCCATTTTCTTGTTTGATTATGCTCTCTTCTGTGGTTTGGCTGTGGTTGGAATCGGCTTCCTTATTCCTTTTTTTAAAAAAAATGTTGAAGAAGCTCCCCAGTGTGCGGCTTTTTTACCCTTTTAAAACTATTGCAAACACCAAATACCGTGGAAAGGTTCTTAATGCTAGTGCAAAAACTTGAATCACTCCTGTAGGTGCTCCCTCCCTTGTACAACGTTTCCAGCCAGGGGAGATCATCTGGCGCTTCCATTACTCACTGCCCTCCAACACTGAATAGCTGGGACGTGACAATGAAATGGAGAAACTAGAGCACAACTTGTGTTTCACGTAACCCATAAAAAAAAATGAAGCTGATCATCAATAGTTTTAGCATATGAACATATTTTCAGAATCATGCACTCGTATCCAAACCTGCCAATATATTTTTTTAAAGTAACAAGATTCAAAATGGCACCGTTTTCTTCTGGCTGTGGAGAGCTCTGCTTCTTCAAATAATACACCTTAGCAATCAAATTGCATGAGAAAAATCATAATGTTCTCTAAGAGATTGCTCAAAAAGCATCCATTGAAATGCAAGTGATCTTAAAAAGTGATGCTTATTTGTTCTTCAAAAAATGGAAATATAAAAGTTCAGTCCAAGGTTTTTTTTTTAAATCTCAATTTTGTCCCACAAAACTAAATGATCAGGAATATCAAACTGCTCTATTCATGTGCCTGAGCTCTTCTTTATCATGCCTGTGACTTCTTCCATTGGCTGCTATCTCATGTGCTGACTGCTCCTTTCAATGCTATTACTTTACTACTTGCTGCCTGCTCTGCCATGGGTTCTCCTGTATAAAACTCTACATCTTATCTTAGCCACATGACTGAACAGGTACCTCTTACTCTGCACTATGAAGAAATGAAGATGATGTCTGAGGGTATTAGAGGCTTCAAAACACTTTCACATGTTCTTTAACATCTCATGTATCTATTTTGATTATTAAATTTGAGTATCACTTCTTGCCTGCAAACTATGAATTTGCATCTGGAGGCCTGCCAGCTGGGCTTTAAAAATGACTCAATCAAATAGTCAGGCCACAAAAATTGGCACGAGTGTTCAATCCTACACACTCTATCATATTGCAAATTTTCAGCCCATGATGAACTCTCAGTCAGGATATTTTAATTGCCGAACATCCATACTTCAACTATCCTGCAGGCAAACAATGTTAAAAAACATAAACTGGGCTCGGGTTCACCATTATAAATTGGGGTTATTGATCACTTGGGCTTCTAAAAACCTGGATATAGGTTCTTTGCCATGGAGAGAAAATGATTTCATGTTTTGGGCTCATGACGAATCACAGGGCACATTTGGCGAATTTCCAAAAATAGGTAGTTGGAAATTTTAACTGGCAAATGTGTCAAAAAGTGATTTTTGGCAAATGTACGGACATAAGAAAGTATGCAAATGGATTCATCATGACTTAAGAACTGGCATACTTCAAGGATTTCTAGGACACAACACAATGGTACAATCCATTTAGGCTAGCCAATCACACGATCAAAGTTATAACATGCCGAAGAGGGGTACGGATCAATTTGGATACCGTAGCCGTAACAAAACAATGCAAACTGGGTTTTTGATCATGTTAGCAAACTGATCAAATGGATTCGACATGATCTCAAAATTGGAACATATGAAGTGTCTTACCCCTAGAACACAATGCAAAAAGGATTTTTTCATTTGGGTCAACTGGGTCAAAGGTATGATTGGTCGAATAGGGCTTCCCAGAATTGTGATCAACTAGTTAAATGCACAAAACAGTAAATGACCAACTTTGCGGGGTGCAAAACCTAGTCAAACGGATTCAAAAAGACTTTAAAATTGAAACATAGGTTCTTTGTTATACACACTAAACATCCCCAAAGTGACTAGTCATGACACAGTCCTGGGTAAAAGATATTCAGATGCAAACTAGGCCTCTGATCGCTATTTGACACTTGGTAGAATTGCAAATTTTTTTACTAGCTCAAAATGGAACTTCACAGAATGATTCGGGATGACAAAATAACATTGTGGATCATATGCATATGTCAAATGAAAGGTGTTAAGCCACTCAAACACCATCTAGGCCTCAAGCTACCAACTGACCACATGCATAAAAGGCACTTTAGGACATGATTTTCCAAAATTTTCAAAATGTGACTAAAAATGAAGCATGCAATTTTTAGTCCCAACATGACCCATTGGGTGAAGTGATCCCATCTGAACTTGATGTACTATGATCTTCCTTCTTTGTCCATTTTTTTTCATCTGCACTTTGACTCTGCCTTTCCTTTTCCTTTATTGAACTCACTACTTGGTGCCTTTGAGTTTGATAGACAATGTCTTCTTATGTGACCAATATTTAAGTAACTAAAACATGTAGTCTGACTTAACCATCTACTGTAATCACTTCTAAGATGTGTTCTTATGCAATTTCCAAGAACATATCCATACTCTTGACTATAGTGACAACTATACCTAGTATTATAATCCCAGTTATAAGAGTTGTCATTGTGCTTTACCTTTGTCTACTTGTTTGATGACCACATAGGCTTGGATTTGCACTCATATGCTCTATGTCCATAATTCTAACAGTTCTAGCACTATCCTTCAAATCTTTGTGTGATCATGGTCTTGGTTTTGCATTCATGTGCCTGATGTTCTTGCTTGTTGTACTTGTGGCAGTGACCCATGAACTTTTGCTTAGGATTCTAATTTGTAGTCTTGCTCCTGTAACCATTAGTAGTATGTCCTATTTTTTTACAATTATGACAAATACGTTTGGAGTCCTTTCCTTTTTTACTTCTTTCCTTGCCACTTTTAGATGATTCTCCTTTTTTAGTGTCGATGTATCCTAATCCAGTAGTATCATTATTGGATCTAGGGGATCTCATCAGCTTTTCAAAGCACTTGATGGATTCACTTGGTTTTTGGAAACTTTCAGTGAACTCCTTTTGCCTTCTTAGATCATTACTCAACTATTCATTTTGTAATTTTAGGGTTGTGATCATAATGTCTTTACCATTCAATTCATGATTGGAAATCATGACTTGATTCATTGTCTCCAATTGCATTCTAGAAATCCTTTGCACTTTTGATGTGTTTTCTTCCAATCTGTTGGTCAAAATCCTTTTTTTATCTTCAATCATGACTTTGTCTTCTATAGCTTTCTTTTTCTGTTTAGTTACCTCACAGAGCAATATGACTTGTGATTCATGCTCTATCTTTAGATCTCTAACCTCTTCAGCTAGGGTTGTATTCTTTTCCATTAGATCTACATCTGATGCATTAAATTCACTTATGTTTCCATCTACAAGCAATTTAGTGGTGTTAATATCTTTGTATTGTGTTTCATTCTCTTTAATAGCTATCTCTTTCCTTCTCTTCAATGAGTGCTTCAACTCATCTCTTGCTTCATTTAGTTGATGTAGGGCAAGGTGGATTTCAATCTTCTAGTTCTCAATAGTCTTTCCCAACTTATGGACTTCATCTCCAAGATCTTTCCTCAAAGTTGTAAAGCTTTACTTTCCAAAGAACAAGGCTTTGATAACACTTGTTGGAAATACAATAAGAAAATTAATCTTTGAGGAGGGGGGGGGGGGAGAGGTGGTGGGTGGGGGTAGGGGATGGTGAATCAAAACTTCAAAAATTCAACCATAAAATCATTCACCACACATCCATCTCATAATTGTGCATGTAAATTGAAATACAAAATTAAGCATATACATCCATAGCATGAAAACAAATAAATACTCACACATATGACACAAGATATGATTACGAGAAACCCTCCAATGAGAAGGTAAAACTAGGATGAGGATGACACCCACAAATCTTCACTACTATAGTTGTAAAGTGTATCCAATGAAGGTTACAATGTTTGATCATGAAACATGATCTGCCTTGTGGAAGTTCTACGCTATTAAAGGCTTACAAGATTGTTAGATACTACCCTGTTAAAGGATTTAAACACCTTATTAGAAGTGTGCCTAGTTAAAGGACTTCAACTTACAATGAAGTAAACACTTTGTTAAAAGATTTACAATAGCTTGTTACGACTACTTATTAAGAGATTTAATTGATTCATCTGTTAGAATGTCTCAGCAATGATCTTGCTATTAGCACTCTACTGCTAGATAACATATCACCTCTTTACTGATGTATACTTGATCCTCTCTATTCAGATGTATCACTTCTGTCCTCTAACTCCTTTTCTCTATTCTCCTCTAACTGATAGTCTGCAATGTATCTCAATTCACAACTCCTTACCCACCATGAATGCTCTATTTGTACATGCAAACTTCTCTCTTTTCTCACACTAATGTATTAGGGTTTACATTCCTTAAAAAGATCTAGGTGACTAGGGTTAGGTATGAATTAATGATTGTAATTCATCTATCTAGCCACTCAATTCATCCCTTTAATTGATTTGTTGTATGTACTGCATAGGGATTATCAGTTGAGATTTGTTCTTATCATCTAGGATCTCAAAATAATCCTTAAGTTGGCTCCAAAATGGTTTACATAGTAATTTTTGCCATTACAAACAACTATGTCAAAATTATTTTACTCAGTATCTGAAGTCCCTGATGCTCAACATCAATTGCAACTTAAATGTTATAACTCAACATTTGAATGACTCGACATCCATTGATTACTCAACATCTAAATCACTTGGCATCATTTATCTACTCAGCACTAACTTTTTACTCAGCATTTATTGTTTACTTGACACTTATTGTTTACTCGGCACTTACCATTTACTCGACATGTTATGCTCAGCATGAATTAAGTTCTAACTTGTAAATGACTTAAGTGTATAGACACTCATATGTCAAAACTAATCTAAGATCATTATATACCATAACACTATCACTAGTAAATATCTACATTGCTTGAATCAAATGTAAAGATGAGGACAAGGCAAAGTAGCAATGGTGAGTTACCATCAATGTGACATGATAGAGAGATAAGGTCTACAAGGCAATGTAATTGAAGCATGGAAAAAATGGTAGAAAGAAGGAAGGACAGAGAGGCTATACCTAAGCCTAGCATAGGACTAGGAGGTCTTCTAGTCTAGATCATATAATGTAGGTGTCATAGGTTTTTCATTAATAGCTCATACATGTACTTAAAATTTTGAATGTATAGACTTTGGGTAGGATATTTTTAGGGTTTTGACATCCAGTGAATTCAGATCATATATAGTTTGAAAAGTTCATTATTGAGAAGTGGACATATGTGATAGAGAGAGAGAGAGAGAAAGATTAGATTGAAAGAAGTGTTTCATAGAAATATATAAAGAAATAAAACATACAAGCTAATGCAAATTGGTGCATCACAGATAGGGCATAGTAGAGAAATAGACTGATACAACTAAAATCTTAGAGAATGCCAACATAATGAGTGAAGATCTAGACATCTTCAAGGTATACTTTGTAGATCTACAATTAAAGGTGTGTTAGATATTTTAGATTAACCTTTGATTGCTTTCTTAATACTATAATCATTTGTAAGCCCATAACCAGGCATGCTTTATCAGTAAGCATATTACAAATCCTCTAACAAGGTACCTCCTAGTAGGAGAGTTTAAATCCTTTCATAGGGTAGCTTTGACAAGCTCATGTAATCATAACATGTTACAAGCATTCATAACTGGGCATGTTCTCAAAAGGAATACTTGTAGCCTCTAATTGGGCAGCCTTTTATATGTAATAAAAGTCTAGTGGATATATTATCTCCAGTGTGGTTTTCATCCTCTGATCAAGGGTTTCTACATATAAATATTTTTCATTTGAAGTATGATTTTGTGTTTGAGATTATATACTTTTACCTTACTTGGTGTATCATTCAAGTGGTTATTGTTTACTTCACTAAGAACAATAGTTCAAAAGACTAGTTGGAGAATTTGTACCGATCCCTCCCCCCTCTTAGTACCAATTAGGACCAACAAGTAGTATTAGAGCTCTAACCCTAGTAGTAGAAATTCTAACATCTTGAGGGAAGATAAAATGGAAGCTGTTAGACTAAAGAAGGAACTTGATGAAGCTCTTGGCACTATCAAGGGTCTAAAAGAAAGGTTAAGAATATTACTATTAAAGAGAAAGAAAATCATGAAAAATCTTAGTGAGATTCATGAAATTATTGAGAAATTGGAAGATCATAGTGGAATAGATGAATCTAAAGGAACTATCATTGATCTCATGACTGATAATGAGAAGCTGAAAAAAATCATCTCATGTCTAAAGAAAGAACTAGATGAATCTTCAATAAAGCTAAGTCAAGCACAAAATAAAAAAGGTAACACTACACTAGAAATAGAAAAGTTTGAGGATTCATTAAGAGAAGTACTAGAAGAAAAGAGAATGCATGAGGGGGATGCAAGACAAAAGGATGAACAAATCCATAAACTAACTAAGGAACTAAAGAGAACAAACAAGATAAATGAAATGCTAAATAAGTTCAATGATATCTCCAAGAAGATAGATGAGTGACTCAAAATCTTAGAGAAAGACCAAGAGTACGACAATCTTGGCTATGAAGGTGACAACAAAAATGAAGAAGGTAAGTCTTCTAGAATCAAGGACTAGAAGCATAAAAGACAAGGGAAAACATTGTCTAAAGGTAAGAGATGTAAGAAACCAACGTATAATTTTTATGGTAAAGTAGGACACATTCAAAATATATGTTGGTATATAAAGGTTTGAATTTTTGTTTAGGATACCTTAAATGGGTATTGTCACAACTTCTACTAATATGGTCATGTTACACAAGAGCGTCAATCTCTTCCAAACGAGAGAAGACTTGATATATATTGTTACTTTTGTAACAAGTATGGGCACAAGGTAGATCCAAGGAAAGATCAAACTAGTCATTTCAAAAAACATCAAATTATGTCTAGATGAACAAGTTTTCTGTACTAGTATGATCAACCTATGGAAATAATGAACATGTTAGAGAAATCTATAAATTGAAGACCACTCAGAGGAACCATTCAAGACCCTATGTTACGATTAATGAGACAAAAATAACAATTATATGAAAATATAACCAATATCAAAAAAGAATAAATCACACAAAAGAGAACATAATACACAAAGATTTAATGTGGTTCACCCAATCCCTAAGCTACATCCATCAATAGTGAGTCTAATATTTTTATTATCCAGTGATTGCAAGCTGATTACAATATGTAATCCCTTATAGCTCAATACTACCACAAGAAGCTATAATCTTATCATACATTGTAAAATTCCTAACCCTAAGCCTTTTATACAATATTTTTCCACTTACAAAATTAGGGCTAGAATAAGTCATCCAAAACAAAAATAGAAGTCGACATCTTTTACGATAATAAAGTTGATCAAGCTTTTGGTGGCATTTCCCCTAAAAAAAGCCATGGAGGAATTTCCTCTCAGTCCCACCTTGTACTATGATAGGCCACACACCTAGGGCTCTACCCCTGGACCCTGCAAGGGTCACAATTTCTTGACCCCGTCTTGGGAGTGTTGCCCCCAAACCCCCATAGTTATAATCTAGGAGGAAAATGCATTGAATAAAGTGAGAAAAAAATAACTTCCAAGTTTGATTAGGCTCCACATCACAACACCCTAGAGGGGAATAGACGTTTCTTATTACTACTTCAAAAAGATAGGTAATCTTTCTAGAGAATACAAATCAAAGGAAAGGTCTAGGATGCAAAATCTTGATGACAAAGGAAAGAACAAGGTTGTAGACAAAGTAGAAACCAGAAAGGAATTTTACAAAGTCTAAAAAAAAAAATGTTGATGAGGTCAAATTGTGTGCGAGCCTTTGGAAGAAGCTAAACAAGATAAAACTATACAAATGGGTAAACATGATGATTAATTATGTTCAGATTTTAGATTATATTAATCTTGATACAAAAGATACTTTAGATGATGAACATGTTAGTAGTGACAAAGAATTAATGGATATGGATAATGATTTTCCTAGCATTCTTTCTACGCAGCCTACAATCACCTCTAGTGATGAGCATAGTTACTCCCATCAAAGTCCTTACTTCAAACTAGTTATGATTCCTACTGTGTTTGATGCCATTCCTCTTGTGAGTTGTTATCATTCCCCTAGCATTTTAGATCAAGATGGGGGGCACATGGAATGATTGACATGGACTTCATTTAGCATGGTATTCTTTGTGTTTTTGTATTATATTTTATCTTCTATTGTTCTTTTGTTACATCTTCTAATTGGATTTCTTTAGATGATACTTATTGCTTTGTTGAGCACAAGAGGATAAAGTGATTGACCCTATCATACATATTCTTCTATTTGTATATGTTTTCTTTTATATGTTGTTACATGTTATGTTGTACCTATGTTATTGTTTATAATAGTAATCTTGTATAGTCTTCTTGGTAGCTTGTGATATGGTAGCACTGATTCTTTTTGGTCTCCATATAGTTGGCCCAAAAAGACTCTTCTTTGTAATTCTTAAATGTCATTTCCTCCATTGTGTTGTAGTTCTACTTCCTTTGGGGATTGATGATATTTTATACTTGATATAACATTTTTTATTATCTATGATCATACTAACCCTATAATATTACATACATACTGACCCTAAAGTTCATAGATCCCTTCATGTTCTCTCTTTTTTCATGTGCTCATTTCGCTTGCTATGTTTCTCTTCTTGGGGGAATCTCATAGTTGGAACATTTTTTAGTGGATGTATGTACACTTCCATTAAAGTCATTACTCTCGTTAAGGAATTTGCAATTACTTTAACATGAGGGCATACACTTTGCTCACCCTTTTGACAATGATGTTGCAAATAAAAATTCCTTTTAGAGCTTGGGGTACTTCAGCCTTAAGCACTTGGTATGGTTTTTGAGTAATTCAAAAATATATGCATTATCACTTCATGTTTGTCTATTCTTTCTCTCTTCCTTCAATGCATTATTAGTTTCCTAGAACCATTAATAGTTCCTGGGGTTGATCTCTTTGGATCTCTCTCTAAACTATGGGTAGTTTGGGAGGCCCGATCCTTGTTTTCAACCCTTCTTTTGACTAGTGATAGTCTGGGAAGCCTAGTCTTAATTTTATTCCTTAAGGACATACACATTTGTATGCCTTGGTTTAATTAATTTAATCTTGCTCTCTAGTTGGCATGTATTGTTTTCCCACTTGAAAACTAATATATATAAGGAGGCTTCATTTTCACATCAAGCATTCACAAGACATCCACAGTTTATGAGAAGACAAGTTAGGTATACTTTTTATTCAAGGAGTTCAAGTATCTTAAGAATTCATGCAAGGGAGATTTCTATCAAACATTGAAGGATCCTTAGTGAGCATTTCCTCTTCAAGATCTAGCTTATTGTTGGCCATCACGGGAGGGGATCTACATTGAAGTGTTCATCATCTTCTACATTGATGCATGCTTACATCCATGGAACCATGATGGGATTATGTTAGATCGATTGCAAATTATGGAGATACCCAACATTCATACATCAAATTCAAGGTCCTTGACACCCTTTTAAGGTGAATTATAAATTTTTTCAATTATATACATTTACATTTATCATTTTAAGGTTGATTCCTAAATGTAGAGCTTGACCAAGGAAAACCCTTCACTTTATGTGTGTAGGAACTAGATAGTAGGATTTTGCACGTGGATCTAGAAATTACACCCAAGAGTTTTCTAGAGAAGTTGGTTTGACTCTGTTAGTGCTTTTGGTACATTTCAACCTCGCAAGAATGCGATCAGCTAGGTTGACCTTGACCTTTTTTCATTTTTAGAAGAATAATTTATGGGTTTTTTCTGCTTCATCCTTTTATTCAGAGATCTAAAATTTAATATTTAGAAATAGAGTCAAATCCATGATTTTTAGAGCTAAAATGTATCTTCTACTACATATTTCAAGTTGAGTCTTTTATATTTTATTTCCTTTCATGACTTTATCCTAGATCAATATCTTAATTGGCATGATTATGTACACTTGGCACCTATATTTATATTATTAAATCAATTAGTTCCATTTCACATACACATTATCATGTAAGGGCCAAAGAGTTCATTCCCTTATATTGCATTCTCCTTTATAATTCAAATTTAGAATTTGCACCCTTCTTCTTTTGTGTCCTTGCTAATCTAATTTGGGTTATAAGGAGGAATCATATTTGGGGACTATCTATTTCTATCTTATCCTTGTTGGAGTTGAGGAAAGCCAACTTTGAAGATTTCCAAGATCACCTGCATGTGAAAACTTGTCAAAGAGAAGCCAAGAAGAGGAAGAGCATGGAGCAAGGGAAAAACTCTAAACGGACATGAGAGATCACAAGTATGCAAACATAATGAAAATGTATTTACAATATACAATATGTGATAATGTGATACAAAGAGGGAGAGGTCACTTATAAAGACCTCATGGAAGCTTGTAGAACAAGCTGGAAGGTGGTAGAAGATAAGGATGACAACTCAGCACATATCCACAAAAAGGTGAAACATGCTAGAAGGGAACAAACTCCCATGTTGTCAACAACTAACCACTACATGCATTAAATACAAAATATTAAATAAATGCATTTACCTAAGTAAGCTTAAGTAAATAGAATAAATAATTAATAAATTAATTATTTACTCTAACACCCCCCTCTTAAGTGCAACTTAGAGAAATGCCTTAAGCTCACAAAACTAAGATGAATGCAGAATGGGTCTCGGCAATGAGGCCATGTTAGGTACCCATGTACAATGCAAGAAAAAGAAACCTCTAAAAATGGGAAAAGAGAGAAAACCACATGGGAAAAACCCTCCCCCACAAAGAGGTAAGAACCTAGTGAAGAACTGAAGAAGCCTCCAACTAGGGAAATGTCCCCTAAAACAGGAATAGGGAGTGATCATGAAGAAGCATCACTGAAGCATGAAGAAGCTACAAATCTGCTAAATGGCTAATCAGAAGAACCTCCATGGAAGAAGAAGGCACAAACTGAGCATGTCTATATGGTAGATGATCCATCTCACCGAAATGCATAGGTAGCTAGCCACTGCAATCACCTTGTATATAGGATCAACATATGAATACATAGTTCACACTATTGAACCATCAAACCATGAATGCATTAGAACAATAGTATAACCCCCACTTAATGCAAACGGGGTGTGATGACAGGAAACTGAGAAGGTGGGCCAAAATCTCCTGCAGATGAACCAAGAACGACGAGAGAGGAAAAGAGGTACAAACACCTATAAAGACATGGTCAAACTGACTCTACATGGGGCTAATGTCATGGAAGGGACACTCACTTGACAAAGGGAGAATGCCTAAAATAGCAAACAATAATCCCCCCCATTGTGCTTTATGAAAATAGTGCATGTACAACTGACTCAAAACAACATTCATGACCTTCGGAATGCAAAAGTGGCACTTTATCTTAATGCGATACAAAAAGTACTTCAAAATGATAGCTACAGTGATCAAAATTGAAAAAGAGCTGCAAAAAAAGAAAGTGTAGCAAAAAATAAGAGAATCCATGCCAGGAAAATGATCCTCGAGCCTAAAACACTCAAAATATCCACCATATAGCAAAAATGCCAAAACTATGATAGAAAGAGCATGGGTGAAAAATTAAGAAAAAGGACCACATTTTTGAAAAGGTGACAGAACCAGCTTTCCAAAAATATAAAGTTTTCAAAAAATAGGCATAGGATGCAAAAGATATGCTTGCCGAAGTCAAAAATAGGACTTCAGACTTCAACTGAAAAATAGGCAATAAAAATAAATAAAAGCCTAAAAATACCTACACCAATGTCTCTGTCTCAGAACTAGATTTCTGGTGCTTCTTTCGGATCGAAAAAATACCTCTGTATGCAAAAGTTATGGCCAAAAAACCACAAGTAGGTCCAAAACAAAATCAGGTGAGGGGCATGCAAGGATGACATCATGCTAACTTCAGCAAACCACAGCATTAAAATTGATGGCTAAGAGGCTATTGTCACAAAAAAAAGGTGCCATGTGCAGCTAGTGGATGCCATGTGGCAAGTGGTTAACGTGGCAATGTGCCACGTAGTGCCCATGCCATGTGTCAGGCATGAAGATGTTGCAAACGAGTCAAAAATGCTGACTAACCACTATACAAACTGTCGCACAAGCTGATGACTCTATAGAGCGGAAAAGCCGCAGAGTGGCGAAGAAAATAGGAGGCACCGCCGAGAGGCGAGAACGGAGCCGTCGGCAGAGAAAACTAAACTTGAGTGGAGGAGGGCCGGAGGCAGAGATGGCCAGTGGCAGTGGGAACTGACAGCAGAGTGGTGCCAAAGGGTGGCACCGGCAGAGGTGCTGGGTAGGAGTAGTGTCAGAGCGGGCCGCCGGTGACTAGGGAGCTGCAGGCGGAGCGCAGGTGGCCCCACAGTGGCCGCTGGGTGGTGTCGTGGCGGCGCACTTTGCGTGAATTTATATATATATATTTTTTAATTTTCAAGCCCGAAATTGTTCGTAAATCCGTATGGCAGGGGCTTGCAACTAAAAATTTTTTGCCTCCCAGAGCTCTGTCTCCAAATTCGACAAGCTTTATATGAATCCTGCCTACAAATAGCCTTTCGAATCCAATGGTGATGTTTGTTTGGGCCCAAAGTGCTCTGAAAATTTTTGATCCCCTAATTTGAAGAAAAAATGCACAAACAAACTAGGGTTTGTGACTTCAAATCACAGCTTCAAAATTCTTCAACCAAACAATAGCAGGAAGGCTCTGATACCATGGTGGAGTTGAGGAAAGCCAACTCCGAAGAAACCCAAGATCACCTGCATGCAAAAACTTGTCAAAGAGAATCCAAGAAGAGGAAGAGCATGGAGCAAGGGAAAAACCCTAAACGGACATGAGAGACCACAAGTATGCAAACACAATGAAAATGTATTTACAATATACAATATGTAATAATGTGATACAAAGAGGGAGAGGTCGCTTATAAAGACCTCATGGAAGCTTGTAGAACAAGTTGGAAGATGGTAGAAGATAAGGATGACAACTCAACACATATCCACAAAAAGGTGGAACATGCTAGAAGGGAACAAACTCCCATGTTGTCAACAACTAACCACTACATGCATTAAATAAAAAATATTAAATAAATGCATTTACCTAAGTAAGCTTAAGTAAATAGAATAAATAATTAATAAATTAATTATTTACTCTAACAATCCTATCCTTTTGAATGTTTTAGTGGCTTGGAAAGTGGAGTTCTACATCCTGTTAAAGCATGTCCCTTTTCCCCTTAAACAATATCAATCAATGCCCTCATGCTCATCCAATACCTCTTGGAATGCTGAATCAAATCAATGTTACTTCTTCCAGTATAATATAAATTGACACACTATTCATAAATATGATTAAGAATGAAATCCATTGTTAAAGTTTGAAATGGTGAGAATTTGTAATATTTTATTTATTTATTCAATATGGATTGTAGACTGTGTTTGGAAATGTGGATGGAAATTTTCTTTTTTAAATACTAATGATATATAAGTTGGTAAATGATTGTCTATCCTTGTCATCTGCCTTTATTATATTTTTCTTCTTTTTATTTAAAGGAGGATAAAGACATATAAAAAAAGGTATATGATCTTGTAAAAGTATTCAATAATGTCAGAACTACAATAGATTTATTTTGTAATAGTTTAAAAGAGACTAAATATGAAAAGAGATTATTTTGAAGTGAAGAACCTGTAATGGAACAATCATTATTTAGTCAATGATGTCAAACCTCCTACTTGTTGGTGAGACAATTTTTTTTTGGTCTGAATGCTATCATGTGGTTGATTGATGAAGAGGATTTGAAAAGAGGAGATAACAAGAGAAATTAGAAAAAGCTTGAATTATTTAATGTATAGAAGAAGTACTAAAACCAAGTAAGACATTGATACTATAGTGTATTTTTTATCTACTTAAAGTCTGTAATGAAAGATTACTTAAGCAAAGACTAGAAGAAGATCAAGTAAGAAATGTGTTTGCTAAGCCTTGCCGAGCAGTCAGTACAAGCCGAACAAAAAATAGTAGAAGCCAAGTGAAAACCAAGAGGTGTCGAACAAAGAAGACAAATAGTGCAAGCCAAGTGAGTGTTAGTATATGTCAAGTAAAGTTTAGTTGGTACCAAGCATCAATAAAATTTAGTGTTTGCTAAGTGAACTAGTGTTACTCGAGTGACAGATTAGCATAGATGTTGAGTGACAACAACTAGTGTTAAATCAAAGATTTGACAAATTTGAGTTGACTAATTTGATTTCTTGAATTATATAAAGCATGTGGAAGATGACTATGATGAGTTGGTGGCACAGAATTTAAGGTAAACTATTTTGAGGCAAATTCAAGGAAGATTGTAGAGGAACTTTTTATAGGAACCAAAATGGAAAAGTGGATAGATTCATTGAATCCTAACTAACCCTAAAATGGATGATTGTGGTTAAGCAAAAAAAATCTGAATTCTATATTTATAAAGATAGATGGATAGAAGGAAAGGTTGTCATGTGTGAAAACCTAAGGAAGACAAGGAGTCTAGGGTATTGCTTCATCTAGTGGTCAAACATAAGAGACTAAAGTTGGCATACAAAGAAAGAATGCTTAAGAGGATGAATACTTGAAGGGTGAACAAGCTATCATATCTAAAGAGAATGAATGCCAAGAAGAATGGAGGACTGAACTAGAGATCTATAATCTACAAGTGAGTTGTAAGTTTTTATTAGATCAAGTCCTATTGTTTCTTTCTAACAACTATACCAGTGTGGATAAAATCTTTTAGATTAAGTTTGAGCTAACAGTCATTTATAAATCCTTTAACCAAGTGATATTCTAATGGAATATTCTAAACTCCTTTAACAAGGCTCACTCCTAATAGGGTGGTTGAAATCCTTTAACCAAATCACATTTAACAGTGTCTATTGTAACCTTTAATAGGATTGGCCTTTCATGGGGCATCACTTCAGAAGAGTGAATTGGGTAGCATGTCACTGGTGGTTTTTCCCAAATTGGGTTTCCACCTAAAATCCTTATATCAAGTTATGTGAATGTGCTTATGGTATTTCATGTTTATATTTCTGCAAAGTTATTTTGACCTAGGATAGTAACCTACTAAGCTAAGGTATTGTATGATCTAATGGATGCATGCATGTTAAGGTTTTGTGGACATGGATCTATTAAGCACTAAAAAGTTTTATTTGTACATTTAGACCTTGGATAATTGATTCACCGTCTTATTAGTTTTCTAAAGAATTCCAACAATTGGTATCAAAGAATTGGTACTTGTAAGGAATAGTTTGAAGGCTCTAAAAGCCAAAAGATCAAGATGTATAGAAAGGAGGTGCCCGAACTAAACAAGGAAAATTTTTCTACATTGAAAATTTTTACGAAGTTACATCTAGGAGGTCTTGGAGACTATGTACAATCTACCATCACTACTAGACATGTTGATCTTGCTGGAGCCCTAACTGTTGATGATATGAAAAATAAGAAAATAACACAATTAGGCTAAGTTGGAGCTTGCTTTTGCCACAAGTTACTCAGATTTTGATGGCATCAAAGGATGTGACACTGCAAAGAAGATGTGGGATGCTATTGAGATGATAAATGGAGGAGATAAAAAGCTAAAATTCTAAGGTGAAAGTTCAATGACATGGGAATTCAAGAAGGTGAGACCATTTTTCAATATTGCACAAGGATCAAAGATGTGAATGTTATTAGAGGAGCTAATGGTATCATTGAAGATTAGAATGTAATCAAAAAAGTACTGATAACATCATTGTCAATCTATGTTATTAGAGTCTCTTTTATACAAGAAATAAGGTGTGTGCCTAGTAGTAATGTGACCCCTAAAGGACTGATAGGTAGACTCACTACCTTTTAACTCTCTAATTATGATAATTTCAAAACTGAAAATGTTGAGTCTTCTTTCAAAGCTAAATTGTCATTAAAGGAACCTAAAAAGAAAAAGAAAAAGGTCAACTATGTTTCTAGTAACAGTGATACAAACAAAGAAGATGTAGAAGAGCATGAAGCATTGTTGGCAAGGAGATTTTACAAAGGAAAAGGAAAATATAAAGGTAAGCTACCTATCATGTACTTTATTTGTAATGAGGTTGGTCATATTTTCGCTAGATGTCTAGAGAAGAAGAACAATAGAAGTGGAGACAAATAGATAAGTAAAAGAGATGAGAATAGCAAAGATTACAAAGATAGAGGAAAGAAGTCTTGCTACATTGTTGAAGAGGAAACAAAAGATGAATTTGATGACCATGATGATAAAGTTGTGTGTGTTGCTATAAAGGATTATTTTGATGAGGATGAGGCAACTGCACTAGTATCTTATGTAAATAAGATTGACAAATGGATCATTGATATTAGGTGTTCATATCATATGGCTAGAGATAAAACTAAGTTCATTACCCTTTATTATTATAATGGAAATAGTGTAAGATTTGGTAATGATGCAGCTTGTCTAATAAAAGGTAAAGGATCAATCAAATTGATAGAAAAGATCATGTGTGACAATGCTTATTATGTAGAAGGACTTAACTATAACTTGTTAAAAGTGTCACAATTGAATAGTTCATGTTGCAAATTTGAGTTTGAGAAAGCAAAGATCTATGAAACTAATGGGAAATAAATTGGAAATGGAGATCAGACTAGAGGTAATCTATTTTATCTTGACATGAATGGTGCTACTTGTCTTGTTGTAGAATTTGATGATGTGTGGCTATGGCATAAGAGGCTATTTCATGTTAACTTTGATAACTTGGTCAGTGTTAGTAACATGAAAAGAGTGAGAGGTTTTCTTAAACTGAAGAAGCCTAATAATGTTATTTGCAAACAATGTCAGTTAGGCAAGATGACAAAATCTAGTATTAAAAGTATGACTCACTCCTATAAAGAAATTCTAGAATTAGTTCATACTGATTTTTGTGGACCAATTGATGTAGAAAGCTACAAAGGTAAAAAGTGCATTATCCTATTTGTTGATGATTATTCTAGGATGATGACAAATTTTTTTTGAAACAAAAATCTAATGCATTTCAAATGTTTAAGTGGTACTTGGCCAGAGTTGAAAAGGAGACTGGCAAAAGCTTGAAGTGTTTGAGATTTAAAAGAGGTGGAGAATTTAGATCAAATGAGTTTGAGATATTCTATAATGTTAGAGGAATCAAAAGACATACTCCTAAACCTAAGACCCCTCCACAAAATGGGATTGTTGAAAGGAGGAACATATCTGTAATGGATTGTGGTAGAACACTCATGATGGAGAAGAATGTTGCTTTGAAATATTTGAGAGAAGTTGTATGTACAATAGTCTATACCCTGAATTGAGTATTGTTGAGCTATCATTTTGCATAGTGCTTAATGACAGGAATCCTTTTGAACTCCTTTCTTGAAAAGCTGATCTAGGATCAACTCCAAGGTTCTGGGAAATCTTGCGACCTACTAGAATCAGCTCAATTGAAGATAAATGTGTTTGTTCACAAAGTGGCCTTTGTTGGTTCAAACAAATTTTGGATCAAATGGCCAATATGCTTATTGTTTCAAAATTAACCACAAAAGAGATATGTTTTCGGTATTTTTTGTTTTTTTAAATCAATGTAACCTAACATTGCAATGATATGAATTCTTAATTTAACCAGGGTTTGTAAAAACAAATAACAAATATAAGATGGCAAGAATTTTAAGCAAATGACTTGAAAAGTAAATTCCTAATGGACATAAGCCATAGAAATAACATGTCTACGAGTTAAGCCTTTGAAAAGATTGGTAGGTAATTAATGAAAATAGGAGCAGCACTTCCTTAATTCCACTAATGGAATCATCGATGAGAATTTAGTGACTGTAAGATGTTTCACTTTTCATCAAATCGCAAGGCCATAGAAAGTGTGCTCATGCGAGACAAAAAGCTATGTAGGAACAATATGGTAATCTCTTCTTCAACTAAGTATGTTGGTGGAATTTGTAAACACGTGGAAAACAACAAAACTAAAAGATTGCATAATAAAAATAACACAATAAAACTATTGGCTCAATTACACTCCATGAACATACATTCACAAAATATAACACACTTAGACAAGAATAATTACACTCTGAATGAGAGCACCAATACCATATATTATTGCATCAAAATAAAGGTAGCCTAGAATACATATTACATTCCTGAATTTATAAGAAATTATCTCCTTAATTTATGTTGAGAGTGAGAGATCTCTTTATGGAAACATATACTTCTTACTAATAAAACAAATCTATTTATGTACAAACTAACTCTCTAACTAGTGCTAAGTAAGACTCCACCCTTGTTTATATCATTTAATGGGTGTATGAGCCTTTATATGTCTTAAAAAAAAGAAAGCATGAGAAAATAAGAAGAAGGAAGTTGTTAGATGATGTGCCAAAAATAGAAGCTCCATTTTCACTAGGTGTTTGTAGGAGTTAAATTGTCATTAGAATGCATTTCTGATGCATGGAAAGCTTTAAATTTAGAACTGGCAATTAATTGTTGGCTCATCTCTAAACTCTTCAAAACAAAATGGTGCAACTTTAGAGAAGTGCACCTTGGAAGCAGTGCACCTTGTGCACCTAGTGCACTTGCGCACCTTGATCAAATTTGTGCAAGGTGCTTAATTCACCAAAAAATTAAAGTTCTCAAATTTTAAAATAGTTCCTAGATTTTTCTTAAATGGGGTTTTAGATCACTTTTGTGTACTACTTTAATCATTTTGATGATTTATACCATCTTTATAACCAAAAAATTTCATAGACCTGAACTCTTTCTACTTCTAAAATCCTAAGGCACCTGTGTTGAATCTTGTCATTAATAGTTGCATAAGATGAAGAACCTGTTCTGGTTCATGTATCCAACATCTATATCTTTGGTCTTCACTATAAATTGCTTGATTCTTTCTTCTCTCCAACTACTCGATCCTTCCTAGTCAAAGACCAAGTGATCCGGATTATCCAAAATTATCAAAATTTTGTAACTTTTTCATACTTTTTTACAAGTTTTTGTAGATCTTTTTAACTGGCTTTTTGGAGTTCTTCTAGCCAAATTTTCAATTTTAAACCTTCACTAGTAGCTAAAATTAGGCAACCGAAGACTCCCTATTTTAGGGACTAAAATTAGATTTTTATTTCTTCTTTCCAATGGTGTAAATGGTTTTGAATTCCGAGCTCTAGGTCAAAAGTTATGACCCCAACAAGTTAAGGATGCCTTTTTATCTACACAGAGAAGAAAACATTAATTATCTTGTGTTGAAAAACCCAAAAGAGGACTCCTTAGGACTCAGCCTGGCAAAATTGTGTCAACACTAGTGGATTTTTCCCCAAAAAAACTAGTTTTTCACACTACCACACCTTAGAAGAAGCACAAGTGTGCAAATTTACCTTAGCAAATTGGCAAAGTGCATAGTTGCACACTACTACAAACGTGCACCTTGACAAGGTGCGCATGGTGCACAACTACACACATGCACATCTTGGCATTTTGCAAGTTAGAGAAGGGGCAGGGTCTTAAGTGTGCACCTTGTGCATGTGTGCATCCCCGGAATGGGGTGAAGTGCACACATGCACACTTGGCACACCTGCATACCTTGTCAAGGTGTGCATGGGCGCACTTTAAAAGCACATTAAAGTCTTTAAAATTAACACTTTTCTCCTATCTAATTGCCCAACCCTTCCCAATCAGAGGTTAGGGTTTGACCTAGACCCAAGAGAAGATCCAAAATGATCAAGGCTTTAGACTACATGCCTCACAAAGAAATTTCAAACTAAGGGGTCTCCATTTTGTGACTCAAAATGAGGTGTGCATTGTGAAACCACAACAAGTACAAGTCAAGAAAGGTACTCATTCAACACCTTTTGAACTATGGTATGGATACTCACCCAATGTAAAATATTTTAAGGTATTTGGAAGCAAGTGTGATGGGGAGGATCTTGAACAAGGTTCTAGCCTCAACTACTAGAACTCACTTTAGGCTTTCTCCTAGCTTCTTAGGGTATTTATCCTATACCCTATTCCAAGGGAATCTTCTCTCTATTCCCTTATTACACTAATCCTCACCAATCAACTCAAAACTCTATTTCACCATGGGGTCTCCCTAGTGCTCTCATTGCACCGTTCTTGACAACTGGCTTCCAGGAGTGCATTCTTGGCTATATTGAATTCCAAGGCTTGTATTAGGTCTCATTCAATAGTTTTTAGGATCACTAAGTGAATTGGAGTATTGGGTTTCCAATCGATTTGAAGATTGCATAGTTAAGAGGGCTACCAAGACTAATAACAAAATTAGGCCTCCAAAACTGATTTTTGGCTTATATCTCCTCAAACCCTTAAGAAGTACTCAAACAAATTTATGATTTGGATACCCTTTTGGCTCCCCTTGAAGATTTTTCAGGTCTGCAACACCCAGGTCATCCGTACAAGGGATTTCCAAAAATATGTCTATTTACAAGGGTTTCTTGTTTGTATGAACAGGAATATAGAGAGTTCTTCCTTCCACCACTCAAATGGACTCTAAATGACTGAACTCCTGGAATTAACTTCCTTCACTCACCACTCTTTCCTTCCATGAATTTTTATTGCACCCAACACCCCATTCTATGCCCCATTCAAACACTTATTTGTTGATTTCATTGCCTAGCCGGGTATGCAAACTCGCCTAGGGCCTCTTGGAAAAAACAACAAACCTCTGCAAAACAAGACAAAAATACATATTTACATTGTTTATACAGTCTAGTACTTGATTCCAAAAGGCCATCATGGTTCCACCATTGGAATTCAAGTTATAGAGATTTCTTTGTTGATTGCTGTGTACAGACCAGCGAACTGGCAACTTTAAAAAGATTTTTCAAACTAGTAATGAAACTAATAAAAAAAAAACTCCTAATATTTACCAAAGAATCTACATTCCATACACTATAAAATCACATGAAAACAACAACCCTATCAATCCATTAAAGGTGTGGATGAAGGGTGAAATCAGAAAACTGTCATCAAAATGCTCAGTTTTCTCTTCATTCCAATGCCAAAATTCGTACAAAAGCATATGCCAACCCTCAAACTAACTTGGATTGGTCTTAAATACCTCTTACCCACATGAATCAATAGATCCCATAGGTTTCCAACTAATTCTTGAAGCCCTTATAAAGTTTTAGCACTTTTTGTCAATGTTGTCAAGCAACTTTGCAAAGTTGCAAAGTTGCCAAGTGCAACTTTTGCACTATTGTGCATTTAATGGCTCCATGACCTCAAACATGGTTAAATGAACCTATTTCCATGTAATTACAACTTTTAACATATTTTCCATGTTTCCCATCCTCCTGGGGTCTTGGTCAGTGTTTGACCATTCTAGGCTCTAACAAGCAATTTAAGCAATTTTGCCAACATAGAAGCAACTTGGAAACTCAAACACAACAAAAACCTATTTACAAACACAAATCACACACTTGGGCCTTTATCCCATAGCCCTTATTCATGTGGTCTAGCCAAGACCACTACAAGCCAAAAACAATTTAGGAAACTTGGCATATTTCCTAGGTGCTCCTGCACCATTCTCCCCCTATGACAAAAAAAAAACTTAAGGTGGGTCAGTATTCAAGAGATCTTGACTGATACCTCTCTTTTTGAATTCATGTTCATCTACCCATGTCGCTTCAGATTCAGGCTGGTTCTTCCATTTTACTAAATGCTCCATATAGATTCCATGCCTAGTCTTCTTCTTTACTCTTGAATCTAGAACTTTTTCAGCTTGAGGCTTGGTTTGGAGAGGAATACTGATTTTTGGAATATTCTTATCTACCTCTATGATGTGTTCCTCTTCCATGACATTAGGACCCTTGTATTTAACCAAATCTTGAATGTTGAAGATGGGAGAGATGGCTAGATTGTTTGGCAACTCAATCTTGTAGGCATTTGGGCCATACTTAGCTAGAACCTTACAAGGCCCTATCCTCCTCATTTGAAGCTTGCTTGGAACACCTTTTTGAAGTCTAGCCTTGTTCAAGTGTACCATCACCAAATCTCCTACTTCAAATTGTAAATCTCTCCTCCTTTCAAAACTCTCTTTTCCACTTTCATGGCTACAAAATGTAACCGGAGATACCCCACATCAACGTGATGGGCTTAAAATCTTCACATACATCCATTGTACCCATAATCGGGTCTTCAAAGATCATTATTGCATAACAAAACTCACCACCATATGTTCCTTTGGACATTGCATGTACCTCCACGGTGACACATCTCACCAACTCACCATCCTTATCGGGTCCCCATTTACACACGACCACTCTCACCAATTGCAACTCGGGCTCTCATAAAGGTGGTTATGCAGACAATAAAACATAAATGCCAATTCTTGTGTTTGGCTGCTCACCCATGACTTCCTTCTTATCGGGTTTTCAGCATGCACAGGATTCTACTGACTGAGGCCACTTCCCATCGGCCATTCATCTCTGTCACAACAAGATTCAAACCCTCCATGTTGATGTCTATATTCTTAAAGACAACAAGAATGGTAAATTTGATGCTAAAAGTGAAGAAGGTATATTCCTAGGCTATTATACAAGAAGCAAAGCTTATAAGTGTTTAAATACTAATACTAAAAAAGTTGTAGAAAGTGAAAATGTGAAGTTTGATGAATATATAGAGGTACATGAAGTTGAACCTATGAAGGAACCTAAAGAGTACAATTTTTTTGTATACTTTTATGAAGATATGTCTACTGATGAAGGTGTTGGGAACCAAGTTGTAAATTAACAACAACAAGTTTCAGTGACTATTGAATCACATACTATGGATGTTGAGTTGCATTCAGGAATTGAGTTGCAGACAAAAGTTGAGATACATGTTTCAGATTCTGAGACAAGTGTACATGAAAGGAATGTCGATCTACCTGATAGAGAAGTACATAGTGATTCTAAAGTTGACAAATCTGTTGAAGAAAGAAGAAAAGAACCTAGATTGTCAAAGTATATCAGAAGATATCACCCTATTGAACAAATAATTGGACATAAAGAAGATAGACCAATGACAAGGAATAGGTTGAGAACTGATACATATTTGTTGAGTATGGATGATCCTAAGTCAGTGAAAGATGCATTAGAGAATGAAACTGGAGTAAAGTCATGAAAGAAGAGATTGATCAGATTGAGAAGAACAAAACATGGACTCTAGTACCTAGACTAAAGAACAAGAATATGATTGGAACCAAGTGGGTGTACAGAAACAAGTTAGATTAGAATGGTGAAGTCATAAGGAATAAGGAAAGATTAGTTTGCAAGGGGTATGCACAAGAAGAGGGAATTGACTTTGGAGAAATATTTTCCCCAATTGTAAGATTGGAAGGAGTAAGAACACTACTTGCTTATTCTACATACAAAGGTTTCAAAGTTTATCGAATGGATGTGAAGTCATCATTTCTGAATGGTATACTAGAAGAGGATGTTTACATAGATTAGCATGAAGGATTTTTTGATCTAAACAACAAGAACATGGTATGTAGACTACATAAAGCTTTATATGGTTTAAATAAAGACCCAAGAGGATGGTATGAGAGGCCTCAAAATCATCTTGTGAAGATTGAGTTTGAGAAGACTAATGATAATAGAAATTTTTACTTGAAGATAGAAGGAGGTAAAGGTATTTTTCTAGCTCAAATTTTTGTTGATGATATCATATTTGGAGGTCAAAATGCATTATGTAAGAATTTACAAATTAAATGAAGAAATAATTTGAGATGTCTATGTTTGGAGAGTTCTTTATTGGTTTGCAAGTATATCAAATGAAATGTGGTATTTACATCACTCGATATAAGTATGTAAAGGAAATATTGAAAACTTTTGGTTTGGAAGATTCAAAACCAACTAGGACTCCTATGGTGATAGGACACAAACTTTCAAAGAATGATGATTCTGCTAAAGTGAATCAAACATTGTATAGGTCTATGATTGGCAAGTTGCAATATGTAGTACATAGTAGACTTGACATTGCATTAACTATTGAGATTGTTGCAATATTTTTTGCAAATCCTAAGAAGAATCATTTGATGGTTGATAAGAGAATTATGAGATATCTAAAAGGAACATAAGATTACAGTCTATACTACAAGAAAAATGATAAATTTGAGTGAAGAGCCCATACAAATATTAATTGGGCTGGAAACATTAATGACAGAAAGAGTACAAGCAATGGAGCATTTTTCTTGGGAAAGAGATTGTCAGCTAGACTAGTAAGAAACCAAATTGTATATCTCAATCTACTATTGAAGTTGAATATGTGTCTGCTACACTAAATTGTACAAATGTGGTATGGATCAAACAGCTACTCAAAGGCATGAAGGAGGAACTCACTGAACCTGTAGTAATTTATTTTAATAATACACGTGCTATAAATATATCAAAGAATCTTGTGATGCACACAAAGACAAAGCACATTGCAATCAAGTATCATTACTTGAGAGAGTTGATTCAAGACAAAGAAGTGAGAATGGAAAATGTGAATACAAAAGAGCATATAGTTGATATATTCACAAAAGCTTTACCTAAGGATGCACATGAATATCTTAGAGGTAAACTAGGGGTGATATCCCTATCCAAAGCTACTTAAGAAATATGATTAGTGCCTTGCATCAACCAAGTTGAATGTTGTATCTTACAACTTGATGCAGTGGATCTTATTTTAGGAGCTACCTAAAGTAATGAAAGAGTTCAATTGAAAATATTTATAGTCACATACAAGGTGATAAAGGGAGAACCTAAATTGATTATATATGCATGAAAATATGACAAGTCCTAAGCATTGTTATCAAAGAGGGAGATATGAGAAATAATCTAGAGAGAAATACCCTAAAGAGCGAAAAAGTAGCTAATAATATACCCTAAAGAGGGAGAAAAGTATATGATAAGGGAGATATTAGAGAGATACAAGATACATTGAAGGAGATTGATAAAGCTCACATTACCCTATATAGAGGAAGGACATATAGTAATAGAGGGGGAAATTTTAAATATATTATTTTCTTTTTGGTATTGTTGTTGGTATTGGTTTTCCATCAATGCCAAAGAGGGAGATTGTTAAAAAGAGATTTCTTTTTAAGAGTAGAACCTGTTGGTGCTAAAAATTGCATGGTCAATTTTGAGCACCATTGAGAAAATCAAGCCCTATAAATGCTTTTTAATGCCTATGTACCCGGCTGTCAAGTTGAGGCCTAAGGTGTTTAATGTTTCTAACACCCTGTTTTCAGCCTGTCTAAGCCTTCCATGAAGAAAATTTGAGATTCTGAGCCATTTCGTGAAGTCCCATTTTAAGCAATTGTCAAATTTGCATTTTCACCAGTGTTAAACAGCGACAGGAGGCCATGTTTACGATTGAATATCTCATAGCAAAAAATGTTTTGTGACTTGCCACTTTGGGAGTGTTTAATGTCCATACTCGAGAACCTATGTTTCAAATTTTGAGTCATTTTGAATTCTTTTGACTAGGTTTTGAACCCCTCAAAGTTGGTCTGTTATTGTTTTCAATCTTTTGCTCTTTGCACATAAATCTAGGAAGCCTTGTTTGACGAGTTATAACTTTTGACCAGTTGATCAAAATGTTGAAATTCATGTTACATTGCATTATAGACATCAGAAACTTGTTATATTTCAAGTTTCATCTCATCAAGAATCTGTTTGCTCAGTATTCAAACATGATTCCAAATGCAATTTCTAAAGTTTTACTGGTGTTAGTATTTGCTGATTTTTTGGAACCCCTATTCGTGATGTTATAACTTGAGATCTGTGATAGGTCAATTTGATTGGATTGTACCCTTGTATTTTCCTCTAAAAATACTCCAATTGTGTCAATTTTTATGTCATGACGAATCCATTTGCACACTTTTCCAAGTCCATTCCATTTGCAAAAAATATTTTCTATCAGTGTTTCCAGTTGTCAAATTCTAAGTAGCCCACTTTGACTGATTTCCATTTGTATCCTATGATTCGTCATGAGCCCAAATCATAGATTCATATTCACCTCGTGACAGAGAACCAATGCCCCAATTTTTGTTTCCATAAGTGTCCATTTGCCCAGTTTTCACAGCCAAATCTGAACCCAATTTATTGTTTTCTGACATGTTTATGTGCAGGTAGTTCTGAAAGGTCAACTTTGACAGTCAATATCTTCTAATTGACAACTCGTCATGAGACAAAATTTGACAAGGTGTAGAAGTGCAGAGCAAAGAATCAGTGTGCCAATTTTCAGAGCTCTCCCAAGTGTTTGGGTTAGTTTTTAAGGAAAGTCAACAAACCTCTTAACGCAAATTTGACAAAAAAAAAAGATGTAAAATGAGCTTCAAATTGATAGTTCGATGTTTGAACTTGTTTCTAATCAATATGAGATGGTTAATGGATCAATTTGCCAATTTAGTCATTCAAAAATGAAAAAAAAATTAGTCGGACCCACTTTGGGGCCCGGCTAATTGCAATAGACTGATACAAAAGAAGAGAGGGCGATAATCATCAACTAAAGAATATCCTACGAGATGTTGTATTAGAAGCAAAGTACAATATGCATCTTGGAGGGAGGCTATTGGAGCCAGAGAAGAAAATGGTCAATGGTAACAACATTTATGGGGTAACTCTATAACAGTCATTCAGGCTAAATTTGCATAAAAAGTACTCTTAAGTTCTATATGTATGTGAAATAAGAGCTTAAGTATAAGATTCCAACTCCTAGGAAAAGAGTATCCTGCACCAAATAGCACCTCATATACCTCTTATGATTTACGCTAATAATCATCCATTCAAAAATGTTAAAACTCGTGATCAATGGTCAGCTAAAAAGATAAAAATGTGACCTACTTTTAATAGATACCTATCAAGTGCCCTTGCCCCATTCTTCTCTCACAGAATCCCTCGCAATTGCAAATTCTTTTGATTCAGTATCCTAGACATGCTAATATAGCATTGATATGTGTTAGAGAAGATATCTTGAAGTCCACAGCTAATAAAAGGTAAAATTCGCCAGTTTCAAAGGGACAATATTCAAAATGAAACAATGAAGCCGCATGAAGGAACAATCAACAAGCAGCTTGCAAAGCAAAAAGGCACACGTTAGATGAAAAGGGAATCTCATGTGCATAACAGGTAGAACGACCATATAATATGAGCAAAGCAATTAATATGAAGCCCTAGGCCAAGATAAGCAAGTTAAAGATTGGGAGATTCACGTCCCATATAGAAGAAGCTACGGCAGGAAATGGGGCGCAGGTGTTTGAGATGGCCACAGCAAAATGGGAAGATGCCATCACAAAATTCGCCCATAGATATGCATTGACCACAGGGGAGCATACAACCACGCTAAGTATGAAAGGCCACGCTGACCTTAAAGTGAACACGCAGCCATAAAAGACTAAGAAGCTACTGACAGGAAGAAAGAAAGTTTCAAAGCCGCCAAAGTAGTAGTCCAAGATGCCTTATTCAAAGAAGAATCCATGCTAAATGCAGAAATATGCAAAGAGTGGCAAGTTAAAGTCAAAGAGGGCAGAGTCATAAGTTAAAAGACACTCCCTGGGCAAAAGGAAACCTGCACATGAAGTTAACACATAGCAAAAAGGAGACACCAACATCTCACACTTAAGACAATGAGCAGCTCCAGATGGAGGTTGTGATTTGAGATTGTGTCTTGTGAATGAAGAATCTAATTCGTGATGGGGCAGACATTATTGCCAATGTCTAACCATGTCTTGATGCTCTGTCGATTGCATGTGATTCCTGTGCATAGAATGATAGGATCCTCATCAAATCCAGAGAGATGGGGCATCTTAGATAGCTGGGCACTATCAATCCAACATCAATAATTCCCTTCATCGCCTTGTATGCCCACATATAAATTTACTACTTTTAATTATTTGCCTCGAGCTGCATGGATATGCTGAAGTTTTGGTTACGCTCTCTATATATATAGAGAAATTGAATTGGGCAAACACTTTAAACACGGTGTAGGCAAATTGGTCCATTCAAGGGGTTGCAGGCCAGCAACCTGGTCTGGATTGACTAATAAAACAACTCTATGGAATGTTGAGTCTTTGACTTGGATCGTCCTTAATATCCTTGTTGTGCCCAGCCATGGTAGCCACTTTGTGCAGTACAATATATTCAGCAACTTTTTTTTTATCCACCAGATCTAGCTAAGCAAAGAGAGCACCCACATGAGCAAAAGGAATAGTCAACGATGAAGGAGAGGGGCAAAATGCCATTAAAGGCCATTATCACACATTCACTGTGGGAGGTCTTTTCTATAGCTTTAAATACGAAAGCACTCATAACATAAAATGTCTAAAAGACAGCAGCTTTTTGAAAGCCAAGGCCTTGTGTGTGGATCCAATCTGGCTGGACAACTATCAGTTTGTGTTAGAGACAAAATTTTGAATGGGCATGCAATTCAAAAGCTGGTGACGTCAGCAAATCCAAGTGATTGGAAAAGTCAAAATCCAGCTAGCGACATAGCGAGTCGTCGAGAAAATCCAAAAATTTGAGAAAGACAAATGAGTTCAGATGGAACAAGATCGCGACATGTGTCCAAATCAGAGGGTCATCGCTAACTCACCAAATGGAAGGTGCACGTGATTTACCATAGCATCATGGTGAGGATTGATGCAATGATGACACGTGGCAACGGGTCCAAGAGATGGTGACGTGGTGAGCAAGTTTCTGAGATGCATGAGATTGCGACACGTGGCAGATCATGTGGTTCTCATTATGTTGCTAAGGGAGAGATGTACGCTAGTTAGTATAGCGACATAGCAAGTATGATGTAGCAGCAAGCAGGCATCCAATCAGAATGTGCCACGTGGTGTTCAGTCAAAGGAAGTTTGACCCGAGTAGAAAATGAGGGGAAATTTGAGACTTTTCAAATTTTAATATTTTATTATTATTTTTCCTCAAATCCACGTGCAGGTCTTTTAAATAAAGTCTAAAACTTTATTTAGTTTAAACTTTGATGAAATTTTAATTTTTTGAAAAAATAATGGCAAACCTGTGAGTAGAAGTCTAAACTTCAAACAGCCATTTTTAGGGCAATTTTTCATCAAAATGGGCACTCCAATATACCACCAGAACTGAGAGAATTCGAATTTTTTGAATTTGAGGTCAGTTCTTGCATAGTTGTTCATCGGTTCATGCTATAGGTCAATTTGTAAAATTTGGGGCATTGGCAACAGAACAGGCAAATTTGATCATCAATCATCAAAGTTTGTTAGACGGTGGATTTGATGACTTTTTGGAGCCTGAATGTGGAGAAAAACAATCTGAAAAGGTCGTATGGGCTTCTTGAAGTCACTTTGTAACTGGTTTTTCACCTTTTATTGTGAACTTGTCTTTAACATCAGAAATCAGTTGCGATGGTGAATCAAATATCTCAAATATTTCTACCTTGTAGAGCCATAATGATGGGATTTAATTTTTAGACGAAGAGAGAGATTAGAGAGAGTCTTTTCATGCTAGGAGAGGGAATTTCATGTGGACAGATGTCAAGTGCAGATTCAATCCAAAATTTCCTTCTTCCTATATATCTCTCATTCTTTCTCATGTGGGGGTTCCAGTCTTGGTCACTGAAAAACCAAGTGGTTGGCAATTTTCTCTAGGTAATACCAGTAGGGTTCCATTGATTTACTGTGAAACCACATTTCTTTCAACATATTCTCTTTTGTATGAACAGAAATAGGAAGATTAATATAGATAGTTCATATCTGTTAGGTGTTTTCTATGTTTTCATTTTCATGCATTTGACTGTATAAGTTTCAAGGAAATTAATACAAAGAATAGCATGTTGAGCTTCAGTTGAATCCTGTCTCCTTTATCAGCTAATTTTCAATGTTTTACAATCTTTGACATAGAGCTTAGGTTGTAATTGAAGTCCCTTAAGGCTGTATGTTATTCGTTGTTGCTTATGACCCAAGAGGTTGTGTAAATGCTTCAGGGAATCAACAGGGTTACAAGTTTATTGATGGGGATATCATGTAAGAATGGGATTTAATTTGAGCATTGATGTCTATTTACAAGTTGAATAGATAGATCAGATATCTAAAGAAACACATATGTCTCAGATATTCATATGTATGTTTGCGATTCATCAATTTTCCCAATGGTTAAGGCACTGACCAATTATAGGATCATTAGGTCTTACTGCTACATATCTGAGGGTTTGTTGAAAATCAACATTATTAATCAAACATTCTTTCCCTTTCATGTTAAAGAGCTAGAATAGTTTAACCCTCACTCAGCTTGTGCATTCCATAGATTTGTAATTTGCTACTGCATTTCTTTGTTACTGCATAAGTCTTTAGGAGATATAAGGGGTTTTCATCTGCATTAAATAGATTTAGGGATATGTTTTTGAACTGGTACAGTATTATCTGAATCTGAGGTCTACTCACCTAGGTTTAGCAGAGCCTAAAGTAGAAGAAGGGTCATGCCTTATAGTTGGCCTGTTGTCAAAAATGGCATGTTGAAAATGGGAGTTAGCTGCCCCTAGATTTGTCAGTCTCTCAGTGGTATAATTGAAAACTCTCCAACATTTTCAAACATCAACAAAAACTATAATGGGACAATTATTATTTTGTCTATGGTGTCAAACTTGCTATTTGTTGGTGAGACAATTTTTTTTTAGTTTGAATGCTATCATGTGGTTGATTGATGAAGAGGATTTGAAAAGAGGAGATAGCAAGAGAACTTAGAGAGAGGTTGAGGTGTTTGGTGTATAAAAGGAGCACTAAGACCATGTAAGACATTGATACTATAGTATATTTTTTATCTACAAGTCTATAATGAAATACTACACAAGCAAAGAGTGGAAGAAGATTAAGTAAGAAATGTGTCTGTCAAGCCTTGTCGAGAAGCTAGTGCAAGCCGAGTAGAAAATAGTAAAAGTCGAGTGAAAATCAAGAGGTGTCGAGCAAAGAAGAAAAACAATACAAGTTGACTAGATTTTAGTATATGGTAAATAAATTTTAGTTGTTCCCAAACATCAGTGAACTTTAGTGTTTCCTAAGTGAACTAGTGTTGTCAGAGTGAAAGAACAATACAGATGTCGAGTGACAGTAAACAATGTTAAATCGAAGATTTGATGAATATAAGCTTACTAATTTGATTTCTTGAATTGTGTGAAGCATGTGGATGATTGTGGTTAAGTGGAAAAAGATCTAAATTATCTATTAGTAGAGATAGTTGGTCATAAGCAAAGGTTGTCATGTGCGAGAACCTAAAGAAGATGAGGAGTCTAGGGTATTGCTTCATCTAGTGGCCGAACAGAACAGACTATAGTTGGCATACAAAGAA
Organism: Cupressus sempervirens; assembly: GCA_028749045.1. Lineage (NCBI taxonomy): Eukaryota > Viridiplantae > Streptophyta > Pinopsida > Cupressales > Cupressaceae > Cupressus > Cupressus sempervirens. The sequence goes on from CM053785.1 coordinate 918,876,210, forward strand.
AGAAGGATTAAGGGGATGAATGCTTCAAGGGTGAACAAGCTATTAGAGTTGAAGAGAATGAATGCTAAGTAGAATGGAGGACTAAAGCAAAGATTTGTAATCTGCAAGTGAGTTGTAAGTTTTTATCAGATCAATTCCTACTATTACTTTCTAACAATTGTACTAGTGTGGATTAAATCTTTTGGATTAAGGTTAACCTAACAATCATTTGTAAATTTGTTAATCAGGTGACACTCTAATGGAATGTTCTAAAGTCCTCTAACAAGGCTCACTCCTAACAAGGTGATTGAAATCCTTTAAACAAGTCACATTTAACAGTGTTTGTTGTAACCTTTAATAGGTTTTCCCTTCACAAGGCATCACTTTAAAAGAGTGAAATTTAGTAGCATGTTACTAGTGGTTTTTCCAAAATTCAGTTTCCATGTAAAATCCTTGTGTCAAATTTGTGTGAATGTGCTTATGGTATTTCATGTTTACATTTCTCCAACGCTATTTTGACCTAGGACAGTAACCTACTAAGTTAAGGTATTGTATGATCTAATGGATGGATGCATATTAAGGTTTTATGGATATGTATTTGTTAAGCACTTAAAAGTTTTAGTTGTACATCTAGACCTTGGATAACTGATTCACGCCCCCCCCACCCTCTTAGTTATTCTAAAGAATTCCAACACTAAATATAAGTAAGATGCACTTATCTATGATCTTCGATTATTACAATAACCAAATACCAAATTTGGACATTAAAAATGAAAAACAATCCATGTCTTTAAAAAAATTTGTAATATTAATACAAAATTTAATTTTTAAAAATTAACTTTATAATAATTTTTTTAAAATAAATTATTGAAAATAAGATATTAATTTATTACATGAAAATGAAAAATTATAAATTCCAATATGCTTTCCTTTCCAACATTAACATTTAGATATCTTTTATTTTCTTTATAACACTATGGAATTAATTTGATAGGGAACATATTTTACAGTTAGTTAATTCTTATCACATTATCAACTAATAGGCACCACTTTTCAAATGAAAGTTTCAATTCCACATGCCCCTTAAAGCAATATTGTGTTCATCCATGGAACTATGATGCAACCAATCTATCCTTATTGTACAGGTGGACTATGGACAACTTGCATCAAAGTTTTGACTATTGTTAAATGCTAGTCAGTGGCATTTAGACAATAGTACAAACTAACATAGCACCACAAAAAGCAATGCATGTATGCATAGTGATGAATAAGTCATAAGGCCAATCCCAAGGGTGGTTATTATTAAAATATATCTTAAAGAAAGACAAGATTTAATAAAAATGAATAAACTACTATTGAAAATAGAGTGATAGAAATATGATAAATGTGTTTCAATCATTGTATTTTCACTGATGTCAAACCTATTATTTGCTGGTAAGATAACTACTTATATTGTGATATTGCTATCAGGATTTAACTGTGTGATTTTGAGTCAAACTCATTGACTCATGAGCATCACCTAGATCCAATGAGTGCTAAGTGTTCCATTTATTCTCATGAGAGATGGATTCATGTTGAATCGCTACTCATGAAACATGAGTCAATGAGTTTGACTCAAAATCACATAGTTAAATCTTGATAGCAATATCACAATTTGACTTGCTGTGGAAATTATCTCCTACTTATCAACTACTTATATGATTTAAGTATTGTCATTTATTTGATTGATAAAGAGCATTTGATCAAAATGATGTAACAATAGCACCTAGAGGAAAGGTTGAGTTATGATATGGAAAAGGAGTAAAAGAATTAGCTAAGACAATGATATCATAGTGCATTGATAATATACTTATGGTTCCAAAGGTTGGTTACACTGAGCAAGTTCAGAAGAACAAGTTAAATGAAGTTTGTCTACCAAGCTTGACAATTTGCACAGTAGGTGCCAAGAAAAGCTAGTGCAAGCCAAGCAAAAAATCAGTTGGAGCTGAGCAAAAATCTATTTTAGTGTATACCAAGTGAGATAGTTGATGTCGAGTAAAGTTTAGTTAATGTTGAGCACCAGTAAACTTTAGTTCATGCCAAGTGATTTTTCAGTGGATGCCAAGGAACGCAGTATATGTTAAGCATCAAAACTAGTTAATGCCAAGTGTCAACATGATTAGAAAGATCATGAATTTGATGGATCTGAGTTGTCAAAGTTGATTTCTTGGATTATGTGAACCATGTGGAAGATAAGATTGATGAGCTGGTGGCATAGAATTCATGGTAAATTGTTTTGAGGTGAATTCAAAGAGGATTGAAGGAGAATTTTTTAGAAGGGAATGAAATGAAATAAGGGGTAGATTCATTGAATCCTACCTAATCTATCCTAACCCTAAATTGGATGATGGAGGATGAACAGAAAAAGATCTTAATTCTCTATTTATAGTAATGGTTCATCAGAAGCAAAGGTTGTTATGTGCGAGAATCTAAGGAAGACAAAGAGTCTAGGGTATTGCTTCATTCAGTGACCTAAGGGAAGATTCTGCATTAGCAAGTTCAGCAAGACAACTTAAGGGTATAGATGCTTGAAGAGTGAACAAGATATCAGAGTTGAAGTGTGTGAAAGCCCAATAGAAAGGAGGACTGAAACAAAGATCTGTAATCTACAAATGGAGTTGTATGTTGTTATCAAATCAAGTCTTACTGTTACTCTCTAATAATTGTATTAGTCTAGGGTAAATCCTTTGGATTAAGGTGACCTAACAATCATTTGTAAAATCCTTTAATTAGGTGACATTTCAAGTGAATGGTCTAAAGCCCTCTAACAAGGCTCACTCCTAATAGGGTGATTGAAATCCTTTAATAGGGTCACATTTAACAGTTTGTATTGTAATCTTTAACAAGGTTGGCTTTTTACAGGGCATCACTTCAAAAGAGTGAGAAAGAGTAGCATGTTACTGGTGGTTTTTCCCAAATTGGGTTTCCATGTAAATCATTGTGTCAAGTGTGTTATTGAATCTATTATGTTTCATGTTTACATTTCCACAAATTGATTTGACAATAACCTACAAGTTTTAAGTGATTGCATAATCTTATGGATGCATGCATGATGATAAATGTTTTATGGGTTCACTAAGCTATGAAAAGTTTTAATAGTACATTTGGGCCTTGGATAATTGATTCACCCCCCTCCCCCAATTTATTCTAAATAATTCCATCAACTAATTCCAAATAAATATTATCCTAACTATGAAACAAGACTCTACAACACAATGGTAAATTTTGAGCCTCTCATCTGAGAGTTCTTGGATTCAAACCTATTGTTTTGAAGAATCAATTGTATTCATTTTATCAAAAAAGTAAAATATTATTATAATTATGAAAATATCTTGAATAATATATAAAGTAAAATTAAAATAACTTAGAATATCACTTTCTATAGGACCGAACTATATCATCGTTAGCATTTTTTTGTCAAGGAAATGCAAAAAATTTATCACCTTAATTGGACTACAACTAAGAGTGGGTTAAAATCTGCATTACGTTGAAAGAGATCTTACCTTGGAGGAGAAGAAATGATAAACAATACTAGTAGATATTAAGGAATTAGGTTAGGTATATTCATTATAGAGGGATAAGGAGGAGAAGTCTAGAATCAAATCAGAGAATAAAAACTTTACATATTTCCTCCAAAACTAGCACACTAAATTGAACATTGAGGAGGAAGTCCTAGCATTCACAACAAATAGACTTTAATAAAAATCAATCAAAAAATCCATCAGAAAGGAGAAAGAGAAATTATTAGTTTTTTTCTATACTCATCCATATTTAGATCAATGTCATATGCTAAAAAACAATAATCAGGAAAAGTGTCAGAATCATCACAATAGTGATTAAAGATATCATCAGATATTTCTATATATAACATACCCAAGTTGGTAAAATTTTGCCTACCTTTCAATATAGGAGTTTTTTCTCTTATTTTTTATGAGGAAATGGCTCATAATTATTTTAAAACCTAAAAAGAAGGGTAGAAAATACTACCAATAAAGAAGGCTCTAATCATTGAAAAGTAGCAGAAGATACAATATCAATGCTCAAAAAAAGGACAATGTGCGGACTAGAAACAAGAAACACTCCACCCCAAACTCTAACCCTTGCATAAATATGGATGCCTTTATCACAAGCAATTCCTACTCAAACAACCTATGGGATCACTACAAAAATAATGACCACTTCACTTTTTGGTTTGGAAGTTACATTACAAGGTTCAATTTCACAAACTGATTCGAAAGGAAATTCATTAGCCAAGCAAGTACATTAATCTGGATGCTAAATTTGTGTATAAAGAGTGTAAGGATAAACATCTAAAAAGAAAAGTTAGTATTTGGAGATTTCATTTTTTGTCTTATCATGAATTTTTATGATTGGTGCCCTAATTTTAACATCTCTAATTTTGATTCACTCTCTATTCTGAGATGAGTTTCTATCCTCAATTATTGTGTTGAACTATTGCATAGTAAAATCATATTCCTCTTAGAAAGTAAAGTGCACCATACAACTAAGACTAGGGAATGAATTAGGTGTGTGCTTAAACAACTTACTTTAGCTTTATCAAATCTAAGATATATAACCAAAACATGCAACAACCATACACAACAACACAAGATATGTTAACTAGGGAAACCCTTGATCAAAGAGAAAACCCTAGTAGAATGATTCCCACAAGATGTACTAATATAAAATTTCTTTGTAAAAGGATATGACTTTTTTAGGAATCAATTACATGAAATTGGTACATGAGAAATGAATCCCTACTAGAACATTTCAACCTTGTTGGGAGACAATAGGAAGTCAACTAACCTAACTATCCAAATTGCTTAAGAACTCTCTTCATAAAAAAATCTCAAGATAACATATCCAAGTGTAAACTAACTAATACAACTTTCATTGCTAGTATAGTTTCTTTGAAGTTCTCAACACATCAACAACATCATCCTCTACCCTGATCTCATCTAATTCACGTCCAAAGTTTGCATAATACAACAATCACACACATGATGATTACAACTTAGGATAACATCTTTCCTTTATACTAAGTCCTAAAAACTAATTGAGTTGGTCTTGAGGCTTTCCCATTGTACAATGAATAATATAGGACCTCATTAAGATATTACTTTACATGTTACATTATAATTATACATCCAAAACAAATATCCTGACAGTGAACATATGACACCTTACACTTCAATGACCATCACAGAATCATCACTAGCTTATGATACCTTAAACTTATCGACACAAAAATGTCTTCAATAAAAATCTAGGCTTAGAAAACCAAATTTCACCTTACTAAAAAGATAAAACTCAAATACAAGTAAGTTGTTCCCTAAAAACTGCTTTCCATCCAGTCTTCCACAAATCTACCATAGCTCACACAATCCTTCTAATTAATTTCCATGGACACAGATACATCATAAAGACATATCCAACATGTTTCTAACCCCACACAATATAAATTTGCATCCTCTGGTCGCATTGACCAAATTTCTCATGGTGACTCTTTATACAAGTGTCACATGAGTCATAATCAACCACATGTGGCAGCTAAACTGAGCACTAAATTTTAGGCAAGGTGGCACTGACTAGATCTCTTTAGGACAAGTACTCATAGGACTAAGTCACATGAAGCCACATACCCCTCCTTAAACCCATGATGGAAAATAGGGCTATTTAATAATCAAACAATATTAATTATTTTGGCAAGGGTGATGTGTCAAGTGATTTGGACAAGTGAGGTAAACTAGGAGACTTAATCATGAGATGAGTTGGTTAAATCACTTAGTAGGATTAAATAGAGGAATTGTGATAAGATGAAATATACTAGGTGAATTATCTAATTAAACTAAATATTTCATTTAGTAATAGAGGACATAACTATTAATTAAATAATAATATGTAATTGATTTACTAAGCCAATTTTAAGTGTATACAATTAGTATGTCAAATTTCACTAAATGTTATCTAATTCCACAGGATGCATCTCTAGACCAAAATCGCATGGCATAGTCATCTATTAGCCTCAACTTTCATTAGCCACATCTTTCTCCAAATTCACTTTACATTACTAGTGACTTAATGATAACAATCGAAACAATAGCCCAACACTTTTCTCCTTAGAATGCAATGTCTAAATTTCTTAAGTACTCTTAGTTGACATAAATGGATATTTTTCTATGTTAGGATACCTTACTTTATATTTTGGAAAGAAATGATAAACCACTAGTTATCCTCTATGAGTTCAATTAATAGAAAAATAATGTTTTGATGTAAAGAGTGTAGAAACAACAAGATAGTCATTTCATTAAAATAATAGATTGAAAAGGTAGACTTCCAATTCTAGCTAAGGCTTAACAATGGCAAGATTTTTTCATCTTCACCTATCTAATAAAGGAAATGAAAAAGATCATTAAGTAGAAATCCAAACACAAAATCCCTTTGTAGGGTAAAAATGTGACATGGAGGACATAAATTATAATTGTATATGTTCAAATGGTTTGCAAGAAATTAAAACCATAAAACTAATGAAATTGAATCAACCAATTGATAAATCATGTTGGAAATGCCTCTTTAGTGTGGCATAATTGAATAATGAAGGTGATGATTATAAGAGCTTAGATAATATTGTGCCCAGATATTTCTCATTGAAGTCTTGTCTAGTTCTTAAGAGGAAACTTTACCAACAATGTAATGTTGAAAATGAATTCAATTTCCTCTTTTTATAAGTTATTTGACATATGTAGGTGTTTATTTTATCAAATCCTTTAAAATGTATGAGAAACCTTGTGGCTTCTAAGAAGGTTTCCCATAATCCTTTATGTTGTCGAGAAATTTTTTTTACATCATTATCGTGTCTTCATCTAAAAAATTGAATTTTTTAAAATTGTCTTGTGTTTTGTATAGAGTTTTCACATCAAAGAAAAAACTTTCAAGGTTTTTACTAGGGGTTGTAGTAACTAAGTAAAATTTTCTTATGATGACATTCATTTCCAATTTGGAAGGATGGTAACAATACACAACACCAAAACAAGAATAAATTCAACCAATCATCCAACACATATGCAATCACACATTAAAAGTATGACACAATTGAGAGAAAACATGAATACAAGGCACATAATCACATGAGACAATGATACAAGATACTAATGCAAATCAAGATGAATACAATACAAGAAAAAGACACATAACTTCCTTGAAAAAAACTTGATCAAAACACCACATTTTGCTTCCAAAGATATGTACCTAAAAACTTATTTTCCTTGTTAGTTATCAACTAACAAATACGTCAATAGGAAATTCTTAGTGGGTGATCCTTAACACATAAGTATGCTTCGCAATTAAGATTAGAATGTCCCATTATATATTAGTGTAATAATATAAGATATACTAGCTTCTGTTTGTCTCAAAAAATTGTATCCCTCTACTAGCTCACTAGAATAATGTTAGACAGCATATGGTCCCCCTTTAAATTTTTCAAAATGTGAACCTTCTCCATCTCAGTATTTACTTGAGCTTTATATCTTGATTCTATTTGGGTCTTGAACCTGATTAAACCAAGTTCAAAATGGTTCAATTGGTTCAAAGTAATCCATATGGTTTATCAAGTTCAAAAACGACTAGGTTCAATGTAGAAGTTCAAAGGTTCAAAGTTTAGGTTCGAAGCACAAGTTCATTGGTTCAAATAGGTTCAAACAAGTTTAAAATGGTTTCACACGTTCAGTGAAATACATGCAGGTACATAATGGTTCAACATGGCTCCATAAGGTTCAAACTAGTCCATAGAAGTTGAATAGGTTCGAAGGGTTCAGATTGGCTCAGACAGGTTCACAAGTTTGATGTGGTTCAACAATTCAAACCAGCGTTAGACTATATATTACACCAATATAACTGAGAGGGGGAGTGAATTAGTTATCCAACTAATATCACAATTATCAATCTTATTAAACTTTAACCACATGAGAAATATAATCAAAAACCATAACAAGATACTCATACACAATAACACCAGATATGTTAACTAGAGAAACCCTTGATCTGAGGGAAAACCTCGATAGGGATGGTACCCACAAGATGATGTACTAATATAAATATTCCTTGTTAGAGGATGGACCCTGTTAGGAGTCTATAACAAAATTCAGTACATATCAGTCCCCGTTAGGAGTTGTGCAAGATAGTTGGACCCACTGCCCAAACAACTTCAAGGGAATGACCAATGAACCCATTGTCCAAATGATCTTTGTAATATTCCTTGCAGAATAATAGAAATGAATCGTGCTTCCTTCATCTATCCTATCAACTGGACCTCTGCTCCTTCTGATCTTGTAGCCAAATCATAAAACTCACATTCGATAATCCCTTGGATCGATTACTCGCATTCAGTCAACACCTTGCTCCTTTTTGCACTTTGTACTTCATAAACTGATCACAACACTCATATGTCTTTTACTAACAAGGAAAACATCTTTCCTTTATACCATTTCTTTAAAATAACTCTTTGAGTTGGTCTTGAAGCTTTTCCAATTAATTATAATAAGATAATTAATTAATTACAATTACAATAGCACTATCAGCTCACAGCCTATACAAAACTTCACACATGTGATACTAGGCATTGTGCATATGCTGACATCATCATCTAATTGTCTTCTATGACTGGTTGACTATGCATCTCCTTATTACATCTGAGATGAAAGATATGATACAAACATTAGAAACTGCTTTCCAAGCACTCAGTCTCTATACTGCTCTTAGTAAATCAAGTACAACTTTCGTATGTCTTTGACTTACATGTTGTACATTGAACCATGTCATAAGGACATTGTACTGAACATGTCCGTGGCCACAAATCGCTAGACAAGAAAATTTGTGTCTTTGCTAATTTACCAATCTTTACAGACTTACTGCTATGTTGACATCAATGACAAACACATTCATGAAAGCAACATGTCAATACACTCCAATGCTTAGGATACTCCCCTAATGTAGTATCATCATCATTCATGCTAACAATCTTCCCCTTTGGCATTGATGGCAACATAGATGAAAAATATCTAAGTTCCATGAATACGAAAATAGTACTCTGTTGTTGTTTTTTTTGTTCTCATCTTCTCAAATCCTCTTCATCAATCAAATCTAAAATTCTTTGGAAAACTACTCTGTTCTTCTTGTTCTTTAGGATCGACAACAGTTTTTCACAGTAAACAACCTGCAATACATATCTCCCCATAGAGATATTCCTCCTTTCTTAGATTAATCTTTCTAAATCTCCCCAATAACTATCTCTCACCCATTTATGTAAATATCTCCCCTATCTATACTTAGGAAATGTTTTTCATGCATATTCTCTCTCCCATTGACATCAATGAAAAAGTCCTCATTATGTCAATTTGCTGCTCCAAGTCTTCAACCAACTCAAGTGTCCAAAGACATTGTTCAAGACAAAATACCAAGAGTCCTCAATGACTTGGCTCATCTTAGATACTCCCCCATATGGGAAGCATCAGCATTTAGTCCAGTCTAACAATAGTGCTTTGTACCACTAGACTGATGCATTTACTACATCATCTACTCAGAAGTAGGCAAGGGCATAACCCCAAGAATACCTCTGAAGTACTCAAATGTATCTTTAGGTAAAGGCTTCATTAAGATATTTGCAATCTAATCTTTAGTACTCACATACTCTAATATGATCTCTTTTTCTATTATTTTCTCTCTCAAAACATGATATTTAATAGATAGCTTAGTCTTAGAAAGCAATATAGGATTCTTAGACATACTCATGATACTTATGTTATCACAGTAAATGATAATAGGTTCTATAAACTCAATTCTGATATCCTTCAGCATCTGTTTCATGCACATCACTTGATTACAATTATTTGTTGTTGCAACATACTCTATCTCAGCTGTACTTTGAGAAATACAATCTTGTTTCTTTGTTAGCCAAGAAACCAATCTTCTTCCAAGAAAAAATTCTCCACCACTAGTGCTCTTTCTATCATCAATACTGCCTACCCAATCCACATTAGTATATGCACACAGAGTGGAATCACTTGATCTATCATACCAAATTCCATAGTCAAATGTTCCTTTCAAATATCTGAATATCCTCTTTACTATTGCATAATGATACTCCTTAGGATCAGCTTGAAATCTAGCTACAAACACAGCTGCATTTTCTATATCTTGTTTGGTGTGAGTCAAATATTGTAAACCTCCAATCATGGATTTGTACTTCTTTTGCTCAATTGTGGTTGTCTCGTCCTTGCTAGATAATTTGTGACCAGTTATCATAGGTGTACCAATAGGCTTACAAATTTCCAATCCAAATCTTTTCAACAAATCTTTCAAGCACTTAGCTTGTGAGATGAAAATACCATCACTATTATGCATAATTTGCAATCCTAGGGAAAAATTCATTTCTCCTATCATGCTCATTTCAAACTCATTCTTCATTTCTTCAGCAAACTTATCACTTGCTTCATCATTACCTCCAAATATGATGTCATCAACCAATATTACTATTATCAACAATATATTCTCAATTTCTTTCAAATACAATTTATTATCTGTCGTACCTTTAGCAAATCCAAGTTTTGCCAAATAGTTATCCAATGGTACATACCAAGTTCTAGGTGCTTACTTTAGACCTTATAGAGATTTCTTTAGTCTGCATACCATATCTTTGTCTTTTGTCAAATGAAAACCTTCAGGGTTCTCAATATATACCTCTTCTTCAAGTTCTCCATTCTATAAAGTTGATTTAACATCCATCTAATATACTTTGAACTTCTTATTTGTTGCATAAATCAAGAACATTCTTATTGCTTCCATTCTAGCTATAGGGGCATATGTCTCTTCATATTCTATGCCTTCTTTTTGTGAATATCCCTTGCATACAATTCTAGCCTTATTCCTCACAACTTTGGCTTGCTCATTCATCTTGTTTATGAATACCCATTTGATTCCTATAACATTCTTGTCTTTAGGTTTAGGAACTAACTCCCATGTTTAATTCTTCACAATGTGATCTAATTCTTCCTTAATTGCTTGAATCTAATGATCATCTTTACATGCTTCATCTTCATCACTACTTGGATCAAACTTACCAACATAATCATCTCTCTTAATATAAAACTTGCTTCCAAATATTCTGAAATACTTAATAGATTGTGAATGACCAAATCATAGTTCATAAGGTGTCTTTCTCATATCTTTTATGATCTATACTTTGTTCATAGTGTACATTGTTTTATTGACTGCTTCTCTCCAAAATGTCTTAGATACATCATTCTCAAACAACATCACTCTTGTTGCCTCTACTACTAATATGTTTCTTCTTTCTATAATCTTATTCTATTCTAGTATCCTAGGTGAATATAATTGCCTTTTGATTCCATTATCTTCATAAAACATGTTAAACTCTCTAGAGGTGAATTCTCCTCCTCTATTTGATCTCAAACACTTTATTTTAATAGTAGATTCATTCTCAACTCTATTCTTAAATATCTTAAACTTCTCAAAAGCTTCAAACTTCTCTTTAAGAAATGCTACCCATGTCATTCTAGTGAAATCATAAACAAGAAATCATGAAATACCTTTCACCATAGAATCCTCTTGTTCTCGAGGGACCACTCAAATCTATGTGAACAATCTCCAACTTCTCTATGGTAGTGAACTTCTTGCTGAGAAAAGATACCTTCTTCTGCTTAGCCAAAATACATTCTTTGCAAACCACATTAGTAGGCTCAATTATCTTAGGTAGATCTTTGACTACAAATGTGCTACTAATCTTTACAATATTATCAAAATTTATATGAAAAAATCTCATATACCATAACCAAATTTTATCTACTTTAGCAATCAAATAAGTTATTTGAATTGGATTCAACTAAAATACATTGCCTCTAAACCCAGTTCTTGTTCCAATCATCTTACCATTATTATCCTTGATAGTGCAAGTCTTTTCTATGAATTGCAATTGATACCCTTTGTCCACCAACTATCTAACACTCATCAAATTATGCTTCAATCCATCAACAAAATAAACATCATCAGTTTTAGTTCTTCCATCTAAGGTAATGGATCCAGTCCCTATAATATGACAAGTTTCATTATTACCAACTCTAACAATACCTCCATCATAGTTTCTAAATTTAACAAACTTATTCATATCACCAGTCATGTGATGTAAAAAAACCACTATCTATTATCCAATCAAATTTCTTTTCAACTTGGGAAACTAGAGCCTTTTCTTCTCTAATTTGTCTATCAAGATAATTTTCCTTAATAGCTATAAATCCTATCTCATCATGACTTTCACTTTGAGCTCTTTTATCAAATTCCTCATCTTCATTAGTGTACAAACAATTTCTATCTCTCCTAGGCTTAAACTTTCCCTTATACTTTTTCTCTCTTTTAGGATATTTAGATGCATAATGACCAAACTCATTACATGTCCAACAGTTAAAGATATTCTTACCATATTTTTCTCTTCTGACAAGAAGTGTTATACCTTCCTCAATCTTCTTTTCTTCATTATATCTAGTTCTATTGCTACTAGCAAAATATCCAAGTGTGCTTGCACTTCTAGATAGGCTTGGCCGAAAATTCAAGACACTAAAAGTTGTCTCAACTCTTGTCAGTTCTCCTACTTGTCTCAAATCCACTTATGTTGCTTCCAATCTTCCAAGCAACGCTTTCTTGGTAAACTCCTTAATGTAGGGTATTAATATATAAATCATCTGAGCAACTTGCTTGAATGGTGGTGTCAAAGTTTTCAAGATCTTCCACACAACCTCATCTTCTTCCTTGGTTGAACCATGTGACTTGATTCCTGCAACAATCTCTGATATCCTACCAATATAGTTTCTTACAGATTCATCTTCCATCATTTTATCATCTTGAAATGCACATGTCCAATTTTACAATCTTACTCTCTTTGTGTGTGTATCACCTTAAAAAAATAGATTCTAATTCTTTCCAAATTTCATGAGATGTTTGAAGTGACTTTAACTTATTGTATTCATTCTCTGGAAGAGCTAATAGTAGAGCTTCTCTAGCTCTCATGTTTCACATGAATAGGTCTCTTTTTGCTTCATTACATTCTTCAATCTTCTCTTCTTTCACAATCGTCTTCTCACTCTTTGTCAAGAGCCAATAACCTTGACCCATGCATGATAGATGAGTCTTCATCTTCTCCTTCCAACTGTCATAGTTGGCCCTATCAAATCTAGGATTATATTTTCTAAATATTCATCATCGATCTCCCAAAGTTGTTAAGCTTATCCTTCAAATACTTGATGCTCCAATAGCAATTGTTAGAATTAATAGTCCACCAATATAACTGAGAGGGGAGTGGTGAATTAATTATCCAACTTATATCACAATTATCAACCTTATACTTTAACCATATTAGCAATATAATCAGAAACCATAACAAGATACTTGTACACAATAGCACCAGATATGTTAACTAAGGAAGCCCTTGATCAGAGGGAAAACCCTGATGGGGATGGTACCCACAAGATGATGTACTAATATAAATATTCCTTGTTAGAGGATGGACCCTGTTAGGATTCTATAACAACATTTAGTACATATCAGTCCTTGTTAGGAAATTTTGAATCCCTATTAGGAGATTTTGACCCTATTAGGAGTTGTGGAAGACAGCTAGACCCAATACCCAAATAGCTTTAAGGGCAAGACCAATGAATCCACTGCCCAAATGATCTTTGTATTATTCCTTGCAAAATAATATAAATATTAGTGCTTCCTTCCTCTATCTTGTTAACCAAACCTTTGCTCTTTCTGATCTTGTAATCAGATCACAAAACTCACATCCAATAATCCCTTGGATCATTTACTTGCATTCAATCAACACTTTGCTCCTTTTCACCCTTCATACTTCATACAATGATCACAACACTCATACTTCTTTTACTAACAAGGAAAACATTTTTCCTTTATACCATGTCTTTAAAATAATTCCTTGAGTTGGCCTTGAGGCTTTCCTATTTAATTATAATAAGGTAATTAATTAATTACAATTATAATAGCATTGTTGGCTCACATTCTATACAAAACTTCACATTTGTGATACTAGGGCTTGCACATCTGTTGACATCATCATCTAACTATTCTCTCAGTCACTGACCACACATCTCCTTATTATATCTCAGATGAAAGATATAATACAAGCATCAAAAACTATTTTCCAAGCACTCTGTCTCTATACTACTCTTAGTAAATCAAGTACAACTTATGTACATCTTTGACTTACATGTTGCGCATTGAACCATGTCATGAGGACATTTTACTAAACATGTCCATGACCATGCATCACTAGACAAGAAAAATTGTGTTCGTACAACTAAGATCTCTCTCTACTAATCTTTCAGTCTTCATGGACTTACTGCTATGTTGACATCAATAAAAAACATGGTCATGAATGCAACATGTCAATACTCTCCAATGCTTAGGATACTCCCCCAATGTATTATCATTAGCATTCATGCTAACAACTAGTTCATAACAATTCAAAGAGGCTCACAAGTTCAACGGGGCCAAAAGCTCATGATCTGAAAGAATAAGTTCAAAGTGCACATTTAGATTTAAAGGTTCAGATGTAATGGTTCAAAACTGAAGACTCAAAGTGTGAAATCGCTATCAGCTAGTTGGTTTGATGATATAGTCTAGCAAGGTTCAAGGGAGTCCTTAAGGTTTCAAAAGTCAAATGTCTATTTATTTTTTGAACCACTTTGAACACAATTCAAACCAGTTCAAAAAGTCCAAACTAGTTCAAAAGGTTCAATCGGGTTCAACAAGTTCAAGGTTTAAAATTTAAAAATTCATGTCCAATGATTTGGAAGTGTAGATTCAAGTTCAGGTTCAAAATCCCAATGTGACTCAAGATCCCTAAACAATGAATGCAGTTCAGAATTATCATGGTTAAAATTTTACGTTCACAGGTTCAACCAAGTTCAAAGGTTAAGAATGTGTAGCTTCAGGTTTGTAGGTTCAAATTGTTCAATTTTAACAACTACAAATTTTCTAAAAACTGAAAAATGGGTCTGTGTGTGTGTATGTGTGTGGGCGGGGGTGGGGGTCATAACTTTTAATCCCACTATTGGATTAGGCTGAATTTTGGATATGTTATGCCAAACCTATTTATTTAGATTCTCTCCAAACTATTTTGCAAAATGATATACGAATCAAAACTAATGTAAGAGCATCTTGGGTGTAAGAGAAATCTTACATCACCCAAAAAATTTCCTTTTTTTTCTTAAATAAGGGTTATCTTATTGCAGAGTTGTTTTTGGAGGCTTATTACTCAATAAGTCAGTCATACTAGGTGCTCAAAATGCCCTAATTTCAGAGGTGAATGTTCATGTTAGATATATCAGCCTACTAGTTGAGGTTTGGTGTCATATTGTGAGTGTTCATGGATTTATTGTGAATTTTAAATGTGCAATTTTGGTATTAAAAACTATAGGCTCACCATTGAAGACATAAGAGGCCTCGGATGAGCTCTAAAAATGGAGTCAATTGGAGCTTGTGCAAGTTCAGCCCTGTAGATCAGAAGCTGAGGATTCTGAAAAGTGGTTATAATAGCCAATCAAAGCAACGGTTTGAAAGTTATGGCCTTCCAAAGTTAGCCCAACCAAAAGTGCCAAAGGTATATTAGGCTAACTCTATATATAATTTTAGAGTTAGTTGGTCTTAAGGTTTGGGTTTGATGTCTAGAAACTTCCTGGGTGGTGTAAAAGTGTCTATTTAATTATTGCTTGTACATTGTCTAGGACAACTCTGGGTGATGGTTCATAGCTCTATCTTGCAAGTTATTGTAAGGAAGGTGCCCATGTGGCTTTGTCTATTGCATTTCAAGATTTTGTAACTATGCATTTTTGATGATAATAAGAAGCCTATATTTTGTTTTAGTAAATTTTTGTTTCTTTTTGTTTTTGTATGTGTTTGTGGTATTAAGGGGAGCACTCTTCATCAAGTGGTATTAGAGAAAAATCTCATGAGTGTGTAAACAGATCAGTGACTATGACACAATTGCACTAGGACCATGGTTTAGGCTGAGTGTGTAGACAGATCACCGATTGTGAGGCAATTTACACCAGGGTTTTAGTGAAAGTGCAAAAAATGCCTCCATGAAGAGAGAGTAGTGGAAGAGCCGTAGGTGTTACACCTGAGGGTTTTAGAGCCTTCCAAAGACAAATGAAAGAATTGGAAGAACAAATGTGCAGAGGAATAAATCTTGTCATAAGAGATGAAAGCAAGGATGAAGGCAAAGAAGAAAATGTTGAAGTAGAGGCAGTTCTGAACCCAAAAGAAGAAAGATTTTTCAAAGCCATCTCCAAGATTGGAAATAGACCTAAGTTTGAGGCTCCCACATTTTTGAGAAATCTCAACCTAGAGGAGTTGATCAATTGGATGAATAAATTGGAGGAATAATTTGAGTATGAAGATATTGAGGATCCTTATAGGGTCAAGTTTACGAAGGTGAAACTAAAGGGACATGCGAAGATCTAGTGGCAAGAGAATCAGTTGGAGCAAAATCAAAGAGGAAAGGACAAAATCACTAGATGGGACCGGATTTTAGATAAATTGAAGCAACAATTCATTCCTATGGATTATGAGCTGATCTGCTAAAGAAAATGCAAGGCTTGAACCAAGTAGGAAATTTTTTTCGAGTATGCTAAAGAGGTCTAGTGAGCTCTCATTAGAACTGGCCATGCAGAAGATGATAAGGAGAAATTTTTTGTTATCTTAATGGGTTAAGGCCAAGCATTCAGAAGGAGTCGAGTCTAATTTGAATGACTAGTATTGAGGAGGCGAGGATCCTTATAGGGTCAAGTTTGCGAAGGGGAAACTAAAGGGACATGCAAAGATCTGGTGGCAAGAGAATCAGTTGGATCAAAATCAAAGACGAAACGACAAAATCACTAGATGGGACCAGATTTTAGATAAATTGAAGCGACAATTCATTTCTATGGATTATGAGCTTGATCTGCTAAAGAAAATGCAAGGCTTGAAGCAAGTAGAAAAAAAATTTCGAGTATGCTAAAGAGTTCTGTTGAGCTCTCATTAGAACCAGCCATGCAGAAGATTATAAGGAGAAATTTTTTGTTATCTTAATGGGGTAAGGCCAAGCATTCAGGAGTAGTTGAGTCTAATTTGAATGACTAGTATTGAGGAGGCGTACCAATTTTCTCTAAGAGTTGAGAAGAAGCTAAGATTAAAGTTTGATAACAAGAATAATGGAAGAGGTTGTGGTGGAAGATCTAGTGAAAGGTCTTATGGAGGCCAAAATGATGATTAAAAGAACAAGGATGAGGTGATCAGTAGCAGTCAAAACCAAAGGGGAAACAATTCAAATTATTTTCATTATTAGAGCAACAAAGATCAAAGCAAAAGAGGAAGAGGGAAAGGAGATGGAAGAGGAGGTTTTTGTGTAAAATGTTTTCACTATGGAGAAAAAGGGCACAAAACATTTCAATGTTCCCAGCACCAAGGAAGGATAGATTGGAAAACAGAAGACTAGGCTAGAATTATGCATGTTGATGAAGATGCCAAATCATCCCATTTTGAAGATGTTGAAAGAGGAGAAGTCCTAGTTAATAGGAGAGTCTTATTGAGTGGTGAAAATGAATCTAATCAAAGGAGGGGTTTGTTTCACACAAGGTGCAAATGTGAGGATAAGTGTTGCGATGTGATCATTAATGAAGAAAGCACTAACAATCTGGTGTTTTAAAAGATGGTCACGAAGTTAAATCTCAAGAGGTAGAAACACCTGTGTCCATATTGTATTGTCTAGGTGCAGGATGACCACAAGGTCATGGTCAATAAGCAATGCCTAGTGAAATTCAAGATTGGAAGCTACTAGGATGAGGTACTTTGTGATATCATACCTACGAATATATTTCATATGTTGTTATGTAGGTCGTGGCAGTTTGACAATCATGTTGTACATGATGGGTGAGAAAATACCTACAATTTGACAAAGGATGGAGTGAAACATAAGTTGAAGTCATTAAAGGAGAAAGAAGAAAAGGTATGTAGTGCTGCCATAATATGTTTTGTTAATGGAAAGGAGTTTCTCCAAAAAATGAAGCATGAGCATATTTGTTTTGTTGTAATCCCAAAAGATGGTAAAGAAAAGTAGAGGATGTATCTGTAAAAGTTGTAGATTTGTTGGGAGAGTTTTCTAATATTGTATTAGATTATGTAGTTGATGGATTACCCCCAATGAGGAAGATCAGTCACCGAATGGATTGCTTGGTGGGTAGGCCATGACAATTTGACAAGCATGTTGTACATGACAAGAAAACAAATACCTAAATTTTGATAAAAGGATGGAGTGAAACGTAAGTTGAAGAATTGAAGGAGAGAAGAAAAGGTATGTAGTGTTGCCATAATATGTTTTATTGATGGAAAGGAGTTTCTCCAAGGTATGAAGCATGGGCATATGTGTTTTTTTTGCAATCCCAAAAGATGGTCAAGAAAAAGTAGAGGAGGTACCTGCAAAAGTTGCATATTAGTTGGGAGAGTTTCCTAATATTGTGTCAGATAATATACCTGATGGATTACCCATAGTGAGGAAGATTAGTGACTAGATGGATTTGATTCCAGAAGCCAATTTTCCAAACAAGGCAGCACATATAATGACACCAACAGAAAGTGAAGATTGGAACAAACAAGTTCATGAGTTCTTGCAAAAGGGTTTGATTCAAGAGAGTATGTATCCATGTGTTTTACCAGCAATATTAGCACCAAAGAAGAATGGAGAATGAAGGATGTGCACAAATTCGCAAGCTATCAACAAGATCAAAATCAAGTACAAATTTCCATTACCAAGGATGGATGATATTATGGACTTTGAGTGGAGTTGTGTATTTCACAAAGATAGATCTGAAGAGTGGATACCATCAGATTCAATTATAGAAGGAGATGAGTGGAAGGTTGCCTTCAACACAAGGGAAGGATTGTATGGATGGGTATTCATTCTTTTTGGGCTAAACAATGCATCAAGCAGTTTCATGAGGCTCATGAATGAGGTACTAAAGGAGTTTCTAAGTAAGTTTGTAATTATTTACCAGACGATATTTTGATATTTAGCAAGTCATTGTAGGAGCATTTGATGCATATTCATAAGGTGTTTGATAAGTTGAGGGAAGAAAAGGTCCTCATAAATCTAAAGAAGTGTAGTTTTGTGAAGGAGCTGGTGTAGTTGGGATTTGTAGTATCAATATAAGGTCTAAAAATGGACATTGAGAAAGTGAAGGTTATCCTTGAATGGCCTACTCCAAAGAGTGTGAAAGAGGTAAGATCTTTCCATAGACCAACTAGTTTTTATAGAAAGTTTATCAAAGGTTTTCGCAGTATTTGTGGGCCTTTGACTAAAACAATGAGAAGGGATAGGAAAGAATTTAAGTGGAATGTAGGAGCAGATAAGATTTTTCATATGTTGAAATGGAAATTTACAGAGAAGCCTATTTTATCACTTCTAGATTTTAACAAGGTGTTTCAAGTAGCCTGTGATGCTGGTGGTACTCCAATTGAAGTTGTTTTGAGCCAAGAAGGTAGACATGTTGCTTATTTTAGTGAGAAGTTGAATGATGCCAAAAGAAAATATTATGTTTATGATCAAGAATTTTATGCTATAGTTCAGGCATTGAAGAAGTGGAGACACTATCGTCTTCCTAAGGAGTTTTTTTTATATACTGATCATCAAGTTTTGTAATATTTGAATAGTCAAGGAAATTTGAACCAAATACATTTGAAGTGGGTTGAGTTTTGCAAAGTTATACATTTGTTTTGAAACATAGGAGTGGGAAGTCTAACAGAGTTGCAGATGCTCTTAGTAGAAGACAAATTTTGCTAGCAGAGATTCAGATTGAGGTGGTTGGGTTCAAGGACTCAAGTATTTGTATCTAGAGGATCCTGATATTGGCGAAGCTTGGAAGGCTTGTACAAAACCTATTACACTTGATAGGAAAAAGTGGTTGGATTTCATAATCTAAGATGTTAAGTTGTTCAAACGATGCCAATTGTGCATTCCCAAAAGTTCTATGAGAGAGAATCTCTTCAAAGAGAAGAATAGTGGAGGGTTGGCTAGACACTTTGGTAGAGATAAGACCATTGTTTTGGTTGTTGAGAATTATTATTAGCCACAATTGTAGTAGGATGTGAAGAAATTTGTGCAGAGTTACAAATATGTCAGATGGAAAAAGGCATGAAGCATAATACTGGGTTATACAATACTTTGTTTTTGGTTTACCAAGGACATAGCAAGGGTATGATTCAATATTTGTGGTGGTTGACAGATTTTCAAAGATGGGACATTTCATTCCCTGCAAGAAGACTAGTGATGTTGTTCATGTGGCAGAGTTGTTTTTCAGAGTAGTGAGACTACATGGTTTGCCAAAGAGTATAGTTTTTAAATCAAGATACCAAGTTTGTTGGCTATTTTTTGCATGCATTATGGAATAAATTGAAGACTGATTTGAAGTTCAATTCATCAAATCATCCATAGACTAATGGACAAACAAAAATTGTGAACCAAAGTTTGGATAATTTGTTGAGATGCTTGGTTGGAGATAAACCAAAGGGTTGGGATCTGATTTTACTACATGCGAAATTTCATACAATAATTTTGTCATCAACAGTACTAGTAAGTCACCATTCCAGATTGTATATGGGAACAGTCCCAGAAATGCTTCTAAATTGGGGCAATTGGATAAAGGAGAAATAAGTAGTGCTGAAGCAAAAGACTTTGTTGAACATTTGAAGACTATCCATGAGGAGGTGAGGAAGTAGATTATGTGTGAAAAAAAGGTATAAAGAATTTCAAATTGGAGATGAAGTCATGGTTCATTTGAGAAATGAGTGTTTTCCAATAGGTGCATATAATAAGTTGAAAATAAAGAATTTGGACTGTGCAAGATAGTGAAGATGCATGATTTTGGAAATGCCTATGAAGTGGAGTTGTCTGCCGAATTGAATATTTCACTAGTATTTAACATTTCAGATCTAGCAAAGTATTATGAAGGAGATGATGGAGATGAAGTTGTAGAAGCACAATGGAGTATTCCAGTAGCTAGTTCGGCTATAATGGAGATTGAGGAGACATTGGATAGTCATGTTGGAAAAAGTAAAAGGAACAAAACTTATGAAGAGTACCTAGTCAAATGGAAAGGGAGGCCAGTAGAAGATTTCTCATGGCTAACAAGGGAGGAGGTTAACCGCCTTGGTTTTCCTCTAAACACCTGAGACATAACGGGGTCACTTCTCTGATGCAGGAGTTTCCTAAGTGTAATAGCAATCTTGCATCACCCAAAAATATTTCCTTTTTGTTTCCTGAATAAGGGTTATCTCAGTGAATAATTTTTTTTTGAGGCTTGCTACTTAGTGAGTTGTACAAGCTTAGAATGTCCTTTTCAAAGGTGGATGTTCATCTTGGATATATCAGCCTACGAATTGAAGTTCAGTGCAATATCATGAGTATTCGTGGATTTATTGCAAATTCTTTGTGTGCAATTTTGGTTAAAAATTTAGGTTCACTGTTGAAGACCTTAGAGGCCTCAGATGGGCTCTAAAATGGGTTTGACTAAAGCTTGCGCAAGTTGGGCCTTGTAGATCAAAAGCTAAGGTTCTAAAAAGTGGTTATAATAGCCAATTGGTGCAATAGTTCAAAAGTTATGACCATCCAAAGTTAGGCCGACCAAAAGTTCCAAAATAAGTGTCAAAGGTGTATCAGGCTAACTGTATATGTAACTAGAGTTACTCAATCTCAAGGGATAAGGTTTGATGTCTAGAAATTTCTCGGGCAGTGTAAAAATGTATATTTAAGGAATGCTCGTAAATTGTATAAAATAGCTTTGGGTGATTGTTTGTAGCTCTTTGTTGCAAATTATTGTAAGGGAGACGCCCATGTGGGTTTGCATATTGTATTTCAAAATTTTGTAATTCCACATTTGCAAAAATAATAAGAAGCCCATATTTTGTTCTCACAAATTGTTGTTATTTCTTTGTTTATGTTATGTGTTTGTGGTATTAAGGGGAGCACCCTTCATCAAAATGCTATGAGCATTAGAGTGGAGTATTGTCAGAACTGTCAATCACAGTTATAAGATGATGACAACACATCACCAACCGAACAAGTGTGAGGGTACAAAGGGTTTTCCAAAAGAAAGGACCTACATATCCTCTCTAATGACAAATGTTACGTTGCATTATTATAGACTTTTATTTAAAGTTTATAAAGAGGTTGAGGACAATAATATCTCATAACTAGATATTATAGTACATTATATAGGTAATATTTTTTTTTATAAACTTTGGGAAAGATTTTCAAGAATCAATTATGAGAAACTGAAAGGTAGGAAATGACTATTTTGAGGAAAAGCTTTCAAGGATAGAGGGTTTCGCTTCTTTCCAAAAGCTTGTATGCTTCTAGAGGGAACTTTTCTAATTTTATTGTAATAGAGAGATGTATTTCTTTTTAATGCAATGTTTTGTGCAAATTTTGAGTCTATGTGCTCATTTTTCTTGATATTGAATAAATGGAGAAAGTACTTTTGGGTACGTGCATCCATTTTCGTATCCGTTGGGTTATATTAAGTTGTTTTATTATAGTCATTTTTAGTATCGTTGTCAATATAGATGTGTAGCTATTTTTGAGACTTTGTTTTTCAAATTAAACCATTCATTGAAAGGGGATATGAATTCTTTGTGCTTTCTTTTTTGTCGTAGTTTGTAGATGTGAGGGAATGGACAATGTGTTAGTGTCTTATATTCTTTCACATCTATTCCATGTTTATGAATAGATGTTTGCATACCTTACTTTCTTTCAGGTTAAAGCATCTTTGTTTATAGTTTAGTAAATTCATTAGATACTTCACACAGGGAGTTGTGCTATGTAAAATTCAAAGGAAGATTATCAACCTCGTGATAATCTATCCAATTGTTGCTTTCGGATTTCGTCTTTCCATCCAAGGCATACAAGAGTCATTTTTAGATATTTTCATATAGATGAATATGTTAACCAACAAATATATATACTATATCAAATGGATTCTAGCATTTAATAATTTGAAATATCTATGGAGATAGTGAAAATCCATGCAGCAATATAAAGACATACCTATATTGTCTATATACATATCAACTAAATCCTCATGTAATACAATGTATTTAGAAATATGGATTTTCTCATAGTTATGTAAGAATAGGGAACATGACCTAAGATTCAAAAGACAATGCACACAAGTATTCATGTATAGATGTAGCACAGTTTTAACAATGCTCAAACCCCATATCTAGTATTCATATAAATATGCATGACTTGCAAATAAAAAATTATCTCACCAATCTATATTGTTGAAAATATATGAGAACCAAAGCTTTCATTTTATGGATCACGTATTTATTTCCTACTAAGGAGGCATTCACAATTTTACAATTGACTTGACCACGTTTAATTGAGCACAAAACAGACTAAGCTAATTTGCCAACTCAAATATCCAAACAATAAGCTTGCTCATTTCTACATCTAAATAGAAAGGGTGGCCCGCCTAATACTTATGGATAATAAGGGTGCTCCTATAAGACCTTTGAGACACATGTGGTGGTGACAAAGACCTATAACACACTAGGGGTGGAGTAGACCTTCGGAATAGTAACTGACACTAAAGGCCCTTCTAAGTCCTATTAGCACTAGTGACCCCCTTACACAATATGGGTGTCTAGATTATATGTGCAATAAAGAAATGAGGGTGCCATGGAGTAAGGATGAGGATGTCCCCTAAACAATTTATTGTCATGTCAATTTGTTATTCTAACCTATAACAATTTCATCCTTTTTTTGAAGAACCTTAGCTAGACAACTAGGAGCTTAATATTGAGAACCCCAAAGATAACTTATATTTATCCCTTGAAACCACATCAAAAGTCGTTGTAGAGAAAATGGTAAGCCTTTTTCCCTTCAAAATCAAATTGCACCCTAAACCGCTTCTTGGAAAGTTAAATAATATTAAATAATTAACTACTAGAAAGATAATCAAATATATTGAGGTAATAGTTAATGACTATATTTTTGGATAAATAAGGAAATTTAAGAGTCCACTTAGCCACCAAATGATTAATGAATGGAAGGGAAGAAAAATAATATGTCCAAGATCCATTATTTATTCCAAAACCCTCGTTTCTACACAATGTTTTTGGACAATTAGAAACGGTAAACTATGCAATGGCACATCAAGAGGAAAATTAAGTAGGCATTCCAATCCTTTGAAAATTATAAATTTTATAGTACAACTTTTCTAATTGTGTTAGTTGATCAATTCCAACCATATCCACATTTCTCAAAATTGCCTTTATTTTGTTATCTTCTCCCACATCAAGTCCCTTGTGGTTTGGCTAGGTTTTCTTTTTTATGGTAAATAAAAAACCTAAGGTTGAGCTTGAGTTTTGTAATAAGAATGGATGTAAATTAAAAACCTTAGTTAAGGATGCCTCTTTTGGTTTTATTGAATTATACTAAGCCCTATATTGTTTGAGTTATAAACCTTTCAAATTTTATTATTGCCACTCATAAAAATTTCAAGAGTATGTTTAATGGTTCTTGAAATTGTAGGCATTTTGTTCTCTTGAATGAAGAATTTTGAGATTAAAGACCTTTAAGTCTACTATATAATCTCATGAATACAATAATACCCTAGATTACTTTTGAGATATATATTGGTTAGATAGCAATATGCTAGACAAATAAAGGGTCATAAAGGAGAATAAGAAGGTGGCTACAAAAGACCTGTGAGAAGAAAAAACACAAATGATTTAGCCTGAAAGTATCCTCTCTTTGACCATAAGTTCCTCTAAGGGGAGAGTAAATCATGTTCCTTTCAAAAAAAATTTGTGGTTGATTTGTTTTTCTTATAGTAGTACCTTTTTGCAAGAGTGTATTGAGAATGATGTGGTTGAACCCCCTTTGAGCTTGGTGGTGGATGGACTATGAATCAGTAAAACCCACCTCACAATTAGACTCAATATTTGCAAGTAGGTGTGATTCTTTAATTTAATGGCATTCCTATATTATGGGATGCTTGGCTAAATATGACAAGTCTCTACAATCTTGAAATCTTTGAGATGGTACTTAACAACAATTAGGAAACTATTTTTCATTGCATGGATAATATCATATGCTTGGTTTCCTTAAAGTTGTGCTAATAGTTCAAATAAGTCTAGCCTTATGAATTCAAAAGAGAGCTTTTTAAAATAAAAATAAAAGAAAACTACTCCCTATATGTCATCAACAACAATTAGGGTGTAGTGACTACAAATTTTTTTTCTTTGGTCATAAGTTGATAATGAATGAGCCAAATGATCATTACAAGCAAGATTGAAAATCTCATGATATATATCAATACAAACAAATATTAAACATTTATTAATATCAATGAACGTTTTGAGCATGTTCTCGTGGTCATCTATGATATTCTCATAGCCTTACATTAAAGTAATGAATGACTCCAATTCAAAAGAACAAAAATATACTATCATACAAGATCTAAAAGGATGGAAATGAAAGCCTAACAAAATTTAAGTTAATTACGATTTTAACTTATCATATTACATCATTTTCACAATTGATGTTTCTTCATTAAATGCAATCATTATAATCACTTTCACTTTACATGCATAGAGCCTAATAAATTATAAAAGCACACTATATCTAAGAATTTTTAACATGAAATCATCCTTTCATTGGATAGAAATAAAAGGAAACAAATACATACAGAATCCAATGATAACCAGCTTTGATGATGTCCCAAAAACTTATAGAAACCCTGTACAATTTCCAGAAGGAATACGATTCATAACCACAAAGCCCGGGATTCCATTCTCAGTGGCTCAAACTCACTTCTAGCAAACCTTTTCATAAGGTCCATACAACTCTTTCAAAATTAAACAGACCATTTTCCTGCCACAACTATCTGTAAATAAAAAAGCCCTTCTTTCACTGGCAATGGAACAAAAAATTCCGGCAAATTTCAAATACCAGACAAAGCAATTAAAAAACAAAACTAATCGAGGATAGATAAGCCTTAAAGAAGCTCAATAGGCCAATCTAGGCCTATTCAGATACCCTACTCTATGTTTCTCCGGTGCTTTTTCCTTCCCCTGCTTCCTCTTGTTGGAGAAGCCCTTCTGCTAACAGCATCCGATTCCTCACAAGATGACGAAATCCCTTTCTTCAACTTCTCCGCCCTGGTTCGAACCCCGCGAACTGCTTCACTGGAACATTCCTCTTCAGATCCAGTCAAACCCTCATTAGCAGGCACAGAATTTGTAGAACCAGGGTTTGAATCCTTAGAGATTGATTCCTTAGGGTTTAAGTCCTTGGGGTTTGAATTCTCCTGATTATTGCCATCATCATCGTCATCGTCCTGGAGATCTCTGAGCTTCCTGAGGCTGCCTTCAATTTTGCCCTGCGATCGCTTTCTTCTCTTGGAGGCCAAGCCGCCCATGGACCAGGTGACCTCTCTTGCCCATGACAGAATCGGGGCGCTTGGAGGAGTCGGCGGATCGACTCTCTCTTCGTTGTATTTCACATCTTCGTATATCTGAGGCCTCGGAAGGCTGCTTCCATAAAACTTTGCGAGTCCAACCTGAAAAACCATTTTTTCTTAGAATTCCTCGTAAAATATCAGGGCCGTGGAGATTATGCAGAGGATGTTTACTGCTTGGGAGCTCAAATTTAAACTAGGGTTTGAAAAATGTGAGGCCTTTGCAGAATATAATCGTGGGTGTGCATAGGACTAAAATGAGATTAGGCGGGAAGAGATTTAGCGGAAGATGCGGTCAATTTTAAAATTTAAATAAATAAATATATCTGGTTAGAGAGTTCATAGTTTTGCCTCTTGAAGCGCAAATTAAATAAAAATATTTAAGGGCTTCGATCCTCTTTCTTCGCGAACACGCTTGCCTTGTGTAGTATCGAATTAGCTAGTGGGTGTAAAAGCTGAGTTTTAGAAAATTATATTTAAAATGATCATTACCTCTTCAGTCATATAAAGATCCTTAAATCTGTGAAGGACCGGAAAACCGTGAAACTCTCGCAATATAGTTTTGAATTATGTTTACTTTAATTTTTTTGATTTTGACATGGCAAATAACTAATTAAATATAATGTCTTCCGTTTTTTGCTCTACAATTTTTTTGTGTTTTCCTCGCTCTCCCGTCGTTTGAATTTTGATTGGCAAGGTTGGCCCCCAGAGACGAGCCGAATCCCAGGGATTTGCCTGAATCTACAATTTGTTTTGACCTCAACTGGGAGTTTCCAGGGAGGAGTAGATCTCGAGTGTCCTTCTGGTGGGGAGCCTATGGAGTCTACTATGCTTCCTATGGATTTTCAGGAGAAAGTCGTGACCCCCATAGTGACTCAAGGATGGAAGGACGTAGTCCTAGGAGAGAAGACGACTCATGTCCCCCTTGAAGCCTCCAAGTTGATCAGTGGAGAGGAGGGGTTAGAAATTGTTATTCCGGACAGCTTGGTCGATAGTGTGTCTGCGAACCTGAAATTGTGCTTGGTTGGCAGGTTTGTGGTCTTCCGCCCATCGATTGAGATGGTTAGGAAGTGGGTAAGTCATAAGTGGAAGGTGAAAGGGTGGGTGGCTATTTCAGGGATGTTTGGGGGGCTCTTTTGCTTCAAATTTATAGCAGTGAAAGATGTGACAATGGTTCTGGTTGGGTCTTGGTACTATGGAAAACACAGTCTGATGGTGGCTAAATGGCACATTGTTTTGGACCTGGCGGAAGAATTGAATAGGTTGGCGCCTGTCTCGGTCAAACTCCCGGATCTCCCCCAGGAGTTTTGGGATGAGAGGGTCCTTGAGTTGATAGGGAACTTCTTTGGACACTTTGTTGTAGTGGACATGGTTACCCTTCAAAAATATAGACTAGTTTTTGTGAGGTTTAGTGTGAAAATAGCGATTGGTGCTACACTACTTGAGTCCATTGTGCTGAGCTCTAAGTGGGGGAAGAAGGTGCAACCCGTTGTCTATGAGAATGCAAGGCTTTTCTGCCATAATTGTTCAATGTTTGGATATTTGTTTATTGATTGTAAAAATAATAATAAGCCTTCTAGGAAGGGAGATGAGAAAGTGAGGGATAAGGAAACAAAGGATGTATCGAAGGAAAAGGAGGAGGAAGAGTTGGGAGGGAAGGTGATTAAGGAAGCAATACCTCTGGAGGGGCTTAAGGAGGTGGATGTGGTGCCCTCTGATGGGGAAAATATAAGAGCGATAGAACCAACTGAGGTCTCTAAGAAAATTCTAGAGCCTAGTGGGTCTTTGGGAATGGTCGAGGAAGGTGAGATTGTTGATATTGATGGCGGAGATCCTTTCCCCTTTTCTACAAGGTATTGGGGATCTTCTAAGAACTCCCATGAGAAACATGGTGATTGAGGAGGTGTGTGGAGGTTTGGAGGATAAATGTAAAGAGATTTTAGAAGATAAGGGGAAAGACTTGGAAGAAAAAGAGGTGGCCCGTGTGCTTGGTTGGTGTGAAGATGTTCCCCCAGCTACCAAGTTGACAGAAAAACCTACTACCTCTACTTCCTCATTTGGGGAAGAAGAGGGGAAATGGAAAACTCGGAGGTGGTCAACCAGAGTTTCAAAGAAACTTGGAGGGGGAAAGTAGTTGAAGGTAGATGTGGAGAAAATAAGGAAACATAATAGAAGAACAGAATAGATGGTAAGGAAGGTGGCTAGTGGCAGGCAACCTATCCTGGAGTCTATGACCAAGGGTAGAAAATGATTATTCTATCATGGAATATGAGAAGGTTGAACAACCCTCAAAAGCAGTTTGCACTTAAGCAGCAGTTGTCTAATGCAAGGATTGGTATCCTTCCGATTCAGGAAGTTAAAATGACCATGGCTAACCTAGAAAGTATTGCTAGTTATATTTGGCCAGGGGCCAATTTTTGTTACAGTGCATATAGGGAGCGTTAAGAGGTATGGCTACCTTTTTGAATCCTAGTGTTGGTAAAGGGAATTTCATACATTGTTCTAAAAATTACCTTATTACAAAGCATAGGAAAGATGACAAGACCTGGAATGTCATTAATGTTTATGCCCCAAACTCAAGGCAAGGAAGAGGCCTGCTTTGGGAGGAATTGTCTAATTTCTTGTCCCATTCCAAGAACACTTTCTGCATGGGAGATTTTAATTCCCCATTGTATCCCTCTGAGAAGGCTGGAGGAGTGAGGGATTTTATTGATAGCATGAAGGTTTTGGTTGAGTTCATAAACAAAAATGACTCGATGGATATGCAGATGTGTGGTGTCAAGTTTACTTGGTCAAATAATAGGAAAGGGGTTGACCTTATTCAAGTCAAACTGGACAGACTCCTTGTCTTGGCTGGTTGGGATGGGCTAACTTCTTCTACTCTCATGGGATTACCTAGGACGGTCTTGGATCACACCCCTATCATTTTTAATTGGAAAGAAGTATTGTAGGAGGAGCCAAGACCTTTTAGATATGAAATAATGTGGCAATCTCATCCAAACTTTTGTTCTTGGGTGGAGGAGTGGTGGGGTATAAGAGTTGAAGGAAATGTAATGTTCAAGCTCTCTACCAAACTTGATAATGTGAGAAGGAATGTTCGACCATGGCAAAAGAGTTACTTTGGAGATATCTATAAAACAAAGAAGGAGGTAGAAGGGAAGCTAGAGGAGCTCCAAAAGGCAATGGGGGAGAGCTTGGCTTCAGAAGACATGATTCTGGAAGAGGGAAACTGTAGGAGGGTGTGGAAGGACACAATGATCAGAGACGAAACTTGCTGGAAGCAAAGATCAAGAGTTCTATGGCTAAAGTTGGGAAATAGAAATACGACATTTTTTCATAGATCAGCCTCCATCCATAAAAGGAGAAACACTATTGATGTTGTGACAAATGATAATGATACAAAGTTAACAAAAATGGAAGAGATTGGAAGTTGGGCTGGTAGTTACTTCAAAAATTCTTACAAGGAGGAGCACAAGGCCTTCAATAGGGAGGATAGGCAATGGTCGATTGAATCTATGCCCAATGTGATCTCGACGGAGGAGAATGAGGAGCTTACACAACTTGTCACTAAGGAGGAAGTTTGTAGAGTTGTTTTCTCTATGAAAGCTTACAAGTCCCCAAGCCCTAATGGTTTCCCCCCAACCTTCTTTCAACACTTCTGGGAGATTATAAAGGTTGATCTGATTAGAGTTGTGTGTGATTTCTTCAAGACTGGGAAGTTACTCAAGTGACTTAATAAAACATTCATAGTTCTAGTCCCAAAAATTAAGGACGCGAGGCTCTTTCTAATTTCAGACCTATTAGGCTATGCAACTCCACTTATAAGATCTTCTTTAAGATAATGGTGAATCGCCTAAAGCCAATGTTGCACAAATTTATTGGGAAAACTCAAAATGGGTTTGTCTCGGATCGCCAGATACTTGATGCTGCTATAACTACTCATGAGGTGCTACACTTTATGGAGAAGAGTGGTAATCCAAGTATGGCTTTAAAGTTAGATATTTTCAAAGCTTATGACAGGATTAATTTGACTTTCCTGTATGAAGTCATGGTGAAAATTAGTTTTAGTCAGCGAGTTATAAAATTATTGGGTAAGTGCACCAAGATGGTGTACAAAAAAGTGGACACGCCCCCCCCCCCCCCCTCCCCCCCCTCTCCAAAAAAATGGTGAAATTTTCAATAACCTGATCAGGTTTTTCAAAACTTGATTGGGTTATATGAAATTTCAAAAAGTGGCTAGGCATGGTTAGCAAAACTACATATTAAAAAAAAAACCCGATCAAGTTTCTAGGATGAAAAATCTATGCAAAACCTGATCGGGTTATGCAAAACTTGATTGAGTTATTCAAAACTCGATCAGGTTTTGAAGAAATAAAAGCAGGCTCCACTCTAGAAACCATAACTTTTACATCTAGACTCTAATTAACTCCGTTCAAAATGCGTTGGAAAGATATTGAAGATATATATAACATTATGAAGCTAAAATGATAGTAGGAAATCAATATTTTCTTTTCCATCCATGATAATCAATCATGGTCTAAAATAAGTAGTCATTATTTTCCAAACATGGAGTGAATAGGTAGGTAAGAGTATTATGATAGTTTTTATCTATCTATCATTCTCTCACTCCCTCTATCCCTTTTTCACACACAAAATCACTCAATCTTTTCACACACAAAATCACTCAATCACTAACTCCTAATCTCTCTCTTACTAACTCTTAGCTTCTCTCATTCTCACACCAACTCCTAACCTCTCTCTCTCTCTCTCTCTCTCTCTCTATATATATATATATATATATATATATATCCTATTGCCTTCCTTCTCACTCTTTCTATCCTATCCCCCGTCCTCTCTCTCTCTCTCTCACACACACACACACACACATATTCCCTTGTCTCTCTTACTCTCTCTATCCTATCCCCCCTCTCTCTCCATCTTATTTCCCCCCCTCTCTGTCTCCATATTTCTCACTCTCTCCATCCTACCCCCACTCTCTCTCTCTCTCTCTCTCTCTCTCTCTCTCTCTCTCTCTCTCTCTCTCTATCCTAACCCATTCTCTCCATATTTCTCACTCTCTCTGTCCATGTACAATACCCTCTCACTCTCTCCATCATATCTTGCTATCTCTTGATCTCTTTCTATCTCTCTATCTCACTCTCTTATCCTATCCCCTCTCTTTCTTCCTATCCCCTACTCTCTCTCTGAACCCTAATCCCTAACCCCCCCTCTCTCTCCTTGACCTTTGATCCTTGAAATGGGAACTTCATGTAGAGAGAGAGAGATGGAGAGAGAGAGTGGGGGATAGGAAGAGAGAGAGTGGATAGGATAAGAGAGAGTGAGAGAGAGATGAAGTCATTGAGAGAGGAATATAGGAGAGAGAGAGAGAGAGAGAGAGAGAGAGAGAGAGAGAGAGAGAGAGAGAGAGAGAGAGAGAGAGAGAGAGAGAGAGAGGATAAGTGGGAGTGAGATAGAGATGAAGAGAGTGAGTGAGAGATGAAGTGATAGAGAGAGAGGGGGGGGGAATTAGGGGACATGATAGAGAGAGAGAGGGGATAGGATAACAGAGAGTGAGATAGAGATGGAGAGAGAGAGAGAGAGAGAGAGAGAGAGAGAGAGAGAGAGAGAGAGAGAGAGAGAGAGAGATGAAGTGATGGATAGAGAGGGACATAAGAGAGAGAGAGAGAGAGAGAGAGAGAGAGAGAGAGAGAGAGAGAGAGAGAGAGAGGGTGAGAGAGAGATGAAGTGATGGATAGAGAGGGACATAGGAGAGAGAGATATTAGGGGACATAGAGAGAGGGGGGATAATATAGAGAGAGAGGGTTGGATAAGATGGAGAGAGAAATTAGAGGATAGGGGAGAGAGAGAGAGAGAGAGAGAGAGAGAGAGAGAGAGAGAGAGAGAGAGAGAGAGAGAGAGAGAGAGAGAGAATAGGATAGCATGGAGAGAGGGATGGGGGTGATAATATTGAGAGAGAGAGAGAGAGAGAGAGAGAGAGTTTAGGGGTTAGAAAGAGAGAGGGGGCTTAGGGATTACTTGGCGAGAGACAATGCTTAAGGGTAACAAGTTAGACACACACAGAGAGAGAGAGAGAGAGAGAGAGAGAGAGAGAGAGAGAGAGAGAGAGAGAGAGAGAGAGAGAGAGAGAGAGAGAGAGAGAGAGAGAGAGAGAGAGAGAGTTTAGGAGTTAGTTAAAGAATGTGAGAGGTTAGGAAAAGTAAGAGATATATCTTAGGATTTATTTAGTTAATGAGTGATTATGTGTATGTGTTTTTGGGGGAGAGAGAGAGAGAGGGAGGGAGAATTAACACTATGTTAGCATTCATATTTACCTATTGATTATGCATTTGGAAAACAATGACTACTTATTTTTAGATTATGCTTATTCAAATTGATGGAAAATAAAATTTTGATAACATAGGATTTATTTATCTACATCATGTTGTCGATCTCTTCAATATCTTTCCAACACATTTTGAAAGGAACCAATTGTACTCTATATGTGAAAGTTATGGCATTCGAAGTAAAGCATACTTTTAGTTCGTCAAAACCCGATCGAGTTTTGAATAACCTGATTGGGTTTTCAATAACCTGATTAGGTTTTGAATGCACTTTTTCATTTCATAAGCTGATCAGGTTTTAAACCCGATTGGGTTTTCAATAACTCGATCATGTTATTTGAGTCCTAGAAACCCAACTAGGTTATGGCTTGGTGATAGCATAGGGAAATGACCCAAAGTCTTGGCAGATTGTTTTCCTTTAGATTTTTTTTCATCTTCTAAGATGAATTAATGTCTCTATCTTCATCATGTTTTCTAATGGTGAAGTGGGTATCTCTAAAACTACTACCATAATATCACACATCTTCTTAGCTTTCTAACCATGTAACTTTTTCTATTTTTTGACAATATTAGCAATGCAAACTTTAATTACTTTTACCAATGCCTTGACATTCCTCACAGACATATGTCTACCATTTTTTTAATAACTTCTTATATACTTAACCAAATTCAAAATAAATTATATATTATTGTTCTACGCCTGATTCTATACACTTTAAAAAAAGTTTTCATTTTCGATTATTTTGATGCAAGTTATGCTTAGAACACAAACAAGTACCAAAATTTTAGGATGTAGTCAGCTTAATAATTCATGATAAAAAAAATACTCATCTTAAAATTACAAAAAATAAACAACTTCTAGATATGACTCTTAACTATCATCCTATCAAAGGGATATGCAAGATACTAAATATAACTTGGTCTTTTGTATTGCACACGAAAACAACTATGTTATGTTTTCTAAAAAAATTAGGGACTATTTTTCGTGTGCACAGGGTTTGACCCACCTAATCTTATCCATTTTGTAAAAACTCTAGTAGTTTCAAAAGTAGATTCAGAGTACTACAATTTATATGTTTTATACATCTTTTCATTTTTAGTGGATGAACCTCAAATGTCTTGTCCAAGTTTAGGTTTACCTGATTTTAGAAAAAGGTTGTCCCCTTATACCCCCCTTTTTGTACACCATCTTGATGCACTCACCCTGATTAGATTGATGGTTGAGACTGTACATTACTTGGTGTAGGTAAATGGATCATCCTGGGGAAACTTCATTGGGGAAAGAGGTTTAAGATAGGGGGACCCTATTTCTCCTTATTTGTTCATCATGGTTGCAAAAGTTCTAGAAAGAGTGTTCTTGAGAAAGGTGGAAGGAGGGGAGATCAAAGGAATTAAACCTACTACTTCGCTACTGACAGAGGTAATACAACAATTTGTGAATGATACTTTCCTAAGTGGGGACTCCTCAGTGGTAGAAGCAAAAGCTTGGAAATATGTCTTGGAGATATATGTAGTTAACGCGGGACAAAATATTAACTTGGATAAAAGTAAGGTTTTCTTCTTCAACAGTAAGCTAGAGATCTAGAGGAGGGTGATAAATATCCTGACTTGCAATATTGCCTCCCTCCCTGATACATACCTAGGGCTTCCTATGACTATCAAAAAGGTAAGAAATCACTTCTTGAATACCATTATGGAAAAGATGCAAAATAAGTTGATTGGGTGGAAAGGTAAAACCTTGAGTAGTGTGGATAAGCTACAAATTTTGACTTCACCATCACATCAAGGGATCATTGTCTACTTCCTCTCCTTGTTCAAAATCACTCAAGTTATGGTGGAGAAATTGGAAATAATCCAAAGAAACTTCCTTTGGTCAGGGAGGGGGGGAGAGAAGAACATATTAACTCTAGTGAGTTGGGATACTATGTGTAGACCGAGAAATAGAGGAGATTTAGATATTGGAAAGATTTATAACCTAAAATTCTCTTCATACTAAGGTTGGTTGGAAACTAATGAAGAATGAGCTAATTGGTGGGAAGTTTGAATTTTATTCATTTCATTTGGAGAAATGACCTTCCCATGGGATCTAGGATTTGGGGTAACATATTAAAGAACATAAGTTTACTTAGGGAAGGAGTGAGGTGGCTAGTGGGATATGGTAATCAAGTTAATTTTTGGGAGGATACTTGGCTAGTTAGAAAACCCCTGGTCTAAACAAAGTATGGTAGTCTCAAAGGCTACCTCAAGTTGTAGGTGGGAAGTAAGGTGGGGAATTTTTTTGGACCAATAGGAGGTGGAAAATATACAATTGCAACAGGGTTACTTAGATGGTGGAAATTTGGTGGAGGAACTAGAAGAGCTCCTTAAAGGCTAAATCTTAGGGGTGCTTATAATGACACCTTTATTTGGAAGGAAACCACATTTAGGGATTTTTTCGTCGGTTTGGCCTATAGGATGATTTTTGAGAAAGATATAGAGCCTAAATGCTGGAGGAGAATCTGGCCTAGCCATCTGATCCTGAAGGTCAATATTTTTTGGTGGGTCTCCATGCAAGGGAAGATCCTTACCATTGATAACTTAAGTAAAAGGGAATTCCAATTACCTAATAGATGCTACTTTTATAAAGGTGAGGAAGATAATATCCCTCATCTATTCTTAGATTGTAGCTATGCTATTAACATATGGGGTAGGTTGTTACACAAATTGGAAATGGTTTGGGTGTTCGATAAGGGGATTGATCAATTTGTTGAGAATTGGCAATGCTTGTTCCTTCGCACCCTCCTTATCCAAATGTGGAAAGTGATCCCCCCCAATGTCTATTGGGGCATTTGGAAGGAGAAAAACAACATGGCTTTCAAAAATGAAGAGATAAGTGAGGATATTGTTACAAGTATTATATTCAAAATGATTGTGGAGAGTATGAAGAATTACAAGTGGGGGAAACTGGTGGTCCAACCTATTGAGCTATCATTATGCACGATGCTAAACAACATGAATTCTTCCAAACTCCTCTCTTGAAAAGTCAATCTTGTGAATCAACTCCAAGGTTCTGGGTGATCTTGCAACCTTTTGGAATCTATTCAGTTGAAGATAAATGTTTTTGTTCACAAGGAGGCCTTTGTTGGTTTATTTGATTTCAGATGAGATGTACAATTTGTTCACTGCTTCAAAATAAAACACGCAACAAAGAACTATGTTTTTTTTTTTTTTAATGTTTTCCAATGAATGCAATCTAACAATGCAACTAATGTGAATTCCTAATTTAACAAGGGGTTAGTAAAGCAAATAATGTGAAAGTAAAATTCTAATGGACATAAGCTAGGGAAACAACATGTCTACGTGTTAAGCTTTTGAAGAAATTAGTAGGTAACCAATAAAAATAGGAGTAGCGCTTCTTTGATTCCATTTATGTAATCATCGATAGGAAACTTAATAATCGTATGATGTTTCACTCTTCATCAAATCACAAGGCCACAGAAAGTGTGCTCATGTGAGACAAAGAGTTATGCAGGCACAATTTGGTGATTTCTTCTTGAGCTAGATACATTAGTGGAATTTGTCAAACCATAGGAAACACTAGAATTAAAAGATCACACAACCAAAAATAAAGAAATAAAATTTTGGCTCAATCACAATTCCATAAACATAAATTCACAAAACAATGACACATTTAGGCAATAATCACTACACTCCAAATGCGAGCACCAAAAGCCTAATATTATTGCAAAATAACGGTGGCCCTGATTACATATTACAATATTGTATTTATAAGAAATTATCTCCTCAAATTGTGTTGAGAGTGAGAGATATCTTCATGCAATAATATGCTTTTAAATTAATAAAAAAAACTAATTATATACAAACTAACAATCTAACTGGTGCTTAGTAGGACTCCATCCATTTTATATTCATTAATTCAATGCATGAGCCTTTACATGTCATGAACAAAGAATTTATGAGAGAAAAAGAATAAAAAAGCCTTCAGTCAAAGTAGAAGTGATTGGAAGTATAAAAAATAGAAGTTCCTCCTTCATTGGGTGTCTGTCAGAGTTAAACTACTATCAGAATGTGTTTCCAATGCATGGAAAGCTCTAATTTTGGAACTAGCAGTTAATTGTTGGTGCACGTCGAAAAAAGTGCACCAGCGCACTAGCACACCTCTGACTTCTCCAAAAAACTTCCAACACTTTGTAACCAAAAAGCGCACCAACGCACCTCAAAAGGTTGAAAATTACAAAATTTCATTGAGTGTCAAAACTAAAATTCTGGCTTCTAGGTTTTGTCGCCCTTCATACCAGAGCAATGTCTGGATGCTTGCCCTTGAATTTCTCAATAATCTCAATGATTTTTGCTGCATTCAATAAATCTAACGCATCGTACTTATCCTTGACCTTTTGTCTGTAGTTGTCTACTTCAATATGGGTCTCAGCAAAATCCCCGAGTTTGGTATCCAACTCTAGCAAGACTTCTTCTATTGTAAACACTTGCTGAATATCCTCATCACTAGTAGCTTCTTCAAAAATCTTCCTAAATTTCTCTACTACTACCACTACTGCCATCAATTTCTCCCATGCATCATCTTTGAATATGTCAAGACATGCATCACTATAATGTTTCTCTGCCTGCAAAATATGCTCTCGGGCTTGGTCCTTGAGCTGGTGGATCTTCGCATGTAATGTTTCCATTACTTTATTACTATCTACTATCTTTTCAATCCAATCATCAATTAAATCTAACTCCTCTATTGTATATACATCTACAAGTATTCTATACCTCTACCCCTTTATGGCCTACAATACCTGTAAATCCTTTCCCCATGCATGTACTTCATCCATGATATTGAAATCCTACTTCAAAATTGCTACCATTTTATCTAAATTTTCCTACATAGCATGTAGTAGCTTTAGATTTCCTTAGATGATAAGCACACCCTTTTCCTCAAAACTTTCCCGCCATTGCTAACAGGCCTTCAAAAATGGATCCAAATTTACTCCTCCCCCATCTCTTCTGTCAAGTGTAGCATTCAGAGTCTCCTCGGGGTGTTTAGGATCCAAGGGACCAACAACTTTGCCTAAATATCCTTTTATGATTTCATTTTTCCTATGAAGTATCATCAATTCTACCCCTTCTTACTCCAAAATTCTAAATACCTCCTTCATCCCCATTGCGATCATCAACCTGGTTGTATCCAATGTGGGCTTTCCAAGCATAACCTCTTTGATTTGATAATCTTGTGGAGTCAAATCTTCTACATCAGCATCAAGAGGAGGAATAACCACTTGTGCAAATAAATCTTGATTTCGATCACTGTTGATGAATTTAATCCCCTGGCCTCTTTCGATGGGGACTCAGGCTTCCTTAGGACCTCAATCAACTCAATCATTTCTTTGCATAACCACCTTGGGACTCATTCTACTAAAGGCCTACTTCTTGAGGATGAAGGAGTTTTTTCTTTGTCACCCCTTTCCCTTATCGCTCCTTTGTGGGGTTCTTTCCCTCTATGATGGTTCTCCCTCTATAGTTTTTATTTCAGTGGAGCTCACTATTCTTACCTCGGTGTCTTGGGGAGCTTGTTGAGGATTTTGAACCATTTGCCCTTCCCCATATACTTCATCGATTGATATTTACTATCGTTCTTCCTCCTGCTCCTTTTGAATTTGTTCTTCTTTGGTAGTTGGAGGTAGGGGAGTAGTAGAGCCTTTGTCAATAACTAAAACTTGCAATGGGATGAAGGTGTTATTTCTAGATCCTATGATTCTGGTGGCATTTACATCTAGTCTTCCTATTGGAGCTCATTTTTTGGTGTATCCATGATTTGGCCTCCCACTAATTCTATCCCTAGGGGCATGAAATCAAAATCTAACATCTTAAATATGTCAGTGCCCTCTACATCTTGCTCATCAATCCATTGCTACATTTCATCCTCAGATGTAGTTGTGTGTAGAGGTTCTTCTGGGATTGATGGCGGTGTAATAGTAGAACTTCTTCTTTCTTCTTCCTTGGCTCTAGCTAGCCATGTTCTTCTATTCGAAGGTACATCATCCTCCTGATCCTCCTCCTCTTATTCTTTAGGAATGGGTTTGGGATAGATGGGAAAGGTATTACCCTCATGATCACCCTTTGCCTTTTCTTGACAGGGGTTTTAATCTTTCTTCCTTTCTTGGGCATAGAAGGGGATGCCTATTTTGTTTACTATGGTGGAGAGACCTTTTGAACCTCAACTTCTATTTCTATTTGGTTGAGTGCAGCAACTAGTGGCAGTTGTGGGTCATCTTGAACTTGTGATGCCCTTGTATCCTTAGACCCTTGTACATTTATTTCCTCTTGCTATGGGGGTGTCAAGATTTCACCCTCTTCTGGTTCAACTCTTTGAGGAGAACTCCTCTTTCTTTTGCCCTTTCCTTTTTTCTCCTGAGGGTGATAGTATCCAATAGGTCTATCAAGATGGTATACCATTTTAGGCCTAATGAGTGATTGAGCTGCAAAGCAAGGGATGGTGACTTTCTTCCCTCTACCTTTGGTTGGGCGGGCTTGTACATGGAAAACCATTGTCTTAGGTATTGAATCAATTTTAAAAGGTTTCTTGATCCAATCCTGCATCATTTTGATGACATGCCTCGCCCGATGGTTAATATCATCATTCTCTTTCCTTTCAACCTCAGCATTCATAATGGGGTGTTCCCCAATTTTATCTTTGTTGAACAAAGGGTCAAGCAGCTCCTCTAAGTCTTGTTGCAATGTCTACAATGGAATATTTATTTTTAAAGCCTTTTCTACCAAATACAAAGTCATCCTACAATAATCCCTGCTACAGACATCGTAGTCATTTGTCACATTCATCCAATGGTCTTCAATAGCTTCTTCATGTGTGAATGCTTTTCCTAGTAGATACTGTATTCTCCCAATATTATCAAAATGTGGTCATGGAGAATTGTACTCTTCCAAGGGATATTGATCCCATTCACACTCAAAAGAAGGAATATCTTGCTTCCGTTTCACTTGAAAAGGCCCTATGGTTAGAGGCCATGCCCAACATTGTTTATTTTTTTCTAACTAGGTCATATGCAGATGAGAGTTGTTGGATGATCTCTAAGAGAACAAGTCTGTCACCAGGATACCTTGGAAGCTTCTTTGGGTTGACTATGGTACCAGCTACCCTTAGATTGTGAATTTTTTGAAATGAATGTAATATGCTCTAAGTGTTGTTATCTGTGCCACTACATCATCTGATAACCTCTTCACATAATCTCCTTCTATGAATCTAATTATGGAAAATATGAAGGCATCATTAACAATTCTATATTCCTTGCTCTTCCTTGAGAGTCTCTTCTTTACCAATTGAGGGTAGACAATATATGGCCATGCATTAGGATCTTGCATGTTGCCTCTCTTGTATAGCCTTGGATAGTATGTAGCCCTTGCGGCTAATAAGTACATCAGGTAGGACGTAATGTAGAACTTCCTTTTGTTCTTTGTCATCTTCAACTATTCACACAAATCTTCACTCAAAGTAGTGGCCTAATCAAGTGGCATCTTCGCCATCTTGATAGTCTCGATAAAATGTCTTGATAGTCTCGATAAAATGTGCCATGAAGATATTTAGGTGTCCAACTGCTGATAGACCCATTACTCTACTCAAAAGTATGATTGAGTACCCAATGTCTTCCTTCATATATCCTCTTGTCATGTCCACTTTACTAGTCGTCTTCCCTAAAGGAGTCTTCTCTATAAGATAAGAGGATTGGATGATCTCAGAAGCCTCTTCTACATGCTTTCTATACTATCTCTCTACTACCTCATAGGTTAACTTGATAAATTGATCCGTCCTTGGGAGATGGAATACATTCTCAATGTTGTTGGGTCATAGATCAAGAATGATCTCTCTTGTAACACTCTTAACAACCCTTTCTTTAGGGACAAAGTGTTGTGCAAGTGTCATAATGAGCTCTAAAGATTGCACTAATACCAGGTGAGATGCTGCATTCACTAAACTTAAATGAATCAAAGCAGAAACCATAATAGATCTCTCAATGGGTTTGTTACATATCTTCAATAATTCTCCCAAATCTGTATGTCCTAACTCTATATCTTTGATTTTAGAGTGATCATCATGAAACCTTGATTTTATTGGAGGAACACCTTGGAACTTGAAGACAACAAGTTTCAGTGCCATTTTCTCTCCTGATGAAGATGCCATTATATCTATACAAAAGAGCATCCATTAGTTCAAAATTAAAGAAAAATAAATTAATTAAACCCTAGAGACTATATCGCATAAAACCCAAAAAATCCTGATGCTTGAAGAAGCATGAAAAAAACCCTATTTCAATGCTTAAAACCAAAAATAAGTGCACCAAGTGCACCAGGAAGGTGCGCTTGATGCGTAAATATTGAAATTTCTTTGAAATATTTAGGTGTGCACAAGTGAACCACATTAGGTGTGCTAATTCACACCTAATGTGGTATGTTTGGGCTTTTTAGTTTTGTTTTATAATGTTTTTTGAAGTTTTTTAAAAAATATATATTGGTACACTCTAGCACACTAAGTTAGGTGCGCTAGTGCGCACCAATACTTGGTGTTTTTCTTTAATGTTTGTTTCATTTGTTTTTAGGTTTTGACATTTTTTTGTTTTTCAAATATGGGGTTAGGTGCACAGTAGTGCACCAAGTTAGGTGTGCCAATGCGCACCCAGTCCTTGAACTTTTTTTTTTGTGTTTGGCATAGATTAGGAAGGAAAAAGGTGCACCAACATGGTAGATGCAGTAGAGTCATGGAGGAAGTAGTGAGGAAGACTCGACACTCTTGGAGGTGTGTGTGGTGTGGAGAAGTGATGGAAGAGGTATGCAAAGGAAGTAGTGAAGGAAGGGGGGGTTTTATAGCCTGGAGTGAGCTTTGTGAGGGATCTATAGCCCTATATCCCTGTAGCCCTACAGCTTCATAGTTGCACATCTGCCTAGCTGCGTAGTTGCAGCTAAAATAAATAAATAAAAATCCACCTTGTTCTGACACATTAGCATACCTAAACAGGTGAGCTAGTGCACCTATTTTTTGCAAAAAAAGGCCCTCAACCTAGAAATGTCTAATTTTTGAACAAAGGACTTCTTGGGTGAGACTCAAATGAAGACTAGGAGGATCGGGAAAGACTTCAAAATGGCTCAGGTCCTAGACTAAGAGCCCAAAAAGCCAAAATTAAAAAAAAAAGAGGGTCCCCATTTCCACAAAGGAAATGGGGCGTGTGTTGTGGAACCACAACACCACCCAATATGATTGAAAAAAGGATTGCCAAGAACTGGAACCTTGAAGAAGGATTCATGGAGGTTGACAATTCTAAGCAACTTGCTAGAAAAAGGATGAGATGGAGACTCTCTAAAGAGAACTAGTTTAAACTTAATTTTGATGGTGCTGCGAGAAAGGAGGATTTGGCTGGAAGGGGTATGGTTAGAGATAGTGAGGGAAGAATGCTTCTGGCCTATGTTGGTAATCTAGGGAAAGTATCAAATAATGTTGTAAAAGCCATGGCGCTCTTTTGGGGCTTGAAAATGGTTATCAATGTGGGATGGGGGAATGTGGAGATTGAAGGTAATTCAAAAATTATTATAGAAACAATGAAAAGCAACATGAAAGAGGGATGGACGATCAAAAGGGTGATAGAAGATATAAAGCATTTTTTAATCATCCTAAAAAGATTTGAGCTACAACATATTTACCAGGAGGGTAATGTGGTGGTAGAAAATATGGCGACATTAGGTCTGAGAGTGCATGGCTTACATTGCTAGAGAGAAATTAGAGTGTTACCAAATTTGGTAAGACTTTTAGTGAGTAAAGATAGTATCCCATGATTAAGTATAACTGGAGAGATTTTTTGGATCTTAGTGACAACTTGGTGCTGAGTGGTCTGATGGTGCCGAGTCACAATGGACAAATGACAAGGAACGATGAAACGGGTACTTAATTAAATTTGCATGGTTTGAAAGGGAAAGTATATCGAAGTATGATATGGGTGTATTTTTTACGATTTTCTTGTGCATATCTTTGTACTTGGTGCTGAGTAAAATTTCAAATTTTAAAAGGTTTTAGATTATTCAGAATGATGGAAAGGAATGGATTTCGGGTAATGATAGTTGGCACGTGATGACAAAGCCAAGATATGATACAAACATTCATGACAGTAAAGGCCTTTTTGAGTACTTAATGCATCCCATTTTTTCACATAAGTGTGACTAAATTTTTAATATTTACCTCTAGTTTAGAGTTTTGAAAGAAGAGAAAATTCTAGTGAAGATTGCACATATGGGGAGAGATCTTCTACATATTGAGCCTTCAATTATTGAGGATAGTGCCTATAAACCCCTAATTTGGTACATGCTTAAAGAGGGGGGATTGGTCCCATTCATGGAATTACTGAATGACTTTGATGAGAGTGGTTCTTAGTAATTTGTTAACTCTTGGGATGATAGAAAGGTTACTATAAATGGTATTAATTCCAGATTTCTGAGGAAATTATCTCCTTGGTGATGGGCCTTGTGATGAAGGGGAGAAAGTGGTAGAAGGTGACTAGGGTTGCTGATGTAGCTAGCTTAAGTTGCTTATTTCAGGAGAGTGAAGAACCCATTCGCCATCATGGAGGATTTTTGTAGGAGAAACTTCTAGAGCCTTGGAATGAAATTTGCTTGGTGTTGACGAAATATTTAACCCTAGAAGGGAGGTATGGTGTTTGTTACTATTATCATTTTCCTCTCCTAAATCACTTTCATCATCATGATGTTATTTCTATTTTTCTCTTCCTATTACATGAATTAGTTGATATGATTTTTGATGTTAAGGAGAATATGAAAAAGAGGGTTAATTATACTATCCTCCATTATGGGTTGATGTTTAGTTTTTACCAATTCCACCTAGCCCTGTTACCCCCTAAGATTGTGGAGGTTGATATCTTGACTCTCCATAACCCCCACCCCCACCATATCCCACTAAGAATTACCGGCCCTAGAGCCCCTACCCCCCAACCTTCACCAAGTGGGTCCCTTGAGGAGAGGAAGATTTCCCCCTGGTAAAAAAATGGAAACAAAGAAATGAAAGGAGGAGTTGGAGGACTTGGATGATGAGGTGAGAGGTGGAAGGCAAAGATCTAGAAGAATTACGAAAAATAATGCTAAAACAAAGTTGAGGTCCATGGCTTCGCAAGAGGAGGATTTAGATTCTAAGGAGATGGCCCACCCATAACAAAGAATAAAATAGAAGACTTCAAACTATAGCTTGGGGAATGAGGAGGAGAAGGAGGTGGAAGTCTTAGACTCTTCAAGGTCTGGCTTGGGTGGTGTGACTAAGGGAAGCAAAGAGATGACCCATGTCTCGACTTCAATCACTATGGGGTGCGTAGACCTCACGCAGGACCAGTTCCTTGATACAATAAAAAGAGCTCCCTCCCCTACGACGGTGTCTTCGCCTACTAGGATTATAAATAAAGATAATATTATTTGTAACCCCCCAATTTTGTAGGAAATTGACAAGGACGTGGTGGATGGTAATTCGAGTGGAAAGCAGGAGGTCCCTAAGGAGACTCTTAAGCTAGATGACAAAGAGCTAAGGGAGAGAGTGCACATCCTTGAGGAAAGAGTAGGACTTTTGGAAAAGTTCACCATCAAGATGACACACATGGTGACCACTACTTTGCACCTATTGAAGGATAGTTAGGAGCGGGCTTGACTCACAAAGACTCTAGAATGCTATTTGATTTCTTGGTAGAGGACTGGGCCAACATCCTTCTTAAAGTGAAGGATGAGAAGAATCCTAATTAGGGCCTACTCCCCTTGGTTTTTTGTGTTTAATGGTTTGTTGGTTCTTGAAATTAGTATGTTTTAAAGCAATTATGCCTTTGTTTATAAACTTTTTCAGTTTAAGTAGTGCTATTTTAGGCAATAGTAGTAAGATGCTTGGTAATCCTTTTTATAATGATCCT
Organism: Cupressus sempervirens; assembly: GCA_028749045.1. Lineage (NCBI taxonomy): Eukaryota > Viridiplantae > Streptophyta > Pinopsida > Cupressales > Cupressaceae > Cupressus > Cupressus sempervirens. The sequence continues at coordinate 918,921,108 of CM053785.1, forward strand.
TCGGGTGTTGTTTTTGCTTGGAGTGGCAGCAGTAGGGGGTAATTTTGTTGGGTGGTAATATACTAGTTGTTGAATAATTAGTCTATTGTAACGGCCAACCCCCTTGTTTTGACTACTTTTTAATTCAAAAACTAATTAAATATAACAAAATTATAACCATTTTTATTATGCAATGACAAGAAGATTAACTAATTTTCGGAATAGTGTCAAGATATCTTTGAGTCTTCTTTCAATCTTTACTATTTTTATCAATTAAATTTCAAGTTTTAGGATGCTTCCATCTATGGAAGGAAGGCTCCTGTAATTATTTTTCAATACTACAAATTTTGTCATTGTTGTTGACTTCCTGCAATAAAGGTGTGTATTATTAGTTTCAATTAGTTAAAGGATTGAATGACAATTAGTTGAAGGCTTGAATGACATAAATAGTGACCTTTTCCTAACCCCAAAAATTATATATTTTTAAAGGATTTTTGCACATGAAAATCACATCGTTCTTTACCCTTTATTATACAAGTATACAATGATTCAATATTTATTCAAAAGAAGAGAAAAAAATCTACGCATAAATGCTAGCTCTGCCAATAATGATAAAATGTTTGGGATGGACATTTTGTGGACTATGTTCCTCAAAATGATAAGTGTAGTCATTTTCTCACTTAAACACTGAAGCTTTCCACAACCAAAAACATTTATTTTCATTTCAAATAATAAAGATGTTGAATAAATAACTAGTATAACACCAACATACTTAAAATATTTAATCTTTATCTATCTTGGTGTTAAAAAAACACAATACAAATGTAAACACATTGGATAATATTTAATCTTTATCACCTAAAATTAAATATTCTAAGGCCAAGATCAATTTCCCCATATCCCAATCTACGAATTCTTCAACTGTGGCAGCACAGATAAGTGAAAAGCCAAAGTGAAGAAGCTAATAAGTTCAAACCTTTTACTAGTAGGAAGTATTCTTTAAGAGAGTGATCATGGATGGTTCTCAGTTCTTAGGGTTTTGTCTATTTCTCTCTTTCTATTTCCTGTATGAATTCTCTAGGTCTTGTCCTAGTGCTCTATTCTTCCTATTACAATTTCTCCATAGTTCTCTTTTTGGCTTGTCTCTTTATTTGTTAAGTTGATATAGAGATTGACCCATTGCCCATTATTTCCTTGTTCCCACGCTACAAATGATTGATCTTAATATAAAATATTTATTGTTATTTTCTTCTTTTGATGGAATTAGTATTACAAGATATAATATTCAATAAGCTAATACATGCTTACCAAATGAAATCTAAAATATTAATGATCAAGTGATGATTTCATGCATATATTGATTATTTTCTATTGCAAATGTAGATCATAATATAATCTTATGAAATAATTGAATGATATGAGTTCTTTCTTTAATTAAAATTTCAAGACCAAGATTTTAGTTTAAAAGTAATGCATGTATGGGATTCATGTTTATTTGAGACTGAATAACAATGTTAAGCTATTATAATCCTATTATAGAAGGAAACTCTTGAATGACACACTGTAGGTAAACCAAATGTATATCTAGCCATATGCCATATTGAATTGTAGATGAGAGCTTGTAGAACACGTGATGGGTGGAAAGTAGTTTGATTAATTTAAGGACTATAAGGAAATCAAGCCATAATGATCTGTAGCTTCTTTGGAGAAATGAAATCATGAACCCTGTAATGAAAAAACCAATGGATCATATAAGGAAACTAAAAATATAATATGTGATAGAAGGGGGCTATTATGAGTAGGGGAATATCAAACTTGTCAATCCCTAAAACCATCCTTTTGGACAAGTATAGTATGCAAGATGAAAATGAACCTTGGGCATGGACCCCACTTGTGATTGGAAAAATGAGAATAAATAACAATGTCATTGTGTCTCTGTCTCCAACAAACGTTGTACTCAGAATAAAATTATGACAAACCCAAACCATCTAACTATCTCCAAAAATGTATTAAGACTATTTGCAAAGTCATGACTGGCATAATTACTAGAAAATGTTCCATCTCTAGCCAATGACATTACTTTGACCACCCAAACTGGTGACTATAAAGGTAGCATTTTCAAGTGTACTCTCTATCTAGGAGGATGTATATTTATTCAAATTTGGGAATCGTGGTAGTCATACTTCTTCCTAAGGATATCAGTCTCTCAGTATTTATTCAAGTGTACTCTTGGCATAGTGCAAGGTTGAGGGATCAAGTTTTTTTGAGTACAAGACTATGAAATAATTCAAATCCTCTTATATTCTATGATACCACTTAATTAATAAAAAAATAGTAATATATAGTCAGATAGGAGGTATTTTCATATTTTAGGTTTATTTTTCTAAAGTTCATCATTAAAAAATATAACATTTAAAAAAAAAATATTTTTTTAAAGAAAAAGAAAAAGAAAACCATTTACATGTACCAAATCATCTCGTAACACTTCCATAGTCCTTAGAATCATTAGAATAATATATAATGTATATGAATGTGATAGAAAATAAAATAATGAAAAGTATATGGTAAATATATACACCAAAGCAATTATGTACATAGAATAAAAGATGCAACATGGAAAAAAGTATCTTTTAGACAAAATTCATTTGCAAGAGGTAGAAAATGGGACCTATGAAAGAATGATAAGATGAAATACTCTTTTAGATGTCTCTATTTTATTGAAGAGAAAATTGAAGAAAAGGGAGTAGCAATTATAATTGATTTTTATATTTAGGGGGGAGAGAGAGAGAGAGAGAGAGAGAGAGAGAGAGAGAGAGAGAGAGAGAGAGTTGCGTATAAATGATCTAGGTGAATCTAGAAGGCCTAAAAATTTTATGGTCTTAGAATCTCATAGAATCAACATCGGTGAATAGAGCTTCTTGATACAATCTTGATGCATTTTGAATTGCGTCGAAAGGAGGTCATGGTGAAAAGTTATGCTTGGTCAAAATTCAAGGCAAACTTATGAACTAGAGGTTGAAGAAAAGGTAAAATTTGACTATCTCGAAAGTGGTCAACAATGGGTTTCAAATTAAAGAGCTCGTCAAAAGCTTTCTAACTACATTCATTTCATCAAAAGTGGACTTCATATGTGATAGTTATGCTTGTTTGAAGTTAGAGGGAAAAAGTTTGAAAATGATGATATCAACATTGATGTCATAATCGCAGTCAACCCAATGACATGGAAAATCAACCCCATTTTGAAAAATGAAAATGGTCTTTTGAACGTGATGATTATCTATATATTTTTTTCCAAACCCCAACATAAAATATGGATTAAAAATAATCCCTAAAAATATGGGAATGGAATATGTTTGAACCCTTTTTACCATACATTTCAAACAAATATTGTTATTTGTTTGATTAATTAAAGGGGTGTTTTCATTTGTATGGCTTGTAATTATAAAGGCCAAAATAGGGAGTTATTTATTAATTATTATTTGGGGAAAATGGTTATTATGTTTGTTATCTGGTTTTAGACCAAATAAGAAAAATATTTTGTATAAAAGGGGGTTATTTCCTTTTGTAAGGACAATTAGTCCTTGAGAAAAAAATAGTCTTGGAGAATTTTTGCAGAGAGAGTTTTTGTAAAGTAAGGAATAATTTTTCCTTGTGAGAGAATTTGTAAGCAAGAAGGCGTTGTCTAGTGCTTTCAAGTGCATAGAAGAGACTGTGAATGTTCAAAGCTTGCATTCTGTAACAAAGTGTTTTGCTTGGTAGAATTAATAGAATGGTCCCTTGATTGAGAAGAAGACCTAGAGACATAGTCCTACTCAGATGAACTCTGTATCAAATTGTTTTTGTCTCTTTATTCTCTTTCTTATTCTCTCAATTCTTTAAGTTTTTATTGTTATTAAACACATAGTTCATTAATTGTGTTTAAAGCATAGTTTTTATTGTAATTTCAATGGTTTAAAATATATACCACACAATTATTACCTGGATTGAGGATTAAATATGTATTTTGGATTAAGTTATAAAACTTGTAGATCCTAAATCAAATCAAATTTGGTATCAAAGCTTGTTTTTGTAGAGAAATTGTAGGTGGTGAATGTTAACCGAGTTGAAGTTGAAACAAAGAGAAGGTGAACTTGAAGAGTTCAATCCAGAGATTGGAAAAAGAAGAACTTTTTTGCAAGTCATTGCATCTGAACAAAATCTTCCTGAGTTTGATGCAGAAGCCTTCCAAAGAGATTTTGTAGAGTTGAAAGCTTTGGTGGACATTCTTCTTCAAGAGAGGAATGAACAAAAATTGAGAAAGGCAAACATGGCTAGGAAGAAGGAAGAAGCTAAATCTTCATCAAAAGATGGCAAAGGAAAAGGAGTAGGAGGTGGTAGTGACCCTCCTGAACCTCCATCACCATTTTCTTCATTGTCTTCTTCTTCTCTATCTACTTCTACTAAAAAGAAACATTCTGTGAAGACACCCTTGTTAAAGCTTGATGTAGAGTTTGATTTTCTTGTATATAATGGTGAATTGGATGTTGAAAAATTGGATAATTGGCTTAAGTAGATCGAAGTGTACTGCCAGTTCAAAATATTTTGGACAATTCTTCTAGAATCCAACTAGCTACTCTCAGAATGGGAGGTACTACATTAGTTTGGTGGGAGAGTAAGATCTAGGATGATCTTGCTACACATGGTAAAATCATTTCATCTTGGTATGAATTTACTTCTCCTTTGAAGAAACAATTTTATCCTTTGGGTTATTTGCAACAAGCCATTATGGATTGGAAAAATCTTAGGCAAGTTAAAGGGCAGTCTATGCAAGAGTATACACAAGTGTTTAGGAAGAAGGCATTAACTCTTGGAATTCCTCTTTATACACAAGATACTTTGTTAAAGTATATAGGTGGAATGCATTCTTATTTAAAACATACAATATTGATGTTTAGTCCTTCTAACTTTGATGAAGTGTGTGTTGAAGCAACCCATATTGAAGCAAGTGGAGGAAGCACAAGTTTTAGCTTAAAGAAGAATTTTTTTACTCCTGAAGGACACAAGAAGGGCAAGAAAGTAGCCACAGTGAAGAAAGAGGAAGGTGACAAGCCTACTTGTTCACATTGTCAGAAGAAAGGACATGCAAATGCAAAGTGTTGGAAATTGCATCCTGAATTGAAACCAAAGTGGTTTAAGAATAATAATAAAGGAAAGAAAAATACTACAGTTATTGTTCAAGATCTTGGATCAAATTTTGATGAAGAAACAAAGATATCAGTTGTGGGTTTGAAAGGTAGAGCTTTTGTTGATTCTAACATTGATGTTTCATATGCTTCCACTTCAGAAAGTCATGTTGTTCCCGAAGATAGTAAAAGGTGTGAACTTTTTCATATAAGGGTGATTTCAAAGAACACTAAAATTGACACATTGATAGATAGTGGGTCCCAAGTTAATTTGATTTTAGAAGAAGTTATTAAATAGTTGGGATTGGAAACTACACCACATAAGAGATCTTATCTATTAGGTTGGGTGTGCAATGATAACAAACTGCGAGTCACTAATGAATGCAAGTTAAGATTTGCAATAACATCTAAGTTCATAGATGAGGTTGAATTTGATGCGGTTCCACTTGATATCTGTGGGATTGTGTTGGCTAGCCCATACTTATATGATAGGAAAGCTATCTTCTACAAGGAACATAACAAGTATCATTTGTTTAAAACTAGAACTGAATACATTATAAGAACTCATTGCATGAAGAATGAAGGATCAATTGTATATATAGGGCATTTGAAAATGATTGTAAATGCAAGTAGTAAACTGAATCTCATGTCTGCAATGGCTACTAAGGATCAGGTGCAAGTAGAATCAAGTCTTTAACTAGTGATGGTAAAGGAGGATTTGAACGATTCATTTTCTAATGGTTTTCCTATGCAAGGGATCCAAAAAGTTGATTTTTTTTCCATTTCATCAGTTTATTTAGTGTTATTACTTCTTTTTCTACTAGTTGGTACTATGTGGATAGTGGATGCATCAATGAATATTGGTGAATGTATGGTTAGTTGTGTCAACAATGCTATCTCATTTTTGTGAGTGCTTATGATGAGTCAAATATTTAGAATTCTAGCAGGCTATACAGGTGATACTGGACAAGTGAGGCAAACATGCTCTCACTTTCATTCTATGTAAAAATAGACTTTTGGAGGTCCAAAAGCTTCTCAGTGGGGAGGAATGATCCAGGTGGATCTAGAAGGCCTAAGTTTTTCATGGTCTCAGAATCTCACAGGATCAACATTGGTGACTAAAGCTTCTTGATACAATCTTGATGCATTTTGAATTGTGTCAAAAGGAGGTCATGGTGAAAAGTTATGCTTGGTCAAAATTCAAGGCAAACTCGTGAACTAGAGGTTGACTTATTAAAAAAAGGTAAAATTTGACTATCTCAAAAGTGGTCAACAATGGGTTTCAAATTAAAGAGCCCGTCAAAAGCTTTCTAACTATGTTCGTTTCATAAAAAATGGACTTCATATGTGATAGTTATGCTTGTTTGAAGTTAGAGGGAAAAAGTTTGAAAATGATGACATCAGCATTGATGTCATAATCCCAATCAGCCCAATGACATAGAAAATCAGCCCCATTTTGAAAAATGAAAATGGTATTTTGAACGTGATGATTATATATATATATATATATATATATATATTTCCAAACCCTAACATAAAATATGGATTAAAAATAATCCCTAAAAATATGGGAATGAAATATATTTAAACCCTTTTTACCATACATTTCAAACAAATATTGTTATTTGTTTGATTAATTAAAGGGGTGTTTTCGTTTGTATGGCTTGTAATTATAAAGGCCAAAATAGGGAGTTATTTGTTAATTATTATTTGGGGAAAATTGTTATTATGTTTGTTATTTGGTTTTAGACCAAATAAGGAAAATATTTTGCATAAAAGGGAGTTATTTCCTTTTGTAAGGACAATTAGTCCTTGAGAAAAAAATAGTCTTGGAGAATTTTTGCAGAGAGAGTTTTTGTAAAGGAAGGAATAGTTTTTCCTTGTGAGAGAATTTGTAAGCACGAAGGTGTTGTCTAGTGCCTTCAAGTGCATAGAAGAGACTATGATTGTTCAAAGCTTGGATTCTGTAACAAAGTGTTTTTCTTGGCAAAATTAATAGAACGATCCTTCGATTGAGAAGCAAACCCAAAGATGTAGTTCTACTCAGAAGAACTCCGTATCAAATTGTTTGTGTCACTTTATTCTCTTTCTTATTCTCTCAATTCTTTAAGTTTTTATTGTTATTAAATACATAGTTGATTAATTGTGTTTAAAGCATAATTTTTCTTGTAATTTCAACAGTTTAAAATATATACCACACAGTTACTGCCTAGATCGGGGATTATATCTATATTTTGGATTAAGTTATAAAATTGTAGATCCTAAATCATATCAATAAATGCACATATCTACACACACATATACATATAAACACATTATATATGTAATAATATACATATGTGTAATGCATGTTCAGTTTAAGCATAAACATGTCCACACACACACACACACACACACACACACACACACACACACACACACACACACACACACACACACACACACACACACACACACACACACACACACACACACACACACACACACACACACAAAGATTTAGTTTAATTGTACATATATATAAAGATTTAGTTTAATTGTAACCATTAAATAAATTGTGACTTTAAACATATTTAAAAAATTAAACAAAATTTAATTATAATCCAAACATTGAATTAAACCTAATTCAACTCTTATGTTAACATCAATTTTACACATGAGAGAGTGTAAAGGACAAGAATGATGAGCAAAAATAGAGTGAGACCACCCACTCCCTCTACAACTTCTTGGCGAATGATTGGCTCAAGACTTTGTTGGAGAAACCCATCAACGAGGAAGTGAAGAAACTAACAATGAAAGATCTTCATGAAATAGAGGAGGAGGACCTAGAGGAGAAGGAGGGGAGCTAGCTCCTGTACTTGTTTTTTAAAAAAATGTTATGATTAACTATGAACTCTATGCCCTTGGTGACATTTTTAGTTGTTGTGGATATTAAACATTTTATAAGCAATGTTTGTAATCTTGGCTGTTGGATTTTTTTTGGGATAGTATATGTGTTAGGGGTGGTATAGTGGATACTTGTATTTTGAAGGTTAATGCTATGGGGTTAAATGTTAAGATGTTTTTGATTTCTAGGAAAGGGATTGGTTAGATAGTAGAGGGTAACTACCAGCTAGTCTCCAACCCTCTGTACCATGGGATCAACCCCCTTTTTGGCTATTGTCTAAATATGTCAAAATCATTGACTTTACACCAAAATAACTTACCCTTTATCACATACCCAATAAAATATTTTTTTAAAAAAAGTATAATCCTAACATTGAATTAAACCAAATTGAACTCTTATGTTAGTTCATTAACTTTACAAGAAACTAACTTAACTATTATCACATACCCAATAAAATACTTTTACAAATAGTAACCCATATTAAAAAATAGGTGCAAATCTAATTTTTTGGTGTAAATATGTATTTACTATTTACACTTACTTAAGTTTACTTAGGTTAATGCATTATTTTATTATTTTGCATTATTTTATTTGTGAGACACTTAGGAGTTTGCACACCTTTTTTGAGTTGTCATGTTGACAACGCAAGAGTACGCAACTCTATTTTAGCACATGGTGTCTACAACACTAATTTGTGTGTCACACCTTTGTAGGCTTATCCTCTCATCACTGTACTTACTTCCATGTTTAATAGAGGATAACCCATATTTGGTGGACATGTGCTTGGTTGTATGAATTATCATGTAGCTAATTACGAGGCATTCTAGATGTATCTCAGAGGCCTTTATATACAGGCACTCCTAGTGTACTCTTAGCATGACATATTGAATGAATATATCATCATTCTCATCATACTCTCTCTCCTAGTCTACAGTTGTACTTGTGTTTGAGTTCTTAGTTTCTAGGTGAATTTTTCCCTTAGGAAAATTCTTACATGGTATCAGAACTTGGAGATTTTCTCATCACATAGCCATTCAAGACCACTCAAACACAAGCACAACTGTAGACTAGGAGAGAGAGTATGATCAAAATGATGATATATTCATTCAATATGCCATGCTAAGAGTACACTAGGAGTGCTTGTATATAAAGGCCTCTGAGATACATCTAGAATGCCTCATAATTAGCTACATGGTAAGTCATACAACCAGGCACATGTCCACCAGATATGGGTTATCCTCCATTAAGCACAGAAGTAAGTGCGGTGATGAGAGGATAAGCCTACAAAGGTGTGACACACAAATCAGTGTTGTAGACACCATGTGCTAAAATAGAGTTGCATACTCTTATGTTGTCAACATGACAACTCAAAAAAGGTACTTAAACTCCTAAGTATCTCACAAAATTAATAATAAAATAATGTAAAATAATAAAATAATGCATTAACCTAAGTAAAATTAAGTAAGTGTAAATAGTAAATACATATTTACACCAACATAATTGAACACAATATACCAAGTCAAACACAAACAAACTAAAAGAAATGTGAGAGATGGTGTGTGAGAGAGATGTGAGGTAAGTGAGGTAGGGATAGAGGGTAAATGGGATGGAGAGATAGTGAGAGAAGGTAAGGGACATGTGTGAAGGAGTGGGAAAAGGGGAAGAGAGTGAGACGTGCATGAGTTGGAGTCAAAAGGTAAATAAAGGACAACAACTGATGAGATAGTATGGTAGCTATTATAGGTGGCTTATTCAATCCATGCATTCAATTCAAGCATAATGATAACCTTAATAGGGAAAACATACAGGATAACCAAAGCTTAATCTTAAACATATCATTGAACCCAATTTAACCCAATTAAATCTCATGCACAAATCCAATTCATCTTAAGTACTAAAATAGAACATTTCTTTAGACTTAACTAAAACTTAAACATAACCCAAAACTAAACTCCATTGAATACAAATCCTAATAAAATAAGATAAAAATAAATCACAACAAAACAATATTTGATCATATACATAAACATATAAATTCTTAACTCTCAAAATAAACTATTAGCCTTAACATTAATGCTAGATTAAATACATTAAGAGTTCCTAATATTGAATAAATATGAAATCTAGCCCTAAACCCTATCGTACCCTAATTTTGAACTTAATTCAATATAGTCCTACAAAAATTTTGGCTTAAAATCATAATTATAAATGAAAATGAATTATATTCCTTTTCATAATTGAATAATATGCCAAATTGTAACTTAAATCTAACCATCAACCCAAATATAGGATTACAAAAATACCACATTGTACCCTAACAGCACACCAAATCTTATCAAAACATGAACATGAAAATGTCAATGTAGTCTACCCCTTTTTACAATTGAATATTAAGATAATTCATAATCTAAACCTAACCATCAAACCAAATATAACATTAAAAAAATCTTTTTGCACTCTAACCATAAACTAAATCTTTTCATAACATGAAAACAAATTTTAATTAATAGAGATTGATACTATATAATAAAATACAATAATATTATATAATTAATAATAAATTTAATTCTTGGGATTCACCCATCTAGATGCTATATATATTATATGTTACATAAATATATATTTAGAAAAAGTCTATAGATATCAAGGCTTTAATTTACTATTAAAAAATGTTTCATATTTAAGGAGTAAAGCCTTGATATCTCTCCGCTTTCGCTATATATATTATGTAACATATAATATATATAACTAGTTTTATATATGTATGGAATTAATTTAATATAGAATATTTTGTGTATAAAATACATAATAGGCATTACTTTTGCTTCTACAATCTTTTTGTTTTGATTGGTAATTAGTAATTTATTTTATATTTTATTGTTATAATTATATATAAATAGTGAGGCAAGAGTCTACATACAACACAATGGTATGTAGATCAGTAAATTGTGAGCTTCTTATGGAAGAGGTCTTGAGAATCTTGACTTTCAAATTTTATTTTTTATATAAGTGATAAAATTTTATATGTTTATTTATGTGTATAGAAATTTAGAATTATTTCATTTTTTATATTTGAAATTATCTTTCTAATATTTTAAAAAATAATAAATAAAAAAGTTACTTTTCTACATCTTTCAAATAAGATAAATAAGATAAATAAAATATATAAATAAAAATTATTTTTAAATTTAAGATTGTAAATTGTATATATACTCTCTTTAGTAATTTGGCCATAATAATCAAACATAAGTAAGACTAAAAATTTAATAAAATATTTAAATTAATATAAAATTTAAGAAAGAGGGGAGAGAGGAAAAAGCTATAGGTTACTTTGTTTATAACAAATTGCTAAAACATGAAGTAGGGAAATAAAATTAAAAAATGTTAAATTTCTTTCAGTGTATCTTGAATTGAAAAGTTAATGTACATGTTTGTTGTTTTTATATATTTTTCTTTCTTATATTTTTGCTAGCTTTATTAGTACTTCTTGGTGGGCTAAATACTTTTATCACTTTTCGAAAAACTCTACTTCTCTAGTGATTAAAATCATATCTATCAACCAATAGAGGTTGTCCCTTTTCTTATTTGTTACAAACTTTATGTATTATATGATGAAATTGATCAATTTTAAAGTTATTTTTGACATGGGTAAATAAAAATTTAAATATTTTTAAAAGTTACTTTCAAACTAAGAAACTAGTTAACATTTTCAATAAGTTTTTTACTTTATATCAATGTATAGTGTGTGTATATATATAGTAAATCAAAATATTATAATATAACATATATTTATTTTCATTTATATTTTAATTTTTTTATTATATTAATTATGAATGAATAAGTATTTTGAGTAGAAAAATTCTTCACAGTATATTATAATTTAAATTAAATTTATTAAATAAATATTTAATTTTATTCTAATAATTTTTTCTTAAAATTTTAATGGATTATCAAAGTCACCACATTTCCACAATCTATTGGAAATGCATGACAAATTTTCTAGAATTTAGATTGTGTATAAAAAAAAAATCAATGTCAACATCTAGGATCGACATTGATCCATCATCATGATGAAAGGGTGCTAGAGATCAGAGAAATGATGAATTTCTCTAGTCTCTAGTACTCTTTCATCTTGGCGATGGATCAGTGTGTGTGATTTGAAACATTGATTTTTAAAAAAAATTATACATAATATAAATTCCAAAAAAAATTTCATGCATGTTTAATAAATTATTTTATCAATAATTTAATATAAGATATTAAAGTAAAATAATTTAAATATGTTTTAGATAATTCATGTACTTCATTATAGTACAATTAATATTTTAAGTAAAAATAAAATTTCTAATAACACTTTCATTATTTTTTATAGAAATAAAATATAATAAATTACTTAAACTAAATTAAAATCTTATAATAGTTATATTGAAATATTAAATTTCTTACAATCATTCTATAAAGTAAATATATAATTATATACTAAATATGATTTTAAAAATATGACATAATAGGTTTATTAAATTAAAAATAAAAGTATATTTCAATTAATTGTTACTTTTTGATATACTATTACTTGTACTTAGTTTTTACTGCAAGTACTTAGTCACTATGTGACACTTGTTTGTATAATATTCATTGTACATTTTCCCTCTTAAATTCAACATTGATATTCTATTAATATTTAACTTTGTCATTCTCATGATGGATCATAAGTATGATCTAAAATGTTAGTGAAAAATTGCTCATACCGATATATACAAAAAAGTTCATCCCAGAAAAATATGAATTTAAGCTCACTTACTTCACTTAAATTACTTAATATTTATTTCACAAACTCTTAAGAAAAATAATGAGTTATGAATACTTCTAATTTGCATGATGGGATACATTCATTTAGCCATATACCCTCCTTATGATTCTTGAATACATGAAATTTGTTCTTAGTACTTAATTTAGTGATACATTAGTGTATGAGATCATGTTTTGGAGTTCATTACCACATAGATTGTGCTACAATCACACTACAAAACTATAAAATAATTTAAGAAATACATTTTAAAAAAAATGTTTGAAGTATTTTAGTAATTTTGTGTCATTTCTTGCATGAAAGAACATTATTGTATAAATCTACCATTTCTTGAGAAATTTAGCATTTTAACTATTTTAGTGGTAAATACGTGTAAGGGTCATACTCACACAATAATTTTTTGTTTAGTGGTGAAGATGTAAGAGGTTAAGGAGTTTAATAATATGAACTATGTGGGATGAACTATGTAAGGCCCCTTCTCTAATCCCCTATTATAAATCTTAATGACATGAATATGATTAGGAGCTACAAAGAGCTAGGAGGTAAGATGACATGTTTCTTTTTTTTTGTGAATGGGATGTGGATCATATATCACTCTCCGTACATCTTATGATAGAACACTAGTAATAAGGTCCTAGGATTTATGTATGTCATGATTGACATTTTCCTTATCAATAATGAATCATGATATCTTATTTGAGATTGATAAAGATTTTAGTTATTACTATGTTAAATAACCTATTCGGTTACATTAGGTTGATAAGTTAAGACCTTATGGAGTAAACTTTTGAGATGTCCTAGCATAGAAACTATGTCGATGGATTCATAGTATGTAATGCTCTATTAGGATAATTGATTTAGATGGTTATTATGGAAAAATGATTCAACATTCACCTTTGTGAGAAGTTATTACTATGTACGTGAAGGTAGTTATTTAAATTGAATAAGAATCTACACAATAGGACTAGGTATGATGCAAATGAATTCATTCAATCACTATGTGAGAAGTGTTATGAGGATATGTTGTTATTGGATGCTAAATTGATATGATGGTTAGGTTATATTGACAAATAGGATGTACTCATTTTATTTGATGACTGATTTTTGAATTCACTATGCATGCATCCTGATTAGTTGACAAAATTGATCTTATCTTGTGATGTGATATCTCCTGATGATATTTGAATACTATTAGTGATTTACCTTATGTTCAATTAAAGTAAAAGGATATTAGGTGTGGTAATGTTATTTATGTTAATTGGGATTTAGCTAGCTTGGAGCTAATATATGGATTATGTTTTGGAAAGGAGAAATTTCATTGATGTTCTAAATGTTGCCAAATAAATTATATGTAAATTGAATAATGAAAGTGTTTTCAAAGTGAAGGATTATTTAAAATTAAAGTATGTCAATGTTGAATTTAATCATGTAACATTTATTTTGGAAATATGATTTCCTTGGACTACTAATGCTTAAGTATAGTGTGCTAGGAATTGAACCATGGGATTTAATTGGAGAACCAAGGGCAAAAATTATGTGAACACAGTAAAGTCAACTGGAAGATTTGAAACCTTGTTGTTATGTAGTTTATTTCGTAAAAGTGAATTGTATGTGTGTAATAGATTTAAAAGCATGTGTAATTAGAGACATGTCATTGTGATGTGTAATGTACCTTAGTGTGTCACTTAACACTTGTATTTTCCATGTGTGGATGATATGTCATTTAGGGTTTTTGGGCATGAAGCCATTTAACCTAAATTTAATCTTCATCAAGTATTAAAGCTGAACCCACTCGGAAGAGTGTTAGGAGAGGTCACTATCATGTTGGATTTCGAATTCAAACTTGATAGTGACTTTAGAGGACCTAAAAGTGGTCCCAAGGTGTCATATTAGTGGAAATAAGCTACCCACATGATAGTATAACATGTTAGGGGTTTAAATTTCACCATTTAAGTATCTAGATAACTTTTGAAACCCTCTAAACAATTCATTCTTTAATCAATTCGAAAATGGAGATGTCTCGTGACTTTTTCCCTCACCCTCACACTTGGCCAAGGTTTTATTTTTAGTAGGGACAAGAATGTAAGAGATAGTGGGCTTTATGTTTTTCCAAAAGTGAGTTAGTGGGTGGGATAGTGATGTTGAGGCATTTCTATAGGGCTTGTGACAAACTAGTTGGATGTTCACCCACTCTCTAAACTTAGAGACACTTAGGGTTTTGAGGATTGCAAGCTAAGGGAAAAGGGAGTTCTACAAAAAAAATTATTTCAATTTTCTTTCCAAACCAAGGTTGGTGCTTTATATCTTGAGTTGTTCTTCCATTGAAGCTTGAGTGTTGGTGTTGAATTCATAAATGTGTAATGTGCATATTGTTGTATTTTGTGGTGTTGAAAGAATGTGGATGCATTGTTGTATTTTTCTCCTTCTTGTTTATCTTTTGTTTTTGCATTGAATGTTGTTTTAGGGTGTGAAGGATTCACTCACCCTTGGGAGGGAAGAGAAGCCTTGGGTGAAGGGTTTAGTTGGGCTCAACGATGTAGTTGAGAGCCTTTTCTCTTGGAGAGAAGAGAGAATTAATGGAGCATGGGTTCCATAGAAGCCATTGTTTGATATTTTTCTTTGGGGATGATAAGAAAAAATAGTGAAGAGAAGAAGGTATTGTGAAATCCTTGTACAAGCATGATGAATTTCAAATTATGGGATTGTATTGACATGGAAATTCTCCTCTTAGAGAGACCACCTTCATGAACCCTATGTTCATGATTCCACTTGTGAATCATTGTGAATACCTTGGTTGGAGCTGTTAAATGTTATGTTTTATATTGTCCATGAATTAGTGATCTTTCTTGATTGTCACTTGTTTCGGTCTTGGGTCTCCTAGTTAGGTGGGTGGCTTCCATAAGGCCTAGGATGGGAGGTGAGCCTCCATGGTTCTTGTTTAAAATTTGGTCATAGGTTTTTTTTTGGTGTAAGAGCACCTAACCCTCCATTATCTATAGCATCTATCATTTTTAACCCCCCACAAGTTCTACTTAAAGGCATTTTGTGCCTAAGAGACTTTTGTAATAGGTAGAAATAGTTATCTAATAAATCAAGCTTACTTGTAAGGACTAGTCACTATTGGTGTTTTATAGACCATGGGTTTTTGACTATGGTCATTAGACACATCTTAGTCATAGGATAAGATAGGTGTGTTCTTAGGCTTCTAAAACTATGTACTTGGCTAACACTAGGATCCTTTCTTAACCGACCCAACTCGGCATGGTCTTTAAGCTCAACATGGTCTAGGAGCTTGACAGTGCTTGAGAATTATTGGGGTAGAGTTTACGCTGAATTTACTTTGTTAACCAACCCAACTTGGTTGACACTATCTCCAAACTTGGTTAACACTAAAATGCTTAGCACATACGAGGGAACTATCTTCAATGACCGAGTAGGCTTGGCTAATACTAATTGCAGGTTGATAGTTTTTTGTTAGATTTAAAAAACTTTTGCCTAATTACTCCCAACGGTCAAAACCTTTGAAAATTGGTTGGAATAGTTTGGAAAGGTCTTCAAATAACTCTTCTAGGTGGGTGGAACACACACACACACACACACACACACACACACACAATATGTAATTTTGCATTTTGAATCAATAAAAGATCCCATTTTTCCTATAAAACATTGCATTTTCATAGTGTACAGACTGGTATAGATTGACACATTTGAATAAATGATTGATTTGGAATCCTGAACATCTTAGTAGAAGAATTCAATTGGTTTGAGGGTTTGAAGTGCTTTGTTACTATAGTTATCATAACTTCTTTCTCGGGTGCACCAAAACCCTCCATTTGGTGACTAGTTTTAGGAATGATGCCCTAACTTGCATTCTTGCAGTGGGAATTCTATGTCACTTGGTAAAATAAAAACTAGGAGAATGTAAAATATGGTTCCTGAAGGATGGGAGATGGAAAGCAAGGCAATCTAATTTTCTTACAAGCCCTAGGCCAAACATCTTTATGTGTTTGGTACAAGACAACTGGTATTGAAGTGTTGCAGGAACTTGGGGGATGGATGAAACCAATCTAAGGATGGATAATGTTATCTAGTATATCTCTACATGTTTCCTAGTTTGTGGCTTAACCTGGCCAATCATCCATTTTGTGCTTTCTTCACAAAACCTATCAACTAGGCCTAAAAGGCAATTTTACTATCTATGATCCTTGGGAACAAGATAGGTAGACCAAACCCACTAGTTTGAGTTGAATAAGTATTTTGGAACCTTTCCACTCTCCTATAAACTCATAGGTTCCCATTTCAAGGATAAACCTAGTATTTGGGGATTTTGTGCTTAAGACCTAGTTGTGCTCTTTTGGATGCCTCTCTCTTAACTCCATTTTGGGGTGTTTGAATTAGTTTAAGGCTACAACACAACATTTTTTATTGGTTTAAGGGAGAGCTCTACATCAAGTGGTATCAGAGCAACCTAAGATCCCTTAGGGTAGGAAATTTGAGAACACCATGGAAGGAGAAGATGAAGGAGGGTTATCTTCAAGGATGACCAATGCAGAGATTATAAAGTACTTGAGAGACCAAAAGCTAAGGCAAGATGAACAAAGAGATGCATTTGATGAGGCAAGAGAAGGATGAGCTTAAAGAAGAGCTTCGTAATAGAAGTAGTGAAAACTCTGAAGAAGTCAGACAAGGGAGTGATGAAGAACCCCTTGAATAGGAGGAAGAAGAATGTCCTATTGACCAGAGGTTTCTTGTGAGGACTTTGAAATCTATGGAGAGAAGAACCATGGATGCTAAGCTTGACTTTCCCACATGTAATGAGAAGATGAGCCAGAGGTTGTAATGGTTTAGGTAGATTCCCTAACCAGTTTCTTTGATTGTGAAGACATCCTTGATAACCAAAGGGTGAAGATTGTTGTAATGACCCCTTCTGGTCATTCCCTGATTTACCTCTTTTTTTTTTTGTATTTGTATGCTTTTTCAGTATTTCTCTCAATGATCTCTTACCAAAATTTGCATTCAATATATATATATATATATATATATATATATATATATATATATATATATTCTAAGAGTTACGTCTTTTCAATCTAATAATTATATTATATTAATTATTTATTTATATTAATATTAATATTTATATTAATATCAAAAAATATATTATATTAATATTATAATATATATTAATTTAATAATATATCAACTATATTATTAGATTATAATACTTTATTAATATAGTACATTGCTACATACCTTAATCATAATTATATTAGATTATTATTATAATACAATATGTATGATATTATTAAATGATTATAATGTAATATTACTTTATAAAATATTATTATTTTAATATCATTATTAATATTACTTTATATAAAATATTTATTTATTATTTAAATTATATGCTAAAATGGGGATATCACAGTCCCCCCCCTCTCGAATTTGCTTGTCTCCAAGCAATTGATTTGGTCCTCATTAATTCATAGTGTGGATTCATTCTCTTTCTTGCATATGTGTTAGTCTCTTGCAAAGTAAACATGTTAATATATAATAGCATGTACAAGAACATATAAATGAAGACTCAAAGTAGACACATTAATGTATGAAGACATGATGCAAACACAAGGTAGACACGAATGCATGAAGACATGAAGAAGACATGGAGCAAACACATTGATGCATGAAGACACGATGTAGACATATAGTACACATGTCTGGATCTAGCTTACAAATTGAAATAAGAAAAGGAAATGTTTTACCACTTTGATCATGAATGTTGTGCTCCTTTCCCCTGTCTTGAAATAAAAAGTTAGATTGAAAAATGCATATTTTCTATAGCTAGTACTATAATAGGGTGTATCATTCCATACTGGATGGTAGATTTACTGTGGCTTTGAGTTTGGACATGCTCAGCTTGGGGCTCCCTCAGACCTTAGTCCATATTGGGATTCATTTTGCCCCAACACGATCGATTTATTCCTCAGCTTGTGCACACTCCCTACCCACTAGGAACATGCTTAATTTTGATGTGGATGGAAGATTTACTGTAGCTTTGAGTTTGGACATGCTTAGCTTGGGGCTCCCTTAGATTTTAAAATCCATATTGGGATTCTCACGCCCCAACGCGACCGATTTACTCCTCCCTCTGTGCACACTCCCTACCCACTAGGAACATGCTTAATTTTGACATGGATGGAAGATTTACTACGGCTCTGAGTTTGGACACGCTCAGCTTGGGGCTCCCTCAGATTTTAAAATCCATATTGGGATTCATGTGCCCCAATGCAACCAATTTACTCCTCACCCTATGCACACTCCCATTCCATTATGTAATAGGTTGCAAATATTTTGAATAATGTCCTTTCTTAGACCGAAAAGAATTTCTATACACTTCACTTATAGTTTTTATCTTTCAATTTAGGCAAAAAATTAAAACATGCTACCCAAAACATTAGGCCCACATATTTATTCCAATCATTGATAACTTTATCGATAATTTATCATACATTTTTAAAGTATAAATATAATTCAAAATTAGTAAAATTAATTTATTTCTTTCAAACAAATAACTAATAAATAACATGTCATATTAATTGAAATAAGAAAAATCCATTATATATACTTACCTCATATCATGAGCATACCTTTTCTTGTTAGTTAAATGAATTTCACTATTATTTACGAGGGTCCATGGATGTTTTCTCTTATTTGTATTTCTATCACCCACTAAATTTCATTCTCTCCAAATATGGTAGATGACTGAACCTTGGAAACTCCAAGAGGAATGGGTAGTGAACATTAATCTCTCTCAGAAAAATACAACCGGTAAGATCTCCCAGCTGATTCAACACATGATTGTCCAGAAGATTGATCTCAAGATGTTTTAAACCTTCAAGGCTTCTTACCTCCAGAAGCTTAAACTTATATCAAGCCAAGCAAGATGTTGCAATTTTTTCAATACCTTCAAAGGATAACAGGTCTTTGCAGTTGTGTAATGTAATACTTCTGAGACCGGTCATGTCAACAATTTCAAGTTTGCTCAAATTCTCCACGCCTATAAGCTGGAGCAACAATAGATTTTTACAGTGTTATGGAACTGCAACACATTGATAGCTTGTGAAGATGTGGATGTGCCAAGCGTTTCAAAGAAACTAGAGTTGTTTGTTTCATCTAAGACATTTATTAAACTCCTCCTGCGCCAAGCTTCTCAATCCATTATCATCGATGTCAAACCCGATGATCGCTTGTAGCTATGTTTGGTACGCTCCCTTATTCTCATGTTTTATTCCTTATCTTTTGTTCCTCATGTACTGTTCACTTTATTGTATTTTTGAATAATCACAATTCCAATAAGATGGATGGATTATTTTTGAAGTACAGGTTCTATGCCGTGGAGGTGGTTGTTGCGGTGGAGTATCTTCACAAGAAGGGAATCGTGTATAGAGATTTGAAGAACCCAGAAAGCATACTCCTTGAAGACAGCAGCCACATAATGCTTGTTGATTTCGATCTCTCTCCGCATCTCTTCCATTCATGATCACAAAAAACAATCTGGTAACCTTCTTTCCAAAGATTCTGATTACGAGTGTAGCTTTGAAATGTCCCATTCATTTGTGGGAATGAAGGAATGCATAGCATCAAAGATTATGTGGAGCACCGGACACGCTTTTCTAGTAGACTGGTGGTCACTCAGAATTCTTGCATTTGTCTCATTTCTACTCTTTTATTAGATTGATAGTGCAGATCACTTTGGCGGGTGCTAATATCCAAAATACATAAAATCTCAATGCATGTTAAATTTGTTTGGTATTTGTCTTTTGGTGATTGTAGTAAACACACATTAAATCCAAATGGATTCTACCCCATTAGACATAGAATGACTGTAGAAGATTTCTTTCCTCCCAATTTGGTCTTTGTCAGTGATCATCCTTGTACATTGCTTCCATGCTACATCGGATGACATGAATCGATAGGCAAGGCCATATCTAATTCAATATGTGATCAGATAAATAGATAACCAATTCTTCAAGCAATACCCAACCCTAATTTGTAGAACCAATATCAAATTTAATCGGGTTCAAACTAAAAAAATAGACTTACTACCACCAATATATGGAGTCAATACCATAAAATAATGATATCGTGCCAATTATCAAATGCAAATTTGTATAAGAAATCAATGTCATCATCAATCAAGCCGATATCATAAATTATGAAGTATAAATGATAAAATGTCAATAATTTGAATTATATATTGGAATTTGTAGAAACGGTTCTATGATTGCACTTCGACTTCTCAGAGATGGATGCCTCAGATCTAGAGGGGAATTCATGCCTACCATTGAAGAGTGGGTAAGATCAGGCACGGGCACCATGTATCTCTCCGGGCATTCTATTCGATAATATGAGGGGAGAAACTGCTAGCCTATGATTATCTTCCCAGAGGAAGTCTCTTGGAGCTTCTGCACAATGAGTTCTGCTACCCTCTTTCATCTCCTGCCTTGCGTTACTTTGCATCACATTCTTTAGTAGTATACAAGTCAACAAATTTCCTAGGTGATAAGTAGGTGATTTTGCTAATCTGATTGTAAATTTCCTCTACGTAGGATGGCAAGATCACAGCTCTGACACCATTTGTAATGACCTCTTCTGGTCATTCTCTAATTTACCTTTTTTTTTTTTTTTTTTGTATGCTTTTTCAGTATTTCTCTCTCATGATCTCTTACCAAAATTTGCATTCAATATTTATATTTTTAAATTCTAAGAGTTACGTCTTTTCAATATAATAATTATATTATATTAATTATTCATTAATATTAATATTAATATTTATATTAATATCAAAAAATATTATATTAATTATTTATTTATATTAATATCACAAAATATATTATATTAATATTAATATTATAATATATATTAATTTAATAATATATCAACTATATTATTAGATTATAATACTTTATTAATATAGTACGTTGCTACATACCTTAATCATAATTATATTAGATTATTATTATTATAATATGATATGTATGATATTATTATATGATTATAATGTAATATTACTTTATAAAATATTATTATTTTAATATCATTATTAATATTACTTTATATAAAATATTTATTTATTATTTAAATTATATGCTAAAATGGGGATATCACAATTGCCAAGTCTAGACTCAAGGGCTCTACATTCACATGGTGGAACTTCACTCAAGATGATAGGGTGAAGAATGAAAAGAATCCAGTCACCATATGGAAGAAGATGATGGTTCTACTCAGAGAGACCTATGTTCCTAAATATTATGAAGTTTGACTTCATAAGAAGAGGATGAGTTTGAGGCAGAAAGAGATGGAAATCCCTACCTAAACTGAGGAATTTCAAAAGTTGGTGATGAAATCCAGACTTGTTGAACCTAAAAGTGTGAAACTTGCTATGTATATGCAAGGAATAGAGCTTTTCATTCAAGATGAATTGTGTTTGACAAGCCCTACCATTGTAAACCAGTGCTATCAGTTGGCACTCAAAGTAGAAGAAAAGTTCAAGAGGAGCGATTAACAAAGTGGTAGAAAAAAGGGAAAGAATGATAGAGGAAAAGGAAAATTTGGGGTTAAAGGAAGACAAGGAAATAGACCTCAAGGAGAATAACCAAGGTGAGAATAGTTCAAGAGGTGGATATAGAGGAAGGAGAGGAAATGATAGAGGTAGAAATGGTGGAAGAAACAATGGGTAGACCAAATGCTACAATTGTAACCAAAAGGGCCTCTGTACAAACAAGTGTCATGAGAAGAATAACAACCAAGGAGAAAGAGGAACTAAGATTATTTAAGAGGATAATGATTGTGAAAGTGTCAGAGACTGTACTAGTGAAGAAGGTGCTACTCTCATGATGAAGAGGACATTGATTCAAGCACCTATACCAGTGGAGCCTCCATAAAGGAAAAATCTCTTAAGGACCAACTGCAAAAGCCATGGAAAGGTATGTAAGTTAGTTATTGATTCTGGTTCTACTAAAAATATTGTTTCAAAAGAAATTGTAGATAAGTTGAATCTAGAAAAAATATCCCACCATAATCCCTTCCATGTATCTTGGCTTACAAAAGGGCAACAAACACTAATAACTGAACATGATTGGGTAGATTTTCAAATAAAAGATTATAAGGATAGAGTCCTTTGTGACATTGTAGACATGGACATCTATCACCTTTTACTAGGTCATCCATGGTAGTATGACCTTAAGGCCAAACATGATGGTGCCACTAAAAAATATCAAATCACCAAAGATGCACACAAATACAATCTTCTTCCCAACCTTGACCCTCACCAAGAGAAACCCAAAGAATAGTTAGTTGTCATGGCAGGTGAACAAGAGATGTTGAAAACCATCCAATACTCTCAAATAGGGTATGCCCTAGTCCTCAAACATAAGATGTAAGTAGTCACCCAAGAAATGCCTAAAGAAGTAAAGGATCTACTAAAAAAGTACAAAGGGATACTTGTAGGAGATACTCCAGATGAACTCCCACCATTGAGGGACATATCACACTAGATTGACTTCATACCAGGTGCTTCTCTACCCAAAAAGGCTACATATAAACTTAACCCTAATCAAAATGTAGAGATATCCAGACAGATTAGTGATCTGTTGGCAAAATGACTCAATCAAAAGAGTCTTAGCCCTTGTGCAATCCCTAGTATTTTGGCCCCTAGAAAAGGATGGAAAATGGAGATTTTGCATTTAATCCAGGAAAATCAACAAAATAACAATAAGGTATAGGTTCTATATACCTAGGATTGAAGATCTTCTAGACCAACTTAGAGGAACATGCTACTTTTCTAAAATAAACCTTTAATTAGGCTACCATCAAATAAGGATTAAGCCTAGAGATGAGTGGAAAACAACATTTAAAACCACTGAAGGGTTATATGAATGGATTGTCATGCCATTTGGTCTAAGAAATGCCCCTAGCACCTTCATGAGGTTGATAAATGAAGTACTTCATGACTTCATAGGTAAGTTTGTGGTCATTTTTCTTGATGACATATTGATCTTTAGTAGGTCCAAAGAAGAACACATGAAACATTTGGAACTAGTCCTTCAAAGGCTACATGAAAAAAGGTTGGAAATTGACCTTGAAAAGTGTGCATTCATGTAGACAAGATTGACATTCTTGGGCTTTGCCATCTCAAAGAGTACCTTGAAGATGGATCCTGAAAAGGTTGAGGCTATCCTCAACTGGCCAACACCTAAAACAATAGGGGAAGCTAGAAGTTTCCATGGATTGAAAACATTCTATAGGAATTTTTTCAAAAACTTCAGTCGCATATGTGCATCTCTATTGGAAACCATAAAGGGAGGTAAGAAGAAAAAGTTTTAATGGACTGCTCAAGCAGATGAGTCATTTTAATACTTGAAAGGTAGGGTAGCACAATATCCAATCTTGACACTACATACCTTCAACAAACTATTCATAGTAGAAACTAATTCAAGTAACCTTTCCATAGGAGTAGTTCTCAGTCAGGGGGGAAGACTAGTGGCTTTCTTCTCTAAAAAAATAAATGATGCCAAAAAAATGTACAATATATATGACCTAGAAATATATGCTATGGTTCATGCTCTAAAAAAATGGAGGCATTACTTGTTTCCTAAGGAATTCATTGTCTATACAAAAAATCATGCACTAAGCTTCCTGAATAGCCAAGACAAGTTGAGTTGCAGACACACGAAGTGGGTTGAGCAACTCCAAGCATTCACATTTTCAATCAAACATAAGAAAGGTACTACAAAAAAAGTAGTAGATGCTATCAATAGGAGAGTCACCTTGGTGGAATAAGTTCAAGTGAAAATCATGGGGATTAATGCGCTTAAGCAAGGATGATCTAGATTGTGGGGAAATTCATAAGGCTTGTTCGACATTATCTAATGCATATAAAACAATATATTCTAAATATTTGTTGCATAATGGTCTATTGTTCAAAGGAGGACAACTTTGCATTTGTAGATGCTCTATGAGGGAAACCCTAATTAAAGAGAAGCATTGTGGCACTTTAGGAGGCCACTTTGGGAATGAAAAAACTATAGAACTCCTAAGGAGAAACTATTATTGGCCCAAGTTACCTATTGATGCCAGAAAATTTGTTATGACTTGCACAATATGCCAAAGAGAAAATGGAGTAAGGAAAAATAAGGTCTTTATCAACCCTTACCTATTCCAACCAAGCCATGGGATAGTGTGAGCATGGATTTTGTCTTAGGTCTTTGAAGGACAAGACAATGTTTTGATAGCATTTGTGTTATTGTAGATAGATTTAGTAAAATGACTTATTTTGTTCCATGTAAGAGCTCTAATGACACTTCACACATTTCTAACCTATTTTTCAAGCAAGTAGTCAGGATTCATAGATTACCAACATCCATTATCTAAGACAAATATGTGAAATTCCAAAGTCACTTTTGGAGGACCTTATGGAAAAAGTTGGGCACAAATCTATCCTTTAGTTCTACCTACCATCCACAAACTGATGGGCAGATTGAAGTAGTTAGTTGATCATTAGGCAACCTTTTAAGGTTCTAACAAAGCAACATGAGTAGACATGGGATGTGGTCCTCCCTCAAGCATAATTTTCTTTCAATGACTTAGTCAATAGGTCAATAGGGAAGACACCATTCCAAGTAAACTATGAATTCCATCCTAGAGGAGTTATGGAACTGAGAGACCTACCAATGAGTTGAAAACTAGTGCACAAGTTGATGAATTCTTAGCATGGATCAAAAAAATTCATGATCATGTCAAAGATACTTTGAATTAGAACACTAAAAAATACAAACAACAGATAGACAAGAAAAAAAACATGTTTCATTCAAAGAAGGAGATCAAGTATGGGCTTATCTAAACAAAGTAAGACTACTAGGGGGATACACATAATTGCATATGGAAAAGAGTGGACCCTTTCAGATATTGCACAAATAAATGGAGAGAATGCTTATGAAATATTATTGTCTCATAATATATCAATTTCTCCTATCTTTAATGTTTCTGATCTCACCCTTTTCAAAAGTGACGTAGGTACTAATGGTGTACTACAAGATGCTAATGAACATGCAGAATGGATCAAGGATCTACAACCTAGTTAACCACTTCAGTTGGAAAATTTGTTGGATTCTAAGTTGGTCAAGAAGACAAGAAAAAATACCTATACATACTACTTGGTCAAGTAGAAGGGTCTTCTAGACATAGATGCTATATGGATGAGCGAAGAATGCATTGCCAAGCATAGAACCTCTATTCAACAACTATCCTCAAGTGGGACTTGAGTTTTTCAAGCAAGGGAGTATGGTGCAGGAGCACCCAACCCTTCATTCTCCATAGCATCTATCATTTTTAACACTACATGAGTTCTACTCAAAGAAATTTGTGCCTAAGAGACTTTTGTAATAGGTAGAAATAGTTATCTAATAAATAAAGCCTACTTGTAAGACATAGTCACCATTGGTGTTTTATAAGCCATGGGTTTTTGACTATGGTCATTAGGAACATCTTAGTCCTAGGATAAGATAAGTGTGTTCTTAGGCTTTTAAAACTACGTACTTGGCTAACACTAGGAATCCTTTGTTAACCAACCCAACTTGACATGGCCTTCAAGCTCGGCATAGTCTGGGAGCTTGATAGTGCTTGAGAATTACTAGGGTAGAGTTTATGCTAACTTTCCTTTGTTAACTGACCCAACTTGATCAACATCATCTCTAAACTTAGTTAACACTAAAATTCTTGGCAAATACGGAAGAACTATCTTCAATGACCGAGCAGGCTTGACTAATAATGACTGCTTGACAAGGCTAACAAATTTTCATTACATTTAACAAACTTTTACCTAATCACTCCCAAAAGTTTCAACCTTTGAAAATTGGTTCTATTATTTGGGAAAGTTCTTAAAATATCCCTTTTAGGAGGGTGGAAGACACACGCACACACACAAAATATGTAATTTTGTATTTTGAATCAATAAAAGATCATATTTTTCTTGTAAAACATTACATTTCATAGTGTATAGAATAGCACAAATTAGAACACATGAATACAAAATTTATTTGAAATCCTAAACATCTTAGTAGAAGAATACAATTGGTTTGAGGGTTTGAAGTTTTTTGCAACTAAAGTTATCATAACTTATTTCTCGGGTGCACCAAAACCCTCCATTTGGTGACTAGTTTTAGGAATGATGCCCAAACTTGCATTCCTACCATGAGAATTACATGTCACTTGGTAAAATTAAAGTTAGGAGAATTTAAAATATGGTCCTTAAAGGATGGGAGATGAAAACCAAGAAAATCTATTTTGCTAGCAAGCCCTGGGCCAAACATCTCTATGTGTTTGGTACAGGACAATAGGTATTGAAGTGTTGCAGGAACTTGGGGGATGGATGAAACCAATATAAGGTATTATAATGATATCTAGTAGATCCCTACATGTTTTCTAGTTGGTTGCTTAACCTCGTCAATCGATTTTGTGCTACCTTCACAAAACCTAGCAATTAGGCTTGAAAGGCAATTTTGCTATCTATGATCATTGGGAACAAGATAGGAAGACAAAACCCAATAGTTTGAGTTGGATAAGTATTTTGGAACATTTCCACTCCCCTATAAACTCATAGGTTCCCATTTCAAGCATAAACCTAGTATTTGGGGATTTTGTGCTTAAGACCTAGTTGTGCTCTTTTAGGTGCCTAGGCTATGTTTTTGTGTAACTTTGTTTCAAAGGTGTTGAGCCCTCTCTTGACTCAATTTTGGGGTGTTTGAAGTAGTTTAAGGCCACATCACAACATTTTTTCTTTTTTTAAAGGAGTTCTCTACATCATTTTTGCTCAATGGATCCATAGGAAATCTCAGATTACTCAATATGTTGATGTAGCATGAAGGAGAAACATTTCTTTATGTACTTGCATTTGAAATGAAGTTTTCTCTATTATTATTTATAATGTTTAAATGTATGATTTGTATGGTAGAAAGAAAGGAATTGTAAATATCATTATTGGTATAGTTGAAAAGTTGCAAGATGTTCAATTGTACTCATACCATATTTTGATCATGTAATGGTTTCTAGAATGCAACTAGTTCGAAACATTGTAGAAAGAATAGAATAATTTAGTATCTTTTATGATTGTTCTTGTTCAAATGTAAAACATGGTTTAGATTTATTGTTCAATTAATTAGTATGCATAAATTCTTAGGTTTCAAGTTTAAATCTCCATGATTTCAATTGGGTTTCCATAATTCCTTCAATTTGGTACATCTATTAGAATGATAGTATGGACATTAATCTCAATATAATAACTAAAATTTCATGAGACAATAGTTTAGAGTAAATAAAATGAGCTAAGAATAAATTATATTACCAACACATGCATAAATAATAAAATCCAAAAGTGAGCAATTTGCTCTCTGAATTTTGTATTAGAAGTGGAAAATAACCTACTATTTAATACAATCCAATAAAATATTCAACTAGGATATTTCCAACATCTTCCCTCACAAAAAAAACATAATTAAATAATATCTAGTCATAGTCTACAATAATAATAAACATTACCAAGTTAAAAAAGGGGGAATGGACTAACTCATAAGTGTCCCATGACTTAAGACTTATATAAATAAGTCACTTTCAAGAGAACTAATAATAATATGATACCCCTACCCGACCCCAACCTAGGAAAATGACCCCCATATAATATTATAAGAGAAAAAATATTTTTTAACCAATTTTTTTTTTAACAAATATACATTGTAACATTAATGTCATTTCAAATTAGGGGATTGACTTGTTTACTAGAGGGGACCCTTTAAAAAAAAACATTAAATAGGGACTTCCCAAGGAGTGAGGTGCCATATGTTTTAGAAAGTAATTGGAGGGTTGGGGGAGGGAAGTGGACCCTACCACTCCCTTCCCTCTCCATGCTTCGCAACACAAGGCCAATGGATACAAGGCAACTTATATGCACCCCTATCAAGTGTTAAATAGTCGAGAAACTTATATTTTCATTGAAAAGGGGTGCATATCAAATCATTTTCCTTGATCAAATTGAAATTAATTTAATTATTTCAATATTTGCTAAGGTTTGATCGTCTTATTCTAAATCTTATTTAATTAAAAGAACTTGCTCCTTTTTAATTAATAAAATCCTCACTTAAATATCTCTTTGTGATGAAAACAGGAAATAAATAAAATAAAATAAAATAAATAAATCTTTTTTTTTCTCTCTACACTTAAATGCACTTATTTGTAAGTGGGATTCCTTAATTCTCTCTTTCCACTTTCTTGTTAAACACTCCTCTTTTCTCATTGGTGGAATTTTGTCTCACATGGATCAAGGCTTATTATCCAACATTGATTGTAAGAAGCCTCCCACCTCCACAATTGACTATATAAGGAACCCTCTCCTTCTCATTTATATGTTAATTGTGGTAGTATTGTTATGTTGTAGGTTTGGAGAGTGATTTTGAAGAAAGATTTTGAGCATTAGGGTTTGGGCATTGGAGCTTCATTGTAACTTCTCTCTTCTTTTCTTCTTCTCTCATGCATCCATGACTTCCATCATCATGTTTCATCCTTACATTTTCATATAAGCTTAGAGTCATATTTTCTTTCATAGATTAATCTTGCATTGTTATTTCCTTTCATAGATTAGATTTCCTTTCTTGCATTTCTTTGCATTGTTATCATTTAGATTAGATTACATCTTCATTTGCATTCATATTTGATGATCATGGAGACTAGAACTCTTACTTTTCCTCTTTGAATCTCTCATTTTATGGTGTATTTGCATGTGCACAAACTAGTTTAAACTGAGGGCCTCCATTACAAACCCTTGCACTCCATGACTAGAGAGCTATGGATTGCCATTTGAGATCTCATTCTTGATAAATATTGGATATAATGATTCATAGAAGTGTTTCAACATTTTAGCACACACATATTGTTGGAAATATAAGGCAAGCTAGGTTATTGAGAGGGGAGGGGTGAATCAAGAACCAATAAAACTTTATCTTAATTCACTAATTAATCCTTCATATAATATTCTGATCTAATTACATGCATGAAATAATGAAA
Source organism: Cupressus sempervirens (assembly GCA_028749045.1). Classification (NCBI taxonomy): domain Eukaryota; kingdom Viridiplantae; phylum Streptophyta; class Pinopsida; order Cupressales; family Cupressaceae; genus Cupressus; species Cupressus sempervirens. Next base: position 918,951,058 of record CM053785.1, read on the forward strand.
GGAATAAAATTCATAAATCTTTGGCACAAGATATGGTGACCCAAAAACCTTCCAATTAGAAAGTGAAACTGGGATGGTGATGATACCCACAAGCTTTAGTACTGTAGTATAAAGTTAACATATTAAGGCTTACAATTGACCACATCTAGTGATCTACCTTATTAGGAGTAATAAAGACTATGAGGTCCACCTTGTTAAAGGATTTACAAACATACAATGAAGTAAGCACTTGGTTAGGAGATTTAGAAAAAGACCATTAAGTCTACCTATTAAAGGATTTGACTAATGCACCTATTAGGATGAACCAATGGCTAATCTCTAATCTGCAACTCTGATTTGCTGGTTGAGATTCCTAGTATTACAATGATCACCTGGCTATGATTAGATAAATCTTTGATGTCCCTTATACTACTTTTAGCCTTCTTTAGTTTGCACTTATGCACTTCATAATCTTCTTCAATTAAATATTTGGATATGATACAATGCATTACATATATACCAATCCAAATAACACCTTAGTAGAGTTGGCTATAATACTAATTTCATCATAATTCACAAAGTCGGCCCAACTATTGTAACTTGGGTTCTAAAGAAAACTCAGTGATTTTTTGATACATGACAAACACTATTAATGCTTGAAAAACTTTGGCACGTGATTGAACTTGAAGCTCCATTTTTACTAATCACTTCCAAGTAGCTCAAACTCGGTCAACATTGTATGAATCACTGAATACTAAGAAACTTCGTAGCTGCAAAATCACTCAGTTGACACTGCATGACTTGGTCAACTCTAGATTCACATCATTAACAGTGTGAGCTCACTAGATATAGTAGAACTTGGTTAACATACTATAGCTCGATTAACACTATGACCTTCTTCATTTTTGCTGAATAGCTTAGTATCCTATGCTATGCTTGGTTTGCACTATATATAGTCTTTGAAGCTCTGTAAACACTATGAAACTTGGGAAACAATGTAAACTAACTCAAGTGCTTGGTAGACACTGCATTTTGAATACTTGGCTCAGGAGCATCTGAAACACTTGGTTAACACTGCTAAGTGAATGATAAACTTGGTAGCAACTATAGAGCTTGGTAGAAATGAAAACAATTGACTAAGCATTGAGTCACTACTAGAAAAATTGACCTTAATGTCAATAATCTCCCTCTTTGTCATTAGTGACAAAAACACTTATCAAACCAAAAATGTGAACATTCAAAACTATAAGTAAAAAACTTTCTTTATCATCATTTTGAGTCTTCAACTTAGTTTTGACTTCTTGCTATTGTAGCTTAATAGCATACTTTGTTTTTTTGATTTTTCAAAATTGCTTTTGTAAATATACTTTTTTCTTATCTGTACAAGTATCTGCATAATACCGTACTACTCCCCCATACATATATCTCTCCTATGTCGGGATTAAACCATAGAAAAAAATAAAAATTACATGCAAATATAACCAATATAAAAAATAATAGATCACACAGAAAAGAACACAAGACACCAAGATTTAACGTGGTTCACCCAAATCCTAGGCTATGTCCACCAAATAGCAAGTCCAATATTTTATGATCCAGTGATTACAACCTAATTACAATCTGTAATCTCTTATAGCTTAATACCACCACAAGAACCAATTTTTGCATTACCCTATGAAATAATCCCTAACCCTAAGCCCTTTTGTACAAGTATTTTTACTGCTTTAGGGTTATACTTAATAATTACATGTCGGCCAAAAATCTCGATAAAACAGGGCCCAAAAGAATTTATGAAGTATGTACAGTATTTTCCTAATCAATCACCAAAAACTAACAATCTCCCCCTTGGGGATTAATCAGGCTCCACACTAAACAATAATATCCCACTTGGAGACTGATCCTGTAGCTATGCCGCTACTCCATGAGGCTCCCACTAGATCAAACCACCTTGGACTCTACTATTATTTTATGCATGTTTAGTCTAGAAGACCAATGGAAGTTGAAGAGGATTTCAGGTTCTCCCTTGTTACTACCTTTGTAAACATATCTGTTGGATTTTCATCTGTATGTATCTTGTCTAGCTTTAATTGTCCATCCTCCAAATTGACCGAATGAAACGGTATCACAACTATATGTGTTTGGTCTTTGAATGCAGAGCTGAATTCTTTGCAAGATGAATGGCACTTTGACTATCTATAAATAAATAATTATCCTTCTGAGTGAGTCCCAATTCTTCAAAGAAAAACTAAAGCTATATCACTTCCTTAGCTGCCTCTATAGTAGTTACATACTCTGCCTCTATAGTGGATAAAGCATTAACCTTTTGTAACCTAGAAACCTAGCTCATGGCTGCCCCACCAATAGCAAAGACATAACCTATAGTACTTTTCTTAGTAACAATATCCCTTGCCAAACTTGAGTCAGCATAGCCTTGTAAATTAGTAGTAGAGCCCCCAAAGTGTAAACACTTATTGGACGTTCCTCTCAGATATCTGAGAATCCATTTAACTACATTCCAATGCTCAATTCCTAGATGACTCATATACCTACTAACAACTCCCACTACATGTGCAATAGTTGGCCTACTACATACCATAGCATACATCAAGCTTCCTATAGCTAAAGCATAGGGTACCTTGGACATCTTATCCTCCTCTTCTTGTGTCTTGGGACAGATCTCCTTAGTCAACTTCAAATGACTAGGTAAAGGTGTGTTGACAACTTTAGCATTCTCCATAGAGAAACATTGCAACACCTTCTCAACATAATCAACCTAAGATAGCATCAATTTTCTATTCTTTCTATCTCTAAAAATCTTCATACCAAGGATTTTTTTTGCTACCCCCAAATCTTTCATAGCAAATGCATGTGCTAACTAACATTTTAGCCCCTTAATATGATCTATGTTAGACCCAACTACAAGCATATCATCAACATATAAACATAAAATCATGTAGCTATCATCATCCAACCTCTCAAAATAAACACAATGATCTAAATGAAACCTATTGTATACATGCTTATGCATACAACTGTCAAATTTTAGATACCATTGTCAAGGTGCTTGCTTCAAGCCATATAAATTTTTCTTCAATTTGAACACTAAGTTCTCCTTACCTTTGACCTCAAAACCCTATGGATGAGCCATATATATCTCTTCATCCAAATCGCCATAAAGGAAGGCTATTTAACATCAAGCTGCTCTAAATGCAAATCTTCAGTGGCCATAAGACATAAAATACTACATATATAAGTCATCTTAACAACATGAAAAAATATCTCATCAAAATAAATGCACTTTTGCTATGAAAATCCTTTCACAACTAACCTGGCTTTAAATCTTTTCTTACCTTCATCCTCTTCTTTTAACCTGTAAACCCACTTATTCTATAAAGCTCTTTTACCTATAGGTAACTTGCTCAAATCCAATGTCTTATTTTTCAACAAAGAGTCATTTCATCTTTCATTGTAGACTCCCATCGAATCTTAGTATCCACCTACATAGCTTCATCATAACATTCAGATTCACCAGCATCAATAAGTAAAATAGAATGCGAAGAGGAAAAAAATCTTTCTGGAGGTCTAATTTTCCTTGTTAATTGTCTAGCATTCACTGATGTGTGTGGTATTTATTGTTGCAGTTGTTGCACATCATGAGGAATGGCTAGAACATCATCTTTTGGAGTATCATCCAACACTACATAATCATCTTCTTTATTTTCATGTTGCTACAACAAATCTTTGTACACCACTTTCTCATTGAATATGACATCCAAGCTTCTTACAATTTTATGATTTTTAAAATCCCAAAGCCTATAACCAAATTCATTAATGCCATATCCAAAAAATACACATTTCTTTGACTTAGCTTCTAGCTTGGTTCTATTTTCAGAATCTATATGAGCAAAAGCTTTACAACCAAAGGTCTTGAGAAAAGAATAACTCACCTTCTTACCGGTACATGCTTCCTCTAGAATACCACAACCCAAACGAGTAGAGAGACCTCTATTAATAAAATATACAATAGTATTGATAACCTCCACCCACATGTGTAAGGGCAACCCAGCATGCAACCTCATGCTCCTTGCATGCTCCATTATAGTCCTGTTCATGTGTTCATTCACTCCATTTTCCTATGGAGTCCTTGGAATAGTTTTGTGTCTAAAAATACCATTAGTGGAGCAATAATATTCAAATTCATAACTACAATACTCACTACCATTATTAGATCTGAGACATTTTAATTTTTTACTAGTCTCATTTTCAACCAAGCATTTCTATTTCTTAAAAGTTTGAAATACATTAGATTTTTGTCTAAGGAAATAAACCCATACTATTATAGTTTCTTTATCAAAGAATGTAACATAATAATGAGAGCCACGAAGGGAAGATACTTGAGCCAGTCCTCATACATCTGTATGCACAAGCTCTAATTTCTCCTTTTTATTTTCCTTCCCAGTCTTCACAAAACTCACTCTCTTTTGTTTTCCATACACACGAATTTTATAGAAATTCATATTAACACATTTTAGACCTGGTAAAACTTTCTTTAAATGAAGTAATTTCATACCTTTCTTACTCATGTGCCCAAGTCTATTGTGCCATAGTGTTGTATCAGAATCTACAACAACTATTTGTTCTCCTTGCTCAACTACAATAATTGTTCCTGAACATTCATTTTTCTTTGAAACAATTAAAGTAGAAGGAACAATATGACTTGTACAAAGATATAAGGTGCGTACTTTCACACCTTTTGCTACTACAAGGGAACCTTTTGAAACCTTCTAATTTTTATCATTAAAAGTAACTACACAACCCTCATCATTGAGTTGCCCTAATGAAATTAAATTCTTACTTAGCCTTGAAACATGTCTTACCTCATGTAGTAACCAATGATTCCCATTCTGCAACTTAATCTTAATTTTTCCCTTTCTAACAATTTGACAGGGTTCATTATCCCCCAAATAAACAAGTCCAAAATCCCCTTGGACATAATCAATGAAATAACCTCCATGAGGTGTAGCATGAAATGAAGCACCAGAATCTAAAACCCATGAATCATGAACTCTTTCTAAAGATAGAACCAAAGCATCCTCTTGAAATTTGTTACTTACAACATTTGCTTCCTTGTCTCCATCTGGTTTATCTCCTTCATTTTTCTTTTGATTCAAACAATCTTTCTTTTTATGTGTTGGTTTCCCACAGTACTAGTAGTTGTTTGGTCCTCTCAATTGAGACCTCCTCCCCTCTGAATTTCCTCTTGATTTCCAATGATTTCCAAAATTAGTTCCTCTCTCAGTCATTTTGCCTCTGCTTTGTGCATTCAAAGCATTTCCTGATGTAGATCTACCTAAGGTTTTCCTATGAGTTTCCTCACTCAAAACAACACCGATCACATCATCATATTTTAGGGTACTAGATCCAAGAATAAAATTACTCATAGTCATTACCAAGCCATTCTAGCTTTTAGGCAAAGAACACAAAATCAAGAGAGCCCTAATTTTTCCATCAAAATTGATACCCACAGAAGATAACTAAGTAGTAATAGTATTAAACCCATTTAAATGATCTGTAATAGATTCACCTTCTACCATTTTCATATTAAATAAATGCTTCATGAGAAATACCTTTTCTGAAGTAGAGGACTTTTCATACAATTTCGCTAGGGTTTGCATTAATTCTTTTGTCATCTTCACTTTTGTAATATTAAATGCCACTAATGGTGTCAGGCATAATCAAATGCTTCCAAGTGCCTTTCTGTCTAAAAAATCCCATTCATCATTTGACATAGATCCCTAATTCTTGGTTTTGCCTTCCAATGGTTTCCATAAATCCTTCTAATATAGATAGTCTTCCATTTGCATCTTCCATAACTAAAAGTTTTTCCCATTAAACCTATCAATCCTCAAGTTACCCTTGTCTACCATCACTCCAACTCAACTGTGAGACTCCCACTCAACCGTGAAACTTTCTTGCAGAGGATAACTTAAAAAAAACCTCACTCTAATACCACTTGTTAGGATTAAACCACTGACATAAATAAAAATTACATGCAAATATAACCAATATCAGAAAATAATAGATCACACAGAAAAGAACACAAGACACCAAGATTTAACATGGTTCACCCAAACCCTTTTGAAATAAATGCCAAATGTGTATAATATCTATATGTTAATACCAAAATGTGACAAGAATTGAGAATGTACCTTTAGAATTAGTACCATTATCTTATCCCAATTCTCTTAAAAACCTTAGTTGCATGTAAGGCAATCAAAACTTTTGCTAATAATTCCATCATATGGTCAGCTATGGAGAAGTTGTTGTCATGGATGAGTTTTTTTGCATGTGTAATATGTTTCTACAATGCATCCATGTTTGGAAGAATCATGCCCTAAATTTTTGCAACTATGACCCTAATTCTGGCTTCTTCCCTCAATAATTCTACCTGTAAAATTTTCAGATATTTGATCATTGAGAAATGTATAGAACTATAACTTGGGTCAAGTGACAACTAGTGTGTACTTGATTTCATGTCCAAGATAGATGCATCAATCAACTTGACAAATAGTAAAATAAAATTATTAACAGATGATTCTAGTGCAACAAGAATACTAGATAACTCTACTTGATCTACTGCAATTCTCTATGCAACTTTTTCCAATACTCTATTCTCAAAATTTCTTCAAGCTCTTTGCAGTAGTTTATCCTATCCATTTAGATCTTCATTGAATTTGTGGACAATTTTAGATAGCTGATCAAGAATAGGTTGTGTACTATCAACCTCATTACTGAGAGTATCAACACATATGATCTTTATGTCCTCAAGGACTTGATTTTCCCTCTTCTTTTCTTCTCTAAGCTTCTATTTCTTAGCTCTCTTCTGTAATGGTTCACCAAGGGTATTCATTTGATCAAGGGTGAGGGTAGAGATATCTTAATTTGGAATAACTATGTCCTCATCAAAATTAGTTTCCTCTTGTTTACCCTTTTCTTTTAAAATGGTAGAACAATTTTGTACCCTTAGAAACTTTAGTTCTTGGTTGAGACTAATTCTCAACTATCATTGCACTAGCTATGGATATATTTGGAATAGAAACAATTGTAAAAAATATAGAAATGACACTAACAATAGGAATAGCTTATTTCTACTCGGTAAAGCTTGATGATAGAGGAGCTTGCTGCTCAACAGATGAAGTGATGGACACTTCAGTCAATGTGACATTTGACAAAATAGATCTAGAGCTTGGTTGGGTGCTTGGTATAGTAGTGGTAACCACAACCAAATTGGTAGAAGCTTTCTCTTAGCTAGATTGTACTCAGGCTATGTTGGGAGAGTGAGGAAATGAAACCATGATTGCTATTACAATTTTCTCTACATCTGCTTCCTCATTTCTTTTTACTTCTAAAAGGCTTCCTCCAGTAGCTTCCTATTCTTCCTCCTCATCATCAAGATTGACATCATCTATTTCATCATCTTTTATTTCTACTTCTTCTTCCTCATCTTCAGCATCTTTTTCATCAACATGCACAAAAAAACTCACTAGGTTTGTGCAAATGATATATATTTTTCCATGTAGTAGTAGTTGCCTTCACCATAGATTCAATATCCTTAAGCAATATCATACATGTATTTAACTTGAGAGTGAACTTCTTCTTATTTTTCTTCAAGGATTCCTTCACTTCCTTCTCATAGAGACTCAAAATGAGTTGCCTCAAAGTTTGTTCAAAGATGTCCTTTGTAGCCTTTACCTTTTCTCATCTAGGTTTTATTGCCTCCATAAGCTCATTAGGAATTTTCTTTGAAAGATCATTTGGTGAATACTTCCATTTGCCCAATTTTTTCATGAGTGTATACTCTACCTACCTTATCTCTTGTTCATTTCTTGTCTCATATTTGAGAAACTTAAAACATGCCATGCCAGTTCCTTCTTCCATTTTCTTCTATCTTTCTTGGAGTGGTGTAGATCTTTTGAAGATAATCTATTTTGCTTCATCTTCACCTAACTTCAACTTTTTCTTGGATTTGGCTTCCCTTCTAGTAAATACAACAGGAGAAGATTTGGAAAGTTTTGTTATGATGAACATCCCCTTCTTCTTGGGAGGTTCTTCCTTCTTAGATTTAGATTCCTTTGCTTCATCCTCTTCATCATCATGTTCTACATCATCTCCTTTTCCTTCTTCCAACATGAGAGTAGAACTTACTTGCTTTTTGTTCTACATTAACTTTTCTAGCCTCTTCCTTCCATTGTTGACTGCTTGAGGTAGCTTGATCTCAAGCTCAATTCTTGCCTTTGCTTCATCATATATTCCAAAATAGGTGGCTTTAAGATCCATAATATTGTTTAGTAGAACTTCAATAATATCTTTTTTGTCATCAATGTTAACCTCATATTCTAGAGGTTTAACCCATGCAACTCTAGGTCCAACTTCTTGAATGTATACTTTGTTATAGTCAACCATGAAACATATATCTTGATCATAGTCTTCCAAAAGCTTCCTAGCTATCCCAAATCTATTTTTCATATTTTCTTTGAATGTTTCAAAATAATTATGTATGATGCTATCAAAACTGTCACCCATTTCTGCTATATTCATTGATTTGATATAAAACAGGAACATTCTTCCTCCATACTATAGAACATTTGGAAGGGAAAAAATTTTGAACAAAGAAGAATATAGATGTCAAAAGAGAACCAAACTTACATAGGTTATTATTTGACACTCTGATGCTCTCCATTCAACAAGTCAACAAGGTTCAAGATAGATTATTCTTTACCACCTTATATGCAACATCAACCACTTCACATGACACACTATTTAACTGACTAGAGCTGTAAATCTTGTGAGAAATCACATGTATTCTAAACTTCAAATCCATGTCTATTATGCCACTAAGCTTCATGCCTCTTTCATCCCACTCGAAAAGAGTTCTCTTAGTCAGTTCGACCTAACCTAGGGTTTTTAGTTACGTTTTGTTGGAAATGATTGAAAAGATCATGAATGAAGAGAAATGGAACTGGTAAAGAATGTTTCAATCATTGTTTTGTCATTGATGTCAAACTTGCTACTTGTAGGAATGAAAATTGCTTAAGTGATCCAAATACTATCAATTGGTTGATTGACAAGGATGTGGAAATCAATAAGATGTAACTAGAGTACCTAGAGAAAGGTTGAAGTTATGATGTTGTAATGAAGTATAAGGATCACCTAAGCCATTGATGAAATAGTGTATTGATGACATACTCTATGATACAGAGGATGGACACACTGAGACACATCAAAGATGTAAGGATTAACTAAGTTCATTGGAGAGAGCCAAGCTAGCTAGTTAGAGTTGAGCAGATTCTTAGTTGAAGCCAAGCAAGTTCAACTTTAGTGTGTGCCGAGTGACTTCAGGTGCTGAGTGAAGATCAAGTGCCAAGTGACTTCAAGTGCTGAGCAAGATATAGGAGCCGAGTGATATTTAAGTGCCAAGTAATATTCAAGTGCCGAAGAAAGTAGAAATACTATAGGTGCCGAGTGCTAGTAAAATAACAATAGAAGCCGAGTAACACAAAAGGAGCCAAGCATCAGTAAATCAATGATGCTGAGCTGCTGCATTATTTGTTAAAGTCAAAGATTTGCCAGATCAGTAGCGATAAGTTTGTTACATCAAAATTTGTGAATTAGTTGGATGATAAGGATGATGAATAGATGTCACAGAATTTTATGTAAACCATGCAAACCAATTCAAGGTGAATGCTAATAGATTTATCATGAAGTTTCTAGAAGAAGCAAATTCGAGGGAAAACAATGTCATTTTCTCAACAAAATTTATGATGCTGAGCTGCTGCATTATTTGTTAAAGTCAAAGATTTTCCAGATCAGTAAATCAATGATGCTGAGCTGCTGCATTATTTGTTAAAGTCAAAGATTTGCCAGATCAGTAGCGATAAGTTTGTTACATCAAAATTTGTGAATTAGTTGGATGATAAGGATGATGAGTAGATGTCAAAGAATTTTATGTAAACCATGCAAACCAATTCAAGGTGAATGCTAATAGATTTATCATGAAGTTTATAGAAGAAGCAAATTCGAGGGAAAACAATGTCATTTTGTCATTTGAGCAGGAAATGGAGAACAAAACTTATTTATAAGGAGTTACAGGTTAGAGATCAAATGTGCATGCATGAGAGGGAGTTGGTCATAAGTGTGATCATGCGAAGAGGCCAAGAGGAGTAAGAATAGAGTATCAAGACTCTGAGTTGATCAAGTGACCATAGAATGCATTGGCATAATGAGTGAAAGAACTCAATGAGACAGATCTTGAAGGATGAACAAGTTGTCAACACTACAAAGGAGGAAAGCCAAGCAAAGAAGAGAACTAAAGAGTGATATGAAATTTGCACAGTTAGGGTTGTGATCTATATCAAGTAAAAACCCTTCTAATACTTTCTTACCATTGTATTAGATATTGAAATTCTACATTGCTAGGTTAGCTTAATAGCTAGGTGGATAAGCCTCAGGAAAAGGATAAAGACATCCCTAGGAGAAGGACAAAGAGATCCTCAAGAGAATGATAAGAGATCCTTAGGAGAAGGATAAGAGATCCTTAGGAGGAGGATAGGAGATCCTTAGAGAGGGATGAAAGATTCTTTTGAGAAGGTGACTGTAAATCCCATGGACTTGGGTAAGCCTAATAACTCTATGTAAATCCTTTAACAGGGTGACCTTCTAAGTTGAATGTTCTTAAATCCTTTAACAAGGTCACATTTAACAATGTGTTTTAGCCTTTAACAGGGTAGGCCTTTAATAGTGTAGACCATCAGAAGTGGTTGAAATCAATTGCATAGTTATTCAGTGGGCATCATCCCCACCCCAGTTTTACCTTCTTATTCCTGGAGGGTTTCTGGGTCATCAAAATCCTTAGTGTTATGGTGTGATGCATGTTTACTTTTCATGATTTTTTAATGTTCAATTGCATGCATGATAATTTTAGTTATGTGTCATTAAGGATTAGAAGAAAAAAAAATTGTATTGGACACCATTGGACCTTGGATAACTAATTCGCCCCCCCTCTTAGTTATTCTAAAGAATTATAACACATTTTCTTTGTTTGACACTGGTAGTCCAATGATTCTATAAATCATTTTCTTTATAATCTAAATGGGGTGATCTAACCATAATTTCCCATTATGAACATGACTTAGAATAAGTCTAATCCATTTTACTTGAAAATCCCTTGGCATATGTGTCAAACCCTTAGTTTCCAAGTGTTGATGCTTGGGTTTCAATACACCATCCACACATAATTCTTTGAAAACCTCATTCATTTCTAGGGTTCTGAGTTCCTAAATAGAATAGTGGTAGAATGAATAGATGTCATGGATGAGTAATACTTTGGCTAGAATTTGAGATTGTGCACTAGCTGGGGGTGAGCGCCTTTGATATCACTAGAATCAAATTGAATGTAGGTGCATTACAGTCAATGCCTCAGACTAACATTTCAAAACCTTTCTTTACTTTTCTGCTCAAAGATTCCATGCTTGGTATGGTTTCTGAAAACTTGATAATTCTTCAATGACAAACACCCAAATTGCTCAGGGGCTCTAAATTTTCGCTATACAAATAGCTCTAGAAATTCATGGTGAAATAATGCATTCAATTTCTTCTTTTTAACAAATTTCCCCTTTTTAATCACCATTAATGATTAGTATGAATAATCACTTAGTGACACACTATCCTCCACTTGGTTTAGCTTTTAATGGTTAGGAGACATTCATAGCCCAGTAGAGTCATTAGCAACTCGATGTTTGCATCCAATATTTTATTGTATCCAAACCTTGCTTGGTAAAGTCTTGTGACCCACCCTAGCTTGGTAAGTTATTGAATTTACCATCATCACTTGGTGATCCTTATGTATATTGAATGTTGATTGGATCATTCTACTTGCTAGCTAGAACTTATGTTAGATTATTTTTTCTTAATCACAGTTCTAATGATCTCCATAGGGAACTAAGTTGAAATGATTCTGCCACCCAACTCATTGACTTAGGTGTCATTCACTTCATGATTTTGGCTTGCATTCTCTAGATATTTTGGTACACATTGCTATCTCATTCATTTTTTGATATTGTTAGCTTTGGCTTTCTTTTCATCTTCAATTCTTCCTATGTTCATACAATTCTTGGCAAGATGTCCAAGCTTTGTACAAATAAAACATCTGTTTGCAGTATATCTTTTCCTCATATGATGTTTCACACATTTTACTCTAATGTGCCCAAACTCACCACAGTAGTGACATCTACACCATGTGTAATAATCCCATCCAAATATTGCTTTCACAATTTGTTCTTCTGGGTTCCACTTCTTGGTTTTGCACTCTAAAGATTTGTGTCCTTCTTTCTTGCAATTGTGACACTTTCCTTTATATGTAGGTTTCTCTGTGCATTCACTTGCTCTATGACTATGCTTGTTGCAATTGTAATAGTTTCCATTGAATTTTTCTTTACCATTGCTCCAATATTTTTTTTAATGTATTACCTATCTTACCACAATGATTGCAAGTAGGTCTTTGGTTCTTTAGATCTCCTTGCTGAGATGATTCACCTTCTTTTGTATATCCTAATCCAATTTTGTCTTTGTGTCTATACTTTTCTCATTCAATTAATTCATGATTTTTTGAGATTTCATCATTCTTTCATTGGTTTGATTTTCAATGCTAAGATCATTCTATAATTTTTCATTCTTTGATCTTAGATTCATGAGTTCTTCATTTGCACCTATGAGTTGATCAATAAAGTCTAATTACTAAAGGGACAGTTGCTGAACTTTATTATCCTTTTTTTCTATAACTTCTTTGGCTTTGTATTTTTCTTCCATGACTTCACATAATCTAACTGATTGGATTTATTTCTCTCTTTTTAGCTTTCTGACCTCTTCTTGAAGATTATAATTTTTCTCCAATAGGTCTTTGATTGTTGCATCATCTTTATATGAATTTCTTTCTAGACATAAGTCTTCAATTGTACTTTCACTATAAAGATTGTCATCCATTTGTATTGCAAGATCTTTCCTTCTTTTCAATGTTTGAGATTTTCTCCTTTTCTTTCTTTAGTTGTCCAATGGCTAATTCTAGATCCAATTTTTTATTCTCAATAGTCTTATCTAGCCTATATACCTTCATTTCCTATGATCTCATCTCAAAGTGTTAAACTTCTGAAGTGAGAACCAAAAGCTCTGATACCAATTGTTGGAAATATAAGGTAAGCTAGGTTAGTGAGAGGGTAGGAGTGAATCAAGAACCAATAAAACTTTATTTTACTTCACTAATTAATCCTTCATATAATATTCTGATCTAATTACATGGATGAAATAATGAAAGCAATAAATATTGCATGAAAGAATGAAAACAATAAACATTCATAACACTTTGAAACAAGATATGATGACCCAAAAAACTTCCAATTAGAAAGTAAAATTGGGGTGCGGATGATACCCACAAGATTTAGTACTGTAGTATAAAGTTAACCTATTAAGGCTTACAATTGGCCACTTCTGGTGATATGCCTTGTTAGGACAAATAAGGACTATGAGGTCCACCTTGTTAAAGGATTTAAAAACATACAATGAAGTATGCACTCAGTTAGGAGATTTAGTAAAAGACTATTATGTCTACCATGTTAAAGGATTTGATTGATGCACATGTTAGGATGAACCAATGGCTGATCTGTGATCTGTAACTCTAATTTTTTGATTGAGATTCCCAGTATTACAATGATCACCTGGCTGTGATAGATAAATCTTTGCTATCCCTTATACTTCTTGTAACCTTCTTCAATTCACACTTATGCACTTCATAATCTTCTTCAATTACATATTTGTATATGATGTAAAGAATTACATATATACCAATCCAAATAACAACTTACTAGAGTCAACTACAATACCAATTTCATCATAATTCACAAATTTGACCCAACTGCTATAACTCAGGTTTAAAAGAAAAACTCAATGATTTTCTAATACACAAAAAACACTATTAATTCTCGACAATCTTTGGCACTCAATTGAACTTGAAGCTCGGTCCATACTAATCACTCCCAAGTAGCTCAAACTTAGTCAACATTGTGTGACTTAGCAAACACTAAGAAATTCGGTAGCTACAAAATCACTTGGTTGACATTGCATGATTCAGTCAACACTAGATTCACATCATTAACACTATGACCTTGGTAGATACAATAGAACTTGGTTAACATACCATAGCTTGGTTAACACTATGATCTTCTTCATTTCTACTGAATAGCTCGATAGCCTATGCTATGCTTAGTTTGCATTGTATATAGTCTTTGAAGCTTGGTAAACACTATTAAGCTTGGCAAACATCATAAATTGACTCAAATTCTTGGTAGATATTATATTTTGAATACTTGGCTTGGGAGCATCTAAAACACTTGGTTAACACTACTGAGTGAATAATAAGCTTGGTTGAAACTATAGATCTCAATAGCAATCTAACAATTGACTAAGTGTTGAGTCACTGGTAGAGAAATTGACCTTAATGTCAACAACATATAAGTCACACTGTAGAAGGTGCCCACAAAACAAGACCTAACCAAACATTGTTTCATGCATAGTATTAGCTGACTTTGGTCAAATTTTCCCATCACATCCCATGCATAATGGCTAAAACCAAAGACCCTTGTACCATAGATGGTCCAAGATAGGTGCCCAACTTGATCCCACCTCCATGTCCCCATGTTCTTTACAAGTGCCACAAGCACTAAGGGAAAGGTGCATGTGAGTAAGAAGTGCCTAGGGTATAGCACTTAGGGAGGGATAATAGGGCCTAAGCCAAAGTGGTCCACATAGTGAGAAGGTATGTGAGTAGAAGATGGATAGTGGAGGGCACATGAAATATAGTGCTTGGGATGAAGGGAGAGCCACGTGGAGTAAGGGGGGATTTGGGTTAAAGTAGTGAGGAATGAGTAGGGGTAAGTGAGAAAAAGGCTATAGTTAGGAACTAGGGAACAAGGGAGTAGTTAGGTGGTTAACTTTAATTGATACCTTCTATATTGATAATTACATGGTCAAGCCTTGTAGGCAAATGTACTTTTCTAAAGATCATCACCTAGTCCATATGTCATAACTTGGACCCTAATAAAACCTAATAAATGCTAGCATTAGGAACTTATTAGAATAGAATTTTTGCTCAATTTATTGATGAGGTAAAAACTAGAGTATCAAACAAACTGAGTCATCTGATCATGACACCAACTAGAATTGAAGACTCAAGAAAGAAATTTAAGGGATCACTTTCAATTAAATGATTGAATTATGTATCACCCCTATGGACATAATTGTTATGCGAAGACCCAAAGTAGATGTTTTCCAAACACCTAACCATTTGATAACCTTGTAGTGACATGTATAAGTCAATAGGTGATTTTCAGAAGTTTAGCTTTCAAAAAAAAATTGTAGTTGTGTTTTTTCCTTGATTTTTTTGGCATGTGAGTTAATGAGTTTAGCAATATGAACTATTTGTGATGAAATCATTGACAAACCATCTCCACACTAACATCCAACAAGAGAAAGAGGGGTTTCCAAACATAAATATCAAAATAATTGAAGCTAGATTAGTGAAACCCAACTAAATAAAGGGATGTCAATGCTAAACTCAAATTATATCAAGGAAGTATGTAAGCAATTCCTTCTTCATGAAATACTAATTTGATTAAGGATGTGTAAATGTAAATATAAAGTTCAATTAATTAATTCAATGAGAAGAGCAAGATAGATCTAGGTATTAAATATATGCAATCAACCCAATTAAGATATAGAAATAGGTCTAGAGTAAAAAGTCAAATGAATGATAAAGTAATCACCTTGAAATGTGTAGAGGAATATTCTTGTTCACTCTAAAAATCATAGATCTAAACTTGTGATAGAGCTTTTGATTGTGGATTCACAATCACAATAGAAAACCAAGAAAATGTTATTTTTCTAAGGGCTATAGAAACACATTGACCTTGAGAAGATGTGACTAGATATTTTATGATGAAGTCATTGTATTCCTAGGACATAGTAGAAAATTTGACCAAACTTCTCTATGAGTGTTTCCTAGAGTAGTTTTTATATTTGCGGTCACAATTCGACTATCTTACTGATGCACATGATAAAAATTATTATTTTTGTTTTGGGTGGATGATGGCTTGCCTTGGTCAAGCCTTAGATTTTAAGTTGAAATGTAAACCATCTAAATATTCACCTTTCTTGTAGAAACCCTTGTCAATATGAATTTTCAATGCTTGTATGTTATAGAAGTTGAATTTGCAATATACGATATAGGAAATCTTCATAAATTTGATATATCTACCAAAACTACATCATGGATTTGTAGATGTAGATGTGCATAAATTAAGAAAAGGATTAATTTCTTAATGTAGATCTCCTTCCTTGATGACCAACAAAATTCTAGATCTTGAAGAGGAAATGCTCATAAAGGATCCTTGAATATTTGAACACCCTGAATGCTTGAAAATGTTCCTTTGCAGTCACTTAGATGTCTATTGATGTTCATGGATATTAAAATGAGGTTCTTAGGCTTCCTTTTATACTAGTTTTCAAGAAGAAAAATAAAGCAAGACAATGGGGTCATCCAATTTTACAATTTACAACCCCAAGACAAAACCGACCTAAGGATCTAAAATCTCTTGGAAATGAGTTGACCTATTCCAAAAGAGGTTGTCTTGGTTTGACCTATTTAGCTATGGCTATCCCACAAGGAGCTAATCTTGAGGTCTCAAAGATTGCATTGGTGAAAGTGAAAGATATGGGGCAGAATAGGAGAAAGAACTAATTAAACAAAAATTTATCCATGGTCCATAAGGTAACTAAAGGATAGGAGATAAAAGGTATTAAATAATGGGTCATCCCATTTTAAGATGGTACATTTAGAATTCACTTTAGTTTATGAGTTACGTCAAACTTGTAGTAAAGTAGATCAAAAGGAAAAGTTGATCTTATTATAACTAAGGAGATGAAGAAACCATCAAGCCCCCAACTAGACTTGAGTCTTTATCATATCCATAACCGCTATAAGAGAGATATCACTAATAATAAAAAAGTACAACCAACTCACCCAATAAGGTTTGTTTTCCTTATCATGAACTACATGAAAAATAAAATGATGTATTGCATTAAAAGATGATGTTGAATAGCCTAGAAAGTGTGTATGACATCCTAGTCAACCCATCAAAGATGAAATAAATGGTCTAACAAGTGTGTGTGACATGCTAGTCAATCCATGAAAAAGATTCATCCTCAAGAGAGCTCTATGTCCTAAAAGAAGAATTGAAAAATGACCTAGGCATAAGGATGTGTGTCTTTAAGTGATCAAAAAAAAGATCAGGCTTCTTAGACTATTGATTTTCCAAATAAGGAGCAAACAACAATCAAGCCTCACAAAATGTTAGTAATCCAAAGAGGTATCAAAGCAATGATGCCTCTTGGACTTTTAGTAGTCTAAAGAGAGATCCAAAAGAAAAAATGTCAAACCACCATGAATTGTCAATAGTTTAATAGAGGAAACCAAACAGTCAAGGTGCATGTGTGCCTAAGTGAGAAAAATGTGTCACCCCATGTTAAAGTGATTGCAAACACCTTAATGGGAGAAATGACTTTAATTGAAGCATGCATTTATCCATTAGAGTATTTCTAGTATAAAATGCCCATAAGAGAGAACACTTTAGAGAAAATAAAAGTCATGAAAAAAAGAGAGCACAAAGGGATCTACTAACTTTGGGGTCAATATGATCATATGACAATATGTAAGATTATATCAAGCATGAAATTTCATCATTCCACAATAGAAGTAGAACTAAAACGTAGTAGAGGAAATGCACGTAAGAGATATGAAGTAGAGTCTTTTTGGGTTGACAACACATAGACCAAAAAGCATTGGTGCTACCATGTCACAAGCATCCAAGTAGACTAAAAAAGGCAACATGCATGAGACATAACACATATACTACATAACATGTAACAACATAGAGAAGATGAGAGATACAAATAGAAGAATCTATATAATATGTCCAATTACTATATCATCTTACACCAACAGAGAAACAAGAATCATCTAAAGCAATCTAGATAGAACATATAACAAAGAGAAAAATACAACATGAACACACAAAGACTACCATGCTAGAGAAGTTCAATTCAAGACCCCTACCAACTTGCATTTTCACCATTCTTAAAATTTTGAGAAAATACTGTGAAAATTAGGAAGATGTATGAACTTAGGGTTTCTATGTCTTTTATTACAATGTTTTAGTAGTAAAAACCCCAAATTATTTGACTTGTACCCTAGGTTGGGTTAAAATTTTAAGCCACCTTTTATAACTCAAGGTTATGTTGAAATGTTTACTCATATCATGCACTAGGTCAAATTTTTTATAATCAAGGTTTAACATTCTAACTTCTCCTAATTCTTCTATCCTAGTGGGAGTTCATAAAGCATTATAAGAATATTCCATATTCCTCCCTGATTTCATGATAGAGTGTGAACATAGCATCATAAAGAATACTTTCAAGTGTTTTGACCCTATGTCTAGAGGTACAAGCATGTTAGAGCTTATAATTTTTGTCGCATCCTAGCATGTTTCGGTCCCAAGTCTTCCCGTTGAAGTTGAACTTGAAGTTATAGTTTACTTCAGCTTTAGGTTCAAGGTCTCATTAGCCTGCCATGTGATAAGCACACTTTTTTTTCTCGAGTCAAACTTTGTAAACTTGGAGTCAAACTTGAAGTTGAAGCTAATCATGCAAAACTTCAACTTCAAGTTCAGTGTTGGCTTTGCCCACTAACGATTTTTGTATGCAGATCAAAGATTGCCGAGCCATTCAAAGGTGGGTCCCAGCATAATATTTTCCCAAAGCATTTGAAGTCATAAGCAAAGAAATTTAATGTAGTACATGTTCAGGTTTGGCAAGATTTGATGGAGTATTAACAATGTCATTTCATGATTACTTGTTATGGGAAAATACATGTGGATTTAACGGGGTATTTGAAACAAAACACTCGGGTGCCTTTTCTAATGAATGTCACACGAACGAGTAATGATGGCATTTACTTGCTAAATTTGTCTTGCGATCCTTTGTGCAAATCATTCCTTAAATACATGCATTTTACCCTTTTCCACTCATCTCATCTTCTCCAGAGAAATCTCAGTGCTTTTGGATAAGAAAGTCAAATTTCAGGCTGTGTCTTTGCCAAACTATAAGTGCATCTCCATTCCCCTTTGCATTTTGATTGTGCTTTGCTTTGTTTTGAAAGTATTTCAAGCCGTGTCCTATAAAATTGTTTTTTATAGCGATCATGACACTTTTTTGGTCAAAAATGCCCAAGTTAGAGAAGCTGCCATTGCTCAGTTCCTTGCCCAAAATTCGTGATATGTTTTTGGTTAATAAAAAATTATCTGAGGTTGTTGAAATAACCAAAAACACCCAATTGAGTCCCATCAACCAAAGGCTAGTTGATAGTGGTTTATTAGAAGCCGCTGCCTGTCCTAATGCAATTCCATACCCAGAACTTGTCCTCAAATGTGCAAACCATTATGAACCTGTTTCAAGATGCATTAAGAAAGCCTCGAGGGAAGTTGTTGTCAAAATCAACAGAACCAGTGTCAATTCCGCTCTCTGGATCCCTCATAAAGAACTCTATGAGCCATGGACGTTCGAAGAAGCTGAACACTTGTATGCTGCAAAAAAAACTAGCTACGACACTAAGATTGCTCAACCCTAGCTCTTAAAGCCTGCAGAGGGAGGTTCTAGGTTCTAGGTTAAGGGACATGAACATGCTTTCCACTGGGAGTCTTGGATGTACTTCTTCATATAGAAGATAGTTGAAGGTGTCAAATTCATTGATTGGTCAAACCTAATGGCACAGAACTTGCATAAGGGCTTGATAGATGTTACCAACTCTAGTCCATTTTTCTTGTCCTCTTATCTAATTTACACCCTAGTGGCATCTAAAGATTGGGACTATCTTCCACATATACCTTGGGTAGATGACATGCCTATCTACCAATATTATAGAGTTCTCTAGGAAGACATAACATGCAAAGAATTTAAGAAGGTCAATGATGTTTTTTTGGGGAAATTGGTGTTTGAACTACGAGGTTGAGAAAATGATAGGATGTCAGAAGAAGCCATGCAAGTTGTGCAAATTTATGATTGTTATTTCATTCAATTTCCCAGATTTACATATATCAGAGTTGGTGGTTTTCCTGGTGAACCTTTGAAATTACCACGCTATTGTTTAGATTCTATAGTATTGTTAGAGATGTGTAGGTAGTTTGCTTCTCTTGTTGAGTCCTTTCAAATTTCCAAAAAATCCTCTTCAGTATTCTTCCCAATTGAAATTGGACATTATAGATGCCCCAGTTTGAAAGAAGCCATAATGTCAGCCAAGTCATTAACCCACTTATGTCTTAAGTCTTTCACCTCTCAGTTAGATTTTGACTACATTGGCTTTATTAGAAACAATGTAAAAAATGCGGCCTCTCTCTTTCATTCCCTGCAATTAGAGGATTTCTGGGTGAACTGTCATAATGAATTTGAAGTGAGGAAGAGGCTATGGTCACCCTTGACCATTAAGCAGGTCATCATGTTTAATGTGGAGAAAGATACCTATGGGCTAAAAGATGATGATTTTGAAGATGTACTTGATCAATTTTACATGGACCAGATTGAATGCATGCCTATCCCTAAGATTGATTGGGAGAAAAGGGAAGAAAATGATGTATATGCCTGTACTAAAGATGTAATAGTTAGAAATGCCAAATGGATAAAATCAAAGGCAACGGCTACTCCAAGCTTTTCTGAGAAGTCTTCAAGAAGCAGAGATAAAAAGATTGCCCATAAGCAAACTAATCAAAGTGTCCTTGATCTTGTTGTAGGTCCACTTGAAGTTGAACTTGAAGCAGTTCCAGAAACACTTCAACTTCAAGTTCAAGAAGAAACTCTAAAAGGAAGGAGAGTAACCCGCTTAAGCATGAAGAAGGGATTAGCTGTCAAAAGTAAGAACACCATAACCATGGACTTGGAGACAGAAGAAGATCTACCTATGGCAAATAATGTACCTGAATCCCAGAATGTTCCAATGGCTATCGAGAATCAGAAAAGTAATCTCCCCTTAGTTAAATGTTCCCCTGCTACCATAAAGGATCAAACTACTCCTAAATGGCTGGAGACATCAATGGAGAAGAAGAGAAGTATAGTCCCAATATCTATGCCTATTGACGATTTGGTTAGTAAGTGCCTTAGTAAGGCACCCAAAGTAAAACAAGCAAGGATCAAAGCAAGAATCAATTTTGACAAAAGTTCAGGTTGATGGGCAATAGAGATAGCTACACCACCTGATGGAAGCTCTCATGATTCTGTAGTGCCTCAAGATTTCCAAATAACAAAAGTTGATTTGGGAAAAGGAAATCATGAAGTAGATATGGAATTCTTTGAAGTTTCTAACAAAAAGATCGCACACAGAGTATGGAAAGATGGGCAAGATAAGCAAGAAATGAAGGAAACAATAAAGAATATGGTGCAGTACATTAACCCTATCTTGCATCCTAAAGAAAAGCCAATCCATGAGATGTCAACCATTATTGATGTATCCTCCGCGACCAATCAACAATCATTGGAGAATCTGCATAAGTGTAAAGTAGTAGCCAAGGTAGGAGGTGAATGGGTCCAAGATGTTCTGCTTAACATTGTAAAACACATTGGACATTTAGATCATGCTTCAAAGGAGATATCAAACATTTTCAAAAAAGTGGAGGTAAGTAATGAAGGATACAAAAAGGAGAGGAATAATTGGGAAAAAGTGGTAATATTGCTAGAGGATGTGCAAGAATTCAGTTTGCAAAAATTTCAAGCCAAATGCCTTGTAGCTGGTCTTGATGAA
This sequence comes from Cupressus sempervirens, assembly GCA_028749045.1. Classification (NCBI taxonomy): domain Eukaryota; kingdom Viridiplantae; phylum Streptophyta; class Pinopsida; order Cupressales; family Cupressaceae; genus Cupressus; species Cupressus sempervirens. Next base: position 918,972,983 of record CM053785.1, read on the forward strand.
ATATTCATGTACATCATCAAAGATTGCATTGAATGGTGGAATGAAGCACTGGCACAAGGGGTATCTGAAATCAAAGAAGCATTACAAGAACTTAAGGTTATACATCAGATTATTCAAAATGACCTTAAGTGGTTTGTAAAATAGTTCATGGAAAGAGAAGATGACTCTGTTGCCCAATCAGATGAGATAATCAAAGAAGTCCACAAGAATTTTCAAGAATGGTCGGACATGAAGACACTATCTAAGCAGGATTTCTCCAACGTGGCACACACTGAAGCCATGTTGATTATCAATCTGAAGCACTTGGAAATGCACGAGGAAAAGGCTGCTGAACTGAAGAAGATGAAAGAAATTTGGAAGCAATGGCTCGCCTACATTGGTCTTCCACATCAATATGTTATTTCCATATTTTCAACTGCCTATGAAACATGGAAGATGGCGAAAGGTGTGGTTGATGGATACATCGCAACCTGATCAAGAGTTGCTTAGCTACAGTTTCTTTGTCATTTTGTTTTCTTGCAATTTTAGTTATCAGTTATTTCAAAAAGATAATTAACTCCTGGTGGGGTAATTTTGGCTTGAGTCTAGCTCCATGCCTATAAATTTAATAGTTAGTATTGTTTAAGGGGTTAGAATTTCTCCAGCAGACTGATAGATAGAACTACTTTTGTTTATAGTTTTATTTCTAGTTTAGAAGTAACATTTCAGAATTTCAGCAGATACATGAAACTCTACAGTTTGATTTTGGGTTAAAAGATTTGTAAGTGGATACTATTATCTGCTTAATTTTTTGTATTTCTATAGATACTATTTAAGCTTTTGGCTGCACTTGTTATTAATTTTGAAATTGTCAACTCTGAATTTGGAAATTTTGTGAGAAATTGGTTTATGAAATTTGCCTACTCGATGATTTAATTTTCAGTTATGTGGATCATTTTGATAATTAAAATCGAGTGGTTCTTTTTCATTAAAGTTTGTTTCATATTGATGAGATGAAATATGTTGTTTCAACACCTCCAATAGATTACATTCTTGGAAAGTTATTTTGTTAAATTTATTTGGTTAAAACTTTCACTGCAATAAAGGTAGCTACACCTGTTTCTATTGAAGAAATTTTAAGCAGAGAATTCCTAAGTTCCTCGGATAGAAATTCATTTGTTAGTTTACAATTCTTTTCTCTATTTTGATATATGAACATTTATGGGAAAAATTGTTCACTAACAATTTTTGGCAACTCCACTGGGGAATGATAAAATGGTGTTACCGCATCATGAAGTTTTCCCAGTACTTCAACCAGGTTTAGGGTTTGATAACACACAAGAAGATATCATTTCTGACTTAAGTGCACAAGCCTTGAAACTTAGAACAAGCCTAGAGAAATTTACACAAGTTAATCAAGTGCTTGAAAGGGAAGAAGAAAGGGCCGAACTCATTAGGGGTGTACCTATTGCTAATGAAGAAGCAATAGTGGATAGACTGGTCCCAAGGCCATTCTGAGTATTGCATAATTATCTATATAGTGATAAGATGGCTAGCAAAAGGTATACTAGAAGTGAAGAAAGGAAGGGGTTCATAGATGAGTCTTATGAGTTTGTAAAAAACCTCAATTTTGCCCCTGATCTCTCCCAGAAGAGAAAGAAGTCTGTTAAGAGTAAAAGTAGGCCAACTTCTCCTAGGAAATCTACCCCTATAGCTGCAAACCTTCAAGCCTTAATTCTACCAGGGACATTAATACCTTCTCATTTAAACATCCAGCCTTTGAACCTCATTTTCTCGAGGATGGCTACTAACCCTTGGGGTGCACAAGTGGGCCCTTTGGCTCTTGGAGGTAATCTACATCCACTTCCTAAAGGTGCTAGAGATGTGTTGCCCAAATTTTATGGTGATGGAAAGAAATCAACTGATGAGCACCTTAATGCCTTTAATACCTCATGTGCTATCCTTGTTGTGGCACATGAAGATGTAGCTGTGAGATTATTTGTGCAGACTCTGATTGATGATGTGGTAGACTGGTTTCATCATCTACCTCAAGGTTCTATTACTGACTGGAATCATATGCATACCACTTTCAAAGATAGATTTAAGTCCTCTGATGATGAACATACTTTGTTACTTCAACTAACTCAATTGAAAAAGGAGGTACAGGAGCCCATGAGAGATTTTGTAGCAAAATTCAATAAGATAATTCATAAAATTCTTGCTACCAAGAGACCCAATGATGAAAACCATAAAGGATTCTTTGTTAATGCAATGCCTCCGGACATCAATTTTCATTTGAGGAGAAACAGAGTAGTAGATGTTGAGGCAGCTCAGAGACTAGCCATTGAACTAGAAGATGATCTTTTAGCTGCAGGAAAATGGAAGAAAGAAATGCAAGGTTCTAAAACTCAATCACCTTCCTCAGAAAAATCAAACCCATTGGTTCAAAATATAATCAATGATGTGATGACTCTCAAGAAACAACTTCCTAAAATGAACACTCCATACCAAGATATCCCAAGAAAATATCCAGGCCAAAGTAGTTTTCAGGGAAAGCAACTTACTTTACCCTCAAGTCAACAAAGATTATAGATTGAAGCTCCACCTAGCAAAAACAACATGTGTGTTTTTCATCTCACCAATGATCATGAAGGAACTTCCTGCCTTGAAAATATTAGATATCAACAGCTTGAAGTAGAAAAAGTGGCTTCCACTAATGTAATAATAGAAGAAGAATCTTTTGAGGAACCTGGTGACTTTGTAAATTATTACCTTGAGTATGAATCTGATTCTGACAGAGGTAATGACATCTTATTAACCTTAGAAGAGGCTTCCTATTTAGTCTTGACCCGAGGGCAAAGGACTGGAGTGGCTGAAACTCATGATAAGAATAAATCAAATCTTACACTAGCCAAGGATCAAAGGGAGAAAAGAGAAAGCGAAGGTAAGTCATCACCTACTGTAACAACTATTCCTCAAATCCTAAAGAAGGTTGCTGGTTCAGATTCCACATTTGACATTGTTGAGTTTTGTAAGACATCAAGGATACAAATTTCTCCTGCAAAATATTTAAGAATGAATCCTGGTGAACTTAATAAGCTGATTGAATATGTTAATCAGTCGTCTCATGACAAAGCAACCAAACAGATCCATGACTTCAAAGTATTAGAAGGCAACAAAATAGTTGCTCAACAAAAGGAGGAATCCTCAAAAGGTAAGAAAACAGAAACACAAAAATCTCATAGACAGGAAGAGGTAGTTCAACTAGACCCCATCAGTCCTGAACCTTCTTATAACCACAAGCCTGATCCATTTTATGTTTCTCTTTTTCTACATGGCTTTAAGTTGAGTAACTGCATTATAGATTCAGGGGCTTCTGATAACATAATGCTAGCAGCAGTAGCAAAAGCTTTAGACCTTCCTTTAACCAAACCATTTGGCAAATGTTATTCCATGGATTCAAAACAGGTACCCTTGGTGGGTTAGATAAAAGATGCCCAAGTGGCATTAGCGGCTTACCCTGAGAAAAGAACTAAACTCACCATTTTGGTAGTAGATATCCCCACAAGCTATGGTATGTTTCTTAGTTGGACTTTCTATCGAGACCTAGGAGGGGAAGTTAAGATGGATTGGTCTCAAGCTATGGTACCTATTGGGAAAGAGAAAGTAACCCTATTACCTGAAACAAAATCCAAATATATAGTCTTCCCATCTGATGACCCCAAATCTCAAATCCTTTATCAAGAGACAGATTTTGCTAACTATTTAATTTTGTCTGAAGATGAGAAAATAGGTGAGAAGCCGTTGGGCAAAGATTTGCTATGGACTCTCGAGTTTGATGGAAGTTTTTGTTCGAATGGATCTAGAGCTGGTGTAGTTCTCATATCCCTTGATGATCAAAAATTCCCTTTTTCTTATAAGCTCGCCTTTGAAGATACTAACAATACAGCCGAGTATGAGGCCCTACTTCTAGGCATAGAAGAAGCAAAAAGATTGAACATCAAGTTATTAAAAGCGAGGGGACATGCCGAGTTGATAGTGAAACAAGTTAAAGGCATATTTTTAGTCAAAAATCCGAGGTTCAAGAATTATTGAAATCGAGTATGGGATGAAATCGAAGATTTAGATGCTTTTGGAATTGAAGCAATTCCCTAAGAACTGAATGATAGGGCAGACTCTTTGGCAGTATCAGCTTCTTTGTTAATTCCCCATTCTGATTTCATGAACAAGAAATATTTAGTGGAAATCATTCATAGACCAAGTGTCCTTGATAATAATAACTCTTGGAAAGTATTTAAAAATGATGCTCATATTAATGCTTTCTTGTAGAATTTTGAGAAGTTCTCTATGAACTATTTTGAAGGTTCAGATGTGGAATGCAGAGAATTTTGTCCCGATCCACCTGATGAAAGTGATGTGTTATAATTAAAAGGGAATGTTATACCTAAAGGTTTAGTCAAACTTGAAAATCTTTTTGATAGGAAAGATACCTTCCTAGCTCAGGATTTAACATCTAGAGAAGATCCAAATGCTAATTATGAGAAGGTGAATCTAGGTGATAAGCATAATCCCAAAATCATTACTCTAGGAACCTATTGTGGTGAAAGTGAGAAAGCTAGATTTATAAAGCTCCTATCAAAATATATAGATATCTTTGCTTGGTCTTATGATGATTTGAAGACTTTTAGAAATGGTAAATACAAGCACCATATTACTCTGAAACCAGGAACTTCTCCTTTTAGGCAAAAATTGAGAACGTATAATCCAAAGGTTTCTGATGCAATATTCAGAGAAATAGACAAGATGCTTAAATCTCACATTATTTTCCCAATCCATCATCCCACATGGGTGGAAAACATAGTGCCAGTTAGAAAGAAAAATGGAGAAATAAAGATTTGTGTTGATTTCAGAAACCTTAATCAAGCAAGTTTGAAAGATAACTTTGCTTTACCAATAATGGATCAAATCCTTCAAACAGTTGCTGGTTCAGAAATGATGTCCTTCCTAGATGGCTTCTTAGGTTACAATCAAATAGAAGTTGCTGAAGAAGATCAACACAAAACAACGTTTGCAACACCATGGGGAACCTTTGCTTACAAAAGAATGCCTTTTGGCTTAATAAATGCTGGTGCCACTTTCCAATGAGCTATGAGTTCAACCTTTGGTAACTTATTGGATAGATGTATCATAGTATACCTTGATGATATGACAGTGTTTTCTAGGAGATAGAAGAAACACCTAAAAGACTTGAGGAAAGTGCTCCAGAAATGTAGAGACCACAAAATTTCATTAAACCCCAAGAAATCAATTTTTGCTATAACTGAAGGGAAGTTACTTGGACACATGGTTTCAAAAGAAGGAATCAAAATTGACCCAGAGAGAGTGAAAGCCATTCAGCAATTATGCCTCCCTGTCAATAGAAATGGTGTCAAATCCTTCTTCGGACAGATCAATTTCCTGAGAAAATTCATGCTGAATTTTGCAAAAGTTGTTCAACCTATGGCTAAGTTACTTAGTAAGAAAAAAAGTTTCAAATGGGATGAACCAGCATCAAAAGCATTCAAAGAGGTAAAAGAAGCTATTGCTAAAGCTCCATCCTTATTTCATTCTGATTTCAAAAAGGACTTTATAATGTATTGTTATGCATCTAAGCATACCATGTCTGACATTTTGCTTCAAAAGAATGACCAAGGGGAAGAGATGCCTATCTCTATTATGACTGTACCTCTGAAGAAACATGAGCTCAACTATTCTCTATCTGAAAAACAAGCTTTTTCTATTGTAAAAGTAGTACAGTATTTTAGGTACTATATTTTGCACTCTCATTCTATAGTGTATGTACCATCCACTGCTGTCAAGAGTATTCTCATGCAATAAGATGTGCCAGTCAACAATTGAGAAAGGTGGGTAGAAAAAGTCCAAGAATTTGACTTAGACATCCGACCAACTAAATTGATCTGAGTGCAAGGTTTGTGTAAGCTCATTGCAGAAAGTGAGAAAGAAGAATTGTATCCTACTTGCTGGTTTGTAGGTTTTAAAGATGAATGGTATTCAGATATTGCTTATTTCCTGACATACAGAAGATGTCCTGATCATCTGAAAGGGAAAGACTGGCATACCCTGCAACTCAGAGTAGATAAGTTTGTTATAATTGATGATATCTTATACAAAAGAAGCCTAGATGGTATGTTTTTGAGATGTGTTGATACCTATCAGCAGGATAAGTTATTGAGAACCTTCCATGATGGAGCCTGCAAGGGTCATTTTTCATCAACAGTGATAGCATTTAAAATCCTGAGAAGTGGTTACTATTGGCCAGGTATGTTTAAGGCTGCTTACCATTGGGTTAGAAATTGTGAAAAGTGTCAATTGTTTACTGGGAAACCACAGTTAGCTGCTCTACCTTTGAAACCAATAATCGTAGAAGAACCATTTCAACAGTGGGGGTTGGATTTTATAGGACCCATTAATCTAGTTTCAAGTGTGGGACATGCACACATACTCACTGCTATAGATTATTTTACTAAGTGGGTAGAAGCAATTCCTGTTAAAGTAACAACCTCGCAAGAAGTGTGCAGATTCTTGACAGAAAACATTTTGACCCATTTTGGTACTCCAAGTAAAATAGTGACAGATAATGCACAAAATTTTTCATCTAGGGAAATTCAATTGTATTGCTATGATCATGGTGTCCAATTGTCTCACTCTTCAAATTACTTCCCTCAAGGAAATGGGTAGGCAAAATCCATGAATAAAAACTTAGTTAATATTATGAAAAAATTGGTGGATGAAAAAGGAAGGGATTGGCACAAAAGATTGTATGAAGCATGTGGGCCAACAGAACTTCTCCCAAAAGAGCCATAGGTATGACACCTTTTGAGTTGGTATACAGAGTTGAAGCACAATTATCTTTGCCTTTAGAATTGGCTACATTGAATTTGCAAAAAGCAATTGAAGATGAAGTGTTTCAATCTTCCATCGAGAAAAAAATATTGTACCTCCAAAGAATTGAGGAAGAAAGAAGGGAGTTAGTTGATCACATCACCCACCATTAGGCAAGAGTTAAAAGGATCTTCGATCAAAATATAAGGCCTCAAAAATTCATGAAAGGAGATCAAGTACTGTTACGGGATAAGAGGAGGGAACCCAAAGGAGCTCATTCTAAATTTGATAGTTTATGGAAAGGCCCATTTGTAATATCTAAAGAACTAGGTTCCAATGCCTTCAAGCTATAGAATCTTAATGGAGATGAACTTCCCCTATCTTTCAATGGACAGGATCTCAAGCTGTACCATTTTTGAGTTTGTTTCTTGCCTCATTGTAAATACCACCCTTTTGGCTTTTCTTTCCTTTCTTGTTTCATTCTGTGTGTTGTGTCATTGTCTTTTGAGTCGGTCTGTAGTCCTAAGTCCCTGGGTTCATCCATGATCCTTTTAGTCTCATGCCCCAACAGGAGCCGATTGTTAGAGCTTATCATTTTTGTCGCATCCTAGCATGTTTCGGTCCCAAGTCTTTTCGTTGAAGTTGAACTTGAAGTTATAGTTTACTTCAACTTTAGGTTCAAGGTCTCATTAGCCTACCATGTGATAAGCGCACTTTGTTTTCTTGAGTCAACCTTTGTAAACTTGGAGTCAAAGATGAAGCTGAAGCTCGATCATGCAAAACTTCAACTTCAAGTTCAGTGTTGGCTTTGCCCACTAACAATTTTTGTATGCAGATCAAATATTTTCAAGCCATTCAAAGGTGGGTCCCATCATAATATTTTCCCAAAGCATCTGAAGTCATAAGCGAAGAAATTTAAGCTAGTATGTGTTTGGGTCAGGCAAGATTTGATGGAGTATTAACAATGCCATTTCATGATTACTTGTTATGGGAAAACACGTGCGGATTTAATGGGGTATTTAAAATAGAACACTCATGGTGCCTTTTCGAATGAATGTCACATGAATGAGTAATTATGACATTTACTTGCTAAATCTTTCTCGTGATCCTCTATGCAAATCATTCCTTAAATACATGCATTTTACCCTTTTCCACTCATCTCATCTTCTCTAGAGAAATCTCGGCGCTTTTGGATAAGAAAGGCAAATTTTGGGCTGTGTCTTTGCCAAACTGTAAGTGCATCTCCATTCCCCTTTGCATTTTGATTGTGCTTTGCTTTGTTTTGAAAGTATTTCAAGTTGTGTCCTGTAGACTTGTTTTTTATAGCGATCATGACACTTTTTCAGCCAAAAATGCCCAAGTTAGAGAAGCTACCATTGCTCAGTTCCTTGCCCAAAATTTGTGATACATTTTTGGTTAATAAAAATTTATCTGAGGTTGTTGAAAGAACCAAAAACACCCAGTCAAGTCCCATCTACCAAAGGCTAGTTGATAGTGGCTTATTAGAAGCCACCACCTTTCTCATTGCAATTCCATACCTAGAACTCGTCCTCGAATGTGCAAACCATTATGACCCTATTTCAAGATGCATTAAGAAAGCCTCGGGGGAAGTTTTCAAAATCAATAGAACTAGTGTCAATTTCACCCTCAAGATCCCTCATAAAGAACCCTACAAGCCATGGACATTTGAAGAAGCTGAGCACTTGTATGTTGCAAACAAAAATAGCTACGACACTAAGATTGCTCAGTCCTAGCTCTTGAAGCCTGTAGAGGGAGGTTCTAGGTTACCTAAACCATTGACCATCGAGCATTTCATCAAGGAAATTGCAGACATTGTACTCCTGTTGAATATAATTAAGGGAAATGAACATGCTTTCCACTGGGAGTCTTGGATGTACTTCTTCATACAGAAGATAGTTGAAGGTGTCAAATTCATTGATTGGTCAGACCTAATGGCAGAGAACTTGCATAAGGGCTTGATAGATGTTACCAACTGTGGTCCATTTTTCTTGTCCTCTTATCTAATTTACACCCTAGTGGCATCTAAAGATTGGGACTATCTTTTGCATATACCTTGGGTGGATGACATGCCTATCTACCAATATTACAGAGTTCTCCAGGAAGACATAGCATGCAAAGAATTGAAGAAGGTCAATGATGTTTTTTTGGGGAAATTTGTGTTTGAACTATGAGGTCGAGAAACTGATAGGATGTCAGAAGAAGCCATGCAAGTTGTGCAAATTTATGGTTGTTCTTTCATTCAATTTCCCAGATTTACATATATCAGAGTGGGTGGTTTTCCTAGTGAACCTTTGAAATTACCATGCTATTGTTTAGATTCTATAGTGTTGTTAGAGATGTGTAGGTAGTTTGCTTCTCTTGTTGAGTCCTTTCAAATTTCCAAAAAATCCTCTTTAGTATTCTTCCCAATTGAAATTGGACATTATAGATGCCCTAGTTTGAAAGAAGCCATATTGTTAGCCAAATCATTAACCCACTTATGTCTTAAGTCTTTCACCTCTCGGTTAGATTTTGAATACACCAGCTTTATTAGAAATAATGTCAAAAATGTGGCCTCTCTCTTTCATTCCCCGCAATTAGAGGATTTTTGGGCAAACTGTCATAATGAATTTGAAGTGAGGAAGAGGCTATAATTCATGCTTGACCATTAAGCATGTCATCATGTTTAATGTGGAGTTAGATACCTATGGGCTAAAAGATGATGATTCTGAAGATGTACTTGATCAATTTTACATGGACTAGATTGAATGCATGCCTATCCCTAAGATCGATTAGAAGAAAAGGGAAGAAAATGATGTATATGCCCGTACCAAAGATACAATAGTTAGAACTGCCAAATGGATAAAATCAAAGGCATCGGCTACTCTAAGCTTTTCTGAGAAGTCTTCAAGAAGAAAAGATAAAAAGAATACCCATAAGAAAACTAATCAAAGTGTCCCTGATTCTATTGCAGGTCCACTTGAAGTTGAACTTGAAGCAGTTTTGAAAACACTTCAACTTCAAGTTCAAGAAGAAACTCCAAAAAGAAGGAGAGTAACTTGCTCAAGCACGAAGAAGGAATTAGCTATCAAAAGTAAGAACACCATAATTGTGGACTTGGAGACAACAAAAGACCTACCTATGGCGGATAATGTACCTGAATCCCAGAATGTTCCAATGGCTACCGAGAATCAAGAAATTAATCACCCCTTAGTTAAATGTTCCCCTGCTACCATAAAGGATCAAACTACTCCTAAATGGTTGGAGACATCAATGGAGAAGAAGAGAAGTATAGTCCCAATATCTATGCCTATTGACGATCTAGTCAGTAAGTTCCTTGGTAAGGCACCCAAAGTAAAAAAAGAAAGGACCGAAGCAAGAATCAATTTTGACAAAAGTTCAGGTCGATGGGCAGCACAGATAGCTACATCACTTGATGGAAGCTCTCATGATTATGTAGTGCCTCAAGATTTCTAAATAACAAAAGTTGATTTGGGAAAAAGAAACTGTGAAGTAGATATGGAATTCTTTGAAGTTTCTAACAAAAAGATCATGCACAGAGTATGGAAAGATGGGCAAGATAAGCAAGAAATAAAGGAAACAATAAAGAATATGGGGTAGTACATTAATGCTATCTTGCATCCTAAAGCAAAGCCAATTCGTGAGATGTCAACCATTATTGATGTATCCTTCGTGACCAATCAACAATCATTAGAGAATCTACATAAGTGGAAAGCAGTAGCCAAGGTAGCAGGTGAATGGGTCCAAGATGTTCTACTTAACACCGTAAAACACATTGGACATTTAGATCATGCTTCAAAGGAGATATCAAACATTGTCAAAAAAGTGGAGGTAAGTAATGAAGGATACGAAAAGGAGAGGAATTACTGGGCAAAAGTGGTAATATCGCTAGAGGATGTGCAAAAATTCAGTTTGCAAAAATTTCAAGTTGAATTCCCTATAGCTAGTCTTGATGAAAATGTCCTATACATCATCAAAGATTGCATTGAATGGCAGAGTGAAGCACTGGCACAAGGGGTATCTAAAATCAAAGAAGCATTACAAGAACTTAAGGTTATACATCAGATTATTCAAAATGACCTTAAGTGGTTTGTAAAAAAGTTCATGGAAAGAGAAGATGACTTTGTTGCCCAATCAGACAAGATAATCAAAGAAGTCGAAAAGAAGTTTCAAGAATGGTAGGACAAGAAGACACCATCTAAGCAAGATTTCTCTAATGCGGCGCACACGAAGACATGTTGATTATCAATCTGAAGCACTTGGAAATGCACAAGGAAAAGGCTGCTAAATTGAAGAAGATGAGAGAAATTTGGAAGCAACAACTTGCCTACATTGGTCTTCCACATCAATCTATTATTTTTTCCTTTTCAACTACCTATGAAATGTGGAAGATGGTGAAAGGTGTGTTTGATGGAGACAACAAAACCTGATCAAGAATTGCTTAGCTACAGTTTCTTTGCCATTTTGTTTTCTTGCAATTTTAGTTATCAGTTATTTCAAAAAGACTATTAACTACTGGCAGGGTAATTTTGGCTTGAGTCTAGCCCCATGCCTATAAATGTAATAGTTAGTATTGTTTAAGGGGTTAGAATTTCTCCAGTAGACCAATAGATAGAACTACTTTTGTTTATGGTTTTATTTCCAGTTTAGAGGTAACATTTCAGAATTTTAGTAGATACATGAAAATTTACACTTTGATTTTGGGTTGAAAGCTTTGTAAGTGGATACTATTATCTACTTATTTTTTGGTATTTCTATAGGTACTATTTAAGCTTTTGGCTATGCCTGTTATTGATTTTGAAATTTTCAACTCTGAATTTGGAAATATTGTGAGAAATTGGTTTATGAAATTTGCTTGCTCAATGATTTAATTTTCAGTTATGTGGATCATTTTGATAATTAAAATTGAGTGGTTCTTTTGCATTAAAGTTTGTTTCATATTGATGAGATGAAATAAGTTGTTTCAACACCTCCAACAGATTACATTCTTGGAAAGTTATTTTGTTAAATTTATTTGGTTAAAACATTCATTGCAATAAAGGTAGCTGCACCTATTTCTATTGAAGAAATTTTAAGTAGAGAATTCCTAAGTTCCTCGAATAGGAATTCATTTGTTAGTTTACAATTCTTTTCTCTGTTTTGATATATGAACATTTATGGGAAAAATTGTTCACTAACAAAGCGTATCACCATAACTGGAATGGGTAAAGGAAAAAATATGTTTTGATCTTACACCTAGGGTTATGAGCATTAGATCATAGTATTAAGTATGAAATTTTATCCCAATCTTATGATCTAAAGGTCAAGCATAGCATCATAGGTAAAAATGTGTATGTTTGAAAATGAGTCATGATGATATGCTCAAAGAAGAAACATAAGTGCATTAGTCATGGTGTAAGGGTCATCCAAAGATATGACTAAGGTATTGAGTGTAAGTGTGTAAAAGGTTTTCCATTAAGAATTTTAGTCTCTCGATCTTACATTCCAAAGGGAAGTGTAAGGTCATAATTATGTCTCGAAATTTGTCCAACACTATGATTAAAGGCTAGGTGTAAGGTCATGAGACCCATTCTGATACTTCCCAAAGTTATGGCTAAAGGTGAACATAAGATTGACTATCTATTTTCAAAATGTTATGATGCTACGATGAACGTTTTTAACAATTAAGCATAAGTTCATAGTTAAAAGGTGATAAAACTATCTGATAAGCTAACGAGTGTAAGATTATAAGGTTGTGACAATTAATTTCACAAACTTATGATGAAGAAGAAATCTAGTGCACCATAAGATGGTAACCCTAAAAGAGAAATGTGCATCAAGCGAATTTAAAAAAATATGAAAAAGACAAGGGTTATAACCAAACAAAAAATTTGGCATAAAATAAGAATGCTAAGCTGGATGCTAACATCACCAAATTTTTGAAATGACACTCCAACTATAAAATTTGAATCCTTGTGCATATAGGCATTTAATGAAATAACTAAAGTTGATGGGGTGTGTTCTTACATAAAGACATTCTCTTTAATCGAAAAAACACCAATTTCCAAAGCTAGAATAGATTATTGACTTGCAGAGCACTTGAGTTTTCAAATTGTTGAGATATTTCTTGATAATTTCAAAATCTAGAGTTGTTTATAGAGAAAAAATGTTAGAAACAAGAGGCAAAAAGGCACAATATATAGAAGTGGAGATAGTTTAAGCACCATCTTCAAAAATGTTGATGAGTGGGCTTGGCTCTGGCCAGGATCATCAAATATAATTTTTGCAAATAATCATAGTTTCAATGATCCATAAATATATTGCAGGAATGTGACTTGCCTAGATACAAATGGGTATGAAGCTTAGATACAAATGGGTATGAATTATTTATGCTCTTCTATAGTAATAGATTCAAGAACTCACTAGCCTCGAACCCGTGGAGGAGGAACTTGGTGAAAATTACTTTTCTTGAGGTGTATGTAGATGTGGACCTATTGAAATCCCTAATAACATCATATTATCCTATAAAGAAGTCATTCCACAAGAAGGATGGGAGCATATTTGTACTCTTGATCATGCATCCTTCATTGAGGCTTTTGGACTTGAAGGCAAAATGAGCATGGAGGTGGACATCCAAGACTTCCAAGATAAATTTGAGAGGAAAGTTAAATTTTATATTGGTAGGTTGATGATTCATCAAATTCCATATGAGATGAAATGAGTAGGAAAAATTCCTAAGAAGGTTGATAAGATTCTGTCAGTTGACAAATTCAAAAATTATATACAAAATACAATGTATGGTCTACACAAGGCACTGGAAAGTGATGGATCGGACATGGTGTATGGAGGACCCTACCTTATATCTTTGAACATTCAAGATCCATTCACAAACATTGAATATGACTATGTGAATTACATCATTGAGAAAATGCGAGAACATATATTTGCAACCCAGAGGAGGTAATTTGGAAATTTAAAATTCCATCATTATTCACTATTGTTGCATCTCCTCTTATACAAGAATGTTGGCTACTTTAGTACTGATTTAATTGTTCAGACATCAGACCTTGGTGGAGACTTGCTAGTTCAACTATGTGTTAATCTCAGGTTAGTTTTGACATATGAGTGACAACACACTTAAGTCATTTTGCTAGATAGAACTTAGTTCATACCAAACAAGTAATGTATGTTGAGCATAAGTTTTCAGATAGTGTATGCTGAGCAAGATATATAATATGTATCAAGTAAGTAGTAAGTGTTGAGTCACTCAAGTGTCAAGCAGATAGTTGATGATGAGTTATTTAGAGGCCGAGTTATAACATTGAAGATATAGTGAATGCCGAGTATTACAGACTTCAAGTGCTAAGTAAAATAGTTTTGGACATATTTGTTTGTCACGGTAAAAACTTTTATGTAAACCATTTTTGAGATGACTTAAGGATTTTTTTATGATTCTAGATGATAAGTGTTGATCTTAGATTGATTTTGACATATGACTATCTATACACTTAAGTCTTTCACAAGTTGGAGCTTAATTCATGTCGAACAAGTAATGCATGCTAAGCATATGATGTCAGATAGTGCATGCTGAGTGAGTTACTCAATAAGTGCCAAGTAGTTAGTATGTGTCAAGTCATTTAGATGTTGAGTGACAAAATTGAAGTTTCAATTGATGCCAAGCATCAGGGACTTTTGATGCCGAGTAAAATAGTATTGACATAGTCATTTGTAATGGCACAAACTACTATCTAAACCATTTTGGAGCCAACTTAAGGATTATTTCATGATCCTAGATGATAAGAACAAATCTTAATTGTGAATCCATATGTAGTACATGTAGCCAATTAGTTAAATAGATGAATTGAGCAGCTATATGGATGAATTAAAATCATTGATTCATACCTAACCCTAATTAACCTAGGTCTTATTAAGGAGGAAAAACCCTAAACTTTGTATGAATATGGAAGGAGATGAGAGAGAAGTTTTCATGCACAAATAGGGAATTCATGGTGGCTAAGGAGTTGTGAAGGAGAGATACATTATAGAATAAGTTAGAGGAGAACAAAGGAAAGGAGTTATAGGACATAAGTGATACATTTGATCAGTGAAGATCAAGTAAACATTAGAAAAGAGGTGATCCATTATCTGGTAGTAGAGTGCTAACTACAGGATCATTTCTAAGACATTCTAATAGGTGAATTAGTTAAATCTCTTAACAAAGTAGTCTTAACAAGCTATTGTAAATCCCTTAACATGGTGCTTACTTCATTGTAAGTTGAAGTCCTTTAACCAGGCACACTTCTAATAGGGTGTTGAAATCCTTTAATAGGGTAAGGTCTAACAATATTGTAAGCCTTTAATAGGGTAGACCTTTCATAGGGTAGATCATGTCTCATGATCAAACATCGTAAACTTCATTGGATACACTTTATAACTATAATAGTGAAGATTTGTGGGTGTCATCCTCATCATAGTTTTACCTTCTCATTGGAGGGTTTCTGGGTAATCATGTCTTGTGTCATATGTGTTGAATACTATTTTCTTTCATGCTATGGATGTATATTCTTAATGTGATGTTTTAGTTCACATGCAAATTGTGAGATGGATGTATGGTGAAAGCTTTTATAGTTGAAATTTTGAAGTACTGATTCACCTTGCTCTTAGAGTTCACTTTCCCTATTGTATTTCCAACAATAAGGATGAATCTATTGAGGATCCCTATCTATTATATGAAACTAATTAGTTAAAGGGATATATTAAGCAAAAAAATGGAGAAATCATAATCATTGATTCATACCTAACCCTAAGTCACATAGGTCTTCTTAAGGAAGGTAAACACTAAATAGTGTATGTGTAGAGAGAGAAGTTTGCATGCACAAACAAAGCATTCATGGTGGCTAAGGAGTTATGAATTGAGATATGCATTGCATAATCTATTAGAGGAGAATAGAGGAAAGAAGTTCAAGGAAAGAAGTGATACATCTAATTAGAGAGCATCAAAGATACATGTAAGGAGGTGATCTATTATCTAGCAGTAGAGTGCTAACTGCAAGATCATTGCTGAGACATTCTAATAGATGAATTAGTTAAATCGCTTAATAGAGTAGTTCTAACAAGCTATTTTAAATCCTTTAATAGGGTGGTTACTTTCTTGTAAGTCTAGTTGGTCTTGAAATCTTTTAGCAAGGTAAGATCTAACAACCTTGTAAGCCTTTAACAGGGCATACATTTCCTAAGGTAGATCATAGTTTATGATCAAACATTGTAACCTTCATCAGATACACTTTGCAACTATAATATTGAGGATTTATAGGTGTCATCCCCACCCTAGTTTTACCTTCTCATTGAAGGATTTTTGGGTAACCAAATATCTTGTGTCAGATATGTGTGAAATGTTTACTTGTTTTCATGCTATGGATAAGTATGTTTAATTTGGTATTTCAATTTATATGCAAATTGTGAGATGGATGTGTGATGAATGATTTTATGGTTAAAGTTTTGAAGGACTGATTCACCCCCACTTTTAGAGTTTACTTTCCCTATTTTATTTCTAATAAATGATACCAGAGCCCTGTTCTCTGGAAAGTAAAGCTTTGCAACTTTGAGGAAAGATCTTAAAGATGGAAGTCTACAAGTTGGGAAAAACTATTGAGAATCAGAAGACTAAAATTTAGCTTGCCCTACATCAACTGAATGAAGTAAGAGATGATTTAAAGAGCTCATTAAAGACAAGAAAATATATATCTATTGAGGAGAATGACACACATTACCAAGAGGAAGACACTACTAAATTTTTTGTAGATGAAAACTAAAGTGAATTTGATGCAGTGGTTGCAGATCTAATGGAAAAGAATGGTGCCCTAACTAAAGAGGTTAGAAATCTTAAGATAGAATAAGAAGTATAATCAGTATTTCTATGTGAGGTGACCAAGTAGAAAAAGAAAGATGAGGAATAAAAAGTCATGATTGAAGATGACAAAAGGATTACTGACTAACATATTGGAAGAGAAGGCATCAGAGGTAAATAGGATTGCTCACATGCAACTAGAAATAATGAATCAAATGATGAGTATGAATCATGAAATTAATAGAAAGGATATTGAGATCACAACCCTAAAATTACAGAATGAACAACCAAGAAATGATTTAAAAAGAGAAAAAGAATTTGTTGAAAGTTTCAACAAACCTAGTGAAGCCATCAAGTGTTTTGAGAAACTGATGAGATCTCCTAGATCTAATGATGATACTACTGAATTGGGATACACCAACACTAAAGAAGGAGAATCATCTAAAAGTGGTGAACAAAGAAACAAAAAAAGTAGGAAACAAAAACCTACTTGTCATAATTTTGGTAAGATAGGTCATACAAAAAATGTTTTCCGGAGTAACAATGCAAATTAGAACCCTAAGAAGAAATTCATGGGTAACTATCATAAGTGCAACAATCAAGGACATCAAGCACATGAATTTAAGACCAAGAAATCAATCACAAAGAGATTTGAAGGTCACTACTACAGCTATAACAAGTATGGAAATAGAGTATATGAGTGCAAATCCAAGCCTAATTGGTCATCAAACAAGCAAGCTAAGGTAGGCCATACTAATAGATCTAATGGAAATATAACATGGATTAACTGAGAGGGGAGGGGTGAATTAGTTACCAATAAAATAAATCCTAAATCCTTTAGATGTCAATACATAACATAAACTTCACTAAAAATAATGATTCTCAATTAATACATAGGCACTCGATTTACACTAGTAAATGTTATAACTCGACAAATGCAAATCTAAAGATATTATCTATGATTAGCCTTATTTAACTTATTTGTATATACATAAAAGAAATAGCATGAATACAAGTGACATCAAGATTTAATGTGGAAACCCAATTTAGAAAAAACAACCAATTGCAACTAGTTACTAATTTTCACTCTTCTAAAGTGATCCTTATTAGGAGCTAGCTTTGTTAAAGGTTACAAAACACACTATTAGGTGTAACCTAGTTAGAGGATTTAATCACCCTATTAGGAGTGGGCTTGTTATAGGTATTTAGACACTTCAATCTAGAAATGCCACCCTGTTAGAGGATTTACAAATAGTTGTTAAGCCAACTCTGTTAAGAGACTTAGATCATTGTTACAATGGCTAGAGAGTAATAATGAGATGACATGGTTTATGTTGCAACTAAATTTTTGATTACAAATCTCAATTTTGGATATAGACTTGATCTTTTTTGATTGATTGTATCTTTGCAACTCAACAAGGATATTTTTCTTATCCTTCTAATTCACCTATTTCACATATTAAATCCTCAACTTGACCTTATACTTATATCTTACACATTATCAAGTCAGCTTGAATACATCTTAGAATACTTAATATTCATCTCCTTAGTTGGCTAGAACCAACAAACAAATCAATTGAACCCAATATTCCAAAACAAGAAAATCCTTCGTTAGCCAACCCTGCTCAGTAGACACTAACTCTAAAATGATTTTCTTGTATTAACCAAGTGAACTCAATTAACACTACATATTCAAAAATTTTCTATGGTAACTAAGTGAGCTCAGTTAACATTAGTTCCATCCAAATTTTCCTTCATTAACTGAGTGAGCTCGGTTAACACTCAACTTCTATGATCTTCTCTTTGTCACCCGAGTGAACTCAGTAGACACTATCTTCTAAATTAGACAAACTCTAGAATACTCAGTAGACACAAGAAACCACCTTCACCTGAATGAGCTCAGCATACATTGACTAGCAATGATATGACATTTTTTGTAACATCTACATAATTAACCAATTATTTTCAACAAGATCCTACAATTGGGATTAAAATACAAGGCATAATTGCCACTATTGTCAAGAGTATGGACATGTTGCTGGGAATTGTGTTAGAACACATTGTATGCAAGAAAACCTGACTTATTGGGAGCAAGAGTAAAAAAGAACATGTTAGTTGTACATGTATATCAAATATTCAAAACAAAATAAAACATAACTAATATTATGTTTGAGTTTTGCAACTCAAGGCAACCAAAAGACAAAGTCCTCATGCAACCTAAAACAACTCAACAAAGGCACCCATGAGAGGCCCTGTTGGTGTGCTTTGGATTGGAGGAATGTGGTGTGCTTTCCCAAAGCACAAATATGAGAATCCCTTGATATGCAATGTAATATAATAATGACAATATGCTAAAATGAGTGGAGAATGCTTCAAACAATGGCTATGGAAGCAACCATGCTTAAGAGCATTCAAAGGATATGGAGGTGGATGCAAGAAAGAAACTAAGCTAAACAATGCAAATGAAATGAAATCTATCAAATACAAAGGATTAGTAACAATGCAACTATGAAAATCACTAAAAAGCTCTAATACCAAACTAGCATGATAACAATGCATATGAGGGAGATGGAAAATGCTTCAGACAAGGGCTCTATTTACAGGCTTTAGAGAGGCCTTAGTGAGGTGGAATTTACATGGTATCCACATAGGTACCACAAGGGAGACATGTAGGCAAGTCATGCAAGTGGTCAACATTCAAAGTTTTCTCACACGTGTGAGAAAACTTGAAGAAAAGAGTGGGGGACAAAGGTGTAAGACGTGTGAGAAGTGTGAGGGGTGTGGGAAGTGTGAGGATTCCTCACACATGTGTCAGCACACACTTAAGAATTAAAAGGGGTTTAACAAGGTGTTTAGGATAAATAAGTGAGATTAAGTAGTGGGTAGGCTTAGAAGGATGAAAGTGATGGTTGTAGACTAGGTTTTAGGGTAGGTTTAAGACTAAATTAAATAGGATTTAATTCAATCATAGGTTTAGAGAATTTAATGAAATGGAGGGAAATAAATAAATAAGATTTATTTAAAAGAAGATTTATGGAGGATCATGCATTAAATAAATTTAACACATTAGGGATGAAAATATTTAAATTAAATTTAAATACATTAGGAAAGTGAATCTATTTAATTAAATAAGTAGAAGATTATGAAAACTATAACTAATTAATAAATAATTAATTATAATGTCAAGGGAAATATTAAATAAATTAATATAGTGTTTAGCATAATTTTAAGTGTCTACATTTTGCCC
The DNA here is from genome assembly GCA_028749045.1 of Cupressus sempervirens. Lineage (NCBI taxonomy): Eukaryota > Viridiplantae > Streptophyta > Pinopsida > Cupressales > Cupressaceae > Cupressus > Cupressus sempervirens. The sequence goes on from CM053785.1 coordinate 918,992,938, forward strand.
CTCTTTGATGTGATGTTGGGATGACATTATATCAAAGAAAAAAAATTATAGGTTGCCCCAGAGAGGATAGAAGTCCTAGAAGTGACGATAGAGGAGGGTGCCCTCTCATGAAAATAACACAAAAAATAAAATTTGGGCAATTTTTGTGAAAATATCTTTGGAAGAAATGAAATAGGTAAAAGAGGGAATAAGTGAAAACTTTGCATGACTTGCTAGTGAATAGGGGATTGAAATGGTTCGAAAAAGACATAGGCTCAAAAGGGGGCCTTGGAGGGCCTATATAAGCCTCCAAGGGGCTCAAGGAAGATGCATTTGCACACCTAGAGAGCAGAGAACTAGAGTGAAGGATGGACCCCAATTATAGATTATAGCTTGGTGAGCACATTCAAGAGCACCAGAGACTGGTAGAGATGGGCCCACTGGTGAGTCGACTAACCCATCTTGTCAATTTTTCAATTTTGTAGTCTAGGGTGTATTTATGGCACCTTAAATGGGCCAAAAAATTGATTGGGGTAGAGATGACAGTCTCTGCCCTATCATCTACGTAGACGAAAAAATAGAGACCGTGAGGTTTGTGGAGACAACAAGATCTATCCTGTCGTCTGTGTAAACAACAAAAGGTGAATAGGGAGGTTTGTGGAGATGACATGATACATCCTATCATTTACACAGATGAAAAAAAGGGGGAAACCAAGGGAAAAGATGACAATCTCCATGTCATCATCTCTATAGATGACAAAACAATAGTCGTCAGTGATAAATCAACATCTAAATAGCCACCGAAGATGCCTAAAAGTCATCTCCATAGACTGACATCTGTGCTCTATGCCAATCAATGTCTTTGTAGATCGATGTCTGCACCGATCAAAATCTATGCTAATTGGCATCTGCACTAATTGGGACAAATTGACAGAGAACAAGGGAGGATGCCCCATACTGGGGATGACATAAGGTAAAGGATACTGATGATCTACATGTCTATGCTATAGGAGGAGATGGTGGTATTTTGGTCAACGGAGCATTATTTTCCAACCATGGCTTTAGAGGAGAGACTCATAGAGGAAGAGTGGGGACATGTGAGGCTATGTAGACTAGAGCATGTGCAAAAGTGGCCTAATCTACAAGCATGTTTAGAAAAACTTTCAATGCTAATCGAGCGATGACATACTCCTACATCCAGTTTCCATCTGCCTACTAGAGAGGTGACTGTCAGTTTGCTTGACATGTGAGATTTACTACAAGTACCTATCCACAAGATGTATCCTGAGTATGTGTTAGAGGGCACCGATCCCTTTTTACAGGACTACTTCAAGAGGCAATGACAAAGACTATTGATTCAGTGATCATGGCACACATGGCAAGAGGCACTAGAGCAGAGGTTGTCACTTGTTGTTGTATACCTTGCATTACTTATCTAGATGATGGTGCCAGACCATGTTGGGAATAGTTTTCCCATTATATGGACATGGGTGCTTAGCACCCTACTACAAGATGATGGTGCAATCTACTGCTAGGGCTAGAACATTCTGGCAGAGTTATATCATGATCCTCACATGTGTGCCTATAGATCACAAAGGACCATGGGGCCAAGGTTGACACTACTGATGGTATGGTCATGGGAGCTCATAGGTGTGACATGATATATTACTAGATGAGAGACTATATAGCCTAGGGAGCCATTTGAATTCAGATATCAGCCATTGATTTAGTATACTTCCATAGAGTCTATGGGTTTCTAGCACAGGTGCTTAGATGAGATCATTATGTTTGACTAGATGCCATATGATGGTGGAGTGATGGGGAAACATGTTGGCAACTAGAGGAGGGGATGACATAGAGGATCAGAGGTATCTCCCATATAGGTAGATAGACTACTGGCTCATCAGGTGCTCTATGCATGTTATTATGTGATATATGCCCTCTAGTGTATAAAGATAGTTTGGTAGGGTACAAGATGTAGTCCTATACATGTTTCTATATCTTGTGGTATCCTAGGAGTATGGTAGGTTATGGGGTCATGGGACCAACCTGTGGTTGGTGAGTATTTCTTGGGTAGTAATGTAGCCAATGCCTTGGGTACATGGCTAGGATCAGGTGGAGGCTGGGATGACACAAGCTTATGTATAGTGGTGGACGACATATCAACCAGTTTGATTGATAGTTCATAGAGCACCATCTCTAGTGGAGTAGGCATGAGGAGAGTGGGATGGAGTTGGGGATGGCAGATAGGTAGCAATAATTCCATTGCTAGCATAGGGGGCACAATGGGGTCCACAGAGGCATAGAGCCTATGTGAGGAGAGCACTAGTGCCAACACTAGCACCAGCACTAGCACTAGCACTAGCATCATCACTGACACTAGCATAGGGGCCATAGATACAAGTACCACTAGGTGCACAGGGATAGGGACCAGTAGAGGACATTTATATGGTCAGGGTGGAGTGGAATAGTCTTCATACAAAGGTTGCTTGACTCTATGGTGTGGCATAGGTAGAGAAAGCATGAGCAGATAGTGCTTAGTAGGCCTTGGCAGCCTTATAGGCAGAGGTGTAGGCATATAGGGCTAGAGCCAATAGTGAAAAGGAGGCCTTGGAAGCCTTATAGGAGTGGATTGATGCTAGCAAGTTCATTGATTTTAGGATGGAGGAGGATGTCGATGAGCTTGCAGAGATAGAGACCCTCCAGTGAGAGGTGATTACATTACAGGTAGAGCGAGACACCACCAGGCTTAGTTAGATGAGTACTGTCGATAGCATGACTTGGCTAGGTAGGTAGTATAGCCTAGTGTAGCCATGGTAGTGATGCAAGAGGTGATGGCAGCTTTCCAAGCAGAGACACAGGTGGTATGAGTGGTAGCTTATTACAAGTCCTTATATCATGATGCCATGCTTGTCGATCAACGATAGCCAAATTTTCAAGCAGCCTCAAGCTCATGTACCATAGGAGGTAGTGATAGATCAGAGTAGTCAGTTGGATAACATTGGCCTCCATGAGGGGGTGATACAGGGGGGCAGGGCCCTCATAGCCAGCTTCTTGATTTTTTATAGTGAGCAATTTTGACACATATGTACAAATGTAGTGAGTTTTTAAGGATGCATTTGTACATGATGACACTATATTATACAGACTGTACATAGACATTATTCTTTTGATATATATATATATATATATATATATATATATATATATATATATATATATATATATATATATATATATATATATATGCAATGATTTGATGGCCCTATGTGTGTAGGGATGACTATTTTATGCATGTGATATCTATGATGTGGATATTGACATTGTGATACATGATGTGTGTGATGTTTATGTTGCTTATGATTTATATATGATGCCTAATGTGTGAATGATGTAGGTTCGATGGTGACTATGAGATGCATGCATTGTGTCATTTTACATGTATGGATGTACTATATGTATTGTGAGATGTTTTGATGATGTATATGCCACTAGATATGATTTTTATAATGGATGTATTTAATGAATTAATGTAATGGACTAATGATGCAATCTAATAATGAATAAAATGTCTAATGTAATATGACAATGAATGTATCCTAAAAAAGACACTAATGAATGCAAAGTGAAATGATGAAACCTAAAATTTAAATGAATCTAATGAATGACAATGTATCAAAACTCCTCACTCATAGTAACCAAGTAGCATAGCATAGGAGGGGGAGAATAAACAAGACCCTTGTCTCAAGCATGGTGTAGTGAAACCCTATACTACATGAATCCTAACTACATGATACTGAGGGATTTAGTTGTGTTTATATGGAAGAGCACACCTTAGTTTGATTTGGAAAAAGAGTTTATGCATTATATGCTATAGAAGCATGAATGTCAAGGCTCTTTTGTGTGGTCTAGACACACAAGACCATAAAGACTTTAGGACAATAGGTGTAGTTTTCATAGTCATGATGGAACCAATGTCGTATATGCCATACAGAGGTCTAGGCACACCCAAAGTCTTTTAAGGGATCTTTGGTGGAAAGTGTAGTAACCCATTGCCTCCATTGCACAATGCATAAACATAATCTGAAACTAACACATATGTATTCAAGCCTCAAAAAAAGATCAGACCACAAACAACAAGTGTAGTGAATGTGAGCGATTCAGGTATGACCAAAATATGGAAGATCAAGGCGCACCATAAAAGGCTTCCACTAACACAAAAAATGAAATCAACCAAAAAGAGACCTGATGACCAAGTAGTCATTCAGTCCATTGTTCTTGCCAAGAACCTTAAGGTCTAGGGGTGCATGTCATACTACTATGTATAGGAAGGATTCATCCTATGAAAGTGTGTTTTGTTTGATGTTAGTTAGCGCAAATTGTTTGTTGGCAAGGGCTGTGAAAGGAAAAAACTTCTCAAATCATTAAGTCCCCAAGGTGATTTTTTAAAAGTTCTATTGTGTTCAATGTTGTGGGAAAAGCTCAGTGTAATGGGATTGGAAGAAGCACTCAATAGAAAAATGCATCATAGACTAGAGGTCTTTTGAAAAATAGAAGTGAAGGATCATAGACAAGAGGTCTTTTTATTGGATGCATGAAAAGCGTAAGTTAGATAGGATGCACAAAAAAGGAGATGAAATGGTGGAATGGGGTGAAGTGAGATGAGCCTTATAGATAATGGACCAAAAGACTTTTTTCAGGAACCTTTTTCTTCTTTTTAGTCTTTTCTTCACGAGCATTTTATGATTTTTTTTGGATTTTACTAATTTTTTTGGATTTTTGTGGGACTATATCAATACTATATAGGAATTGCAAGACTCAAGCATAGAACCGCTTGAGATGTTGGATATTTATAGGCTCAGGGAGAGGATCTTCCTCTAGAGTGGCAATTTGATATGCCCTAGAACCATATTTGGCTGTAATGATAAAGAAACCAAGTCAATTAGCTTCAAATTTTCCTTTCTTTTCATAGTTCTTGAGATTCCTTATGTTATGCTGCAAAACTAAGTCACCCACCTCAAATTCCTGTGGCTTGATTTTTTTGTGAAATTGAAGCTCAAGGTGATTTTGATACACAAAGAGGTGGTTTAGGTCATTAAGGTGTCTCTCATTGAGGAGTTGCAGTTCTTGCAAGCAAGCAACCCAATATTCTTCTTTAGACATCAAATTCTTGAGAAAGATTCTAAGGGAAGGGAGCTCAATTTCGATGGATAAGACAAATTTAGAACTATAAGCAAGGGAAAATGGAGTGGCTCTTGTGGGGGTATGGATGGAGGTGTGATAGGCCCAAAGGGTGGGAGCAAGTTGGAGATGCCAACCATGACCAGCTGCATCAACAGTTTTCTTGAGGATTTTCAAAATGGTTTTATTAGTAGCTTTAGCTTGGCCATTGCCTTGGAGGTAGTATTTTGTGGAAAAATTCTAGGTGATTTTGAATTTCCTATACAATGTGGCAACTTCCTAATTTTGAAAAGTCCTCCATTATCAGTCATAATGTCTTGAGGTATACCAAAATGATAGATAATGTAGTTCAAGATCAACTTCAAAATCTATTTTTTGATGGTGTAGGTTTATGGGATAGCCTCAACCCACTTTGTGAAGTACTCAGTGGCAACAATAATATACTTGTGGCCATTTGCAGAATTTGGGTATACTTGACCAAAAAGATCAAATCCCTAGCAAGGAAAGTGCCATGGGGTACTGGTGGGTTGGATTTCTTAGGTAGGGGTATGCATCAAATTGCCATGTTGCTAACAAGGAATAGATCTCTTCACAAAATGATAGGCATCTGCTTCCATAGTAGGCCAATAGTAACCCATTTTGAGGAACTTTTTTGCTAACATAAGGCCACTAGAATGGGCATCAAAAATTTCTTGGTGGATCTTTTGTAACATTGTTCTGGCTTCATTTGAACTGAGGCATTGAAGGAGGGTTCCATTGAAGTGTTTTCGAAAAAGTGTATCACCTAGGATAGTATATCAAGCTGTGCAAAAAATGAGGGTTTTTCTTTGATTTAGGGTGAGGGCTATGGGAATGGTTTTATGATGTAGATAGGCAAAAATATTGACATACCATGGAGACTTAGGACCGATAATATCACACACCAAATCTAAATCAATTTTCTCATAAGCAGGAGTAAAAATATTCTCAACAAGAAACTCACATTAGGACTATATTTAGGCATGTGAATCATGGAGGCAATTGTAGCCATAGCATCTGCTACTTTGTTATTAGCCCTTGGTATCTATTGAAAGACTATCTCTATGAAGTGTTGTTTAAGATCCTCAAATATCTTGTGATATGATAACAACTTCTCATCCTTTGTGTGGTATTCATCTATAACTTTTCTAATGACCAATTGTGAGTCTTTAAAGATAAGAATGCTTTTGATATTCCATCTAATAGATTGATGTAGCCCTGTGACTAATCCTTTGTACTCAGCTATATTGTTTGTGCAAGGGAATGAAATTTTATAAGACTTAGGAATGAGGTCTCCTTGTGGTGTAATAAACAAAATTCCTACCCCTGATCCATTTTGTGTGAAGGAACCATCAAAAAATAGCTTCCATTGTGTACTAGGGGTAACCATCATAATTATGTCATTTGGAAAGTCCACTACAATGGGATGGTCTCCTTGAAGAGGAGCTTCAACACGCTGGTCTAGAATTACTTGTCCCTTAATGGCCTTGCAATCTTTATAGACAATGTCAAATTCACTTAAAATCAAGACCCATTTTGTAGCTTGACCAGTGAGGGAGGCCTTTGATAGAAAATATTTGATTGGATCTATCTTGGCAATGAGATATGTGGTATGATTAAGCATATAATGGCATAGTTTTTGCATGCAAAAGACTACTGCCAAACAAGCTCGCTCAATAGCATTATAATTCAACTGATAGCCAACTAATGTTTGACTAAGATAGTATATAATGTGCTCATTACCATTGTCATCTAGTTGTGTAAAAAGGTCACCTAAGGTAATAGAAGTGGTTGAAATGTATAAAATCAAGTGGAGGGACTAGAACTGTAGGATTAGCCGAGTATACTTTAATTTGTTCAAATGCTTTCTGACATAGACAATCCCATTGAAATTTATTTCCTTTGCAAAGAAAATGTTGAAGTGGATGAACCTTATCTACCAATTGGGACACAAACCATCTGATGGGTTGTAATTTTCCTTGAAAACTATAGAGTTGTTTCAATGTGGTAGGTGGAGGCATTTCCATGATGGTTTTCACTTTGGTGGGATCTACCTCAATACCTCTTCTTGACATAATGTAGCCTAACAACTTGCCTAATTTGACCCCAAAAACATATTTCTTTAGATTTAGGTGCATTTTATATTTCTCCAACCTTTCAAAAATGGTGGTGAGCACATCAATGTGGGACTCACATGTCTTTGATTTTCCTAGGATGTCATCAACATAGTCCTCCATTATGACATGTAGAAGGTCATGGAATATTGTAGTCATTGCGCATTGATAAGTGGTGTTGACATTCTTCAAGCCCAAAGGCATGACTTGATAACAAAAGGTTCCCCACGGGGTGGTAAATTCCATTTTATATTGATCTTCTTTTGCAATTTTGATTTGGTTGTAGCCAGAGAAACCATCCATTAAAGACAACATATCATGTCTAGAATTCAAATCCACTATGATGTCTATGTTAGGAAGTGGAAAATCATCCTTAGGACATGCGAGATTTAAATCTCAAAAATTTGAATAGACACGGTTGCCCCTAGATACTTTTCCTATAGGTACAATGTTGGAAACCCACTCAGGATAATCAATAGAGCATATAAAATTTGCCTCTAACATTTTTTATAATTCTACCTTGACTAAAAGTGCTACCTTATGATGCATTTTGTGCAACTTTTACTTTACTGGTTTAATCTTGAGATCTACTGTGTCTAAACTAGGCATGTCTTTGTATGTCCATGCATAATTGATTTTACCCTTTTTCAAGAATTCAGTCATTGCCTTTTGTTCTTTAGGACTTAAGGTAGCTAGAATGTAGGTTATTTGTGGATTATCCTCTATACCCAAATTGACTGGAATTGTGTCCTCATTCAAAATAGATGACTTTTTTGGTGGTAAAGATCTACATGGCAAGTCAGCCTCTCCCTCTTTTGGTACCTCTAGGAGGTTTTTCACCAGAAGATGCATCCTTTAAATTATATTTTTCTTCATCCAAAAGTGTCCTAAAAGAGTTTTCAGTAGAGGATGTTTCTTCTATTTTTCCATTTTTATTTCCTTTTTCACTTTTGCAACTAAGAGAGTTGACTTGGCTACCAAAGTAGGCTTCCTCATTGTATTGGATTTCATGTTCATAATCTTGGAGATTCTTAAGGCAAGGAGTGCCATCACTACTTCATTAGACTTATAGATATCGAGAGCTAGTGGTGTGTCCTGAAGGTCCCAGTCTATCATGTTAGGGTTGGTGAGCAATAGGTCAAAGGATGAAAGGTTAGCTATGGTGATGGCATGGATATGGGTATCTAGGTCATCTTCAATGTATTGGAAGGGTACTTTGAAGAATTCATACTCGTTAGTCTCAAAATTAGGTTCAACCATACAATAGTTGTCAGCAAAGGACACCTTGGGTTTAATGGAGCCCAAACCATGTCCTTTAGGATAACTATTTTCCTCATGGGGTTGTCTAATTCCATCTTCTTTTGGTCCAAGGCTGGTACCATGATATTCCATATTTTTTATGATGGGAGGGGCCTTAACATATTTATCTTTAGGGAATTCCATAGGTTCATCTTTTCCATCAAAATATAGCCAATCTAGGATATTATATTCCATGTGTTCATCACTAAGTGAACCCCAATGTTCAAATGTTGTTTTGTTAACCTGCATAGTATTCTTACTTGTAGAAGGTGGTATTTGTGAAGGTTTTCCAAAGGAATGGGGGGAGAGTGGTAGTTTTCCAACACACAAGGAATTTTTGAATTTATACTCTCCCATTCCTATGTCAGTAAAAGTAACCTTCTTTCCTATAGTGTTGACCTTAGTATCTTCAACCCTCTCTTTACCTTTACAAGGATTGGAATCATTATTGGATAACTTTGGTACTATTGTGGAAGTGATTTTGTTATGGTGAGAGGTTTAGGTATGGCCTTAGCAAACTCACTGATTGGACAAATTTTTTTTGGTGCACCTTCCAACCTTTTACAAATGGAAAATAGGGTAGGATTGCCTAGGATTGTGACCTCTCTTCCTTGGTGAGGAAATTTAGACATTAATGATATGTAGATGATATCACTTTGAGTGTGTGTATCCATGGTCTACCAAGCAAAATGTTATATGGAAAGTCCAAGTCTAGGACATGACATTTAGTATTTATAACAACTGGTCCAACCTTTAGTGGTAACATGATAACTCCTTTTGATTCTCTTTCTCTTTCATCATATGCTTTGATTGTTATCCTTTTATTGATATCTAGGAGGTCCTATAGAAGCCCTAAGAAATAAATCATCTTCAATGTACAAAGGTTCAAACTAGATTCATTACCTATAAGGACTCTTTTTATCTTATGTCATTGTATAAGGACTTAAATGTGGAGCAAAAAATTGTGGTGTTGATTAGAACCTTGGAAATCTTTGTTTATGAAGACAAGGTGTTGTTGTGCAGCCATGTTTCCAATCATGGTGGTGAATTGGGAGGCATTAATGTTTTCAAGAACATGAGACTCTAAAAGAGCAATTTCCAAAATCTCTTTGTGGATGGGTGATATAGTGAGAAGCTCTAGAATGGATGTTTGTGCAAGAGTCTTGCCTAATTGGGACAACATATCATAGTGAGAAGAGGGCCTTTGTGATGTGGATGGAACAAAAAGTGCATGTGGAACTAATGGATTAGTGGGGTTGGGAGTGGTGACTTGCAAAGTGATTCTTCCCTAGCAAGTGGTTGCATCACAATCTGTTGCTTGTAGGAAAAGGGTATTCACGTGAGTGTCTACCTTTTTAATGTGGCCACACATGGAGTCAAAAACACATATATCATTGGTTTCTATTTTAAAACACAAGGAGTCAAATCCTGATATGCGGTTAGTAGAATAACTATAGTGTAATGCATTTGATATGGAAGCTCGATTTGCATTGTTCGTATTGTTGTTTCCATTTTTGTTATTGTCATTTTTGTGGTTAGGAAATGGCTTTAAAAATATTTTCAATTTAGCATTTTTAGAGGATGGTCCTCCTTCTACCTCAATTTCTCCATCATCAACAAGATTTTGAATGAAGACTTTGAGCTTGATACACTTGTTTGTGTCATGTCCCTTGATGCAGTGGTATTTACAATATTTATTTTCCCTATACCATTTTGATTTGTGTTAATTTTCATCAAAGGATCGCATGTTGGGAAACACCACCAAATTGTGATCCACTAGTTTTTGGAATATGGCTTCCAAGGGCTCATGAAAGTTAGTGCACTTCCTATTTTGATCATGGTCATAGTTGTAATTGCTATTGGTATTGTTGTTTTTGTGAGGAAAAAATTGTGTTTTTTTGCAAGATTGCTGATTTCTTTGATTTTGATTGTCATGGTTTAAATTATTGTTGCTTAGGTTACAATAGTTGTTGTTTTTGTTCCCTCCTTGGAGGTTTTGTAGACTTTTAACATCAGTGACACCATCGTGTATGACACCTTTGTTTTTGGACCAGAATTTGGGTATTCTTTTTTTTTTGTGTCATCATTTAAGGATGATGAGCTATAATGTTTAATGGTACCTTTTTCTAAAAGTCCATTTTCAATGTTCTTGCTTCTTTTGATCAATGTAGAAAAATCTTTGAGACTAGCTATCTTCATGTGGAAAGACATTTCTGGTATCAAATTTTTGATAAATATATCCACAAGGTGGGAATCTTCAATTTTATATGGTATTCGATTAGCAAGGTGCCTCCACCATTGTAGAAAGTTGGCAAATGCTTGACCATTTCATTGTTTTGTGTTGCACAAATCACTTAAGGAGGCATGATGTTGAATGTTGTAAGAGTATTTTGCTACAAAATTCCCTATTAAATCATTGAAAGAAGTAATGGAACCCTCGGGTAAGTTCATTAGCCACTCTAGTGTGGGGCCTCCAAGACTTCATGTGAAGAGCCTTTTAAGATAATCCTCAATATAGGCTACTTCTTGACACAAAATAGAGAATTCCTTGAGATATGTGATAGGAGATGTTTCTCCTGTGTACTTTTCAAATTTAAGAATCTCAAAGTTGGTGGGAATGGTATCATGTTAATGGATCTATCAAATGGAAAGGGAAAAACTTCCTCAAAAGAGAAATCTTTCACCCCTTTGTTGTTGATGGTATATACCAAGTTTCAAAGTTCATGCAACTGCTGGGCTAGATCTTGGTTTGCATTGTTGACTGTTGGGAATTTATAAACCCACCTCCCAAGTTATAAGGAGTTCTAGATGTATTGTGAGGTGGTGGAAGTACTCCACTTTGGCCAATGTATTGATATGAAATTGTTGGAATTGGCATAGATGTTTTCACCATACTTGTTAGAATTTGCAAATAAGAGGAATACATTGGTTGTGTTTGAATTGCCATATGTTGGGTAGACACTCACCCAATGTTTAAGCATCCTACAATTTGACTTGTTAAGGTGGGTTATAGATTACTAGCATGCATAATAGTGTTGGGCATAACACTAATAATTTTTTGGATATGTTCCGCACTTAATTGGAATGCTAGTTGTGTGGAGACACTTGATGTGAGTATGACACTAGTTGTCACTATGGATTCTTTTCCTTTGCCAGATGCTTGGATTGCATTTGGAAATATGGGAGCACCACCCTTAATAATCTATCTAAACAAGCTGTTCTCATCAAAACTCATAGGGACATTAACACCATCTTTAACCAAGTTGAGAAAGATCTTAGTCTTGTTTGCCCTAATAGATTTTTCTATTATTTCCACATTGTATGGATCTACAAGGAATGTTTGGACATCATTAGGGATATTTCTATTGTTAATAGGGTCTTCCTCTTGATATAATTCTTCATCATTACTTCCCAAAGTTGTGTCATAGAAAGGATCTTTTGGTTCTTGTTTGGATGTTAAGCTAGGCATGCCAAAGTTCAAACTAGAGGGAAATGCACCTCCCAATGATGTTGCATGTGGAGGAAAAGGATTCTCCATCTCTTTTTGCCTTAATGATTCCAACAAGAGAGACATGGGATTAAATGTGAATCTGCCAGATTGTGTATGTACCATATAATAGTGACCAAACCAATGGCTGGAAGACTATAGAAAAAAGAGAGGAATGTGAGGGAGAGCTGCTAAACCTTATGCGATAAAAGGGGCCAATCAACCTAGATGTAAACAAAAGACATTGATTTAGCAAAAAACATGTGATTATAGCTAAAAGTATCTTTCTCCTACCAAAGATGGTCAAGTAATCTTTAGGCAAGATAGGACACCAAATTGATTACCCACTATTTGGAGATGGACTTGTGATCCCAAATGAGTGATAGATGTTTGCTTATGGATAAAAGGTCTAATGTTGTAATATTGGAAGATGTTTTTATGCCAAAGTTGAAGGTTCAAATGATAAAACTCTCCAGAGGAAAATTTGCAAATGAAAGACTAGAAATTTGAGAAATTGGGTAGATGTGGAAAATGAAGGTGTTATGGTCACTTATATGGTTAACTCAATCCTCACTTACTAGGAAAAAAAATCTTGGGTTCACTCCATGGAAGGTAGACCAATTTTGAAGTTTAGCATTGTATTCAATTCCATCATAATGGTCTTCTTTAGCTTCTTCTTTCTGGATGTCTTTGATAGTGTATTAGAATTTTTTTATCACTGTATGCTAGGTTTTTTGTTTCCTTGTAGGCAAATGGTTTGGACAATTTCACCTTCTTATGTTTGACTTTCTCAGTCATGGTAGGAACAAAACAAGACCTAGTTTCAAGCATGAAAAATTTGCAACAAGTTGTAACTAGACTCAACCAATTTCAAATGCTAGACCCAATATAGAACTCTTGAAAATAACCATGAGTCAAGAGGACCCACTTACCACTATTTCACTTACTAAAAGTTTAGCCCACAATCTAACTCATTTTTGAACTTGTGTGGTGTTTGGTTTTGGTTTTTCAATGTTTAAACAATCAAGTATGTTGAACATGCCAACTATCCTAATAAGGCTGCCACTAGGATGTACAAGGATTATCTAGAGGGCATCCTCGATATACACAAGGTACGTGAGGCCCAAATCTGTAGATGAAAGAAAATAATGCCACACAACTGGGGGGAGATGGTAACCCAAATCTCCACCTTCACTTCCCAAAGGTATAAAGTTCTTTGGGGCTTAGCCAAGAGTGACATGATTTTACTTCCAAGAGAGGTGTATTTCAATTCACCTCCCAATTTTTATACTCTTCCAAAACACTGGAGTTGAGGTTGTCCTAAGGGGTGATGAAATACCCAAGCAAGCCTGTTAAGAAAAATAGAACAAGACCACTTATTTCTTCTGCACTCAAGATCACCTGAAGGTGTGAGAGGAGAGAATACATAAGTGGCCTCGGGGTTAAAAGACACTTGTTGATTTCCATTGAAGCTTTAAGTTTTGTAATCTACTCTTGAAGAAACTCATGTTTAAGCATGCATTGTTCTTTCCAACTTGACAATGCTGTCAACATAAATAAAAAGCACGAATTCATCAACAAAACATAAATTGAGCACGCGCATAAGAAAATTGCTGAAAATGAAACCAATTTAGTTTAAGTCATTTAAGATTGTGTGAGTTCATTTTAAACACCAAATCCAAATATTTCATAGAAAGCTTCATTAACCTTAGGCATTAAAGAGTGTGTTTTCTATCCTAAATATTCATTCCAATGAAAACATGCCAATCTCCTTAAGGCATTCAAGATTGAGTTTGACTATCCTAAACATGCATTTCAATGAAAATCTTGTTCATTCCTTAATGGTATTGAAGAGTGTGTTTGCTATCTAAACATACATTCCAATAACATGTGAGTAAATTTCCCTTAAGGCATTTAAGATTGGATGTACCTTTTTCACCTTAAAGCATTCAAGAGTGTGTTTGGATTTTAAATATTAACTTGCAACATAAATTCAAAGACAAGTGGTTATTGTATACAAGTTCATTAACCATCTAGTCCTATGAGTGATAAAAATCACTATGAATTTCCCAAGTGATTAAAAAACCTATTAAGTTTTTAAATTCTCCAAGGTCTATTTTTTGCAATGCAAACTTGTTAGAAATCCCTACCGAACAACTAGTTGGTGAATTAAATGTTTAAAATTTAATAGATCTGCCAAGAATTTGAGATGATATATGACCAACACAAATGACAAAACATCACAGATGCTGAAACTCGCAGACAACAGAAAGGTGCAGATGCCAAAACTCATAGACAATAGAAGACAAGTGTGTACAGATAGTAGTTTAATGGGAACTTGTCAAACCTAATTTAGAGATGCTAAAACTCACAGACAACAAAAGTACTTAGCACACAATGTAGACAAAAGTCTAGATATTGCAGATGACAGTTCTCAATCATAGACAACAATTTGGTTTTACAACAAGTTTGAAATCTTCCCACAACACAGACGACAAGACTTAGAGCATAAACACTAAAACTCAAGTTTAATGCTAAAATAGGTGGGTTTAAACAATAAGGGTAGAGATGCCAATCTATGAAGATGATAAATCATAGATGAAACTGTGCTTAGCACAGATGACAATGCGCAAATTTTGATAGCGAGTTATATTTTTTCACATTTTTTTGAAGGGAAACAAGGACATGTGTCCCACCAGGTTAATGCAACCAAAAGACAAAGTCCTCATGTAACCTCAAGTAGCTCAACAAAGGCACCCATGAGAGGCCCCGTTGGTGTGCTTTGGATTGGAGGAATGTGGTGTGCTCTCCCAAAACACAACTATGAGAATCCCTTGATATGCGATGCAATATGATAATGACACTATGCTAAAATGAGTGGAGAATGCTTCAAAAAATGGCAATGGAAGCAACCATGCTTAAGAGGATTCAAAGGATATGGAGGTGGGTGCAAGAAAGAAACTAAGCTAAACAATGCAAATGAAATGAAATCTATCAACTACCAAGGATTAGTAACAATGCAACTATAAAATCACTAAAAAACTCTAATACCAAACTAGCATGATAACAATGCATATGAGGGAGATGGAAAATGCTTGAGACAAGGGCTATATTTATAGGCTTGAGAGAGGCCTTGGTGAGGTGGCATCTATGTGGCATCCACATAGGTGCTCCAAGGGAGACATGTAGGAAAGTCATGCAAGTGGTCAACATTCAAAGTTTTCTCACACGTGTGAGCAAACTTGAATAAAGGAGTCAAGGAAAAAGGTGTAAGAGGTCTGAGAAGTGTGAGGGGTGTGGGAAGTGTGAGGGTTCCTCACACATGTGTGAGCACACACTTAGGAATTAAAAGGGGTTTAGCAAGGCGTTTAAGATAAATAAGTGGGATTAAGTAGTGGGTAGGCTTAGAAGGACGAAAGTGATGGTTGTAGACTAGGTTTAAGACTAAATTAATTAGGATTTAATTTAATCATATGTTTAGAGAATTTAATGAAATGGAGGGAATTAAATAAATAAGATTTATTTAAAAGGGGATTCATGGAGAATCATGCATTAAATAAATTTAGGGATGGAAGTATTTAAATTAAATTTAAATACATTAGGAAAGTGAACCTATTTAATTAAATAAATTTAATTAAATAAGTAGAAGAATATGAAAACTATAACTAATTAATAAATAATTAATTATACTATCAAGGGAAATATTAAATGAATTAATATAGTGTTTAGGAAAATTCTAAGTGTCTACACACATTTTAGAAGCGACTACAATAGATGGTTGAGTCAAAATACATGCTTTGCCTGTTTGAAGAGTGGTCAAATAAGTAGAAATTCTCCAACAAGGTCACAAGCACCTAGCAATAAATTCAATAAAGGTATAGGAAAGGTTGATGTTGAAGAATTTAAAGTGTAGATGAACAAGAAATGGAAGAAAAAGGAAGATTGCAACACATCAAGTTCAGATGAGAACACTTCATCCAATGGATTAGGCGATCACACCACCCCCAACTAGGCAATCAAGAGGTATGCGTGGGATTGATATTTCAAAGTTCAATTTTACATTAGTTCCAAGGATTCAGTTCTAAAAAGATCATACATGCATGAAGTAAAATACAAAGTATTGGTTAGAACTTAGAAGAAATCTATAAATTTTCATATTGTTATCGAGTGAAAATTTAGTTGATGTTGAGCTATCAAAGGTGATAGTGTTGGCCCAGCTTGTTGTGGTTGTTGAGTGTGGTAGAAATTTCATGGAAGCTGAGTGAGCCAAAATTATTGTGTAAGCATTGTGCATTTATTGTGAAGTTTCAAGTTATATGATCATTTTTTGACTCAATCATTCAAGATTGAAGAGAGCACAAAGAGCATAAGGTAAATTGGAGAAATTGATTCAAGCATTTACAAACTAAATTCAACTACTACTCACCACCAAACATAACAAATTTCAAGGTATTTATCGTGTGTTGAGCTACACTATTTGAATTTATGCAACCCATAGATAGTTGTTATGGAGTCTAGCTCTTTTGATGCTATGGTTAAGGAAGGAAAATAAGTTTTAAAGGTATAATTGATTAGTAATGAGATTAAACAACCACATGTTTAGGCAATTCCTAATATTTCATACAAAGGAGACTCATCTAGTGTGTTATGTATGATACAAGCACAAGTTTTAATGATACAAGATGTAAGGTGTTGCTACACTGTTAGTGAATAGATTGTCCTTTGAGAAAATGCATGCAAATCTGACCCTGAATGCCCAACTGAAAGGACAAATTAGCACCAACAGTTGGATAGGTTATTATTAGATTAATAACCTTCCTCTAAATTTTATCTAGTACAGCTCCCCATGCAAGATTTACAATGAATTAATTATAGGTACTTTTAACCAGAAAGCACAAAAGGATACCAAGCATCTATCCATAAACACAGAGTAGACACGAAACCTAAGAATTGAAAAGAAAGGAAATAGAATACAAAAGATTACAAAAAGTTAATTTGTTGTACACTGTATCACATAATGTAAATGAATACCTAACCTCCACTCTCTTGAGAGAATTAAAATCAGAGCTTTGAAAGATGTTTGGAATGGCAATGTAATATAATATTCAATTTTATATCTTTGCAAATTCATGGCCCCTATGACATACTCATGTTGACAGGTGGCACTTGCTGGTGATGATGTTTTGTCATGGTTTTATAACTTCCATTGAAAGTGTCCCACTCAATCAGTTTTAACTTATTAACCAAGAATGAGTTTGATAAAATATTCAGTCACCTCATGTGTAACTTGCTTCTTAGAAACATTTCTGAAATTGAGCCAAATCCAATAGTTTGATTGGAAGTTATTGCCCCTGCACTGAGACCCAATCTGGCTGTTTGCATTCTATAATTGTTAATTGCTGATCTGATAGAGGTGTAAATAAAAACCTATAACTTTTGATCCATACTAAATATCATAAAAATATTTGGAGAAGATTTATATAACTCGGTTTTCCAACAATTATCTTAAATGCAGCATGATCCAATGATCGGATTGAGAGATATGGCCCTCAAAATATGACTATTTTCTTCCATCTGCAATTCATGACTGTTATTTCTGATCTGATAGTGGTGTAGTCAAGAACCTGTAACTTTTGATACACAAGTAATATGACAAAAGACTTTGGTGAAGATTTAGAGAACTAGGTTTTCCAAGAAATATCTAAAATTCAGCTAGATCCAATGGTCATATTAGGATTTATGACCTATTAAATATGACTATTTATTTGTCATCAGAGCATCTAAAATTTGCATGAGATGTATATCTGTCTGTTCTCATTACAACCGATCACCATAGTGCTTTGTCGCATGACCTTTATGTAACATTGATACTGAAAGAAGCTCAGGCACAATATATCATCAAAATTTCAACTTATAGATGATCCAAAATTACTCCTTGTGTTTCAATATGTTTGGCATCGAGCATATACTCTTTGTATTCTTGTAACCCACCTTAGCTCCATGATCTCATACTGAGATCGAGGCCTTTATGGAACTAGTCTTTCTAGTTCATAGATGCTTGGCTTATAGAAGTGTGTGGACCAATGTGATTGTGTTGAGATTTAGACTATCCTTGAAATGTGAACTTGATTTTCTTCTAACTTTTAAAACATTGTTGCTGCCCATCACAATGATGTTGATTAATATATATTTATGTGCTGTAGGGGAAAGCCGTAGGTTATACCAATCTTGCATAGTTTCCTACAAAATTCATGGGCCTCTTTTCATTTATCACATTGTAGGTATCCACGCACATGCCTAATATATGAAATTGCTCTGGAAAAATATTCATCTTCCATACATCTACCAGACTTGATCTTCTAATTTTGAACTTTGCTGAGTCAACCGATTTGCATTTCGAACCTTGAGTTTGAATTATGCTTGTATTGAACTTGTAGGATCGATCATTTGAAACATTAAACCATTTTGAACTACTTTGAACTACTTCAAACTTTAGTTTGAAGTGGTTCAAAGGGGTTTAACATCTAAAACTAAAATTTGAAACTATGAACTTCTTGCGAAGTCCTCTGAACTTGGATTAAATGATCCTTATACCTTTGCTCTAAATCATTGAACTTTACAACATTAAGCCTTATCTGAGTCTACATGTTGAACCAAAAAACCAACTTGGACCTCTGAACCATCGAACTACTTTGAACTTCAGTTCAAAGTGGTTCAACAACTCTAAACTTGAAGCTTTGAAATTGTGACCATATCGGGTACTAACAGGGGCTCTAACTGTAGGAGTGATTTTGATGCAAAATTAGAGAACTCTAGTAATCTTTGGGAAAAGAATAGTGCATTATCCATGGGCAAATAGAGTCAAAAAGAAGAGAAGACTGGGAGCTACTTGTAAAGAGGGTGGAGGGGAGCAGGGCAAAACCACCAAACAAAACCAACCGCCAACACCTAAACTACCAGCAAACACGAAGCTCACACATTATTCCAACTACCGCTATGCACAACAAAAAAATATTTACAATATTTACAAAGGTAGGAAGAAAACCTACCAAGAGAACCAAAAGAAAGAATAAGCTATGCAAATCCATTTACAGGTTGGGAGAAGTAGGAGCCCTTTTGGATCAGAAAATCATACCTTAAGGGAACAACTTCAAACCATTTCTTGTTGATGACCCTTTCAATGCCAAACTTTGAACTAGCAATGTAAATACTCATGCTGATCCAATATTAATTTCCAAATAGCCATAGCTCATCATAATACTCTCCTTCACTTGAGATTTGATCCTTTACATCTCCAAGTGTAGATTCCACTCTAGGCTGAAAAGCATAAAGTTTAGGAAGCTCACTGAAAGATGATATGCAACACTTGGAAATGCTGCCATGAAGATTCAGCTCTTGCACATGGTCATGATCAACTTGCAGCCATAGTGATGCCTCATCCAATATAGGATTAGCCTTTGAGTATCTATTCTCTTGATCTCTTTCAAGAACTAAATTGTCATCCAATATGCCACAAACTCCATCTCTTTCTTTTTCCAAAATGCCATCACATGTCCCAGCATTGCTTTCGTAGTCCAAATCAGAAAAGCCATGTATAGATGGATGAAAGGGAAAATTATCAATGAATACTTCATCCTCAAATTGATTTAAACAATTACCTGAGGCATCATCAAAGAAAAGGTCCAACTTGAGTGCTGACAAGAGTGTGTTTATGGTTTCTTCTTCTTTATTAAGTAATGTTCTTCTCCATGCTTCAATTGGTAAATCTAAAAACTCATTATCCATTTCAGCACCGTCATCTTTCATGGAAATGGAAAGATCATCTTTAGGCTACATCTTATCTTGAGTCCTTTTGTCAAGGAGGCTTTTCAAAGAGAGGTGATCAATATCAAAGGTGAAAGACTGAAATTCTAGTGGCAAATTGTCTAATTCCTTGTAACCAAAAGCCTTTGAAACAAGGTGACCATTGTCACTCTTAAAACTAAAACTTTCAAAACATGCAGATAAAAATCCAAAGGCACCTTCTTTAACATTAGTAGTATTAATAGGATTTGTTGCTGCATTATTTCTAAAATGAAAAGATTTTGGGGAAGGTTTGTGCTTAGCATTCACATCCACAAAGCTAATAACCTCACAATCCATCATGACATTAAAAGACTTATTTTCAAACATGGCATGACGAGAAAATGTTCCAACCAAATCTTTTAGGTGAACAACGATCAGCATGACCCTTGGCTGTAAAATTTTCTCCATGCATAACTATCTTCAATGGACTGTCATTCTTTGAACATGGTTCTTTGCTGAAATCTTCCATAATTTCTGTAGATGAGCATAATATACTCTCGCTGTCCTGCATACCTTCATCATTTACCTCCTCTAATTGATTCCCTACCACTGCAATGTTTTCCATACTTTCATTTTGGCACATAAGATGGAAATCAAAACTTTTATTCACTTCTTGGGTATCAAAAGATGAATTATCCTCATGGCATGCAGTCATAGGCAAAGATTTTATACAAGTCTCCATAGTCATAGGAACAAACTAAAAAGAGGCATCATCCTCTTTCTGTGTACAATTAAAATTTTCATCAAAATAAAATAAGGATGGGCAATCTGAAGTCTCTACCTCAACCTCACGACTCACTATATGTGATGTGGAGATGGGAATCACGTGCGGCTAAAGAGCATCTAGATATTCATCATCTTGTGGGCTTCCAGTTTGTTCTCCTTCAAGATCTTTCCCCTACTTGTGTTCCACTTTAGCTATTTCCTCTTTTTGACATGCATGTTCTTCTTTTTCTCGATCTTACACTTGGGGTTTCTTCTTTATGAGGATGGCACCATAAAAAGATTTCAGCCAGCTTAATTGCTTTGCTACTTCTTTCATAACTTCCCTGATGGGATTATCTTTAAAAGGTGGGATAAAGATGAAGGTTTCAAAGGTATCTCCATCCTTTGCTGGAATCCAATCTTTCAAGATTTCTTCATATATAATGAAGGCTACTAGGTATTCTTCTTCCATAGAGCCGCCAATCTCCTGCATGCAGAGATAACCATAAAACTGAGGAAACAATGTTAGGCAATGATCTATTTTTCCTTTCCCTAGTAGAGTCACCAAAAATCTATTAGTGAAGAGATTGTCCTTCAAGAAAATGCATGCAAATTTGACCCTGAATGCCCAAATGAAAGGACAAATTAGCACCAACAGTTGGATAGGTTATTATTAGATTAATAACCTTCCTCTAAATTTTATTAGGTATAGCTCCTTGTGCATGATTTACAATGAATTAATTATAGGTACTTTTAACTGGAAAGCACGAAAGGATACCAAGCATCTATCCATAAACATAGAGTAGACGCGAAACCTAAGAATTGAAAAGAAAGGAAACAAAATACAA
Source organism: Cupressus sempervirens (assembly GCA_028749045.1). NCBI lineage: Eukaryota > Viridiplantae > Streptophyta > Pinopsida > Cupressales > Cupressaceae > Cupressus > Cupressus sempervirens. The sequence continues at coordinate 919,014,414 of CM053785.1, forward strand.
TAGACTACACAAAGTTAATTTTTTGTACACTATATCACATAATGTAAATGAATACCTAACCTCTGCTCTCTTGAGAGAATTAAAATCAGAGCTCTGAAAGATGTTTGGAATGTCAACGTAATAAAAAAAACAATGACAACAAACTGTAATTTTAGGAAAAATTGGAAATGAATCAAAGTCCAAATTCAGTGGAAGGAAAAATATATTATCAACAAAGTATAATATTAATTGTAACAGATTTCCACAATCCATAAAATTCTGTATTCGCTTCTGGGTGTGATTGTGTATGTTTTTTTAACATCAACGTTTCAGATCATACTCTATGATCCATCATCAGGATGATAAAGAGAGCTAAGAAACAAAATGATATGTTGCAGACCAAGCAAAGCAATAAGAGGAGAGGGAGAGGTAGGTGGGAGTGACACATAAATCAAGAAAAATAACCCACTGAAGAGAGAGAAAAAATTGGAATAATAAGTTGAAAACTAAAACTAAAGAATTAAAATAACACTAATTAAAAACTAATAAGAGAAGAAAGGGAAACTATCAAAAAGGCACTTAAGGAAAAAACCAAAAAAATGATAAGAAGAATACAAATTAGGCTATATAAATGTATAAACAGAAAGGAAAGACCAAGCAAAGAAGCAAATGGAAGGATAGGGAGAAGGAAGGATAGAATGGAGAAAGACAAAAACAAAAAGAGAGGGACAAGGATTGAAAAAATTAAAATAAAAAATAAAATAAAAATTAAAAATTAAAAATAAAAATTAAAAATGACAATAAATTAATTAATTAAAGGGAAGGAGAGACAAAAAGAGTAGGAAAAGGACCAAAAAAAGAGAAACCAAATATAAATATATATGTACCTTAAAAATAAAAGTCAAAGCCTGCAAAGGAAGCGATGGGGAAAAGGGGAAAAAAGAAGAAGAAAAATTAAAAAATTAAGAAATTAAAAAATTAAAAAAAAGGAATCAAAATAAGGATTAAAGAGGAAGAATAATAAAGAAGGATAAATAAATAACTAAAAAATAAAAGGAAAGAAATGGAAGAAACCCAAAAAAAATAAAGGAGGAACAAAAGGAGAAAGAAAGACAAGAAAGACCAACAAAGCAAGAAAGAGAAAAATGAGAACTGACACAAAAGATTTACAAAATATAAAATAAAAGAACACAACAAACAAGAAGGCTAAAAACTAATAAAGACAAAACCTAGTCTATAAATCAATAGAACCGCCTGAGGGAAAGGAGGGGGTGGGGAAGAACAAGGCCAAGGAAGGAAAGGGGGAGGGAAGAGAGAGAAGGAGATTGGAGGCCGGAGGGAAAGGGGAGGACGAGGGGGTAGGGGGGTGGCAAGAAAGACGCAAGTGCTACAGAGATGAGAGAAGGAAGAGAAAAGAGAAAGAAGGGGGAGTCAACGGGGGGAACGATGGGGTCTGTTGATGGAAGATAACAGAGGGTGCCACGCTTGGCTAAGGGCCCAACCATCATCACGATTGAGGTTGGAAGGGTGGTTGAAAATTTCAATCACTTCCTTCATCTTCCTCTTAAAATAGCTATCCTCTTTAGCGAGGATCTGAGTGTTCTCCAAACAAATGTGATGTTTGGTGGAGGAAGAATGCTCGGCCAGGGCCGATTTGTACACTCTATCATGCTTGATGTCAGCACTATGCTCCCTAATTCTTGTGGAGAACGATCTACCCGTTTCTCCAATGTACAGAGTCCCACAAGAACAAGAAACTTTGTAGACACCCAAATCAGCGAGAGCGTTTCGAGAGTCTTTGAGAGGGGGCACGTGATTCCTGATAGTTGAAAGGGGTTTGAAGGCACAACGAACTCCTTTTTTGAGAAGAATTTTTGAAATTTTATGCGAGATGCTCTCAATGAAAGGAAGGATGACAAAGGGGGTAATGTTGTGCTGGGAAGGGGGGGTTCTTGGGGTGGAGTGAAACAACTTGGCTAGCTTGAAAGCTTTGGAAATATTTTGGTTGGTGTATCCATTGAGCCTGAAGACTTTGCGAAGGTAGGAAAGCTCATCGTCAATGTTGTCCTTGTCACAAATGTGAATGGCCCTGAGAGCCAGGGTTTTGAGCACTCCAACTTTTTGGCGAGGGTGGTGATGGGAAGAAGAATGGAGATACAAATCAGTGTGGGTGGCTTTACGAAACACTTGACGACTTAGCGAGCTGTCCGATTTCCTTGAGAGTAAAACATTGAGAAATGGCAGACGGCCATTCCTCTCCAGCTCCATGGTGAAGGAAATACAGGGTGACACCATGTTAAGATGTGCGTGAAATTCTTCTAATTTTTGGAGACCATGAGGCCAACAAATGTTGGTGTCGTCAACATAGCGTTTCCACCACTTAGGCTTGAAGGGGAAGGAGTGTAAAGCCAAATCTTCGAAGTACTCCATGTAAAGATTGGCAATGATAGGAGAAAGCGGGGAGCCCATAGCTACACCATCGACTTGTTCATAAATAATATCTTGGAAGGTGAAAAAGGTGGATCTTAAACATAACTCCACTAATGTGGCCACGTCTTCATTGACCTTGTGTTTGACAACTTCGATGGAGTTCGAAATGGGGACCTTGGTGAAAAGGGAGACCACATCAAAACTGACCAAAATGTCATCATTTTCTAGTTTGGCATCTTTGATGAAGTCAAAAAAATGGTTGGAGTCTTTGATAAAAGAGTCACACTTACCCACTAAAGGGGAGATCTGCTTCGCAAGGAACGAAGCGAGAGGGTAAGTGGGTGAGCCAATTGTATCAACAATGGGCCTGAGAGGGACGTTGGCTTTGTGGATTTTTGGGACTCCGTATATGCGGGGAGTGACTTCTTTGGAAGGAATGAGAAGTCTCTTGGTGGAATCATCAAAAGAAGAACCATTGATCGCGGCTTTGACTTTTTTGAGGATTTGGGAACACGGGTTGCGGGCTAAGATTTTTTAGCTCGCCGAATCAGAGAGGAGAGTCAGCATCTTGGAGATGTAGTCTCCCTTGTTCAAAATGACCGTGGCATTGCCTTTATCGGCTCTAGAAATAATCAGGTCATTGTTGCGCAAAAGGTTCTTGAAAGCAAGAAATTCAGGATTAGGGATGTTGCGCTTCGGAGGCTTGGCTCGTCTAAGAGCCACAGTGCAATCTTTTCTAACCTCCTCGCAAACTTCAGATGGGAGAGCACGAATGGAGTTTTCAATTTCGGCTAGGAAGTCCACACAAGGAATGAAGCGAGGAGAGGGTGAAAAATTAAGGCCACGCTTAAGGAAATTGAAGCACAGGGGATCAATAATGGCATGCGAGAGGTTAACCACCAGCTTTGAATCCCAATCATTAATGATGGAATGTGAGGACGAGGGAGCCGGTTGGAGAATGTTGGGGCAAGGCTGGGGTGGCTTACGATGAGAGGATAGGGTAGGCAAACAAGAGGTTGAGAGGCTTGGAAGAGAGGACCACGATGGACTCCTCATGTTGTTGGGAGTAATACAGGACGGGGGAGGGGCTCGAGAAAGGTTGAATTGGCTGGGAGCAAGATCACAGTCATAAATGCGATGTGAAGCCAAAGGAGAAATGAGAGAGAAAGGAGTGGACATACCTAGAAAACCCGACAAAGAGCCGTTGGTGACAAGACTGATCTGTGGAGTGGCTGCAGGAGAGCCGTTGGAGTTGATTGGAAGCGTGTGAGAGCCCGCCTCAGCAACGGAGGGAATCCTGACGAGCGAGTGGAGGACATTGGAACACAAGCAAGAACCCACATGAAGGGCTGCTGAAGAAGTGAAAGGAGGGAGCGGGGAGGGAGAACCCACTGGAGGAGAAGATGACCCAGGCCAAGGTCACGAAAGGAAGGAGCTCTGATGCATGGAAGAATAAGAGCTAGTTACGTGCGACGCGGGCAGAGGTGAGGAGTCGGGCTTGCGGCTGAGCAGCGGGGAGGTAATGAGGGAGTTGCCTGCGTTACAAGGGGAGGCAGCTGCACGTGAGGAAGGGCAAGTTGAGCGGTCAACCAACGTGAGGGGGGAAGTGATAGGAGATCCGAGAAGAGATGACGAGCCCAGATTGCGTCATTGCAGAGAGGCAGGAAGAAGGTTCCTGCCTGCGCTGTGAGGGGAGGAAGCTATAGGCGAGGAGTGAGAAGAACTGTGGACCAATGTGTCAGGGGAAGAGGGAGGGGATCTATGCTTGTGGAGAAGACCGAAGAACTTTCTCTTTTGCCTGTTGATGGAATCCAACTGACGTCCTTGGGCACGAGCGAAAGATGTTGTGTCAAAACTGATCCATAAGTCTGAGCGGAGTGTAGATGCGAGCTCCAAATGAAGAGGAAAAAGCCGCGAGTTGAGAGCATTGATCTTCCTCCTGGAGGAAGAAATGATAGATCTGAGGAGGGCCAAGCCTACACGGATGAAAATGCAATCAGTGTGGCAGTTACGCAGGTGATGCACAACAGACACGAACGAGGGAATCAGCCGGGAGTCTCTGCATCTTTTTTGAAAGGCTAGGTCTGCAAAAAGCTTGTAAAGCTTTATTCTTAAACTCTCAAACTGCTTGCATTTCATGAATATTTCCCTCCCATGAAGGGTTTCAATTAATTGTAACAGATTTCCACAATCCATAAAATTCTGTATTCGCTTCTAGGTGTGATTGTGTATGTTTTTTTAACATCAACGTTTTGGATCATACTCTATGATCCATCATCAGGATGATAAAGAGAGCTAAGAAACAAAATGATATGTTGCAAACCAAGCAAAGCAATAAGAGGAGAGGGAGAGGTAGGTGGGAGTGACACGTAAATCAAGAAAAACAACCCACTGAAGAGAGAGAAAAAACTGGAATAATAAGTTGAAAACTAAAACTAAAGAATTAAAATAACACTAATTAAAAATTAATAAGAGAAGAAAGGGAAACTATCAAAAAGGCACTTAAGGAAAAAACCAAAAAAATGATAAGAAGAATACAAATTAGGCTATATAAATGTATAAACAGAAAGGAAAGACCAAGCAAAGAAGAAAATGGAAGGATAGGGAGAAGGAAGGACAGAATGGAGAAAGACAAAAACAAAAAGAGACTCCCGGCTAATTCCCTCGTCCTTGGGCACGAGCAAAAGATGTTGTGTCAAAACTGATCCATAAGTCTAAGCGGAGTGTAGATGCGAGCTCCAAATGAAGAGGAAAAAGCTACAAGTTGAGAGCATTGATCTTCCTCCTGGAGGAAGAAATGATAGATCTGAGGAGGGCTAAGCCTGCATGGATGAAAATGCGATCAGTGTGGCAGTTACGCAGGTGATGCACAATAGACACGAAGGAATCAGCCGAGAGTCTCTTTTTGTTTTTGTCTTTCTCCATTCTGTCCTTCCTTCTCCCTATCCTTCCATTTGCTTCTTTGCTTGGTCTTTCCTTTCTGTTTATACATTTATATAGCCTAATTTGTATTCTTCTTATCATTTTTTTGGTTTTTTCCTTAAGTTCCTTTTTGATAGTTTCCCTTTCTTCTCTTATTAGTTTTTAATTAGTGTTATTTTAATTCTTTAGTTTTAGTTTTCAACTTATTATTCTAGTTTTTTCTCTCTCTTCAGTGGGTTGTTTTTCTTGATTTACGTGTCACTCCCACCTACCTCTCCCTCTCCTCTTATTGCTTTGCTTGGTCTGCAACATATCATTTTGTTTCTTAGCTCTCTTTATCATCCTGATGATGGATCATAGAGTATGATCCGAAACGTTGATGTTAAAAAAAATACACAATCACACCCAGAAGCGAATACAGAAAGTATAATATGTTTAACCTTCAGCCTCCCTTCCCTAACTATAAAATAACACAAGGACTCCTTTACACATTACAATCAGACCATTATTTAAAGAAAAATAGAAACTTCTTTCACAATATTACATCAATCACCAAAACCTTTTCTCTATTTCAGACACACAGTTCAGAAATAGAAAAATTTGCCCATGCTCTGCCTCTACCTATCCCAAGAAAATAAAAGAAATAATTTTGCAAGATCTCCTCTTTGCCTAAAGCTCAAAGTCTGCAATCTAGAAGAAGTTAGAATTGAACAGGAAAAAGAATGGGACCTCCTATAGCACAAAGTCTTAGAGAAATCCAATCTTCCCTCCTATCACTATATTCACAGCCTCTGTTCTACTGTAGCCCAAAGTCTCCCAACCAAAACTCCAAAAATTGGAACCCCTTCTATATCTTACCTTCTTAATTAAATAGAATTCTGCATGAATCCCTCTTTCAGTTCCTGTAACTGCTTCTTGCTAACTGTTTCTTTACACATTCCCAGGAATTTTTTCATTTTCCCTCATTAGCTTACTTTCATAAACTTTATTAAATTTTATTCTCATTAATAATAATCCTTTTCAAAGTTATTTCAGTGATCTTTCAGGTTTACAATATTTCCCTATGTGAGAGTCTCCAAAGATTATTAACCAAAGTTCTAACATCTTCATGTGACTGTATCTGCTTTGGACAAGTGTACATAACTAATTGACAGGTGTCAATTAATGATTTTTCATCTTTGGATTAAATTTCCTTGGATATAATATTCAATTTTATATCTTTTCAAATTCGTGGCCCCTATGACATACTCATGCTGACAGGTGGCACTTGCTGGTGATGATGTTTTGTCATGGTTTTATAACTTCCATTGACAGTGTCCCACTCAATCAGTTGTAAATTATTAACGAAGAATGATTTTGAAAAATTATTTGGTCATATCATGCATAACTTTATTCTTAGAAACATATTTGAAATTGAGCCAAATCCAATAATTTTATTGGAAGTTATGGCCCCCGTACTGAGACCCAATCTGGTTGTTTTCATTCTGTAATTGTTAATTGCTGATATGATAGAAGTGTAGATAGAAACCTATAACTTTTGATCCATACTAAATATCATAAAAATATTTGGAGAAGATTTAGATAACTAGGTTTTTCAAAAAATATCTTAAATGCAGCATGATCCAAAGATCATATTGAGATATATGGCCCTCAAAATATGACTATTTTCTTCCATCTGCAATTCATGACTGTTATTTCTGATCCAATAGTGGTGTAGTCAAGAACCTGTAACTTTTGATCCACACGTAATATGATAAAATTCTTTGGTGAAGATTTAGAGGACTAGGTTTTCCAAGAAATATCTAATATGTAGCTAGATCCAATGGTCATATTGGGATTTATGACCTTTTAAATATATCTATTTGTTTGTCATCAGAGCATCTAAAATTTGCATGAGATGTATATCTTCCTGTTCTCATTACAACCGATCACCATAGTGCTTTGTCGCATTACCTTTATGTAACATTGGTACTGAAAGAAGCTCAGACACAATATATCATCAAAATTTCAACTTAGAGATGATCACAAATTACTCCTTGTGTTTCAAGATGTTTGGCATCGAGCATATACTCTCTGTATTCTTGTAACCCACCTCAGCTCCATGATCTCATACTGAGATCAAGGCCTTTATGGAACTAGTCTTGCCAATTCATAGATACTTGGCTTATAGAAGTGTGTGGACCAATGTGATTGTGTTTAGATTTAGACTTTCCTTGAAATGTGAACTCAATTTTCTTCTGACTTTTAAAACGTTGTTGCTGCCCATCACAATGATGTTGATTAATATATATTTATGTGCACTGGAGGAAAGCTGTAGGTTATACCAATCTTGTGCAGTTTCCTACAAAATTTGTGGGCCTCTTTTCATTTATCACATTTTAGGTAGCCATGTACATGCCTAATATATGAAATTACTTTGAAAAAATATTCATTTTCCATACATCTACCAGACTTGATCTTCTAATTTTGAACTTTGCTGAGTCAACCGATTTGCATTTCAAACCCTGAGTTTGAATTATGCTTGTATTGAACCTATAGGATGGATCATTTGAAACATTAAACCATTTTGAACTACTTTAAACTAATTCAAACTTCAGTTTGAAGTGGTTCAAAGGGATTAACATCTGAAACTAAATTTTGAAACTGTGAAACTTCTTGTGAAGTCCTTTGAACTTGGATTAAATGATCCTTATACCTTTTCTTTGAATCATTGAACTTTACAACCTTAAGCCTTATCTAAGTCTTCATGTTGAACCAACAAACCAACTTGGACCTCTGAACCATCAAACTACTTTGAACTACTTTGAACTTCAGTTCGAAGTGGTTCAACAACTCTAAACTTGAAGCTTTTAAATTGTGACCATATCAGGTACTAACATACACTTATAAGGTAGGGAGTATAGGAGACGTGGATATCAAAGACTTGTATGGAAAATTATGGGAAAATGGAGTACTGAAGGAGGAAAACAAAACTATAGAGAGAAAAGGGTTAATCCATGCCCTAGATTTTACTAACATATTCAAGACATAGTGGATTAAGATAGTTCTAAGTAGAATACATGATAACTTTGTATGGTTAGAAATGGTCCTATCAAGGTCACAAAGAGGATTAATCAAAGAGTAATAGGGTATCCTACCCTAGATAGAACAAAGACTATGCAGAGTGTTGCAAAAGAGGCAATTAAGTAGAATACAGGGGCAATATGGAACAAGGGAGGGATGACCATAGACACAATCATTGATCCTAATTGCACTTGCAGTAAGAGTAATTGTACATAAGTTATTTCAATCTACCAGATTGAAAAATGTACCATATATAACTATGGATTTAGGCTATAAGATAGTAAAAAAAACCATTCTTATGACCTTGCTAAGTTACAACTCCAACAATTATCAGAAAACTTGGGAGCCATAAGAAAGAAAAAAGGTGCAAAATGAAAATTTGGTTCAATACTTATTTTTATATTTTTCTATGTGCAGAACACTTTTGCCTCATTTGGAAAAGTTGCTTGGAAGATCAATAGGTCTATTGTAATGTAGATTGTTATACATCAGTTCCAAGGATTTAGTTATGAAAATATCATACATGCATGAAGTACGATGCAAAGTATTGGTTAGAACTTAGAAGAAATCTATAAGTTTTCATGTTGCTACCAAGTAAAAATTTCATTGAAGCTGAGCTATAGAAGGTGATAGTGTTGGCTAAGCTTGCTATGGTTGTTGAGCATTGTAGAAATTTCATGGAATCTGAGTGAGTCAAAATTACTATTGGAGCTGATCTTACAACTATGTAAGCACTGAGCATTTATTGTTAAGTTTCAAGTTATATGATCATTTTTTGACTCAATCATTTGAGATTGAAGAGAGTACGAATAGCATAAGGAAAATTGGAGAAATTGATTGAAGCATTTGCAAATTGAATTCAACTACTACTCACCACCAAACGTAATTTTTTTAAAGGTATTTATCATGTGGTGAGCTATGCTATTTGAATTTATGCAAACCCTAGATAGTTTTATGGTGTCTAACTCTTCTACTACTATGGTTAAGGAAGAAAAATAAGTTTTAAATATACAATTGATTAGTAATTAGATTAAACAACCACATTTTTAGGAAATTCCTGATATTTCATACAAAGGAGACCTATCTGGTGCATTATCTATGATAGCACCACAAGTTTTAATGATACAAGAAATAAGGTGTTGCTACAATTGTAAGGTATAGAGTATAGGAGACATGGAAATCAAAGAATTGTATGGAAAATTATGTAAAAATGGAGTATTGAAGGAGGAAAATAAAATTATAGAGAGAAAAGGGTTAACTTGTGCCCTAGATTTTTCTAACGTATTCAAGACAATGTGGATTGAGATAGTTCTAAGTAGAATACATGATAACTTTGTATGGTTAGAAGATGGTCCTATCAAGATCACAAAGAGGATTCATCAAAGAGTAATAGGGTATCCTACCATACATAGAACAAAGATTATGAGGAGTGATGCAAAAGAGGTAATTGAGAAGAATACAAGGGGCAATATGGAACAATAGAGGGATGACCATAAACATAATCGCTGATCCCCTAATTGCATTTGCAGTAAGAGTAATTGCACATAAGTTGTTTCAATCTAGCAGATTGAATAGTGTACCATATATAGCTATGGATTTAGGCTATAAGATAGTAAAGAAAGACCATTCTTATGACCTTGCTGAGTTACAACTCCAACAATTATCAGAAAACTTGAGAGCCATTAGAAAGAAAAAAAGTGCAAAATGCAAATTTGGTTCAATACTTGTTTGTATATCTTTCTATGTGGAGAACACTTTTCCCTCATTTGGAAAAGTTTCTTGGAAGACCAACAAGTCTATTGTAGTGTAGATTGGAGAATACATAGAGCAACTTGGAAATAATTTTGAGACTGTAATGACAAGCTATTTTGAAGACTTTAAGAAGTTAATTAAACAAAAAGTGAGAGTACTAGTATCACTAGTAGAGAAATATTTTAATGATGTTTGTTTTCTAGTTGATTTTGATTTCACTTATCTTCAAGCTACTAATCTAGTTAATGTGGATAAGGCATCTATATCCATCACTAATTTATTGGCAAAGGAAGCAAATAATAAGGCTATTGCATTTGGAAACTCTGATGTAGCCAAATTTAAAATCAAAATGGACTTGAAGAAAACTATTGTGATGAGGAAGAAGAACAAAATTGTGAAAAATCTCAAGGAAGAATTTGGTGAAGAGGTAGAAGGAGATGAAGAAGAAAAGGATAATGAAGATGATGAAGGAGATATACCTACCTAAGCACCACTTGCTCTCACACAGGCTCAAGGTGAGGACCAAGGAGAAGAAGAAGTAGAATTTGATGAAGGTGCCAAGGAAGAAGAAGCCATGAAGCACCTATAGCTACAGAAAAGAAAAAGAGAAAAGCAAAGAAGCTAGCAACAAGAAAACCCAAGATAGTTGTGAAACCTTCACAATAAAAGCCTATAGTTCCTGTCACTAGGACTAGCACAAGAGCTACTGCTAAGAAAAATCAAGAAGTTGAGAAGCCTAAAGGAAAGAGATCTAGTACAACTATTAAGGAAGATGAACCTGAGTAGAGGAAAAGGAGGAAATATATAGCTCCAGCTAAATCAAATGAGGAGAGGACCAAGTTAGATGACAAAAACCAATTCAAAGTGGTAAGTCATAGCCCCTCTTGTTAATTGGACAACTTGTGTGATAATATTAAAAAAATGCCGATTTATTAGGGTTCACACATGTTGAGTTTGATATACTTGGGATGGTAGAAATGAATAAAGTAGAAGAATCTTTGTATGCCATGATGGAAACTTATAAGATCACTCCAATTGAGATTGTCAACTCTTTACCCAAAATTCTATATGACAGAGTTGAGAAAAGGTGGCAATATAGTCTCATAATTGAAAGGAATATCAGAGAGATTACTCTAGCAAGAGTAATGCTAGACTTGGGAAAGTTTGCAATGACAAAGATAATTAGTAAGCATAAGGGGAAATTTTCTCCAAAATACAAAGCCTTTAACATTTTATAGAACAATATTGAAGATGTTGTCCAAAAGACCACCCAACTATGGAAAGTGATTAATGGGTTGGCAATAGATGATTCATTAATGTGATCAGATTTCCACAATCCATAATAGTTATGATAGTTAGTTTCTGGATTAGATTGTGTAACAATTTTTTTCATCAACATTTCGAATCACACTATGTGATCCATCATCAGGATGAAAGATAAAGAGATATAAAAAATGTAAGTTGTAGATTTAGCATAGACTCATCAAATAAAGGAGACCAAGAGAAAGGGTTTGCACACACCAAAAAGTTAGAAAAAATAATAATAAAATAATTGGTGTGAAAGACTAAGAAAGAAGGCATCTTACAATTGGAGAGAAAAAATAAAAATAAAACAATAACCAAACTAAATCCAAGTGAAACAAGCAAATAGATTAAGGTATGTGAATAAATTACCTATATGTTATATACTTATATATACATAATATGTATTTGTGTATATATACACACACACCTATAAATGTTACATATATATAAGTATATAAATATCACACACACACACATAGATATATATATGTATGTATGTATGTATGTATATGTGATATGTATATTACATATATAGATAAGTATATATACTAAATAAAATAAAATATATATTTTCATATTTTAAATATAAATATAAATATAAATAAATAAATAAATAAATAAATATATATATATATATATATATATGGATGAGTATGTATGTAACTATATTACCTATATAAAGGTATTAATTATCTATATGTAATATATCCTTATGAATATGTATATATATATATATATATATATATATACATACATACATACATACATATATATATGTGTGTGTGTGAGATATGAATATTAAATATATATGTAATATATATATTGAATGAAAAATCCAATAGATATATATGTAAGTATATGTCTATAAGAGTAAATAAATTACCTATATATAAGTATGTATGATATATCTATATACGTGTATATATATATATAAATCTATGGATATGAGAAAATATGCATGTAACAATGCACACAAGTTAAAAAAGAAAAGAAATAGAAATAAAACATAAACATACAAGGGCTTATCAATTAAGGGAGAAACCTTAGCAAAAAAAAAATGAGAATATCAAAACAACAAAAAATAATAAAGATAATAAAAATAATAATAATAATTTTTTTGTTATGAGTACTCATATATATATATATCATAGCTAATATATAATCATAGCTAAGATGTATGTGCAAGTGTGTGTGCATGTATGCATATAATTAAGAGAAAGAAGAACAAAAAAGGATAGAAACAAAAGGAAAGAAGAATAGAAATAGGTGCACCTAGGATGATAGTGCAATGGAAAAGGAAAAAAAAATGAGGTGGAGGGTGCAATGCACCTAACTAAGAGGACCCAAGAGTCGAAGGGGTACAAGAGCACCACCAAGAACCTAAAAGAAGAGCAAAGGAAAAGAGAAAAGAAAATAAAAAGTGGGGGAGGGGAAGGCCCACACCAAGATGAGACAAACACAAATTGGGCAAGGAAGAAACAATGGGAAGAGAGGGAGAACCACGATGACAAAAATGATGATGCCCTCCTACTGGGGGAGGGGGGAACCAAAGGATAGGAGGAGGGGAGAGAGGACAAGAAACAAGGTGAGGGGGAGCAACCAAGCATGAGGGAAAGGGGGGAAAAAAAGACTAATTAGTACAACGAGGGTGTTATCTCTTGAGATCAACATAGGATGCCATGAGGGGTTGAGAATCTAGCCAACATCATGATTGAGGTTGATGGGATGGTTATTGATTTCGATGGCTTCTTTAAGCTTTCTTTTGAAATAGTTTTCCTCATTGGAAATGATTTGCGTATTCTCCAAACATATGTGATGTTTGGTAGAAAAAGAATGTTCAGCTAATGCCAATTTGTAAACCCTGTCGTGCCTCTTGTCTGCCACATGCTCTTTGATATGAGTGTGGAAGGAGCGACCCATTTCACCAATATAAGGTGTGCCATAGGAGTAGGCCACTTTGTAGACCCCTGAGTTGGAATACATATCTCTGGGGTCATTGATGGGTGGGACCTAATTCCTAAGCTTGGCAAGGGGTTTGAAAGCAACACGCAAACCATTTTTTGATAAGATCTTGGCAATTTTTAGGGAGATGCCTTCCACAAAAGGGAGGGAGGCATGCAAAACATGAGGAGGGAGGAGAGATGGATTATGATTCAAGGAGGCAAGGTGGAGGGACCTAGCTTGTTTGAGGGCCTTGGAAATTTTCCTTGGAGAATAGCCATTAAGCCTAAAGACTTGGCGGAGATGGTTGAGCTCAAGGTTTAAGTGATCATCATTGCAAATCCTGTGAGCTCTCAAATCCAAGGTCTTAAGAATGCCTATTTTTTTGCTGGGATGGTGGTGGGAGGATGAGTGTAAGTACAGGTCAGTATGGGTTGCCTTTCTAAACACACTACGACCAAGGGAGCCATCCGACTTCTTGATGAGCAGAACATCAAGGAACGATAATTGGTTGCTAGGCTTGAGCTCTTTGGTGAATGAAATACAAGGTGTTATGCTATTGATGTGATAGTGGAACTCTTCTAGTTTGTCTAGCCCATGAGGCCAAAAAACATTAGTACCATCTACATATCTTTTCCACCACTTAGGTTGAAGAGGGAATGAATGGAGGGCCACCTCTTCAAAATGCTCCATATAAAGGTTGGCAATGATGGGGAAGAGAGGGGAGCCCATGGAAACTCCATCAACTTGCTCGTAGATGACCCCTTGGAAGGAGAAAAAGGTTGATTTGAGGCATAACTCAACCAAATTGGCAATCTAGCATTGGTCTTGTGCTTAATGATAGTTACATACATACTCATCCATATATATATATATATATTTATAATATGAAAATATATATTATATTTTATTTAGTATATATACTTATCTATATATGTAATATACATATCATACACACACACACACACACACAGGTGTGTGTGTGTGTGTGATATTTATATACTTATATATATGTAATATTTATAAGTGTATACATATCACACACACACACACACACACACACATCTGTGTGTGTGTGTGTGTGTGTGTGTGTGTGTGATATTTATATACTTATATATATGTAATATTTATAAGTGTATACACACACACACACACACACATATTATGTATATATAACATATATATGTAATTTATTCACATACCTTAATCTATTTGCTCTTTTCACTTGGATTTAGTTTGGTTATTCGTTTTATTTTTATTTTTTCACTCCATTACTATTAACCCTTTTTTGCTTGCAATTGTAAGATGCCTTCTTACTTAGTCATTCACACTAGTTATTTTATTATTATTTTTTCTAACTTTGGGGTGTGTGCAAACCCTTTCTCTTGGTCTCCTTTATTTGATGAATCTATGCTAAATTTGCAACTTGCATTTTTTACATATCTTGCTCTTTCATCCTGATGATGGATCACGTAGTGTGATTCAAAATGTTGATGACAAAAATTATTACACAATCTAATCTAGAAACTAACTATCATAAATAGATGATTCAATAAAATAGACACATGTGGAAGTAGGTGAAGACAAAGTAGAACATGAGGTAGTTGAGATAACAAAGGATGAATTTGTAAGGGAAGGACATGAGGAAGGCAGTATGAAAGAAGAAGATATAAAGGTTACAACTTACGAAGAGCAACAAAAAGATCATAATGTACCTGAGGTACATATGCCGAGTGCCAGTCCCCCTTCATGTGGACAAAGAAGATCAATAAGAAGAAATAGTAAAGATCAAGGACATCTCTAACAACACCATTCAAAATATTAATCCATTAACATAGGAGGATATGAAGAAGATATTGATTGGTTCCACCACCAAGGAAAAACTATGCAATTATCTTGTATTGGTGAGTGTAGATGAGATTGAGAAGGTAGAATCGACATCTATAGTGGAGAAAACTCAAGAATTATCCATTGTTCCCCCTTAATCTATAGAAGTGTAACCTAAAATGCCTATTGTATTATATCAAAGGAAGGTCACAATGACATCATATATCAACACATTGGTACAAAATATTTTAGTCCATGCAATTTCAATAGTTGAGAAAGATGGAACACCTATCCAAACATATCAAAAAGCTAGTTCTACACCTTAAACTCAAGTACAAGGTGATACAAAGATCATAGAAAAAGTGAAGGATAAGAATGAAGATTTAGTCTTGACTACAAAACTAAAGGAATAAATAGTAATTCAAACACTGGTTACCCTACCAGATACTACTAATCCTATTCCTAGTCAAGCACCTCATAGGCTAAGTGTAGAAGCTACACCATTTTAGTCATCAAGGCCTAGTCCTAGTATGTATAAGATTGATGAGGTTACATCTTATGGTGATATCAACTTATATGAGGTGATTAAACTCCCAATGTTTGATCTTACATCAATCACCATAGAGAAAATGAGCATATTATAGGATGCTCTAGCCAAAAAGAAACACCAAGTACTGCTCTAAAGGAAGCATTAGAAGAAACAAGCACTACATGACATCAAGGATATATTTCTTGATGCATTCAACCTACCTACACCTGAAGAAGACAAGCCAATCATTAAGAAGTTGGCCAACATTGTGGAGAAGATAAATGATGCATACCTAGACACAAATCTAAAATTACTAGAATGGTCTGAGAAGAAATTTCAAGTCAAAGTAAATGAAAAGATATGTAATGCCATTGCACTAAATTAGGTTGAGTTAGTAACCAAAATTGATGGTGTGAAGAAGGTGTTGGAGAATGTTTTTTCTCTTTATACCAAGTTGTGTGATGTACCCCTATTCACACAAGAAGTGCAGAGACACATTGACCACTTGGAGGGGGATTTTAAGTCAATAGGTAAAATCCTACAACAATCTCATGGTCAAAATTAGTCTCATTTAAAAATTTGATGCTAGCACAAGGTCAGTTAGTAGAATTACAAGCTCAAGATGCCAACATTGGGGCTACACTGATCAACATCCAGTCCATGTTGACCCCTCACATGGAGGTGTTACACAAGGAACTAGCCTTTGTAGAAACATTGATGAAGAAAGATCCCCATCTTTCTACTCATGAAAGCCTAGTTAGCCTTGCTACCAATTTAGATATTCAGATCAAATCTCTAGAGGTAGCATGTGACAATTGGGATGCAACACTAAAATTCATAATGGAGGTCCATAAATGATTATTCAATGAATACACTATTCGTATACCACCCATGACGTAAGTATCAAAAAAGGGGAGAATAAATTTTGAATAAGATAAAAGGGGAGAATGAATAAGTTTTGGAGGAGACCAAACTAAGGGGGAATTAGTACAAAAAAAGAGCATAATAGTACAATAGATTTAGTCAGCAAGAGTATTTAGTCAAATTTAGAAAACAACAATCAACTCAGGGGGATTTATAAAATTTTGAGGTATGACTGATAAGTCACAAGTTTTGCAAAATTTTTAAGTTTTGAAATTTTGTATGTAAGCCAAGTATTGAATAGAGATTATCTAAGTTATGCTCATAAGTTAAGGTTATTCATGCATGACCAAGTGTTTTTTCCACTCATGCCAAAGGGGGAGATTTTTAATCTCAGATTGGTTTTGACAAATGAGTAACAATACACTTAAGTCATTTGCTAGATAGAACTTAGTTCATGCCAAAGAAGTAATGTATGCCAAGCATAAGTTGTTAGATAGTGTATGCCAAGTGAGATATAGAATATGTTTTGAGTAAGTAGTAAGTGTTGAGTCAATCAAGTGCCAACCAGACAGTTGATACCGAGTGATTCAGATGTCAAGTGATCAATGGATGCCAAGTCATTCAGAGGCCAAGTTACAAAATTGAAGATACAATGAATGTTGAGCATAAGAGACTTCAAGTGCCAAGTAAAATAGTTTTGGACATAGTTGTTTCTAATGGCACAAACTTCTATGTAGACTATTTTTGAGCTGACTTAAGGATTGTTTTGTGATTCTAGATGATAAGGATGAATCTATATTGAGGATCCATATGTAGTACATGCAACCAATTAGTTAAAGGGATGGATTAAGTAAAAAATGGACAAATCAAAATCGTTGATTCATACCTAACCCTAAGTCACCCAGGTCTTCTTAAGGAAGGCAAGCCCTAAACAATGTATGTGTAGAGAGATAAGCTTGAATGCACAAACAAAGCATTCATGGTAGATAAGGAGTTGTGAATTGAGATATGCATTACATAAGCAGTTAGAAGAGAATAGAGGAAAGAAGTACAAGGATAGAAGTGATATATCTGATTAGAGAGGATCAAAGATACATGCAAGGAGGTGATCTATTATCTAGTAACAAAATGCTAACTATATGATCACTATTGATACATTCTAATAGGTGAATTGGTTAAATCTCTTAACAGAGTAGTCCTAATAGGCTCTTGTAAATCCTTTAATAGGGTGCTTACTTCATTATAAGTCTAAGTCCTTTAATTAGGCACACTTCTAATAGGGCGTTGAAATCTTTTAGCAAGGTAAGATCTAACAATCTTGTAAGCCTTTAACAGGGTAGACCTTTCACAGGTTAGATCATAGTGTTAGAGTGGGGTTTCCATTGCACCAAAAGACTAAACTTTCAATGCTCAATAAAAGCACTCAACTTATAGTACACAGGAAGTGGCTAAGCCCTTGTCATGAATCTTGAGGGGAGCACTGAACAAATTTCCAACAATCTCCCCCTCAGCATTACCTGAGGGTCTGAGGATTTGAACCTATGACCAAGTTCCAATACCACTTTTTAGAGTGGGATTGCCACTACACAAAAAGACCAATCTTTCAATGCCTGATACAACCACTCAACTTATAGTACATAGGAGATGATTAAGCCCTTGTCACAAATCGTAAGGGGGGCACTAAATTTTTTTACAACACATAGTTTATGATCAAACATTGTAACCTTCATTAGATACACTTTACAATTGTAGTAGTGAAGATTTGTGGGTGTCATCCCCACCCCAGTTTTACCTTGTCATTGGAGGGTTTTTGGGAAACCAAATATCATATGTCATATATGTGTGAAATTTTTACTTGTTTTCATGCTATGGGTAAGTATGTTTAATTTGGTATTTCATTTTACATGCAAATTGTGAGATGGATGTGTGGTGGGTGATTTTATGGTTAAAGTTTTGAAGGACTGATTCATCCCCTGTCCCCCTCTCTTAGAGTTTACTTTCCATATTGTATTTCCAACATTATGGACTTAGTTATGGGATAAACATTACCCTTATTCTAGTTCTATTTTATTTTTTAATAATTTTAGCTCTATTGTAATGAGAATGCTAGGTGCCCTACCAAATATACTCCCTAAATTTTTAAGGAGAACATTGAGGCTTCCATGGTTAAAAGGTGATGATGAACTAGAATATAACTGGGGGGATTCCTTTTTATTTAAACATGTTTTAGTCATGATATTTTATGCATGTCCACAACCCTCACACATACTACCAAAGTATATACCTTTTAGGTTGCGGATACTAGAGTTTTTATGGAAGCTTATTATGATGGATGGGGAGTTTTTAGGCCCTAAATTGTACAAAGGAACATTTCTATGTAGATGTTGCAAGATTGGGGATTTTACAATTGGAAAAGAGTCAATTGATCAAATCCATGAGTATTTGAGACACTACAATCTATCTTTTGCCCCATAAAAAATTTATGACTCTGAATTTTTTATTATAGAAATGCATTAAAAGAAATAAGGAATTACACTCTCCCTAACAATAAAGAACTACCTTAGGATGATATAATAAAAAATAATCTGATTGAGACTGATGTAGAATAAAAATTGAGAAAGTTTGAAGATATTCAAAGGGTAGAGATGGAGATGAAGAAAAAAGATACTAACTTTGAGGGTTTTTCTCAGAGGTTACCTATCCATTTAAGCTAGAGAAAATATTGCAAAACTATTATCATATAATGTCACAATCACCACAAGATTTAGGAGAAGTAGACAAGGTGAATCTATAATCCCTAGAGCCAGATGTAGAATTAGAGGAAGAAGAGGATAAACTTGAAGCATCTACCTGGGTGGCAAAGGGAAATAAGAGGCAAAAGATTGTCCACATGCCTAAAAAGATTAAAGAAAGGACATTGCAACTAATGATTGGTAAGAGCTAGTACTTTGCTGATATGAGATAGTTTCATACAGGAGAGAGTAAAAGTAGTAGAGAACTCCTTGGTAGATCTCTAGTTAGCTATAGCAAGGTTGGATAATTGGATCATCCAAGCCAAAAATTTTTTAGAAGATGATGACTTTATTAAGTATGAAGAGTCAAATTTTTTTATGTATAATGTGAAACAAATTGAATTGAATTTGATGTTGAAATTGGGAAGAGTGAGGAGAAAACCAAAGATTTTACTCAAAATCTTCTAGCCTATGATCTAGACAATGAGACTATGATAGTAAGTAAGGCCAAAGATCTTGTGCGAAGAAGTGGAATGCTGTTGGTGCCTAGATGGGATTTGGGAATAACCTTTGTGATAGACCAAATTATAAGACAAGATAATAAAATTTATTATGAATTCTTTGGTGGACAATGCCTATAAAGAGGCTCAAGTTTCAACATAGATATTAAGACACTAGCTATATGGAGCTTTGCTCCTAAGATAAATAAGCTTAGGCATATGGATGTTCAAGACATATCCCAAGGTAGTTCCATCATATGGACCTTGGACTCTACTACTGGGAGTGGGATTTAAAGTGCTTTGAAGCACTTCTCTTTCATGAATGAGGCTAAGGTGGGGAAAATTGAAGATTAGCTTCCTTAGACCTTTAGTTAATAAATCGACACAAGAAAATTATATGAAGAACTCAAAAAGAGTTATGTATTCAAACAAAGGAGAAAGGAGCTAGAAGAGAAGTTACAAGGGCTAGAAAGTGAAATTTCTACCCTAAAGGAACAACTCAAGGAAATGGAGCAAAGAAAAACCAAGATGAGGGTTGACAATTCATAAAGAGCCACTAAAAAAAATGCTCCCAACATAGAGGAAAAATTGGTGGGAACTAAGTAGGAAGTTTCTATAATGAAGATTGAGGCTCCTATCCATGATAACCAGCTTAAGGCGAATGCTGAATCATAGGGTGGAATATTAAAGATGATATCCCAAAATGTCCATAGTATTTTCATATCCTTGCATAGTGAAAATAATGCATTCAATGAAGCCCTAACATGGTTAACCCCTATTTTCAGTCAATGGGCCCATATATTCAATTCTTTGATAGATTAATTATTTTGATGGCTAAAAAGTCAAAACTACTAGACAAAATATTCAGAGTGAAAAAGGCTTTGGAAGTAGCTAAATAATTTATTGGTTTTTTTATGAGTAAATTATAAGTAACATAGGGTAAAATGAAGATAATGAGTGAAGGTGTTGATAAATTCATTCTTTCCATTGTTGATAATGACAATAAGCTACAAGATTGGTAGGGGTGGTCGACATTTTTTGATCACATTTTGAAATTAATAATGTTGTGACTATAATTGATGGAGATGTTGATGAAGTGTCTTTCTATGATTCAATTGACTCCCTATTCAAGGTAGAAGTTGACATGAACCAATTTGTGGCAGAATCAAGAGCCATTATAGATGTGAGGTGGAGAAAGTCTATTGGTGATTTCGAAACTATCAAAAGCAATGACTGGCCAACAAAGAGGGAGATATATGTGTGGGAAGAAATTGGAGAGATTAAATCTCTATGCATGAGAAGTAGTTAGAGGATAGTTGATGAAGGCAATGAAGAAAAAATAGAGGAATGACATGAATCATAATAGGGTGTCTTATTTTTGCATGTACTTGATATGGATACACCTACATTATACAAAAAGACTATACCTAAACAAGAAAATGCTAGTTGTCCATTTTGAGCTATTTTCCAAATTACTCAAACTATAGAGAATGCTTTTAATTATTTTTATCTTCTTTGTAACTTATTTTTGATGCTATTTTTAATATGTGTCTTCCCAATCCATAGCTTGTGGCAATCCTTATTCTAGAAAAGGATTTCCAAGATTGGGAAGAAGGGTCTGAGTTCTTATTATTGTGATGAAATATATCATTTGAGTTGGTCCTAGATTTTGTTTTAAGTGTTGATATAATTAACTTGTTTTCTGTAGAAGTTTGAAATTAATGAAAGTCTAGTTTTAGTCTTATATCTTTATCATAAATATCATATCAAAACTATGTATGTTTATCAAAGATATTAATACAAGAAATATTATAGAATATCTATGTCTCAAAATTCTATCCCCATTTTTATGCTTTTGTGATTTTGAGAATGAATGAACAAGTTTCATTTTATTCAAATGTAATTCAATAGGTTGTATATCATTTCAGAGTTTCTTTTAGTCCAAAGAATTAAGTAGGCATTTCTATGGAATTATATGATAATTTAGGGTATGAAAGGGTTATGACAAGTATAGGATTTGAAGGTCAACAATTGATACATCTAATTGAAAGTCAATTAAATAGATCTAAATTTTAACTAATATGACTATGCTTTGATAATGGATTAAGGCACTAGTCTTTAGTTGAAGAAATCAAGTAATGTCAACCTTATCTTAGCGTAATTTTTTTTTTTATAAACTGAAAATCATTAAGAATTACTATCATAATAGAATGTAAATTTGGTCATTGCTTATGTTAACATATTTGTGAGTTAAACCTTCGAGAGGAAATAGAAAAACTAATATTCACAGCAGTACAATGATAATCTCACAAATACAATCTTTAGTGGAACTCTTCAAGATTGTAGGATTTTTTGTGATTCATCAATATCATTTAGCTACTCTTGACATGTGAACACATCATAAAAAAAATTGTGCATGTTTTGTAGAATTTTTCCTTTCTAGTTTTTCATAATAGAGGTATTATATGACTATTCATGATAAACTCCAAAGATACTAAGTTTCACACAAGCATTCATGCACAATAGAACAAATAGCTCTATCACCATTCACAAAAATAAATTTATCTAGACATAAATTCAAGAAAAATTCACCATATGTAGGATATGAGCACTAATTGCTTAAAATATTGACCCTTACATTGTAAATTTCTATTTATATAGGCAACCCTCCTCAAAGATACGATTTTCAAAGGTAGGGCTTTTTCTGTGCAAAAAGTATTTAAAAATAATGTATTTTATTCTAATTAGATGCAAAAATACACCCTAACATGATACTAACTATGCCTACACTCTTTATTTTCATTAATTTTATGTACATGGACCTTTACAAGGTGTGATAATCTATAGAATAAGAAGAGAGAAGATAGAGTTGGAGTTCTAGCTAAAGTAGACTTCAAAATTTCTTCCCACAATAATCCTTCCAAGAAAATAGCCTCTAAAAATATAATATGTCTTTCTATTAGTAATAATGCATAGTTAAATTCTATCTATCTCACAAAAAATGATTTTGCACCTAGAAACCTTGTAAATTTGTAACTAGCAATAAAAACATGCAGAATCATGGCAAATCCCATAAGCATTAGAGTTGCCTGGTTCAAAAAAGTAAAAATCTTCTAAGTCCAAAATTGGAAAAATCATTATTTGGGATTTGTTCCTCATTTTTCTAGAATGGCCCCTAGAAACTTTGACTTGAACCTTTCACTATTCTCATGACATCAAAACTACACATTTTTAGATTAACCTTCAAAATTGTGCACCTATGGAGCTGCTTGGTTCAAAATTGTAAAAATCTTCTAAGTCCAAAACTGGAAAAATGGGTATCTAGGATTTGTCCCTCACTATTCTAGAATGGCCCCTAGATACTTTGACTTAAACCTTTCCACTATTCTCATTACATCGAAGGAATATGACATATCTAGTGCTTTCAAATCTTCCTCCACTTTATGGAAGAATGCACAAATTTCCTATCTTACATCCTCAAAAGTTTTTGTTTTACTATCTAGCCTCTCTAATGCTTCCTTGACCTCAAATGGGTTCCTCAAGTTACGCTTGGTTTATACAATATCCAATGAGGCACATAATTATTGCACCACCATTTCTACCAAACATAATTATCTCATGGAGTCATCCCTAGAAACCTCCAAACTTGCAAACAGTTTAGTGGCTTCTACAATTTTATTGGTAACTTGTAATGCCCCTCCAACCCTGATAGATTATTAGTGATGCTTTGAGTCATAAATATAATAATTTGTAGATTTTCCTTTGGTTATTGTTCTAAAGAACTATGTTCTTTGGTTGATAGTGATTTTAATGAAAAAGGAAAGAGAATGTGTCACTATAAGATTTATTTACTATTTAGGACCTTCAAACATTATTAACACAAAGGAATGGTACTATCTACTTGGTAACCTTTTGAAAGTAGCTATAGGGTTATGTGATTTGATTAAAACCTAGGAAATGAATAGCTGTTAGATATATGATTAGATAGTACCCTCATAATTTACTCTAACCATAATGTCACCCTTAAAACACAAGTATGTGATTAAAATCCCCATATGATGTTTGGTCCTTCTTATATCATACTTTTAACAATGATTGTGTGATTATCTAATGATACTCTTATGAGATTAAACACATTATTTTAGATCTATATTATAAATCATGATTTACAAGTTGTTTAGATTTTTATTTTAGTATTATGTTATTTACACAATGCTTCTAGTATCTTGGACATTGTGTTGTTTGGAAGTTACTAATTCATGTTTATGATGTAGTTTAAAGCTAACCCCACTAACCCATCATGTCTTATGTATATGTATTCTCTACTTGGAATATCTTCTAGATTAGGGGGGGTATTTGTACTCACTTCTACAAGAGAACTACACAATGTTTCACTCCTCCTACCTTCCCTTTCACTATTTTTATATATATGTATTGTATTTTGTCAGTTGGTGATCCATGTGTGTGAAAGTTCTAGAGATCAACTCCACTTGGCTACATAGGCCTAACAGTGTATTAAAATCCTTGAAAACATTTTTTTTGATAAGGAGATGACATCATGATGCATATAGGCACCTATGTATCCCTATAACTCTGGTAGGAAGTCAAGTCATGTAGTTTGGGAGATTATGTGTTATCATTTTATTTGGCATTCTGATTAGTGGAAGTTATTTTCCAAAATTGTGTTCAATTTGGATTTTCATGTGAGTTATATATGTTCATGATTATTATGATTTAAATATTGTAAATGTATACGATATATGTATTTGAATATATATCGTGGCACACATTTTTTGCCAAATAAACACACATTTATTATATTTGTGATGGTTAGATATAATGCTTTGTCATGTCCTTGTTTAAAATAATCATGTGACATTTAAAATAAAGAAGGAATAAATATAAAAGAGAAAATAAGTAAATAAAAAGACTAAAGATAAAATTTAAAACATCTTACTTCTTGACTCAAAATCTAGACCTCTCTTTAGCTAAGCCATCAACCTACCATCATGCCACTAATTCTCTTTGGGGGTAGAAGGAGGAAAGTATAACCTTGGAGTTAGTAAAGAAATATAAATTCAAAAAGACAATAATTATAAAATAAGTCATGATTTTTGAACTTTTGACCTATAAGTCAAGAGTGGTTGTGATGCATGAGCATCCTAGGTGTAAGGGCAATCTTGCATCCCCCAAAAAAATTTCCCTTATGTTTCTTGAGTAAGGGTTGTCTTAGTGTAGAGTTATTTTTTGTGGAGGATTTCTACTTAGCAAGTTGGTTATATGAACTTAGAATTCCCTAATTTCATAGGAGGATGGTCATCTTGGATATATTAGCCTACTAGTTGAGGATTAGTGCCCTATCATGAGTATTTGTGAAGTTATTGCAAAGTTTTGGTATAAAAACTTGAGGCCTAGTTTTGAAGGCCTTAGAGGCTCCATATGGGCTCTGAAATGAATTTGACCAGAGATTGCAAATGTTAAGCCTTGTAGATTAGAAGCTAAGGATTCCAAAATGGGCTTATAATACCCAATCAGATCAATGATTCACAAGTTATGGTCATCCAAAGTTGGGCCAACATAAATTTCCAAAATAAATGTCATAATTGTATTGATCCAACTCAATGTATTTTTAGGGTTGGATGTCTTGAAAATTCTTGGGTTAATAAAATTTCCTATATAAGAAAGGCCCATAGATTATCTAGGTAAGTTTGTGGTGATAGTTTACAACTCTATCTTGTAAATTATTTTAAGGAAGATGCCCAAGTGGGTTTTCATATTATATTTCAAATTCTATAACTTCGCATTTGTCACAATAGTAAGAAGCCCATATTTTTTTCTTGCAAATTGTTGCTATTTATTTGTTCTGTATAGTGCCATATCATTTTATTAATGGAGATGATTTGTAGAAAGTATGACGATGCAAGTGTTTATAAGTGCATGGTATTCAATGGGCACTTGAATGAGTTAGACTTTATCAATATAATGTTGGTTCAATTGCTTTACATGATTTCAATATAGATTTATAACAAAGGAATTTTGGTTGGTGAATGAAGGATTATAATATTAACCAAGATGCTACAGTTGTCATTGAGTACCTGATAAAGAAGTGAAGGAGTATAGTGTTAACTAGAAAATTTTAGTGTTAATCAAGTCTAGTATTGACCAAGTGAGTTGTAATGTTCATTGAGCATGAACATAAAGAACAATTTTAGAAATGATTTGACTCAAGGGTGATATTTGATGAAAATTGAGAATATTTGAGAAGTTTCAAGGATAAGGAAGAATTTATTTATGAGTTCAATGACTAGAGAAATTCAAAGAAGATCTAATGGAGAAGATTTATCAATTTGAAATGGAGCACAAAGTTCAAGGTGGAAGTATATTCCCAAGTGACTAGATTCAATGAATCTAAAATTGATGGAGACCTATGATTGTTATTAAGTGACAAAATATGGAAGATTCTAGAATGACAAAAACTTTTCTATTTAATGATGAAATGTAAATTTTAATGTTGCTGATTTTTGCTGATTGATGATTGATGTTGAAGAAGAAACAATAAGGGGAACCGAGTAGAACAATATTCAAAAAATCAAGTAGAGGAAGTTCTAAGTTGAAGTGTACAAATCAGCTAGAAAGGGATCAAAAGAAGGAGATTGAGCAAACTAGAGATCTGAACAAGCAAGGTGTAGTGCCAAACCTAATAGATCATTTACTATTACTTTTTTACCATTATAGCATAAAATATCTTAATTGAGTGGACATAAAATTATTTTGAAATCCTATATAGTAACATTCAATAGTAATGTTTGTAAGTCCTTTAGAGAATGCCACTCTTTAGAAATGTCAAGGAGTGATAAGGTCTAGATGATCTTTGGTGTAAATATGTTAACAAGGTTGCATTAAAAAGGTGTATGTAACCTTTAACAAGGTTGGCTCCTAAAAAAATCACTTTAGAAGAGCGAAAATATTTGGTTTTCTAGTTGCTAGGTGGTTTTTCCCTTTAGAAGGTTTCCATGTTAAATACTTGTGCCAAAATGTGTGAATGTTTATTGTGTTGCATGTTTATTTCATGTTAAATATTTAACTCTTCACCTTAGTATAACCTAGATGTTTACTATGATACTCAATATAGTAAGAAGCATAAAGTAGTCTTTTTGATGGAAACTTTTAATTAGTTAAGATTATGATATTAGATTTGATTACCAAGTTAATGATCTAAAAGTTTAAGAATTCTAAGTTGGTGAAATTTAAGGCCTATAGGATGACTTGTTTTAACCGATTCATCCCACCCTCAATTATCAAACATAATATTTTTCCTTGTCTCATATTAGATTTCTTTATTTGTAGAAAATATGGTAGTGAAGGTTACTATTTGTGTATGAGATGTTAGATAACCTGGGGAGGGTGGGGGGTGTGAATTAGTTATAACTAGTTATCCTACATGCCTTAAAATCACTTTTCTACCAGCTAACTTTATAAAATTTTAGATCAATAACTTGATATTAAACATCATAATTCAAACTTATAAGAAATCCACATACAAATGTTTATCTCACTATTTCTTAATACACTTAGCATCAAATCAATCATCTAGGTTATATCAAGTTGTAACATTATACTATTATCAGGCAAGAGCCTACAACACAATGGTGAATTGTGAGCCTCTTAATTGAGAGGTCTTGGGGTTTGAATCTAATCAAGATTAACTAATAATTAAAATAATTAATCACAATAAATAATAAAAATAAACCTTGGCCTCGGCCTCTTATAGATAATAAAAAAAAACATTATACTATTATCATGAAATAAACTTGCAACACAATAAGTATTCAAACATTTGACATAAGTATTTAATGGAAAAACCACCTGTGAACTAGAAATCCAAATATTTGTACTATTCTGAAGTGAGCTATGTTAGAAGACAACCTTGTTAAAGTTAACATGTACATTTTTAGTGTGACTGTATTAGAGGGTTTTCATGAAATATCATCTAGACCTTAACACTCATTGACATTTCTAAAGAGTGGCATGCTCTAAAGGACATACACACATAACTATTGACTATTACCATATAGGATTTCAAAGACATGCTAGGTCCAATTGGTTAAGATATATTTCTACTACAATGGTAAGACAACAATAATGAAATGATATGTTAGGTTTGAGCACCACCTTTCTTGTTTAGATCTATTCTTTACTCTATCTATTTCTTCTAATTCCATTTTGGGTGATTCGCACACTCACACTTCCACTTAAAAATTTCTCTTTTTCATCTTCACACTACTATTTTGCTCGATTGACCTTCTATCTTCTTCCTTGACTTCAGCCATGATCAACCAAAAGTGACAACAAGAAATGTCTTGTTCAACCCTTTAAATATATACTTGTTGTCAATTCATAATCTTCGAGATTTTTTTGCTCAATCATGATAGTAGATCTCCATTAGCTTTACATTCATTGAATCTAGATGCTCAAGAAATAGACTTCCTCCTTGAGCTTTGTGCTCCAATTCAAATTGTAAAATCTACTTTAATAGATCTTCTTTGAATTACTCCAACCATTGATCTCATAACTGACTTCCTCCTTATCCATGAAACTTCTCAAACATTCTTAATTTTTACCAAATTTTGGCATTAGATTAATCTATTACAAAAAAATTCTTCATGTCCATGCTTTGTGATCATTACAACTCATTCAATCAATACTTGACTTGGTTAACACTAAAATTTCTTAGTTAACATTAAACTTCAACACTTTTTCTTCCAGGTGCTTGTGATAAATATAGTAGCTTGGTTAATACTATGTTCCTTCATTCACTAATCAAATTGTCTTGCATATATATCTTTCTTAAGATCATGCAAAGAAATAAAACCAACATTATGTTGGAAGTTTATTGCGAAATTGAGATACTAAGAGTGTGGGTGACTCAGGATCTATAAATTTTTTATCCTTCAAAACTATTTGACAACATTCACCATATATCATATCTAGTTTATGCATAACATAACTTGAAATATCAAAATTCTGTAATAAATTTAACTATGTAACACATCCTTGAAATGTATTCACATAACACAAAAGATTTTGGTTACCTATAAAGCCTCCATGGTGAAGGTAAAATTGGGGCGGGGATGATACCAAAAAATCTTCACTAGTGTTGTAATAAAGTTATCCTATTAGGACTACTAATTTTGATCACTTCTAATGATCTACAATGTGAGAGGTTTTCCCAGTTAAAGGATTTATGAGACTATTAGGCATACATTGATTAAATGATTTAATACTTATAATGAAGTAAGGAATTTGTTAAGAGGTTTAAAAAGGTTTTTTAAAACCACTATGTTAAGAGATTTACCCTGATCCAATCTATCAAAACTGATTCAAACTGGATCCTTTAGTCTACACTTACAATGCTGATTAAAGATCTCCTCCTTCCAATGTTTGATATGTTCTCTTATTTTATATATCTTTATTCTATTCTTCACTACTTCATTAAGTCGCTAACCTCTTTTTCTTCACAACTTTCACATGTAGCCTCCAAAACCTAACTCCTTTGCATAATACTTCACTTCACTTTACGCATATAGTTCTCCTCTTCATCTCTATATCAAAATAGGGTTTGCTTTTTCCCTTTTAAAGACATTTGTAGAGTCTTCTAGAATAAGATAAACAATCTAGATGTTTCCCTTTCTTTATCTGATTAGTTATTCATCCCCAATAAGGATCAATGATCCATGCCAAAATGCATAACAAAATTTGTAATAAACTCTATTAAATGTTATTTATATGTCAGGTCAAAATGGTTTACCTTAAATTTTGTACCATTTTAGACTTTCTTGTTCACTCTTTGTTACTAAACACACACTGTCTCTGATGCTTGGTTGTAACTATTCTTCCTATTGTTACTCAACCTTAACAGAATTAGCCTATATAGAGTAACTTGGTTGCAATGGTGACTGACTATCTCTGTCTTGTATATGATTAAGTGTTTGACACTAATAGACAAAAAAACCCAGAGAGACCAAAAATATCCCCCATTGACATTAATGGAAAAAAAACTTTGTCATGATTAAATCTTTACATTACAAAAATAATAGTACTCCCTCTAGGTCTATGACTAAGTTCTTATAGAACTTCAAAACTTTCTTTTACAACACAATATACAATACATATATTACATGACTCAAACAGTCTAGTGTTGCTTGTCATAACTTTTTTCTAACTTATGATATTCAATTTCTTGCTCATCTATCCTCTTTTATGGTTCTTCACTTCTTTGTAATTCTTCCTTATCTATCCCCCTTGTTATTGATACTTATGTCTACTATTGGGTCTATGTAGATGGAATCAAACCATATTTTTCAATGAATGGTTTATGTGTTTGAATGATCATAGCAAGAGCATGATCCCATGTGGTTCTCACTCATTCCAAAACTTGAATCTTTATTTCCAAAGTGTCTACTAAGTCAATTAAGCTACCATCAATAGAAATATTATGATCTCTTTGAACTATATCTTTTGCTGAAGCCAAACCACATTGCATAACCTCCAAGTGACATATCAACATGGTTAATATGGTGATAAGCTTGGCCCTCATTATGCTATTTTCTATGTGTAACTTGGCCAACCTCCCTTGTGCAAACAATAATCTATTGTAGTGCACTAAGCTTTATTTAGCTGACTGAGAGATAGTGTTTCTGAATGATTTCATATCAGCCTAAATCCTCTAAATTCTTGCCTAAAATTCATTTGTAAATCTTGGCACATCACAAAGAATATTGTACATATTTTTGTATTTTCTGAACAAGTTCTTCAATATTCTATACAAATTCTAACAATTCTTCTTTCCTTACTACAATTATAGTAGAAAATTTCTCTATTACTTTCTTTTCAAACTTCTTTTCAGATTGGGCCATTAGTTTTCCATTTGCTTCTATATCCTCAGTGTTGAGTTTTTCAACTATTTGCACTAATTGAGAGATAATGGGGTTTTTTTTATCAATGGTTTGTATATCAAAGTCATCAACAAATATATCTTTGATATCATGCAACACTTGTTTCTATTGGTGTTCTCTCCTTTACTCTTCTTGTCTTTTCTTTCTTGCTAAAATATCTTGCAAGATAACAATCTGTTCAAATGTGAGATTGTTAAGATCCCATTTCAGCATTTCAATTACCTCATCTACACTAACAATATTATTTGGAGAATTACCATTTTTCTTCTTTCCTTTTCTTTTCTTTTGAGTGATACTACTCGGTATTCCTAGAGTCAGAGTAGGTGAGGGGGTTTCACTACTCGGTCTAAGTTGTATTTCAATGCTAGAGACAACAAT
Organism: Cupressus sempervirens; assembly: GCA_028749045.1. NCBI lineage: Eukaryota > Viridiplantae > Streptophyta > Pinopsida > Cupressales > Cupressaceae > Cupressus > Cupressus sempervirens. Next base: position 919,045,591 of record CM053785.1, read on the forward strand.
AGTTGTAGTCAACACTTTCTATGAATCTTTGTGCTTTTCTTCTTCTTTATCCTTTACCTTCTCTTTTTTTTCAGTCTCCATAATTCCCTCTATTGGAGGTCTTGAGACATGTGGTCCTTCTTGACCTGTAGTAGATTTTCTACATTTGATTCCTTTTCTAGTTCCTTTTGCTTCATTTGTTCATTAAAATTAATAATTTGGATTTGTGTCCCTCCTATCTTAGGATAGTCCCTTATTTGTTATAATACAAGAGCATCAGGTGTAGTATTATGAATGGGTGATACAATTCCCTATGGGGTCCATACACCTAAACCTTATTCATCAATTTGAACATCCTTACTAGTATTGTGTCTGTTTCTTTCTCTTATTCATCTTCTTTTCTAATCTTTTCAATCTCTTTTATGTTTATCACAAAAATGCTTTTCCACAATAGCTCATTTTTTTATACACCAACCTCAATTTATTTTTAAAAATCATAAATGCTCTAAATTTAGGAATGGATCTATTGCTATACTTCTCCAAAAAATGTTATTTTCTACTTATTTGTTAGCTTAGGCATAATTTTGTCTAATGTACATTCTCTTATTTTCTTTTCAATTTCTATTTCCTATTGCCACTTGCCATCAATTATAGTATACAAGTTGATAGGAATCAATCTTCCACATCCTTTTTCTTTGTCAACCTTCTCTTTAGCTAACTCTTAGTGGCTGGTATTTTCCTCTTATCTAAACTTGTGCCACTTAAACCTTTACTTGGTTTGATAATCTTTACTACACCTTTTTTCAGTGGTGGCTCAACACTGAATGGTGTTGCTACCCTAGTTCTCAGCCTTGGTGGTACAGGAGAGGGGCTTTGCTGTTATCTTCTTTATATTCCTCTTCACCTTAGGCTCAATGATTTTTACTATTTTATCCTTCTTTATTGGTGGGTTGACAAGTGCTAGGGATTATCCCTATTTCTCTACACTTTCTTCCTCTTCTTCTACATCTTTATCATTTTCTTCATCTTCTCCTAGACCTTTTGTAAGCATCAAAAGTCCTTTACCTTTAGTTTGTGTGCCTAGTTTACCTTCTAGGTCTTTAATAATTTTCTTTCTCTTCTTATTAGTAGAAGTGGTTTTAATATCCACAATTATTCTAGATTTTTCTTCTTCATATTTTCCAAAGGGCTTGGCTTTTGCATCAATTTCTTCATTTAGTAGTGCATCAATTGTTACACTCACATTATCAATCTCTGTTTCCTAATCAAAAGGTTTAATCTAGGCTACCCTCAACTTAAATGGCTATACGTATGTGTAATCAATATCAACTAGAAAACACATGTCGTTATAATTATTCTCAACCAAAGATGCTAGAATCCTTATTCTCTTCCTCATTTTCTACTTGAATTCATCAAAATATCCATCTAGAACATTCTCAAAATTTTCTCCCAAATTTGTTATATACTCACTAATTTTCCTTGTAGAAGGTTTGCCTTGTTTCCATATAATATTTCTAATACTAGGAAAATAACTCTAAGTATAAAAGAAAATACACATGATTAGTGATCCAAACATACACATTGAATCCTTTTCTTTCCTCATTGATATCAGGTTCTCTACTAATTGCGATTGTTGTAACTCAAAAAGATCATATTCATGATCTTTCATCACTATCTTCCATGCATGATCAACTTCCATACACGACACACTATTCAGTTGGCTTAACTAATAAAATTAATGAGATATCACTCTGACTGCAAACTCTATCAATGGTTCAGTAATGGTTGAATAGACATGCCATGTCCATTACACTCGACTTTCATAGTTTCCTCAATTATTTCTTTACTTTGGAAACACATTATCTTTGTCTTGTCAAATTTGGGTTATCTAGTGATAACATGAATCATCTTCTTTTTAATTTTTACTGGTCTATTCTCTAGCCATAACTCCATATCATGAATTCTAATTAGCATAACCTTGATCCTTTCAATCATAAAATTTCTTGGAAAATCTAGGGCATGAGTTAACTCTTTCCTCTAAAAAATTTTGAACTCTTCCTTCAATATTCCTTCATCACACAATTTTTCATATACTACACAAATTTCATAATCTCCAACTTAACTATTTTTACACATATAACAACTCCATACATTATGAATTATAATAACCTTAGGTGGCATCAATGATAACACACCCATTAAATCTCCTTTCATGTTAGTTTTAGGAATAATATGATATTTTGGTGGAGGACAAGTATCACTTCTCACCAATTGAACATTTATTACTTCTCCTTGATTCTTCACCATTAGTGTTGATGAAGATGTTATTTCCAATATTAGGGTTTGGATACTTTTCCTTTTGAACAACTCAACACAATTGGAATCAATACTTGATCACTCTTCCATTGCTCTTTCACTTCCAATTGCCTTTGAAGATCACTTCAAAAATTTCTTAAATCGCTTTGTGCTCTCGAAATGTGTGTAAAATTCCTTTGAATTCTTGATTTATACCTTCATTCATTCAAGTTAGGTTTTTCATAAATGATGTGTACTTAGTTAGGTGCAATCCAACTGTCTCAGTCATTACTAAAATTTTGAACTTGGTCTTCATTGTACATCTTGGTCAATACCATCTAACTTGGTCAATACATCAATTTGTCATTGGGGGTACTTGGTCCATATTGCAATACTCAATCAATATAGACAATATTATTGATTCTAGACACCCAAAACATAATTGATCCCATTGTACTATTTTTCCATAAATATGTTATAATGCATCTTTTCTCATGTAGATATGAACTTTGGCACAATTTATGTAAGATAAGTCACTAAGTAAGTAGTTCCTTACATACCTTTCCTAATCAGTTTGAGGTGGTGTGATCACCTTCTCCATTAGATTGGGTGATCTTGACTTCATTTGTTCCACTGTGTCTAACTTCTACCTTTTTCTTCTAGGTCTGATTCATCTCCTTCCTTGTTTGTTCAAAATCGACTTTTCTTTTACCTTTGATGTATTTATTGTTTGGTACTAGTGCTCGAGTCCTACAATCCTTACTCACATGTCCAACCTTGCAACAACTAAAAAAAATTTTCTTGGGTACATTGTCCTACCTTTTGGTTGTCCAGTTAGGCCTTGTCTATGATCTACATTCATGTTCTCTATGTCCATACTTTTAACAATTGTAGAAATATCCCTTAAATCTAGGTGCAATAGGTGTATTGTTCATCTTTGATCTACATTCATGTGCTAGATGACCCTATTTCTGGCAATAAAAGTAATTACTAGTAAACTTAGGTTTAAGGTTTTGCATACCTTTCTTGCTTCTACAAATATTTATAGTATATCCAAATTTACGACAATGATAACATGTAGGTTTTCCTTTTAATTTAGTATTTCTTCATTCTCTACTCTTGGATGATTCTCCTTCTTTAGTAGATGAATGATGCTTGATATGCCCTAATCCAGAGGCATCATTGTATGACCGAGGTGATCTTTTTAGTTATTCAAAATATCTTATTTCTTCATTGCGCTTGTTCATTCTTTCCACAAGTTCTTTCTTAGATCTTAATTCACTCCTTGGTCATTTTGTGATCTTAGACTTCCTATCTCCATGTCTTATTTATTTATTTTTTGATTTTCAAGTGTTAGTTGATTTATCATAGTTGGTGTAAATAACTATTTACTATTTACACTTTACTTAAGTTTACTTCGGTTAGTGCATTATTTTATTATTTTGCATTATTTTATTATTTATTTTTATGAGACACTTAGGAGTTTGTGCACCTTTTTGAGTTGTCATGTTGACAACATAGAAGTACACAACTCTAATTATGCACATTGTGTCTACAACACTAGAGTTTACATCATTCATTGAGTTGTCATGTAGAAAACACAATTATTCACACTCCTAATTTAGAACATGTTGTCTATAACACTAATTTTCATGTCACATCATTGTAGGCTTATCCTCTCATCATCACACTTACTTCCATGCTTAATGGAGGATAATCCATATCTGGCGGACATGTGCCTAATTTTATGGCTTATCATGATGCTAATTCTGAGGTATTCTAGATGCATCTCAGAGGCCTTTATATTCAGGCACTCCTAGTGTACTTGTATATTGTATTGAATACTATACTATTATTCTGATCATACTCTGGTCTAATTTGTTCTTGTGTTTTATGTTCCTTGGTCTTGGGTGAATTTTTCCCCAAGGAAGATTCTTACATGGTATTAGAGTTGAGGGAGATACTTGTCACATAGCCATTGGAGACGTTGTTGCTTTATCTCTCTAAGGGACCTGATTCAGATCAAGAGCATCAACTATAATTGGGAGCATCTAGAGCAGAAGTGGACCTCACCATTGCATCTAGATTGATGATTCGGTGAAGATTGACTATAAATTTTCCTATTTTAGGCCATAGTCAACCGAGAGGTAAATTTTTTTTGCAAATTAAAAATCGAAGGCCCAATTTGCAAGCTAGGTATGGTTTTTATTTGATCTATTAAATTTAATTTTTGGATCTTTTATTCTATAATTTTTCTACATTTTCATAATTTTTTTTGTCAAAATTCTTTTTAGCCTAGTTGTGGCATGCAGAGAAAGTGCAGCGATTTTTTTTTGGTCTAGGCACTAGGTAGTCATACCCCAGCCTTGAACTAATGAGGAATATTTTGTAGGGAATATTTTATCAATCAGCTTCATTTTTAGGCATATAGTGGTCATATATTCTAGCTAAATCACTGGCCAAGCCTCTCCTTCCTCACCGACAAGTGGCTTCATTGTTTGCTTGTGTTGGGTGGACCTTTCCTTTTCAACAATAGACACCACCCAACTCTTATGAATGTGGGACTAATAAGTAGTCCCGTCAATATTATAAATAAACTAGCCCCCATAAAATAGGAACTCCGACGATGTCATATATATTTTGGTGGTCATTTAAAAAAAAAATTAGCACTAAATTAATCTTTCTATTCATCCACCCTATGACCTCCAACAGTGATAGTCGTGTACACGCGGTGATGCCCACACCCTCCACACATCCACACACAAGGCAAGAGCCTATGACACTTGGTAGGCTTTGAAAAAGCCATATGACATCTCCAGTCCCACTAGCCCATACACGTTAGTAGTCCCTATTACTCAGCTTCGTACCCAAGTCAGTGCCCATGTGGCATCCACATCATCACCAGTGGAGTAGACTAGTTAGTAGGCCATATGCACATGGCAAACACATGCAAATTTTTCCTATATAATTTCATATGAATCTATACATGTTGATGTTAGCAACCGTATAGGGTGATTTCATCACAACGTCAGCAGGGGCTTGCATTTTTGCAGACATCAACAAAGTACAGTCCTAAATTTGATGGTCATCTGACTGTCATTCTAGGACTATTATGATGGACATTTGACCATCAAATTTAACATAGTATTTTCCTCTCCAGACCCCTCTTTAGATGTAGTTTTGATTTGGCAAGCTGACTTCAAACAACCATAACTCGATCATTCAAACTCCAAATTAGGTGTAATTTTTTATTATTTTGGTTTAATTTTCCTAAATTTTTTAGTTGTGCAGCTATTTTATAGTTTTGGTGCATGGATATTTTAGAATAAGCATTTTTTGGTGACTGTACCTATCTAATCTTGCATTTTGCAACTTCAAATGCATTGTATGTGCTCATCTGGACTCCTTTTCAGGTTTCATTTTTGTTGAAAGTGTATATTTTTTTGTCTAGTTTTTAGATCTATAATTAGATTGTAGTCTTGTGTGGAAAAAAAATCACTTTCAGAAATAGGTCTTGTTTTGCATTGTATTGCTTCATAAGTGTCGTATTTTTGAGCTACATTGTAATTGTCTATATTTGTACTCAATATTGAGGTTGTAATCAGAAAAATTAGAAAGAACACTTTGTCCATTTTGAGAAGTGGCCCATTGTAAACACAATATATATAAAGTGCCAAAATCATTCATTTGGGGAGGATTTTTTGATTGAGTGAGAAGGGGGGTGTGTACTATGTATTGTGTCTCCTTGATCTTGTGTTCTTATAGTATGGGCTCTTTTTCAAAGTTAACTCTGCATAATTATGCTACTTGGAAAGAAAACATTAAAGAAACATTGGTAGAAAAAGGTTTATTGTGTTATGTAATTGGTGCAACAAAGAAACCTCCTATTGATGCTGATGAAGCTCGAAAAGAAGATCGAGAATCCAAACAAGAGATGGCCCTAGGAATCTTGTTGAAAAATATCTCTAATCCTATCAAATTTCACATTAGGAAGCTTACCAATCCAATAGAAGTTTGGGCTAAACTTGTAGCTTTGTATGGGACAATAGATGAAGACATGGCTTACACCATAGAGGACAAACTTGTCAAGTTGGATCCTAGAAATTTTGACACTATCAAAGACTATCTTACCCAAGGAGAAATGTATAGGGCATAGCTTAAGGATTGTGGTGAACCCATCAAGGATGGAAAGATGATCAAGCATATCATGGCTCATCTTCCACCTAAATATGCTTCTTTTGTTTCTAGCTTTAATACACACAAATTAACAATGGGTGGTGCCTATGTTAAGCCTTCATTTGAGAAATTTTTAGAAATGTTGATCTTAGAACATGAAAATCTAGTGGGTATTGGAATTATCAAGTCTTCCAAGACCAAAGACTTGATAGCAAATGAAGTTAATTGAAGTGGTAAAAACTCCAACAAGAAGCAAAAAAAATGGAAGGCTAAGCCACAAGATAAAACACAACAATCATCCTCAAAACAACAATCTTCCTCAAATCAATCTTCTTCCACTCAACAATCTTCTTCAGAACAAGGAAAGTCTTCTTCCAAAAATAATCAAAAGGGTAACAATTCCAACAAAACGGAGAAGGAAACTTGCTCCTATTGTAAGAGGAATGGTCATGATGAACATGAATGCAAGGATAAGTAGATTGATGAATTGGTCAACATAATGAGGAAACACAAAATTGATGAACCAAATGCAAATAAGGATAAGGGATCTTCATCCACTTCAAAGGGTAAGGGACAAGCTTTGGTATCTAGTACAAACAATGCTGAGGAATGGGTTCTTGATTTGGGAGCAACACATCTTATGGGTGCTTCAAGGGAGCATTTTCCCTCTTTGAAACCATCAAATGTATCTTACATCTATGTGGGCAATGATACTCAAATGGAAGTAGAAGGGAAAGGTAACATTGAGTTGGAAAATGGCATCTTCAAGGATGTACTTCATGTTCCTAATCTTAGTACCAACCTTCTCTCCATATATCAAATAACTTACTATGGATGTGGCAACAAAGTAGAATTCCTCCTCAACACAGTTGTAGTGAAAAATCTCAAAGATGATTCTATGGTGGCAGTTGGAAAGAAAAATCATGAGACAAGACTTTATTCTTTCTCACATTTTGTGCCCAAGTCCACTTCTCTTGCCTTGTTGACTCATTCAAACACACAAAGTAAACTATGGCATGAGTGATTTGAACATCTTAATTATTGCTTCTTGCAGCAACTCAGCAGTAAGGAAATGGTCATTGGTCTACCTCAAGTCAAGCTTTCAGAGGGTGTATGTCTAGGTTGTGAAGAAGGCAAGCATCCCAAAGAGAAATATGACAAGGGGAAGTCTTGGAAGGGAACTACTATTCTAGAATTGGTTCATAGTGATGTAGCTGGCCCATTTCTAGTACCATCCTTTGGTAAGGCCCACTATGTTCTCACATTTATTGATGACTTTTCACGATACACTTGGGTCTTTTTCCTAGCTCATAAGAGTGAAGTATTTGATAACTTGATCACCTTCAAAGCTCAAGTTGAGAAAGAATCAGGGAAAGCCATCAAGATCCTAAGAACAGACAATGGCAGAGAATATGTCAACTCTAGGCTTATAGAATTTTACACACATGAGGGTATAGATCTTCAAAATTTAGTTGGATACATGCCACAGTAGAAGAGTGTAGCTGAAAGAAAGATTAGAACCCTTAAGGAAATGACAACTTGTATGCTTCAACACAAGTCTCTAGATCAAATATTTTGGGCTGAAGCCATGTGTTGTGCCAACTACATCCAAAATAGAAGTCCACATAAGCCCTTAGATGGAATAAGTCCTTTTGTGGCATGGTGTGGTAGAAAAACAAGTGTCAAACATTTCAAAGTTTTTGGTTGTCCAGCATGGGCAATGATACTTCCACAAAAGAGAAAGGCATTAGAACCACAAAGAAAACCATGCATATTTGTTGGATATCTTGACCATCTCAATGCATACAAACTAATGGATCTAGAGACTCATGAAATATTTTATGAGAGGAGTGTTCACTTTGAAGAGACATGTCCGAGTTTGGCTTCTTCAACTCCTCCTCCTTCCTCCTTTGTGGATAATGATCACAGTGATGACAGTGACTCAAAAGATGAGATTCCTCCTACTTTGACTTGCAGGACACCACCTTCATAGGGTCAACAAATAGTTGAGAACATTTCTTCTTCTTCTTCTACTAAAACTCATTGGGCACATCAAACCCTTGATGTAGTAGGTTCATTGGTGGGAAATCCTTTAGACACTTAGAGGACTAGGTCACAACACAAGTCATTTTTGCATGCATATATAGCCATTGCTTCAGATCCACAGTCTTTTAAGGAAGCATCAGGGATTCCATAATGGGATAAGGCTATGGAGGAAGAATATAATTCTTTGATGAAAAACAACACTTGGGACTTGGTCCCCTTTCCTAAGGGAAGAAAAGTAGTTTGATGTAAGTGAATCTATCGAACCAAATTTGCAGTGGATGGAAGTGTGGATAAACATAAGGCTAGACTAGTTGCCAAAGGTTTCTCGTAGGTTCCAGGTATTGACTATATAGAGACCTTTGCACTAGTTGCCAAGATGAACTCCATTCACCTAACACTAGAAATTACTATAGCTCATTGTTGGGTTGTACACTAGATGGATGCTAAAAGTGCTTTTTTGAATGGTGATCTACACGAGGAGATTTATATGGAATAGCCACAAGGGTTTGTATAGGATTCTACTATGGTTTGTAGATTGAAGAAGTCTATTTATGGTCTTAAGTGGGCTTCTCAGGTTTGGTATGCCAAAATGGATTCCTTCCTCCTCTCAACAGTTTTCACTAGATGTCACTTTGATTTGAATGTTTATATTCTTTAGAAGGATGACTCACAGTTGATTCTAGTGCATTATGTAGATGAATTGATCATTACAGGGAGCACTTAATCCATCATAGGTAGTGTCAAGACCTCTCTATAGGATAGATTTTCCATGACAAACTTGGGTTTGCTACATTACTTCCTTGGCATTGAGATCAAATAGTCTTCAGTAGGGATATCACTTTCACAACCCAGATATGCTCTTGAATTACTTTCTTGATTTCACATGAGTGACTGCAAGCCTACTCCCACTCCCTTTCTATTAGGTGTTAAGCTAGAGGCTAAGTGTACTACTCCACTTGTTGATGCTACATTATATAGATAGTTAGTTGGGAGCCTTATCTACTTGACACATACATGCCCTAATATTGCTTTTGTAGTTGGCATGGTTTCTTGCTTTATGCAAGAACCACATGAGCTTCATTGGAAGGTTTCCAAGCACATTTTGCACTATATAAAAGGTACACATACACATGGGATACATTATGCAGCAGGTACTAGGCTTCACCTGGTTGGATACATAGACTCAAACTATGCAGGGGACTTAGATTCTTGCAAGTCAACTTTAGGGTACATATTTCACCTTGGTTTCAGCCCTATTTGTTGGTAAAGTAAGAAGTAAAAAAATGTTGTTGTTTTTTTCATAGAGGCTGAGCATTGAGGAGCTATCAATGCTTCTATAGAGGCTCTTTGGTTATAGCATATCCTGGAGGAGTTTGGAATTGATCTACCTAAGCCTATAGTTATTCATTGTGACAATCAAAGTGCCATTAAAATCTCTAAGCATCCAATTCAACATCAGTGGACAAAGCACATTGAGGTTCATATGCACTACGTTAGAGAGCTTATACATGAGCAGATCATTACACTACAATACTATCCTATAGTAGAGCAGGTCACCGATATCTTCACCAAACCCTTCACTGAGGTCAAGTATACTCATTTGAGAGATCTCTTGGGGGTGTAAGATGTTGCAGAAAGGGGAGTCCATTGACTTCTCTTTTCTTCTTCTTCTAGGAGGGATTTTTTCCTCTTATGAGGTCTTCTTCTCTCTCATGTTATTTATTGTGCTCATCTCTCTGTTTGGAGGAGGGTTTTTCCCATGAGGTTTTCCCTCTTTCTTCACTTTATGAGAGATTGAATTGCATCATTCTATAGCATTGCTTTTGTACATGGGTATCTAATATGGCCTAGTAGCTAGGACCCATCATGCATTTGTGAGCTTAAGTGCATTCCCCTAAGTTACACTTAAGGGGGGGTGTTGGTGTAAATAGATATTTACTATTTACACTTTACTTAAGTTTACTTAGGTTAGTGCATTATTTTATTATTTATTTTTATGAGACACTTAGGAGTTGGCACACCTTTTTGAGTTTTCATGCTGACAATACAGAAGTATAGAACTCTAATTATGCACATGGTGTCTACAACACTAGAGTTTTCATCATTCACCGAGTTGTCATGTAGACAACATAGTTATTCAAACTCCTAATTTAGCACCTATTGTCTACAACACTAATTTGTGTGTCACACCATTTTAGGCTTATCCTCTCATCATCACACTTTCTTCCATGCTTAATGGAGGATAACCCATATCTGGTGGGCATGTGCCTAGTTGTATGACTTATCATGATGTTGATTATGAGGCATTCTAGATGCATCTAAGAGGTCTTTATATTTGAGCACTCCTAATGTACTTGTACATTGTATTGAATACTATATTATTATTCTAATCATACTCTAGTCTAATTTGTGCTTGTGTTTTGAGTTCCTTGGTCTTGGGTGAATTCTTCCCTAAGGAAGATTCTTACAATCATATCTAGCTAAGTATTTGTGAGATTTTGCATACCAGATGACCTTTCTTCAAATTTGATAGCCATTTTTCTTTTGTCTTCTTCAGCCATGATTTTTTCTTCTTCATCTTTCTTATTCTATTCGGTCACTTCACATAGTCTTAATAACTAGATTTTATGTTCTCTTTTCAATCCTTTGAATTTTTTATTCATAGTATTGTTATTCTCCAATAGATATGAAATGTCTACATCAATTTTACTAGAATTTCCATCATCAAGAAATCCTTGAGTATCAGCTTCTTGATAAAGTGTTTCATTTTTGTCAATAGCCACATCCTTCTCTTTCTTTGGGATTTCCTCAGTTCCTCTCTCTCTGGTTAAATTTTCTATAGTTTGAGATGGATATCAATCATTTGATTATCAATAATCTTCCCCAATTTGTAAGCCCTCATCTCTAAGATATGAACTCACAAGCTATTAATATTCTTTCAAGAGAACCAAAATTATGATACCAATTGTTGAAAGTTTATTGGGAAACTAAGATACTAAGAGTGGGTGGTGAATCATGATCTATACAACTTTAATCCTTCAAAACCACTTTACTGCATTCACCATATCTCATATCTAGTTTATGTGTAATATAACTTGAAATATCAAAATGATGAAACAAATCTAACTATGTAACACATCCATAAAATGTAATCATATAGAACAAAATATTTTGGTTACCAATAAAACCTCTAAGGTGAAGGTAAGACTAGGGTGGGGATCACACCTACAAATCTTCACTACTACAATAATAAAGTTAGCCTATTAGGACTACAAAATTTGATTACTTCTAATGATCTACCATCTGAGAGGTCTACGTAGTTAAAGGATTTATAAGACTTTAGGGTGTACCTTGATTAAATTATTTATAACTTTTAATGAAATAAGGTCTTTATTAAGAGATTTACAAAGGTTTGTTAAAACCACTCTATTAAAAGATTTTCCTTGATTAAATCTATCAAAACTGATCCAGTACCTGATCCTTCAGTCTACACTTACAATGCTAATTACAAATATCCTCCTTCCAATCTTTGATTTGATCTCTTATCTAATATATCTTTATTATGTCCTTCATTGCTTCATTAGGTTGCTAACTTCTCTTTCTTCACAACTTTCACACGTAGCCTCCAAAACCTAACTCCTTTACATAATACTTCACTTCACTTTGCACATACACTTATCCTCTTCATCTCTATATCAAAATAAGGTTTGGATATTCCATTTTAAAGACTTTTGTAGAGTCTTCTAGAATAAGATCAATGATCTAGAAATTTCCCTTTCTACCTCTATATGTACTCCATAGACTCCTAATAAGGTCAATATTCTTAAAAGGATGTTTTTGTTTAGCGAATCATCTTGTGGGTATCAACCCCACTGGGGTTTAACTTTGACCAGGGTTTCCCTAGTTAAAAAATAATGGTGTTAAGAGTTCTCTATGTGTATGGTTATATTTATTGTTCAGTATTGTTAGTTTCTTTCATATGCAAGTTATAATGTAATTAACAATATTTAGTTGTGGGCAAAAGATTGTAGAATATTGATTTACCCTCCCTCTTAGTATTATCTATTTCTAACAATTGGTATTAGAGCCTAGTTACTCTAAAAAAGCTTAAAAACTTGAGTAAGATATCTATGGATATGGAATAGTTAAATAGAAACCTTGGAGAAGCTCTTGAACAGATTGACCTTCTTACAAAAGAAAGAGAACCTGAAAGATAGATATGAAGATGCAAAATTCTACATTGGAAAATTGAAAGACACGATTGATGATCTAAAATTTGGTAAGGAATTAAATGTACAGACTAGTGAAAATGATGAATTAGGAAATCTCAAGAAAGAAAATTCTTGAAACATGAGTTGAAAATTGTGGAACTTGAGTCTTAAGAAAGATGGTAGTAAGAATGAACTTGATCTAAAATCTAAGAATGTAGACCTTAGATCCTACTTAAGTCAAGTAACATAGGAATTAGATTATATTAGGATTGAGCATGTAGACTTAGAAAAATACAATATCATTGTGAAAGGAGAATTGAAACAGGCTAAGTAATAGTTAGAGAAAATTTATTCTAGTAGTGAGAAGATTGATGAACATATATTTCACCAAAGACCTTCTTATGATAAGATCAGACTTGGATATCTTATTAGAGAGAAATTAGCCAAGCAAGTTGAAATTAGAAGAGAACTAGATCTAGTTGTTGAATCCCTTAAAGGATCTAATTTTGGTAAGGTAGAATTAATCACAACTATTGAAGTATCAAAAGATATTGAATTAGTTGATTTGTTAGTGAAACATGATGAGCCTAAGAAAAGATAACAAGTTGATAAACCTAAGCAAGATGACCCACCCAAGGAAGTGAGACATTAATTTAGAGGTAGATGTTTCATATGTCATGAAGTTGGTCATATGAAAATAAATTTTACGGGTAAGTCTTTCAAACCTATTACTAACTTTTATTGTTATAATTATCATGGTTATGGACATAAAGCAATAGATTGTAGGAAACCTAAGTTTGATGGTAATAATGAAAATAGTAGAATTCTTAGGAACACTAACCCTATAGGTAATGAAAGAGGAAGATCATAGAGTAGATCTAATGATGGAGGAAGATGTGATGGAGAAAAGAAATAGTTTGTGTGTTACAAGTGTAAAAATCCTGAACATATTGCAAGGAATTGTAAAGCACTTGATAGTCAAAATGGAACCAATCAGAGAAGGAATGCACCTATATGTCAATTATGTAATAATTTTGGACACATAATGAGATATTATAGAATGGATAGAAGAAACTTCAATATGAATCCTAATCACAGAAGAAACAAAAAAATAAATGATAGGAAGAATGATAATAACAATGATAATAGTTGGAAGGAAGCAACCAAGGAACATGTTGATGAATTCAAGGAAGAATTTGTGAAAGCCAAGGATCCAGAAAGTTCTTATAGTTTTGGAGGAATAATATTTTGATGCACTTGATGAGAAAGTGAAGTCAATAATTGTTTGTGACTCATCCTATCTAAATTGAGTAGTTGTAGCAAAGTTAGAGGGTTAGTAGGTCAAAACTGATGGCAGAGAAAGGATTAGAAGTTGCATAGTTAATAGAAGGTAGAAGACATAGAAATAAAGATATGATCGAGTGTAAAAGAAAAGATATTATCTCAAGAGGATTTGAGAAACAAAATAAAGTTACTAGTAAACACAGATAGTTTTTGAACTTTTGGTAGATACACATTTAATGTGAAGTGCAATTTGAAATAATTTAAGGATTGAAAACAAGATTGTGAGTACCATTTTAGTAAAGTTCCTAGAGTGAATTGAAGAGCAATTTGATAAAAATTTGGAGTATGAAAAGAAGTTCTTGAAGTGCAAAGTTGTAGAAGCCCTAAACACAACTTTCAAGGTATTTTATGGAGCTCAAATTAAGCTTTTAGTGCATATAGTTAGAGATAAAATGGCAAGATAGTTTTTTTATGATGTTAGTGAAAGGCCAAGATATGTATTCAAGAAACGTGCATTTGTTTCTCTTGTGGATGATATATTTGGCACATTTTTGCAAGTCTCACAAAATGTACTTCAAGTAGAAGATATTAGAAGTTATAGTCATTGTAAGATTGAGAGTATAGTAGATGAGGATATATATAAGGATTTAGGAGTCATGTGTAATAATGACCTAACCTTGAAGTTTGAGTATGTACACTTGAATGAGTTGAACCTAGTGAATTATATGTTTTATACTAAGTTTGATAGCCATGATTGAACCTAAATCATTTTGACTAGGATACATGATGAAATGTTTTGGTTAGGAGATGCACATGTCACAATTGATAATGACCTAATTCAAAAGGTGAAAAGGCTAAGTAATGAGGGAAGCAACCCTGTAAATGAAAAGAATGTAAGGAAGATGGTTGAAAGAAACCTAAATACTAGATTTTATGGAAGAAACATGAAGGTTGATACAATTCAAGATAAAGGAGTAAATTTATTGAGCAAGATTTTAGGATACAAGTTCAACCATAGTTCAAGGTTTAAATCAGTGCTAGTAGGATTAATACATGTAGCTTATGTAATGGCAGTTTAGGGAAGGAAAGTGAATCTATGTGAGATAATCAGATTACAGTTACTTGACAACATTGAAAAACTAAAGAAGACCTAGAATGTAGTCTTCAAATTTGAGTCTTTATTAACTCATTTTTTTTTCTATGCATTAAGGAAGTTCCCAAGGATGAAAAATTGGGAAGGTAATGAGTGCACAATGAAGATGATAACTCAGTGTCACATGGATAAATAGGAAAATGTCAAAGATAGTGACATTGATAAGATGATGAAGAGTTTTCAGACTGAGATGAAATAGAGGTGCAAAATACCTCCTTCCATGGTAGAGAAGTATAAGGATGATTTATGTTTCATGGTTGAAATAGATAAAACATGCATGGAGATAGGTGAACCAAGGGTAAAGTTTATTGAGCCAATGGGCTACAAAATGAGTGTAAAACTCATTAAAGGGTATGCAAAGATCATACTCCAATCTGAAAGGGATACTAAGTGCCCTAAATGGGTTACCTATGATGAGAAAGTGAGACAAATTCATTTTTAACTTTACAACAAATAAAGCAAGAAGAAAGTGGAGAAAGTGATATAATCCATCCTTAAGGAGTCAGGCATGACTCTAGAAGAATTTAATGAAGTTAAAGGCATTGCATTTGAAATGAAGGTAAATGGGAAATCTAAGGTGATATAAGAAACAACTATTTCTATTGTAGCACCTTCTAGAGGTGTAACTATCGTTGAACCAAGTGTACAGGCACCTGATGCAATAGTTGCAAAAGTGCAACTAGTGAGAGCTTAGAGGAAACTAGAGGTTGAGACACCTATTGTGCAGAGAAAGTCAAAGAGATTGTTGAAGGTGAAGCAAGAACCTACACCATCCATCAAGAAAATGGTTAAGTAGAACACAAGTGGACCTGGTAAAAAAAGGGAAACTCTACAAGTCAGTGATTTTGAGGATTCTAAGGATGAAATCGAGGATAAACTAGTGGAGGAAGTAGTGCAAGAAGGTAGGACTACAATGGGGAAGAAAGCATGGAAGCCAAATGTAGAAAACCTTAACATGAAAATCATCAATGATGACAATTTTGGATAGTTAAATAAGTATTATAGTTTGCACAATAATATGGATAGAAGGAAACTAGAAAATTCCATAGTGAGAAATATGACTTTGTAGAATAAGAGATTCGATAATATTTAGAATAAGATTCCAAAGGACCTATTTAATAGATTACCGAATAGAAAGAAAAGAGTGATAGAGGAGGACACCAAGTTGAGAGAAAAATGATCAATAAATTATATGAAGTCAACTCTAAGGAGGACTTGAACAAAATTTTGAAGGGTATTGAGCCCTTTCCAAGGAACAAAAGAAGATCAATTCTTCTGATGGGAGACAATTATGAAGATGTAAGGAATGAAATAGAGGAGGCCATTGTGAAATATATTACCTCAGTACCTATAGTAGAAAAGGAGAGTGCATAATCTAAACCTGAGAGCCTAGTGTATGTGTAAGTGAGTACACCCTCTAGTGATGAGGAAGAAGTTGAGGAGACACAATAGGTACAATCACCACCACACATAGTTATGGGTACTAAATCTATGCAAGTGGATAGTATACATATAATAGTGGATATAAAGGAGAAAACTTTTGCAAGGCATGGAACATCCATTGTTCAAAATATCACAACTTACTCAAGCTTTTATGATGAAGAAGAAGAAAATAAAAAGAAGAAAGAAGATGAGGAAAAGAAGAAAGAAGAAGAAAGAAAGAAGAGGCAAGAGGAAGAGGAAAAGAAAAAGAAACCAGAAGAAGTTTCTGAACTTAAGTAGAAGTGGAAGATTATAATGCAAGAATCAAAATTCTTGCCCAATTTGAAACATGTTAAGTCAGACCTTGGGAAGGTAGTGTTTTAGAATGAGGCTAACATACCTTATGTAGCCCCAAAAATTATACCTATTGCAGTGCCATCAATTAGCCCATCATTAATAGTTAAAGTATTGTTAGTATTATCTAATGATGATGATGATGATGATCATAAGGGATTGGTGAACCCATTGAGAAAGTTGTTTAAGAAGAATAACTCTATGAAGTCTTTGGAGAAGACTCTAACTGAAGTCTTGAAGTAGATATAGAAGATAGTTACTACAACTATAGTTAATCCAGACTTGTAGTCAAAGGCCAAGGAATTAGTGAAGGCCTTGAGGAAGAATTCACAACATTATATGAGCTAGCTTCAGTGTGCACTATCATACAACATTATTAGAAAACAAATTGATGAAGGTAAGAAGTTGTATGGAAAGTGCACACTATCATACAAGTACCTAGCAGATTTTGAGAGTTAGATAAAGGATCAGATGAGTGATCTTGATACACTCACTATAAAGATACAACTCCCTAAGGCCAGTATTGAAGATTGTGGAATAGAAGTGGAGAAGATCCATAATGTGATTAGAGGCTTGAAGTCTAATAAGGAATAGGTTGTAAAGAGGTTCTCTACTCTTAAAGAAATCTTGCCACCTAAGATTGACATTTTGTAGAGGCAACTGAAGGAATGTCTTGCAATAAAGAATTCCTACATTAAGTTTGCTTATACTAACTTCAGCACAATTGAAGTGGCATCCTATAAAATTTGCACACTAATCAATATTTATGATATAGTAAAGGAGAATTAGAAGAAGGAAGTGGGAAGAATGAAACTTGTATATGCAGATTTCTTTTCTAGAATATCAAGTTGATCAGCAGTAGGTCACCCAATTTTTGTATACAATTTTTGACACCTTTGTTGTTGATGTCAAAGGGGGAGTATTACTATGTAAGGAAAATCATATGATTATATTGTATGTGTATGGGGAAGTATACTTATGTATCAATGTAAGGAGTGATAAGGAATATAGTGATCCATTAAAACATGAATAAAATAGTTATGTTTTGAAGGCAATTTCAGTGTAGTTACTTTTTTTTTTTGGTTATGTATGAAATCATTTTTGGAATTAGCCAAATTTACCAAATGTTTCCATCAATGACAAAGGGGGATATTTTTGGCAATATGGTTAGTAAGATGTCTTGAGTGTTGTCATTTATGGCAACATGTATTCAACATTTCATTTATGCTTTTAGAGTAAGAAAATTATCTAAGAGTTAGACAATTTACAACATCACAGACACAAATATGATGTGTATAGATGACACACTTTGAATTATCTTATGCATAGTTGAGGATATCTCTATGATAGTTTCATGATCATGCATGCTAGTGCATAGATGTGTATGGATAGTATGGTGTAAGTTATAGTTGAAATACTACTACATATATTTGACAGAGTAGAGTAGAGCATATCAAAGAATTTAGTTGTACAACTTAAGGAATTATTTTGGTGAAAAAAGAATTACTAATTCACAATGAGCTAACTTTTTGGATATTAATCCATAAGAGATTTTATATTATATCAAGCGTGTGAAGACATGAAGGCCAACTGATTAGAGAATTATTAATTTGATTAGAGATCTTATCTTGCACAAAGAATGTAAAGTTGATGTGATGAGATATGACATATGAACTATTGTATAAACAACTTGATAGATATATGAGCCTATATGATGTGAGATCTGATGCATGATAAGAAGAAGTGCAAATTATAGTAGTGAGAAAGTGTTGTAGGTATATCCACTCTTGTAAATAACTTAATTGTATAATTGCATGTTAGGGAAGTGGGCTCTTCTTGTATACATTGTATTTGATCTACCAACTCCTAATAGGGTTGAGGCTTCTAACAAGGCCTAGTCCTCTAAAAAGGACTTGAGACACTATATGTACTTCATAGACTCCTAACAGGGTCAATATCGTTAACAAGATCCTTTTGTTCAATGAATCATCTTGTGGGTATCATCCCCACTGGGGTTTTCCTTTGGCCGGGGTTTCCCTTGTTAAAAAATAATGGTGTTATGAGTTCTCTATGTATATGGTTATATTTATTGTTTAACATTGTTGGTTTACTTTCATATGCAAGTTATAAAGTAATTAACAATATTTAGTTGTAGGAAAAATATTATAGAATACTGATTCACCCCCCTCTTAGTATTATCTATTTCTAACAACTTGATAGAAATATTCTTGGTTTTTACATGGATCACATAATTATTGTATATATTTATTTCACTTGTGTTATCACGATAGAGAGTGATAGGCTCAGTAAATTCCTTTTGCATTCTTTCCAACAATTTCTTAATCTAGACAATATTTGAACATTTAATTGCAGCAACAACATACTCAACCTCAGCTATAGATTATCATATGCATATTTTTTTCTTTCTCAACCATGTAATCAATATTTCTCCTAAAAATAAATCTCCACCATTTTTACTTTTCCTATCATCAACATTTCCAACCCAATTATCATTAGTGTAAACTTTAAGTTCAAAATCACCTTCATGTTTGTACCACAATCCATATTCTTCTATTCCTTTCATAAATCTAAATATTATTTTAGTGAAAATCATATGTATTTGTTGGAAAATTTTTCAACACTCCCCTCAGGATTCATGAGAAGGGCTTAAGCACCTCCTGTTTACTATAAGTTGAGTGGTTGTATCAAGCATTGACATATTGGTTTTTCAGTGTAATGGAAATTCCACTCTAACAAGTGGTATGAGAGATTAGTCACAAGTTTGAATCCTTAGACCCTCGATTAACGCTAAGGGGGAGATTGTTGGAAATATGTTTAGCACTCCCCTCGAGATTTGTAACAAGGGTTTAACCACCTCTTGTGCACTATAAGTTGAGTGGTTTTATCGAGCATTGACAGATTGATCTTTTGGTGTAATGAAAACTCTAATCTAATAGTATTTTCTTAGGATTAGAGGAAGACCTTGCAATAATACCAACTACATGTGCAATATCAGGTCAACTATGCACAACATATTGTAACTTCCTAATCATTGATCTAAAATGTGTCTCATTCACTTTAGCAGTAGAATCCTCCTTAGATAATTTACATCTAATCATCATAGGTGTACTAATTAGCCTTGACTAATCCATACAAATATCTTCAAGATTTTCTTAATGTACTTAGATTGAGTCATATATGTGCCTTCTTCTATGTGATGAACTTGTAAACCAATTATAAAAATGATCTCCCCAAACATAGGCATCTCAAACTTATTACTCATTTCATCATCAAATTATTTGTAGAATAAACCATTACCACCAAATATGATATAATCTACAAATGTTTCAGAAATCAACACCTTATTTTCAGCTTCACTCTTCATGTACAGGTTACTATTTTTACTTGTTCTAACAAATCCAATCTTAATCAAATATGAATGCAACCTCTCATACCATGCTCTTGGTACTTATTTCTGATTAGAGAGAAATAAGAGACACTTTAGTAGAACTATAGGCATCCCAATTTTGAGGTCCACTAAGCTATTCAAATATGTGTGCAAGGGAAAGAGGGGGATTTCCAAATATGATCCCATTTACAATCCAAATTAGGTTAGCTAGAACCCAAAGGAAGAAGGGAGATAATATAAAATTTAAATTATAAAGAGGAATACAATAAAATGAAATGTACTCTTTTGCCCTTGATAGAATAATATGAATGTGGGATTAAAATAATTGGTTAGATAATATAAATCTAGATGCTATGTGAAGACAATCACCCAAAATAAGATATAAATATAGGGTAAATATATTAAAGAAAATAAAATAAAAATGACTCACCTTGAAATGCATAGAGGAGGATGTATTTTAACTCAAAAACTTACATATCTGAACTATTTCTAAATATCTATCTATAGATATCGAAATAAAATGATGAAAGGAACATAATCTAGAACTCTCCTTGAAAAAAAGAGATTGAAGGAATATGCTTGTTGGTGTTTGAAACTAGTGAACAATGAAATGCTCAATACCAAAGTGATAATACTCACATAACCTAAGGATTAGCCATTTCCTATTAATAATTACATGTGCAAACTACGTGGACCCAACTTCAACAAAACCAAGGATGGTTTTCTACTCTTTAGGCTCTGCATTTAGGCTCTGAAAAACCAAGGTGGGTATACCTAGGGATAATTCTAATGCAAACTATTGTATTAAATTATCTTAATTTCATTCTCATTCTCATCTTTTATCTTAAGACACATACATAGTTTACCAAATTATTCAATGCTTTCAAGTTTATATGCATCCCTTATAAGCAGATCTGGTCATAATTCTCCTAGGGTTTACAAATATTTTTGGAAATAGCAGCTACCTAAGACTCAGAAACTAGATATAAACAAGTGGTGACCAGCATTTATAACTTTGAACAAAATGGAATGAAAATGATTTTGAATTGATAATTTCTTTAACATATAGAAGAAGAATTTACTCTCAACAATTTTTGATTTATGTGACTAGTGTCTTATCCATAGGAGCAAAGAGTCAACTATTAGCAGGAGATCTTGTTCAATTAACTTGTAATTGAATTTATCAACTATAATCACCTATTTCTATTCTTATGAAATATCCTTTTCATAAACTCATGAATTCTATTGATTAAATGAAGCATTTACATAATCCCTTGAATTAAAAGAAACAATATAACCAATACACAACCCATCTAGACTACATTCAATCAATTGAACCTTATTCAAATGATCCCAAAATTAACAAACTCATGAAATGGAGACATAAATTGGTGACATAGATCTAGTGTAAATACCCTTTCACATTATCCTTTTAGATGACTAATACAATAAAAAATATAAATTTAATGAAAAGTCCAAAATATTTTTCTGATTCTATCATTTCCTTATATCATCAGAAGGTACATCACTTGAAGTAAACTCAAAAAAAACTACATACTACTGGACCGACTGTATTTTCTTGAAAACCACCAAAATTATACAACTTTTGGACCATCACAATGCCTTGAAAACTCATTTATATAAGCATGAGTTGCAAAAAGCAAAGGGCAATTGTGATTGACAGGTGTCCTTTTACAAAAAGAAGTACAACATCCTTTTTCAAAATATCTATGACACCTTAATTTAAAAATAAAAAACAAATATAATTGCATATGATAGCTGGAGCATAAAATCTTTAATTTTATCTTTTTCTCTAACTGATCCTTGTTGGTAAAGCCCTTATTTCTACGATTGCTTCCCACACAATGACTTCTCTTTTGGTGGGCCACTTGTATGTTTTTTTTTTGCTAATTTGCCAACAGATTTTTGCCACCTGGCATTAGTAATCACTTTCCCTTCTGTGATAAATCTATTCATTTTAGTTTCAATTTTGAAGAGAGTGTCAATAATTTCATTAAAAACACACTCATCAATATTTCCTTCAAAAATAGATGCCACCTATGGAAAGTCCACAATATGGTCAAAAGAATTAGACCATTCATTCAAATCCCTCACTTGATTGCTAGAGTCTAGAATAGAAAGAATAAAAGAATAAAAACCACTTGTCAGCACTTTCATCTTATTTTGGATTGCTGCCAATTTCTCTGTGAAGAATTGCAATAGATCTTTTACCTTGTCCATGCCCTCTTTTATATCAATAACCTTATCAGGAAGGTTTGGCTTTTTAACTAGCAATGGTATTAACTTGTCAAAGAATTGCATGTAGGGTCCCCATTATTGGGAGATTGGATCAAGCCATCTTATTACTTCTTTGCACATCTATTCTACAAATTGTAAATTGATGAATGTATTATAGGCATCTTGAGATATTATCTTCAAGATGCTTATTCTATGACTTAGTACATTCATCATAAAATTCTTCTTTGTTGCACTGTCAGATTGGGGAAATTTTAGTTCCACATTCACCATAGGCACTGGCACCATCACCCCTATAAGGTACATCTTCTATTTGGGCCTCTGCTTCCATAGTGTGCTTTACCTCTTCCACATGTCCAGGTGCATGTTCTGCCTCCACTGCAATCTTGAGTTGGTCTTTTAGGGATACCACTTCTGCTTCTAAGCTCTAAAATTTCCCCTCCAACTCCTCTATCCTCTATTTTTGCACATAGCTAGTCTTCAGCTCTTCCTCATATAACTTTCTGATATCTAGACATTCATTGTATGCAATAGCTAACATGTCCTCAATTTGATCTACTTTTTCCTCATTCATGAGTGCAAAGTGTTTGACTAGGCTAGAGATCTCTTTTCCAATGGTATTGTCCAATGTCCACACAATCATGTTGCCTTGTGTAGTTTCTTGTATGTCCATCATCTTAGGCTTCTTACTATCTGGGGCAACACTCCACATTGCTAGGGTTTTTGTGTCTTTTTTGAATCCTAACCCCCTCTTCTGTCCTTCACTGCTACTGGTTTCATAGCTGATGGATTTGTCTTGTCTCCTCATTTGATCCTCATTTGATCAAGAACAAAAGCTCTCTTAATATCTCAATTTGATACTAGAATCATACCACTCCTATCACCAACTCCCTAGCCTTTGCAGGGATCATAGTTTCACTATCCAAGTCATAAGCTAGTAATTTGTCAAATAATTCTTTGTTTTTCTCAAGATGCTCTCCCTGCATGAGGCTTAATGTGAGCTCATTCAACTTTATTTTGTAAAGAAAACTTTTAAATTTTGATGATTTAATGAAATCATCATCTTCCATAAATGTTTCAGATTGGATGAGTCTATCATCCAATCTTGATGCTATAATTTGAAGATCACTAGAGGCTCTTCCTGCCTCAATAGCCCTTTGATGCAAATAATTTTGCCTAATGTCAGAAAAATATTCATCATTTCCTGGCATCACTTGTAAAGCCCTACTTACCACCCTCTTTGGGATGTGCATTATTTTTTGCCTCTTATTGCCCTTTGGCACCCATGTTGAGGATGATGGTTGCTTCTCCTTAACATCAACTGCCAATTATACATTTGGCTTAGGGGATTCTTTGTTTATAGTTGCCTCCTCTCCCTCTAGCTCATGTGTCATTTGAGACATGATATAATCAAAGTTCTCCACCATCCTTTTCAAGTTACGAGGGTATGGAATCTTTGTATAGAAACCTTTGAAATCAGGGTTAGTCCTTTTTAAGGCCTCCTCCACCTTCCTTATTTCACCATATTTTCCTAATAACTCATCAACCTCCCCTATGGCTACTATGTTAGCAATCAAATCTTCTATAGGGATTGGCTTGCTAGGAGGTAGAATGTAACCCCTGATGGCCTTAACCTCATTTGTTATGTAATTCTCTAGGTCATACATTCTATAAGGCCCAATAGAAAATTTGTACTGACCCAGGTACTCACTCGGCTCTTCATAGGCATTTTTCCCTATTTCAAAATCTCCTACCTTAAAAGTTCTACAAAAAAAATGGGTTTGTGCAGAGAAGGATGAATCATCTCTTTGTTTATTAATAAAAATTTCCAAATGAATTCAATAATAGCCAATCTAGGGGGTAAATATTTGGGAAATATGTGAGGAGGTTGTGGGAATGTATATACTCTCATCAATGTGCACTCCTTAAACAAAAATATGTCCCACCAGTTATGGTCCAATTTAGTTTTCTCATCCATAAAGGAAGGTCTAAGAAAAGTTTTCAAAACATTTGGTGCCCTAAAGAAAGTATGATCCAATTGCCTCATAATCATAGAACTGAACAGATTAAAGAACACAAGTGCATTTGAATAATGGAAATTTTTGTCCTAGATACGAGTCCATAATTGCATAGGTAACTCACCAAATTCATCAAAAGTTTGATCAATGAAGTCCTGGCTGATGTTAATGTTGTAATACAAAATCAGGTGCATCAACAATGAGTAATGATGAAATTTGAAATCTTTCATCTCTCCTTTCTTTGCATTGACAATTTGATTGTGCATGCTATCCATGATGAATGCCACATAATAATATTCTTTGTTGTAGAAGGGGTCCTGTATGTCAGATGCCATCAAAAATAATGAACCATATACATAGTCCTTTGCACTATCACTTCCTAGAACTTTGTGTAGTCTGTATACAATATTCTTAAAGTAATTCTTGAACCTACTCAAGGGAAAATGATCCCCTACCTTCTTTGGAATCAGTCTTGCCTTTTTAAAATTGTAAGGGATGTGGGGAAGCATTACATTGTTCACAAAATAGGTCTTATTCCTCCCACATTTGCCTTGTAAATCTACAATGTCTATGGGCAAATCCATTTGTCCCTCCAAACCAAAAGCTTCTGTAGAAGAAGTTCTATCCAATGTGCACAAAAAACTCCTATTATGCCTTTGGAATATCCTGGTGACTAGATTGTAAGAATTTATCAGTGCTTTTAACAAGTCCACACCAAAAAATACCTCTAAGAAGATTAATTTTGCCATGTTCCTATTCCATGTGTTGCATACTAGTATGTTTTTAGTTCTATTCTGGTAAAAATACAAAAATAGATTAAAACCATCAATCCTAGGGCATTTTGCATCCCTGACTAGGAAGTAAGGGTCTTTAAAAATATGGTCATTTTTTGAAAGGTGTTGGATGACCCTAGAAGAATTTTTAGCCAATCTTCTACATGCTTGTTTGGCTTCCTAACCCTTGGTTTCTTCTCTTTTTTTACAACACTTTTCTTTCTTTTTCCTTTGGTTGTAACCTCTACAACATCATCACCCTCATCTTCAACCTCTACTTCTTCCTCAGGGACCTCTTCAACTTCCTTGTTAGCCATTTTCTCTACAAATTATATCTCAAAATCTTGCAACAGTAACATAGAAATCACGAAGCTATGGACACTTTTGAAAATCTTATATAGAAAACACGTGCTCTTGGAAATGGAAAACACTTTGAACATTCAATCAAATTTTTATGGTTTAATCATTGAATCTACCTACCTTTTAATAAATTCTACATGCATGAGTTTTTAATACCACCTTCGTAAGCTATCAGCAAGGAATATCAACTATGAAATTTGATGCTGACGTACTCTTTTGGGTTTTATTTTACTTGGCCATATGAATTTTTCCCTTTTTCTGAATTGGCATGACACCTTAGTCGCCTTGTTTTCCAATTTTGGTCTTTCGTTCATATGCTGAGTCAAAACCTTTCAATCTTTGAACCCCAAGAACACACTTAGTGAGCCTTTATGTCTTTCCAGTGATGCTTTAGAATATCCCAACCATAGAAGCATTAGGGTTTCTTTAGTACTGTATTGAAATTCCTTTAATTCTCTTATGCAGTCCCTTACCCTATAGAATCTCAAGCTTCCTCAATAGGTACTTACATTCTAATGCTTTAAACCTTCCTCGTATAAGTGTAAAGCCTTTGTTACAACCTTCACTTTACCCTTTATGCTAATATGCACATGTATCACCAAAACCTTTAAAAAGCTTCTTTACACCGTTATGCTCACTTCATTACTCAAGACATTGTAAAACATTATATATCCATCCTCCAATCATATGCTTAAGGCTTTACTCATGGCATTATAATTCTTTTTACTACTCCTTTATTCTCCATTATGCCTCTTTGGGTTACCTCATACTCATAACATTAGAAACCTTCATAATTTTCATTCCATTCCTATGTTTCACTTTTCTCGTATCAGTGTAAAGCCTTCTTTTCATCTCCCCATTTATCATTTATGCTTATACACTTAGACTTAGCTCGTAACCATAGAGAAAGGAATACAACAGCTCTTCATTCATATGGTGACCATGAAATTGTAAAGGCATAATGAGAATTTTCCCTTTTCACTTATCAACTGAATCTCAAAAAAATAGAAAAAAATCATCATTGTTGATTTTAGGCACACACAAAATAAAGAACTTAAGTCATTTGCCATGCAGGTTGGGCCCATCTAACATGTCACCATTTGATTTGTTCTCGTCAGGGCCCATTTGACAACTCAAGAGGTCCCACACAATACACTCCTCTTTATAAAATTGCTTTACAGTTACCCATGAGTCAAAGTAGTGAAGGCATGTAAAATAAATTAAACTTTATTCCACTCTTACAAGTCCCTCCTACATGTAGAATTGTAAAACCACTTTATGTCTTCATTAGCCATCCTGAGCCTTTACACTCTTACAACATTTAATAAAAATGTGAGTGCATAGATCAAACCACAATACCTTTCCACCCATCCACTCAACACTTTACTCGTATTCCCATAAAGTCATCTGACATAACTCCTTTAAATCCTTTTATGCTCACACACTTAACACTTTAACGTATGACCAAAAATACCTTTTCAAACTCCTTTCTCTCACTCGCTCAACTTATCTCCATAGAGCCGTAAGACCATTTTGAAAGCATTAAACCCTTTATGCCTCTTTGCCCAAGGATCAAGTGTATGATTGGCAGACCCCAAAATGAACCACTCTGCTATTACAAAAAGCATAACTGTATCCTTGCGAGACATGAAACCCTTTATGCCTTTATGCTGCTTGGTGAAGTGTGACCACAAAAACATGAGTAGACATCATTTCATTCTTATAGGAAACCCTAACATTGTGAGACCATAAAGACTCAAACTTAGGCATTTTTACAAACCCTTTTGAAAATTTGAAAAAATGATAGGCTTTTTATACACTTAGGGTATTTTAATGATTGTGCCAATGAAAAACATTGAGAATTTAATAGAATTCAAGGAACACAGAAACTAGGA
The DNA here is from genome assembly GCA_028749045.1 of Cupressus sempervirens. Classification (NCBI taxonomy): domain Eukaryota; kingdom Viridiplantae; phylum Streptophyta; class Pinopsida; order Cupressales; family Cupressaceae; genus Cupressus; species Cupressus sempervirens. Next base: position 919,073,222 of record CM053785.1, read on the forward strand.
CATGATGAGGGTAACACAAAATTTTGAAAAATTGCAAGAACATAAACCCTAATTTTTAGGACACAAGGATTACATGATTTTTTCACTAAAATTTTAGAACTTCTTTGCATTGTGAAAAATCAGACCAACAATGTCAACTTGGGAAGATGTCCTACAACTAGGTTGGCATAGATTGGTGATCTAAAACTAACTTCTCCAAAAAGCTCCCAAAAATAAGGTTCCAAATTAAAAATCCTTTCATTGTTAACCTACAAATCAACATAGAAAATAAAGGTTTTGGGGATAAGATTTGATGAGGGATTGCCTTGGTGAAGCCCTAGGTTAAGGAATCAATTGTAATTGATAAACGTAAATGTAAATGAATGATAGTCAAGATAAATGTTAGGATTCTATTGGAATACTTTAGAATAACTAAGAGGGGCAGGGGGCAGGGGGCTGAATCAATTATTTAGGGTCCAAATGTATAAATAAAACTTTTCATAGTTTAGTGAACTCATAAAACATTCATATCCATGCATGCAACCACTAGATTATGCAATCATTAAAACTTGTAGGTTACTATCAAATGGACTTGCAAAAATGCAAAGCATGAAACATAATAGATTCATCAACACACTTGAGAAATGATTTACATGGAAATCCAATTTGGAAAAAACCACTAGTAACATGCTACTCCTTTTCACTCTTCTGAAGTGATGCCCTATGAAAGGCCAATCCTATTAAAGGTTATGATACACACTGTTAAATGTGACCTAGTTAAGGAATTTCAATCATCCTATTAGAAGTGAGCCTTGTTAGAGGACTTTAGGCCATTCACTTAGAATTCCACCTGGTTAAAGGATTTACAAATGAATGTTATGTCAACCTTAATCCAAAGGATTTACCCTAGACTGCTACAATTGTTAGAGGGTAATAATATAGCTTTGATTTGATACAACTTCTCTTGTAGATTACAAATCTCTATTCAATCCTCAATTTTTTTTGGCCTTCATACTTTGTAGCTCTGATAGCTTGTTCACCCTTCAAACATTAATCTCCTTAAGCTTTCTTTCTTAACATGCCATTGCAAACTCTCCTCTTAGGTCACTTGATGAAGCAAAACCCTTAACTCCTTCTCTTCCTTAGGTTCTTGCACATGACAACTTTTCTTCATTACTAGACATTCCTATAAATAAGAAATTAGGATATTTTCCTACTCATTTTTCATCGTCCAAATTAGGCTTCAGATGAAATAGGTAGGATACAATGTATCTACCCAATATCTCACATCTCTTCTAGAATCCATTTGAATTCACTTTAAAATGGTTTACATCAAATTTTGTGCCACCAGCTCATCATCCTTATGTTGGAAATATAGAAGGAATAATTGAGAGGGGGAGTGAATTAGTTACCACTAAAATAAATCCTAGATCCCTTAGATGTCAACAATAAAATTTAGACTAAGAAAACTGATTGTTGCTGTTACTTCATAAATACACAAAAAATGTTGTAACTCGGTAAATGTAGAGTGTGATTTACTTTTAGTTGATCTTAAACATTAACAGTGATTAATTTGCAAGCATAATATCAATAACATGAACACATGAGACACTAAGATTTGATGTGGAAACCCAATATGGGAAAAACCACCAATGTAACTAGTTACTATTTTTCACTCTTATGAAGTGAGTCCTGTTAGGAGCCAACCTAGTTAAAGGTTATAAAACACATTGTTAGGTGTGACCATGTTAGAGGATTTAATGACCCTATTAGGACTGGCCTTGCAAGAGGTCTTTAAACAATTCAATGGAACTATCACCTTGTTAGAGGATTTACAACTGGCTGTTAAACCAACTATGTTAAGAGATTTTAGATCACTGCTACAATGGTTAAAGAGTAACAATGAAATGACCTGATTGTGATGCAACTAAACTGCTAATTATAGATCTCTATTATACTTCATACTTGATCTTTCTTGATCAAATAACACTTTTTTGCTCCACAAGGATACCTGCTTATCCTTCAAGTTTGCTCTAACTCTTTCCTTCTCAATTCAATCAATAGACTTGCATACACAATAGAAATCTCAACTTCATGTTTCATTTATACCATCTAGATTGTCAATTTGGCTCAAATTCAAATTACAATAACCAATAATCATCACCATATTTGGCTAGAAACAATATTTGAAATAATTAAGCTTCTTATGCCAAAACAATAAAATTCTTCATTGACTAACCCTGCTCGGTAAATACTAGTTTTAAGATGATTTCCTATGTTAACTAATAGAAGGTTGGTTAACATTGAGAACTTGAAAAAATCCTTTGGTAACCAAGTGAATTCTATCAACACTGACTCTATCCAACTTTCCTTTTCTAACCATGTGAACTTGATTAACATTGTCTTCGTAGAGTAAACTTTAGGAATGCTTTGTAGACAAGGTAAACTATCTTGCTAACCAAGTGGGCTTGGTAAGAATTGACTGGAAACTGATATGACATTTTTGTAACATCAAAGACAACACAATTAGACAATTGTATCCAACAATCTACCTCTTTGGCATTGATGGCAACACAACATGTCATAGCACAATGAAATTTGAGAACAAGACTTTCTCTGATATAAAGTTTCTCCCTCTTAGATTTTCACTAAAAGCTTCTCCTTTCATGCAATAATCTCCCTCTATGAAAGAATTTACATAACTTCTATGATAGTGTACTTCTCCTTTAGAAAGATATAAACAAATTTTAGAAAGATATGACAGTAATCTTCTCCCTCTTTCAAAACACATGCCAAAGACAACATATACCAAATTAGTGTCAATGTACCTTGAGCACTGATTCATATGCAATATTTTCCTTAACTATGTTGCATCAACTAATTGATCTTCATCTTGGTTTCTATTGATGCATTCCTAAAAAATTATTTAGTGAGCTTCAGATAGGGGAATGACCCCTAACTTACCTCTTAGATACATAAATGCATCCTTAGGTAATGGCTTGGTGAATATGTCTGCAATCTGTTCTTTTGTGTGAACATATTCCAATCTAATTTCTTTGGCTTGCACCAATTCTCTGAAAAATTGATATTTTATAGAAATTTAGTTATTTTTGGAATGCATCACTGGGTTCTTTGATATGCTAATTATGCTTGTGTTATCACAATACATGACAACTAGTTCTTTGATTCAACCTTCATTCCTTCCAATAATTGTTTAAACCAAACAATGTTTGATTCGAGGAATATTTTCATCAAAAATTGAAGTATCTCCAAAAATCCAATAATCAATACCAGTTTAAAGTTCTCAAAATCTTGGATCCAACGCAATTCAAACGGATGAAAAAGGAGCTCATATGCAAAAGTTATAGCCAGTCAAAGTTTGGTCAAACTAGGTACAGAGGTCATCAAAAGGTGAAAATAAAATCATCTCAAAAGTGGTCAACAATGGATTTCAAATTTAAGATCTCATCAAGAGTTTTCTAGCGACATTCATTTCATCAAAAATGGAGCTCGTATGCAAAAGATATGTTCGATTGAAGTTTGAGGTGGAAAAAAATAATAATAAATAATAATAAATAAAAAAAACAAAAAAAAAAAATAATAAATATTTGGTAGCGGCACCAGGTTTTGAACCCATGACCACCGGCCCCTAAAATCCGACCGGTGGCCATTACACCACCAACGACCGTTTGAAACATATGCCACCGATGTTTGTTTTATTGTTTTGAACGTCACTAAATTTGGCTAAAAGCCAAAGGTTGGTGTGGTGGTTGGAACCATTGATCTCCCTCTTGCATGCACATCCTCAAAATGCTCACTACCATTGCACTACGTGAGTAGCTTGTGATATTTTTAGTGCAGATTTTATTTAAAGTGTATAAGCCCGATTCCCTCTTGCCTAAATAAAGGCAATTATTAAATAAGGACAATTTTCAAAAATAGGAATGAGTCTTATTTCGAAGATAGACTATTGTAAGGGTCTAAATATGTAAAATCTTGTTTTGCCCTATTATTAGGCAAATATTTTGTATAAAAAGAGGGTTTAGGGGCCTTTTGAAGGCATGAAAGTTAATGGAGAAATTATGCAAATGGTGAGAGAGATTTTATGTATTTGGAGACTTACTGATTTTTCCAGCACATAGAGGAATTTTTTTGCGTGTGCTTGAAGGGAATTGTCACAAATCATTTCTATTGATTTATTGGAGTTAATCAGATCGGTCCCCCTATTGGAGCTGGATCGAGAGACGTAGTCCTTCCCGGATGAACTCTGAAATCAAATGTGTTGTGTCTCTATCTCTCTTTCTATCATCTCATCTTGTGTTTTCTTATTTGCAATTATGTTAATTTTTCTTTATTAAAGCTTTAAAATTAACTTTATGTAATTGGTTAACATTATCTGTAATAGTCCTAAATCCTAGAAATCAGATCAAATTTGGTATCAGAACTTTGTTGGACTAGTATTGCAGATTTGAATGTTAACAAGATCCAGGTTGAATCAAGGCAAAGGTTATCTTGAAGAATATAATCCTGAGATTGGAAAATGAAGAGCTAATCCACCATTTCAGATGGAAGATAAAGGTGGTGGACAAGGTTTAGAAGATCAAAATGTCCAAAAGACTCTCTAGAGTTTGCAAACAATGGTAGAAGTTTTGTTACAAGAAAGAGAAGAGAAGATGGGAAGGGGTGCAGCTCGTGATGACAAAGGGAAAAAGAAAGGTGATGATCATGATCTTGATAGTGAACCTCCATCTCCTCCCTCATCTCCCTCTTCTCCTTCTTCTCCTTCTTCTCCTTCTTCTACACATTCTGAGTCTTCCAATATTTTTAAAGGCAGACATAAGCCTCGAATTAATTTGGATGTAAAATTTGACTTGCCAAAATATTGTGGGGAGTTAAATGCTGAGAAGTTAGACGACTGGATTCAGCAAGTAGAAGTTTATTGTAGAGTCTGAAACCTTGTAGATGATGTTGATGGAATTCAGTTAGCCACTCTTTGGTTAGGTGGTGTAGCTCTAACTTGGTGGGAGAGTAGGACCCAGCATGAAACTTCAAAACATGGTAAGTTAAATATTTCTTGGTTAGAATTTGTTAGTGCTTTAAAGAAGAAATTCTACCCCCTAGGCCATATGTAGCAAATAATGATAAGCTGGCAACATTTTAGGCAAGGGAAAGGTCAAACTGTCCAAGAGTACACCCATGAGTTTTGTAAAAGGGCTATTTTGTAAATGTCCCATTGTATACCCATGAAACTTTACTCAAGTATATAGGTGGTCTTCATTCTTACCTAAGGCACTCTATTCTCATCCTAAATCCTTGTAATTTGGATGAAGTATGTGCCCAGGCAACACATTTAGAGTCAAGAGGTAAGGCTACCTTCATTGATAAGTTTGACAAAAAGTCATCTAAGTCTAAGGAAAAGTCCAAAGGAAAAGGGAAGGATAAAAAGATAGCTACAGTAAAGAAAGAGGGTGAGAAACCCACATGCTCACATTGCAAGAAAGAAGGGCATGATGATTCTAAGTGCTGGAAGCTACATCTTGAAAAGAGGTCGAAGCGATTTGGTGGAAATAAAGGCAAACAAAAGACTGCTGCTATAGCTCAATAGGATCTTGGATCTGACTCTAGAGATGAAACAAAGATTGTTGCTACCGGGATCCAAGGTAAAGGAAAAGGTATTTCTCTTTCATCAGCTACCAGTTCTTCTAGCATAAGTGCAAGTACAAGTGAAGATTCTTCTCCTAAGAATGATAATAAAAGGAATGAATTATTTCACATTTGAGTTGTCATCAAGCAAAATAAGGTTGATACATTATTTGATATGGGTTCTCAAGTTAATTTGATATTTGAGGAAATTGTTGAGAAGCTCAATTTGACTACAACACCTCATCCAAAGCCATATCCTCTTGGATGGGTTTGCAATGATGTGCAATTATAGGTAACCAAGCAATGTAAGTTAAGATTTGCTATTACTACAAACTTTGTAGATGAGGTAGAAGCTGATGTAGTCCCTCTAGATATTTGTGGTCTTGTACTTGGGAGTTTTTATTTGTATGATCAACAAGCTATCTTCTATAGGGGAAAAAATAAGTATCATCTGTTTAAAGATAAAATTGAATACATTGTACAGGCACATAAGGTTAAGACTAATCTGGCAATAATTAATGCTAGTCAGATGAAAAGGTTAGTCAACTCTAGTAAGAATTTTGTGCCGATGATTGTAAAAGCCAAAGAAGATGAAACATCTGAGGCATTTAAGGGATGTGATCCAAAACATAAAGATGAAATGGTCAAAGTTGCTTCTGCCTATGATGACTTTTTTTAGGAACTGAAGGGATTGCCTCCCAAAAGAGAGATACAACATGAAATTCAGTTGCAGCCAAAAGCACCACTTCCTAATATCGACATGTACCACTTATCAGTCTTGCAGAATGAGGAAATCAAGAAGCAAGTTCAAGAGCTCATGCAGAAAGGAGTTATTCATCCTAGTACTTCTCCTTGTGGTTCTCCTATTGTGTTGTTTCCAAAGAAAGATGGGACTTGGAGAATGTGCATTGACTATAGGACTTTGAACAAGATAACGGTAAAGAACAGGTACCCTCTTCCCAGAATTGATGATTTGCTTGATTAGTTGAAACATGCAATTTATTTCACTAAGCTAGACTTACGTAGTGGATATCATCAAATAAGAATTGCAGAAAGTGATATTTGAAAAACTACTTTTAAGACAAAACAGGGATTTTATGAGTGGTTGGTTATGCCATTTGGGCTTTGTAATGCACCAGCTACATTCATGAGAGTCATGAATGATGTCTTTCATCCTTTTATTGATGATTTTTTCATTGTATATCTAGATGATATTCTTGTATTTAGTAAGTCTTGGGATGATCATGTAATTCATGTAAAGAAAGTTCTTGATGTATTGAGAAAAGAAAAACTCTATGTAAAGATGTCAAAATGTGAATTTGCAAAAACATCCTTAGTGTACTTAGGCTATGTCGTAGGAAATGGTCAATTGAAAGTAGACCCTGCGAAGGTCAAATGTATTGTAAAATGGCCTAAGCCAAGTACAGTTATAGAAGTCAGGAGCTTTTTAGGTGCAGTTCAGTACTGGAGAAAGTTTATTGCAAACTTCTCTTATATTGCATCACTGTTGCATGCATTGACCAGTACCAAGGCAACTTTTCAGTGGGGAGGTCCACAATAGAAGGCTTTCAACACTTTGAAGAAAAAGTTGAGCACCACACCAGTTTTGGCTTTACTAGATTTACATCAACCATTTGAGATTGAGACAGATGCAAGCGAGTTTTCCATGGGAGCTATACTCATGCAAGGAGGTAAACCAGTCTCCTACCACTCTGAAACTTTTTCAGGAGTAGTAAGTAACTATCCTATATATGATAAGGGACTTTATGCTTTAGTTCAGAGTTTTAAAAAATGGAAGCACTACTTAATGGGAAAGGAAACTATAATCCACACTGATCACCAGCCCCTACAATATTTGCACTCATAATCTAAGTTGCAACAGAGTAGGCATTTTAGGTTGATGGGTTTTCTACAATAGTTTCATTTGGTAATTAAGTATAAAAAGGGTTCCCATAACAAAGTAGCAGATATGCTCTCTAGGCCTCCTATTAAGAATGCTTTGATAATCCTTTAGAATAGTTCTATGGTTCATGAAAGTTTTAAAGAACAATATTCTAATGATGAGGACTTTAAGGATATCTATACAGCTTTAATCTAGGGTAAACATGTGGAAGAGAAAGATTACCATGTGCAAGATAATTTTTTGTACGACTTGGGAAAACTTTGCATTCCTAAAGATGAACAAGCACATGTAATTCGTGAAGCACACACCTCTTTGATTGCAGGGCATTTTGGGGTAAGTAAGACATTAGCTCAATTGCAAAAATATTTTTACTGGCCTCATATGTAGGAAACTGTCACCAAGTATATAAAAGGATGTGTAATGTGTGCAACCAGTAAGCCAAGTAATAGGAAATTTGGTTTGTACACACCATTACCTGTACCATCCCGTCCATGAGAAAGTGTGTCTATGGAATTTTTGGGGGGTTTACCTATGTATAAGAAGGGTCATGATTATTTGTGTGTAGTAGTTGATCGGTTCAGTAAAATGTGTATTTTAATGCCTTGTAAAAAGCAAGTCACTACTGAACTGACTGCTCATATGTAATTTCAAAATGTATGGGTTCATTTTGGGTTACCCACTTCCATTGTATCGGATTGAGAATCTCGATTCTTAGGGGAATTTTGGTCATCTTTGTGGGGACTCATGGATACCAAGCTGAAGAAGAGTACAACCTTCCATCCACAGACGGGCGGACAGACATAGGTAGTCAATAGGACAGTGGTTCATCTACTTAGAGGTTACTGTAGCAAGCATCCTAAGTTGTGGGATGAAAGTCTTCACTTTGTGCAACATGCTTACAACCATGCAACACACTCTTCTACAAAGAGGTCTCCTTTTGAGACTTGCTTCGGATATTTGCTAAAAACACCAATGGATTTTGCTTTTGGAAAGGACAATATCATTGATGGATTCCATGATGCAGAAAGGGATTTGAAGTTCATCCAGAAGGTCCAAGAAAACTATCAGGTAGTAGAAGTACAGTTGGAGCAGAGCCAAGCAAAATACAAGGCTCGCCATGATAAGCATCGCATTGATCATCAGTTCCAAGTTGGTGATAGAGTTTGGTTACATATCAGTAAGGAAAGAATGCAAGGTGAAGGAAGGAAGCTCAAGCCTATCAGGTATGGTCCTTTGAAATCTTAGAAAAGATTGGTACTAATGCCTTCTGCCTTAATCTTCCTCCATACATGCAAATTTACTCAGTTGTCAATGTTGAGAATCTGAAGTTGTATGAGCCTCCAATGATCTTGGATGAAGACATCAGTGTTTAGGTTCTATCAGTTGATGATCTTTCACCAGAGTATATGACAGAATTGCCAGAAGATGTCATCCTTGATAGGAATGTCAAAACTTCATGAAGAGGACCAGTTGAATACCTCCAAGTGGGATTGAAGGGGATGCATCCAAGCAAAGCAAAATGGATGGAGATAGGTAAAGTGAGGGAGAAATACCCTCACCTATTTTCTAAGTAATCAAACTTTTGATGGTCCTAAAGCTTCTCAGTGGGGAGGCTTGATCCGGGGGATATTTTTATCAAAAATTGAAGTATCTCCAAAACTCCAATAATCAATACCAGTTTAAAGTTCTCAAAATCTTGGATCCAATGCAATTTTAACGAATGAAAAAGGAGTTCATACGCAAAAGTTATAGCCAGTCAAAGTTTGGTCAAACTAGGTACAAAGGTCATCAAAAGGTGAAAATAAAATCATCTCAAAAGTGGTCAACAATGGATTTCAAATTGAAGATCTTCTCAAGAGCTTTCCGGCGACATTTGTTTCATCAAAAATGGAGCTCATATGCAAAAGATATGTTCGATTGAAGTTTGAGGTGGAAAAAAAAAAAAAAAAATTTAAAAAAAAAAACAAATAAATATTTGGTAGTGGCGCCAAGTTTTAAACCCATGACCACCGGCCCCTAAAATTTGACCAGTGGCCGTTAGACCACCAACGACCATTTGAAACATATGCCACCGATGTTTGTTTTATTGTTTTGAATGCTGCTAAATTGGGCTAAAAGCCAAAGGCCAGTGTGGTGGTTGGAACCACTAACCTCCCTCTTGCATGCACATCCTCAAAATGCTCACTACCATTGTGCCACAGGAGTGGCTTGTGATATTTTTAGTGCAGATTTTATTTAAAGTGTATCTAGCCCAATTTTCTCTTGCCTAAATAAAGGAAATTATTAAATAAGGACAATTTTAAAAAATAGGAACGAGTCTTATTTTGAAGATAGACTATATTAAGGGTCTAAATATGTAAAATCTTGTTTTGCCCTATTATTAGGCAAATATTTTGTATAAAAAGAGGGTTTAGGGGCCTTTTGAAGGCATGAAAGTTAAGGGACAAATTATGCAAATGGTGAGAGAGATTTTATGTATTTGGAGACTTAGTGATTTTTCCTACACATAGAGGAATTTTTCTACGTGTGCTTGAAGGGAATTGTGACAAATCATTTGTATTGATTTATTGGAGTTAATCAGATCGGTCCCCCTATTGGAGCTCGACCCGGAGACGTAGTCCTTCCCCGATGAACTCTGAAATCAAATGTGTTGTGTCTCTATCTCTCTTTCTATCATCTCATCTTGTGTTTTCTTATTTGCAATTACGTTAATTTTTCTTTATTAAAGCTTTAAAATTAACTTTATGTAATTGGTTAACATTATCTGTAATAGTCCTAGATCCTAGAAATCAGATCAATGTTAGAACAATTCTCTGCTACTACAACATATTCTACTTTTTTTGTAGATTGGGATGTGCAATTTTGCTTCTTACTTGTCCAAGATACCAACCTTTTACAAAGAAAGAATGCTATACCACTTGTACTTTTTCTATCATTAAGATTTCCTTCCCAATCAGCATTAGTGAATAGCTTTAGGTCTAAATTTCCTCCAAGTTTACACCATAAACCATAGTCTATAGTTTTTAGATATCTCAAGATTCTTTTGATTGGCATCATATGATTCTCTCTAGGTTTAGCTGAGAATCTTTCAACTATCCCAACTACTAAAGCAATATTAGGACTTGTATGAACTACATACTATAATTTTCCAATCATTGATCTATATAAGGTTTGATCTACCTCTTTTGAATCATCATATTTGGTAAGCTTTAGTCTAGTACACATGGGGGTTCCAATTGGTTTAGAATCTTCCATTCCAAATTTCTTGAGTATCTCTTTGATATACTTAGATTGAGTAATGTAGATACCATTCTTGTTCTACTATATCTGTACAAAATATGGACATTTCAAACTCTTCGTTCATTTGTTATGAATTTTTTTTGCATGGATCATCATGTTGGATACAATTGTTCAATTGTGTGTTGTCTTTGATGTCAGACAAATGTCATATCAGTCATTAGATAGAGTCTACCAAGCTTAGAAGGTATACAAGGAAAATGACAATGTCTATCAAGCTTAGAAGGTCAGCAAGGCAAAGGACAGAGTCTACCAAGCTCAGAAAGTCAGGAAAGCAAAGGATAGAGTCTACTGAGCTTAGAAGGTTAGCAAGGAAAAAGGAAAGAATCTACCGAGCCCAGGAGGTTAGTAAAGAAAACTTGTAGTATCTATTGAGTAAATAGTTCTTATCGAGATAACTTGGTCATCAAAGGAAATGTGGCAGAAATAGTTCTTACCGAGCTCACTCGGTCATCAAAGAACATGTGGCAGAAGTAGTTATTATCGAGCTCTCATGAAGGAATTTAGTTCTTACTGAGTAAACTTGGTAGCCAAATGATTTTATGGATATTGCAATGTTAATCGAGTCAAGAAGGTTAACTTAGAAATTTTTTGGAAGTAGTATTTACCGAGCAGGGTCAGCTAATAAAGGATTTCATTATTTTTGAAATAACATTTATTTGTTTAGAGTAATATTTGTAGCCGACTGATGTAGGGTTTATTGGTAAATGTAACATGTAAATGGGCTGACATGACAATTTGAATGGTATAATTAAGAGGTCAAGTTACAAATTCTAAGTGTGAAGTGGAAGTATGTGTGGAATTAATATGATATGAAGACTGATTATTGTGGAAGCAAATTTGAAGGATGATCAGAGATCATTGAAGAGAAGCAAAGCTATATTTGATCAAAGAGGATCTAATGATGCTGAACAGAGACCTATAGTCAGGAAATTTTGTTGCATCTTGTTCAGGTCAATTCATTGTTGCTTTCCAACCATTGTAGCAGTGATTTCAAATCTCTTAATAGAGTTGGTTTAACAACCATTTTGTAAATCCTCTAACAAGGTGACAGTTCAGTTCAATTGTTCTAAAGACCTCTATCAAGGCCACTCCTAACAGGGTGATTAAATCTTCTAATAGGGCCACACCAAATAGTGTGTATTGTAACCTTTAACAGGGTTGGCTCCTAATAGGGCTCACTTTAGAAGAGTGAAAAATTTGTGACTAGTTACTTGGTGGTTTTTCCCATATTGGATTTCCATGTTAAATCTGGTGTCTCTTGTATTCATTTTTTTTTCAATTGCATGCATGTTTGCTTGAAAATAAGTAATAGTTTAATTTACCAAGTTACAACATTTTTTTTTATGTTTATTGAGTATTAGCAGTAACTGGATCTTTAAGACATCTAAGGGATCTGTGGATTAATTTTTGTGAGTAACTGATTCACCCCCCTCTTAGTTACTCTACCTTTAATTCCAACAATTGGTATCAGAGCTTTTGGTGCTTACAAGAAAAGATTTCAAGGATCTAAGCTAAATATCATGATGTCTTACAAAAAGGAAATTTCAAGACTTAACAGGGACAACTTCTCAGCATGGAAAGGATTGATGAGGCTTCATCTGGCTTCTATTGGTGATACAGGGCTAAAGTACCTTGATGAAAAATATGAAGAACCTTCTGGTACATTATTTGTCAATGATATTGCTGAAATGAAGAATCACAACAACATGATGATAGATATAGCATCTTCTCTGAGTTATGAAGAATTTGATGGCATTAAAGATTGCAAAATTTTCTTTGAAATGTGGAACAAGCTGAAAGAGATCTATGGAGGAGATGATAATGTAAGAAGAGCCAAAGAAAAAAGTTTGAGAGGACAATTTGATCAAATGAGGATGAGAGAGGATGAGAATATTGCAAAATATGTTGAAAGAGTTAAAGCATGTGTTAGTGCAATCAAAGCATCTAGAGGAGATATCAATGATGAGATAGTTATAAGTAAAGTTCTTAGAACTCTACTTCCCTATTATGCAATCAGAGTCTCCGCCATTTAAGAAAGAAGATGTGAGGTAAATCATAAAATAAATTTAGAGGCCATAGTTGGAAGATTGACTACTTTTAATCTAATAACCACATGCAAACCAAAAAAGATGAATGAATGACACAAGGAAAGAGAAGATTCACTTATATGTCATTCACAGGCTGAAAGAGATATAGTCAGGTAGATTACATACTTTCACAAAATAATGGTGAAGGCAAAGAGTTCTTGCACTTTCATACCAATGGCTGAAGGAGATAAGGTAGAGAATCATATAGTTCAGAGGCAAGGGGAATTTTACACTAGAATTGCAGAGCAATAGTAGAGAACAATAGAGAATGTTTCAACCTTTTCAAAATTTACAAAATCTACCTTTATAGTGTAGGCATAACTAAGATGTCCTCTAATTTTAGTTACTCCTCAACCACTGCATTGAAGTCCTATAGAGAACAATCATGGGGAAAATTTGATCATGGATACAGATCTAAGGCAATGATATCTGATCTTCTATGTCAAATAATGTCTCGAGAAGATAGAAACAGTGCCAAAATTGTGCTTAGACTAGGTAGATGGATTATCAGAGGTGGTGAAGTGCTCTCCCACATTTAGCATTCATTTCTTGGTAGTTGGGATTGATCATGAAGATTGGATTCACAAAAAACCTTGATTTCCTCTATTCCTAGTTCGTGAATCAGCAAGTTAACTCAGTCAATCTATCTTGGCACCGAGATGAGCCACGTGGACCAATCAGTTCATTCTATTCTACCACCTTGCGAGTCTTACATGGTTGACCATTCCTTCCTTCATTAACTGCGCTAACTTTTCTCAAAGAATCCTGATCGTGATGTTACACTATCACCAGCTGCATCTAACCATTACTGCCTCAACTGGACCCATAGAACTTTTAGGATACATGGAAAATCCTTGCTATATCACTATATCTAAAGATCAAGCATCTTTCCATAATGACCTAGCAAGAAACATCGATCTTCCACCATCCGATGGTCTTGAAGATACACCCACTCTGTCAATGTGCTGACCAATAGAAACTTGGCCTTTCTCCAACTTGTCCAGTAAGTTCTTACTTTTGCGACCTGCCAAGGGAAATAGGACCCACAATCCACATGTCACTAGGTTGTTAACTTGCTATACCTAAACAGTGTGCATCTTCCCATAGTGAGTTAACGAGGACCTTTGATCCATGCTGATCTGACGATAGTGAAAGACACACTGAAGGGACTGGCCCACTTTTGCACTATCATCGCCATAGCTAATGAGAAATTGACCAACTATTGACGTGTCATTAATCTGTACACTCATTCTTGGTGCATCATTGGTTTGAGGTTCACCTTGTGGCTTATAGAAGAAACCTAGCCCCATAAGACACATGGCAACGAATCTCTATCTTGCTATATACATGTTCTGAGCATCTTTCCATAGTGAGTTAATGAGGACCTTTTATTTCACATTGATCTAACAGTCAGAATCCCTCCTGAGCATCCATGTCACATGAGGTCCCACCAAACACTCATTTTATGGTGACTCACTATGTCGCTAATGACGAGCTATTTGAATTTTCTAGTAGCGAGGTAGTGAGCATCGGTGACTTTATCCAAACTTGGCACCAAAAAAACAAAAAACCACCACTGCAAAATTGGGCCCGCCGATCCACGTGGAAAACACTCACTAAGTCATTATGCATATCTATCGAGCAACTTTTCTTGGTGACGTAGCGAGGGTTGTAGATCTTGAGAAGATCCAACGATGGGATAGGATGCAGGCTGGCCAAAACATATCATAATTTGATTTTTTAAATTTTTTTTGATGTTTCTTAGGCATTTAAAATAACATTAACTCTAGGAGCTAGCCGTTGGCAGGTAAGCATTTAAAATTTGAATATTGGTGAGGCGCAAAATGAGCAACATTTCTGGTGACTCATAGGGAATGTGAGCCTGCTACGCATAAGACCAGTTGCCTAAAGCATCCATTGGGTTATAGAGTCATAAAATATGTAGATTATAAGCACTGTGAAACCCTAACCTTACCTTTGAGATAGAAAAACACTGGAAAACCCTTGTCTCTACAACTAGAACTAGAGACCAAAACCTTCATCTGCAACCTTCAAAATTTCAAAAATTGCTATCTTACGAAGACAACTATGCCCGTGCACTTCTTGAAAAAGCAGAGAGAAAATAGGAAAAAAGAACTAAATTAACTATATACATGGAATCTCAAACCCTCAGAAACATGGCTTGAGATGAATCCCATTGACTGGGATGGGCAAAATTTCACCACTAGGCTTGCTTAACTAAAAAGCATTGACCTATTTACAACTTTCAATCAGATAGGGACCACTCCATAATGCATCAAACTTTGAGTGTCTTCTTGGTTTTTCTCTATCTGCATCCCATTTTAGAACCAAATCTCCCTCCTTGAAGATTTTGACCCTAGCCTTTTTGTCAAAACTCTTTTTGACTTACTGCTGGTGTGTTTCTAAGGTCTACATAGCTTGATTCCTTTTCTCTTCTAGCTCCATCAGTTCTGCCATTCTCACTATCATGGCCTTATCTTCAATCAATTCTAACTAATGAGCTAACTCTAGGGCTGGGAACTCCAATGAAATTGGAAGCCTTGCTTCTCTACCATATTGCAACACAAATGGTGAATTCCCTATTGATCTTTTAGGTGTTATCTTGTCAGCCCATAGAGTTGTCCTTAATTTTTTATGCCAACACCTCTGGTTTTCCTCTATTGTCCTTTTAATAATTCTGATCAGGTTATTTTTAGATGACTCAGCCAGGCCATTACCTTGAGGATAGTAATTTGAGGATGTGCTTAAATAGATATTATGATCCACTCCCCATGCAGAAATCTAAGCTCCAACAAAACATTTTGCATTATCTGAAATAATGGTTGAAGGGGCAGCAAACCTAGTCACAATTCCATCAAGGAACTCAACAACTAAAGATTCAATGGCATCCTTCAATGCAACTGCCTCTATCCATATGGTGAAGTAATCTGTAGTAGCTAAAATCCATTTGTGACCAGAACTGGAGGAAGGATATATAGGGCCTATGAAATCCAATCCCCATTGAGAAAAACGTTGATCAACCTAGATAGGATGAAGGGGAAGAGCTGCAAGTCTTTGTTTTCCAGAGAAGAAGGCACATTTTTCACATTTCCTCACATGCTTATGACAATCATGGAACAAGGATGGCCAAAAGTAACCAGCCCTTATGATCTTCATTACAATTTTCCTTGCTAAGAAATGGCCACCATTAGGACCATCATGAAGTTCTTTGATCATTCTTTCAGCTTGGTCTATATCAAGGCATCTTAATAGGGCTCCATTAAAATCTCTTCTGAAAAGGATACCATCAACTATGACATAAGGAATTGACTGCAATCTATACTGTCTCCTTTTAGTTCTATCTAATCCTTGAGGGTATCCATTCCCTAATAGGAAATTCATCATACCATCCATCCAACTCTTTGGGTCACCATTTCTCACCTCTTGTTTCTCTATCAATACCATGGCAACCTCCTCATCAGGTTCCTGAGATGATAACATCTGTTTACACAACCCCCTCCCTCTTACCAGCTTGGTAATCTGAATTTCAACATCATATTCCATTACCTTAGTAATCTAGCTAGATTTTTTCTCACCAATATCTTTATTCAAAAGAAAATCCTTCACATTGGCATGGGGTAGTAACAAATAAATCTTATTATGAGGTAGGAGGTGTCTGAATTTCTTCAAAATTTTGATGACTACAAGGGCTTGCTTCTCAACATAACTGTACTTATCTTCATACTCTTTAAGCCCTTCACTAAAGAAAGCTATGGCCTACTCGTCACCTTTATCATTTCTTTGAGTTAGGAAAATAGAAATGCTTGACTCACCACCTAGAGTAGAAAGGATGAAATCCTTCTAAAACTTTGGGTTCATGAGAGTAGGGGCTGAGACTATGGCTGCCTTGATCTCTTCAAAACTTTCCTTCCCTTCCTTGGTCCATGCAAAGACCATACCTTTCTTGAGCATAGCTATAAGAGGTTTTACCATGGTAGCAAGATTACGGATAAACCTTCTCACAAAATTTATCCTACCAAGGAAACTTTGCAGCCCCTTCTTGTGTTTAGGAAGAGGGAGGGAAAGTATTGCTTTTGTTCTCTCTAGATCAATGGTTAAGCCATCCTTAGATACAACATGTCCTAATAATTTCCCTTGGCTAGCAGCAAAGACACACTTGCTTGGGTTAAGGGAAACCCCAAACTCTCTACATCTTAAGAATACGTATCTTAGATGATCAAAATGATCTTCTACATCCTTTGAATACACAGTAATATCATCAAGGTAAACTAAGAAAAACTTGTCAATCAATCTTTTGAAATCCATCTCCATTGCCTTTTGAAATGTAGCACTTGCATTGGTTAGCCCAAATGACATCTTACAACAAGCATAGGTACCCCATTTAGTGGTAAATGTAGTCTTGTATCTATCAGACTCCTTAACCAGCACTTGATTGTAGCCAAAAAATTCGTCAAAAAATGAAAATCTCTTTGAACCCCTAACCTTGGACAAGATCTACTCCATAGAAGGGAGGGGGTGGTGATCTTTAAGGGAAGCTTGGTTAAGGTCCCTAAAGTCCACACACAATCTAATTTCTTCATTCTTTTACCTAACAAGGAAAATATTTGCTACCCATGATGAGTGCTTGATAGGGAAAATTATGTGGGCCTCAATCAATTTGGATAGCTCCTTTCTCATTAAAGGTTCAATCTTGGGATTCACTGGTTTCTATTTTTGTCTCACTGGTTTTACATTACCAACTAGATCTATGGTATGCTGAAATAACCTTGGGTCAAAACCCTTTAAATCATCATATGTCCAAGCAAAAACATCATTAAATTCTTGACACAGATGAATAAAATTTTCTTGTTCAATTTCAGAACATACCTTACCCATGTTTAAAGACCTTCCATCAACAACCATGACTAGAATGTAGTCACTTTCATCAACAGCTAGGTTCATGCCTCTACCTCTTGTTTGGTCATTAGGATTAAAAACACTTTCTAAGGTAATGAAACCCTTAGGAAGCTTATTAGAACTGAGATGAATGATCTGATCACTATACTGATTCTGCAGTCTTGACTAATTTCTCTCTAAAAATTCTACCTCATTCTACAAGAAACTCACAATTTTCTCATCAAACTCAAACACTTGCCAATGGGTGTTGTTATTAGGGATAGTAGGCCTTACTACCACTCTGATTTGTTGCTTCTTCTCCTCCTCAAGATTCCCTGGCACATCATAAGATGCACCTATTGCTGCAAGCCTATCAACATGTCTATTTTCTTTTCTAGGGATGCTTTGAATGTTAAATGCATTGAAACCTTCAAGAAAATCCCACACTCTATGTTTATAAGACTTGAGAAAACCATTCTTGATGGTATTCTGATTTCTCACTTGATTAACCACCAACTCACTATCTCCATACACCCTTAAGGCTTGGATTCCTCTTTCTTGAGCAAGTCGGAGGCCTTGAATCAAGGATTCATACTCAGTCACATTACTAGTGCAACTGAATTGGAGCCTAAATGAGAAGTAATACCTTACTTGTGCAGGAGAAATCAACATCACATCAGCCCCTAATCCACTTTTATTTCTTGATCCATTAAAGTACATACTCCATATTCCACTCATTTCTTCTTTAGCACTCATAGGATTGGGAACTAGAGCATCTTTTTCCACTATACAATATGTACTGAGGCCTATCTCAAGGGTTTTCGACATAGGGTCAAATTGATATGCATTAGCTCACTCATCCAAGAAAAAATTAGGTATCTCAGCTAGGGAAGTAGTGGGCTCATTCACTATGTCACTCTCATCCATCTCTAGGATAGGGCAATTCACATTGATAGAGTTGGGGATGTAGGGTTTAATATGATGGAGGGTTTGAGGCTCTACTCTAATTGAAGCATTTTATCCACATCTCGTCTTGAAAGACATATATGACCAATCAGAAGATATGAAACCACCTACTTGGGTAGTAAAGTTTCTTGATAGACAGATGGCAAAATATGGCTTGACATCAACAACAGAGATATCTTGGGTTATAGTACAACCAGGGCATGCATGTAAGGCCATCTGCAAATTCTTGAGGATCTCTACAGTCTTGACAGTACTACCATCCAACTGTAATACATCCTTGACAATGGGCTCATATTTCATTCCCAAAGCATCAACAAAACACCTAGGCATCACTGAACTGCTAGCTCCTAAATCAATCATGCAATTATGGACTAGCTTGCCCCCTATAATTAGAGAAACATAGAATGGAGGTCTAACCTTTTTTCTTGTTTCTACTTCCCTTGATGGTTGTACTAGACTTGTGGCACTTTCCATACTAGGTGTCTGGTCTTTTGGTTCAATCTTTTCCAATTCTTTTTGTAGCAACCTCTTTTGCACGGGTATAATAGCAACAACATCCCACATGGAGATATTCACATTTGTCTTCTTCTTTTTCTCTACCACACTGAATGGCATAGCAGGTGTCTTGGTAGAAACTTTGGGAGCTGCAATTGTATGAGGTTGAAGTGGAATAGCCTGAGGATCACTTGTTTCCTTTCTACCATGATTTTGCCTTTGCTGCTGAAAGGTACTTGATTGATTATTTGCTTCTTGATCATAAGATACTGCACTTGAAGTTGAGGCCTGATTAGGGGGAGGAGGGATAACATCTTCCATAGCTCTTCTTTTTCTTCTAGTGTTATGAGCAATGGAATCTTGGTTTACATTACAATGCTCCTCCATTTGATGATTCGTAAAAGAACAATCACCCTGTCTTTGCATATTTGAGGCATCCTTATGTTGGTCCTCTTTGTATGATTTTTTTGCTGTAGGCTCTTGGACTATCAAAGCCATAAAAGATTCAGCCTTTTGACACATACAATAGGCATAGGAGTAGTTGCAGGATGGACAAAAATCCTGATCTTGAGTCATATTGTTTTGAGGGACTATGGCCCTACTTTGGTTTACATTCAAGGTTGAAGCATGGCCACCCTACCTACTCTGATCAAAAGAATTATTCCAATGATTAGGATTTGGAGGCCTACCACCGCTTGGGGTTTGATATGCAATTGATGAGGTTTACTACCTTGAGCTTGCTATCTTTCTAAAGTCACCACCTTGTTGCTCACTTTCTGCATCATAGAGAAAGTATCCTCCAGCCTATTTCCTTGATCTTGCAATCTTTTCTCTAGGTTCTTCTCTCTTTTTTCCATGTTCTGCATCAGAGATTGCATCATTTCCTTAACTTCATCTATCCCATTTGAAGATGTAGAAGCTTGAGGGACTGGGACAAGGGATTGTGATGTAGAAGTCGTGGGAAGAGGAGCCACTATTGGTTGATGATTTGGACCATTAGGGAAGAGGGGCATAGGAGGCCTTGGAGCTAACTTACCTCCTTGTATTAGGATGTTCTCTAATTTTATTGCTATTTCATAAGCATTAGGTAAGGTATCTCCTCCCATAGTTTGGATTGTGGTGGCAATATCACTGTTAAAAGCTCTAAGATAATGCAAGAAGGCATTACTAGGGGTAGGCTTCACTAAAGTAGGTATTCTATCCCATGTATTTTGAAATCTATAATTAAAATTAGTCATACATTCATGGGGGGCTCTTTTTATAGTAGTCAACTGCTCTAAAAGTGACAAATAGTTTCTTTTATCCTCAAAATGTTTTCACAATCATGCTCCTAATCCATCCCAATCTATTATAGAACCATGAGCTAAACCTCTATACCATTGTAGTGCTTTTCCTTTCAAGGATGAGGCTAGGAGCTTAACTACAACATCATCCTCTATAATACCATGGATATTACAAACATTTGCAACCTCTTGAATGTGTTCTGAGGGAGAGATAGAAGTTTCACTAGTAAACTCTAGTATACTTTTGAGAGCAGCTACTGGTATATCACGTCTTTGGGCTAATAGAAGAAGGCTCCCACCATTAAAGGTGGCAAAAGTATGAGCTCTAGGCAATGCCATATAGACAAGTGATCTATTGATATGTATTGATGGCAATCTAGGTTGAGATCTAACATGAGGAGTAGAGATAGATCTTGCAGGGGTATTTGTTACTATTGCACTACTACCTATTGATAAAGATATTCTAGTCCTCCTTCTTCTAGGATTTGAAAGCCACTCTTGGTAATGAAACTTACCTCTAGAAGATGCCCTTGTTTTAGCTCTGGGCAAGAATCACCGCACCTTTGGTCTAGAACTAGATATGTATTGAAGCTTAGAGTCACCAAGTACTTTGAAGAATGAGCCTCTTGAAGGCTTGAACATCGAAGCCAGTACTATCTCCTCGGTATTGATCTTGAAATCTTCCCTTTGACACCAATAGGATTGAAATTTTAAGATTGTTCTAGTCCCACTGGGTGTGCCAAAAATTGTTGTCCAAAGCCTATGCATGAGGACAACCTAGTGAAACATGGAAACAACCTCCAAGCTATGGGATTTGAATTGTGAAGTTGAGTCTCCAAAGAAGGTTGGCTTCCTCTTACTATCAAGATGCACCTAACTACTCTTGGAGAGGACAAGGGAGAAGGAGAGCATGAAAGAAAATCTACCTAATCTAATCTAAAGAGGTGATGCACCAAAATAGAGTGTTCAGACCAATCTCTGCCCATATATGCACTATTGAACCAGAATGAAACTAAAGATATACACATTCAAACTTTCTTTTAATCTAATAACCACATGTAGACCAGAAAAGCTGAATGAATGACACAAGGAAAGAGAAGATTCACTTATATGTCATTCATAGGATGAAAGAGATATAGTCAGGTAGATTATAGACTTTCACAAAACAATGGCAAAGATAAAGAGTTTTTGCACTTTCATACAAATGGCTGAAGGAGATAAGGTAGAAAATCATACATTTCAGAGGTAAGGGGAATTTTACACTGGAATTGTAGAGCAATAGTAGAGAACAACAGAGAATGTTTTGACTCTTTCAAAATTTACAAAATCTGCCTTTATAGTGCAAGCATAACTAAGATGTCCTCTAATTGTAGTTACTCCTCAACCACTACATTGAAGTCCTGCAGAGAAAAATCATGGGGAAAATCTGATCATGGATATAGATCTAGGGCAATGATATCTGATCTTCTGTGTCAAATAATGTCTCAAGAAGACAAAAATGTTGCCATAACTATGCTCTAACTAGGTAGATGGATTACTGGAGGTGGTGGAGTGCTCTCCCATGTTTAGCATTCATTTCCTGGTGGTTGGGATTGATCATGAAGATTGAATTCACAAAAAACCTTGATTTCCTTTGTTCCTGGTTTGTAAATCAGCAAGTTAACTTAGTCAATCTATCTTGGCACTAGGATGAGCCATGTGGGCTAATTAGCTCATTCCATTCTACCACCTTGTGGGTCTTACATGGTTGACCATTCCTTCCTTCACTAATTGCTCTAACTTTTCTCAAAGAATCCTAACCGTGACATTACACTAACCGCTAGTTGCATCTAACCGTTACTGCCTCAGCTAGACCCACAGAACTCTGAGGATACATGGTAAATCCTCACTATGTCGCTATAGCTAAAGATCGAGCATCTTTCCATAATGACCTAGTGAGAAATATTGATCTTCCACCATCTGATGATCCTGAAGATACAGCCACTCTGTCAGTGTGCTGACCAATAGAAACCTGGCCTTTCTCTAACTTGTCAAGTAAGTTCTTACTTTTGTAGCCTACCAAGGGGAATAGGACCAACAATGCATGTGTCTCTAGGCCATTAACTTGCTATACCTAAACATCATGCATCTTCCCATAGCAAGTTAACAAGGACCTTTGATCCATGCTGATCTGATGATAGTGAAAGACGCACTGAAGGGTCTAGCCCACTTTTGCACTGTCATCACCCTAGCCAATGATAAATTGAACAACTATTGACATGTTATTAATCTATACACTCATTCTTGGCACATCATTGGTTTGAGGTTCACCCTATGGCTTATGGAAGAAACCTGGCCCCACAAGACACGTGGAAATGAATTGCTATCTTGCTATATACATCTTCTGAGCATCTTTCCATTGCGTGTTAATGAGGACCTTTTATTTTTCATTGATTTGACAGTCAGAATCCCTCCTAAGCATCTGCATTGCATGAGGTCCCACCAAACACTCATTTCATAGTGACTCGCTATGTTGCTAATGACAAGTTGTTTGAATTTTCTAGTAGTGAGGTGGCGAGCGCCGGTGACTTTATCCAAACTCGGTGTCAAAAAAACAAAAAACCACCACTGCCAAACTAGGCCCACTGATCCACATGGAAAACACTCGCTAAGTCTCTATGCATATCTATCGAGAAACTTTTCTTGGCGATGTAGTGAGGGTTGTAGATCTTGAGAAGATCCAATGACGGGATAGGATGCGGACCAGCTGAAACATATCATAGTTTGATTTTTTTAAGTTTTTTTGATGTTTCTCAAGCATTTAAAATAACATTAACTCTGGGAGCTAGCCATCAGTGGGTAAGCATTTTAAATTTGAATATTGGCAGGGCGCAAAATGAGCAATAGAAAGTAAGAGGTATTCCTAAGATAAAGAAAATTTAGGTTGGTCTATGCAAGAATTGTCAAATTGGTAAAATGGGAAAGACTAGTTTTAAAAGCAAGAACTATCAAACTAAAGGAGTTCTAGAAATTGTGCATACTAATTTGTGTGGATCTATTGGCATTGAAAGTTATACTGGTGAACAATTCTTCATTCTATTTGTTGATAATTATTCAAGAATGATGACTGTCATGTACCTAAGAGAGAAATTAGAAGCATTTGAAAAGTTCAAATGGTATTTGGCCAGAGTAGAAAAGGAAACAAGAAAAAGACTGATATTCTTAAGGTCTAACAGAGGTGGTGAATTCATTTCACATGAGCTCAATAACTTTTGCATTGAAAGGGGAATCAAAAGACAAGTTTTAGCACCTAGAACTCTTGAACAAAATGGAATAGTAGACAAAAGGAATAGATCTATCATGGATTGTGAAAGGACCTTAATGATTGAGAAAGGCATTGCTATCAAATACTAGAAAGAAGCTATCAACACTGTAGTTCATACCTTGAACTGAGTATAGTTGAAAAAGGACTCATTCAAAACACCCTATGATTTGTGGTATCACTACAAACCCAATGTAAGTTATCTAAAAGTATTTGGAAGAAAATGTTACATTTTGAAAGAATCTAGAAAAGGAAAATTTGATGTAAAAAGTGATGGAGTATTTTTTGGATACTCTTGCAAAAGCAAAGCATATAGATGTTTGAACTTATCTATTCACAAAGTCATAGAAAGTGTACATGTGAAAGTTGATGAGTTTGTAGAAAGAATAGAAGAAGAAAGCAAAAAGGAACCTAAAGACTGCAAAAGATTTATTTACATAGAACTTGATATAATGCCAAGTATACCTATTAATCAGGAATCCTCAACTCTAGAGTCTTCATTAACCAAGTCACAAGAAGTTCAAACTGAGTCAGTACCTACTGAGCTGTAAGAATTCAAGTTGCAAACAGAAGCTACTAAGTTAACATCTACCAAGCTCAAACAACTAGAATCAGAACCAGAAGTTGAAACATAGAAGGTTAACAATGCAAGTCATTCAAAAGGCAAGGAGCTTGTGTTAGGCAAGTATGTTAGAAAGCATCATGCACCATATTAGATCATTGGAGATAAATCAAAAGGAACAATGACAAGAAGTAAGTTGAAAGGCACTTGTTTACTTCCTGATTTTGAACCTAGAAATGTCAAAGATGCACTAGACAATGAAAGTTGGATTGAAGCTATGAATGAAGAGATAGAAAAGATGGATTTAAAAAAAACATGGACTCTTGTACCTAGACTCAAAGACAAAAATGTGATTGGAACAAAGTGGGTATTTAGAAATAAACTAAATGAAGATGGTAAGGTATCAAGGAACAAAGCTAGACTAGTATGCAAAGGATACTCTCAAGAAGAAGGTGTAGACTATGGAGAAACTTTTTCTCCTATTGCAAGATTGGAAAGTGTCAGAACCTTACTTGCATATGCTGCATTCAAAGGATTCAAAGTTTATTAGATGGATGTCAAGTCAACATTTCTCAATAGCATATTGGATGAAGAGGTTTACATTGAACAACCTAAAGGTTTTGTTGATCTAGACAAGAAGGACATGGCTTGAAAATTGCATAAAGCATTATATGGTCTAAAACAAGCCCCTAGAGCATGGTATGAAAGATTGTATAACTATCTTATTCAGATTGGTATTCAAAGAACTAATGACAACAATAGTTTGCACATAAAGGAAGGACCAGATAATAAGATTGTTTCGGCAAAAATATTTGTAGATGATACTTTGTTCACAAGAAATGATGATCTTTGCAAAGAATTTTTAGAACAAATGAACAAGGAATTTGAAATGTTAATGTTTGGTGAAAAAAAATTCTTTTTTGGTCTTCAAATTCAATAGAATAAGAATGGCATCTACATCACTCAATCTAAATACATGAAGGAGATACTAAAAAAGTTTTCTATGGAAGACTACAAACCAGTTGGGACTCCTATGTGTATTGGATTAAAACTTACCAAGGATGATGAATCAAAAGGAGTAGATTAGACATTGTATAGATCTATGGTTGGAAAGTTGTAATATGTAGTGCACACAAAACCAGACATTGCCCTTGCAATAGGAATTGTAGCAAAATTCTCAGCAAAACCAAAAAAAAATCTCATGATGGAAATCAAAAGGATCATGAGATACTTAAAAGGAATTGAAGAATATGGATTATGGTATAAACTTGGAGGAAATTTGGATTTAAAGGTGTTCATTGATGCAAATTGGGTAGGAAATATTGATGATAGAAAGAGCACAAGTGGAGGAGCTTTCTTTCTTGGAAAAAGGTTGGTTTCTTGGACAAGCAAAAAGCATAATTATACATGTCAATCCACAATAGAGGCTGAATATGTTGTAGTAGCAGTAAATTGCTTAAACATTGTGTGGTTCAAACAATTATTGGAAGGTATGAAGCAAGAAATCAAAAAATATGTTGTTATGTTTTGTGATAACACAAGTGCAATTAACATCTCCAAGAATCTAGTGATGCATTCAAAAACCAAGCATATTGCCATAAAGTATCACTTTGTTAGAGAATTGGTGCAAGAAAAGGAAATAAGATTGGAATATGTCCATACAAAAGAACAAATTACTGACATATTCACAAAGACTTTACCTAAGGATGCATTCTTGTATCTAACAGGTAAGTTAGGGGTCATTCCCCTATCTGAAGCTCACCAAAATACAGTTCTAGTGATGCATCAACAGAAATAGAATTAAAAATCTATCAGTTGATGTAGCAAACCAATGAAGACATTGCATATGAATCAGTACATTAGGTACAATGCTATTCATTTTTTTTGAGTTGTCTTTGGCATGTGTTGTCAAAGAGGGAGAATATACTATCATATCTTTCTGAAATTTACAAAATAATAAGAGTTTGTGCAAGAGGGAGAGATTATTATGAAAGAAGGAGTTTTCTATATTTGAAAAAGAAAGTGAAGTATTCTATTAGTAAAAGACTTGTTTTCAAATTTCATTCTACTATGACATGTTGTGTTGCCATCAATGCCAAAGAAGGAGATTGTTGAATACAATTGTGTGTTGTCTTTGATGTCACACAAATGTCATATCAGTCATCAAATAGAGTTTACCAAGCTTAGAAGGTCAGCAAGACAAAGGACAATGTCTACCAAGCTCAGAAGGTTAGCAAGGCAAAAGAAAGAGTCTACCAAGCTCAAAAGGTTAGCAAGGCAAAGGATAGAGTCTACCAAGCTTAGAAGGTCAGCAAGGCAAAAGGATAGAATCTATCGAGCCTAGGAGGTTAGTAAAGAAAACTTACAATATCTACCGAGTAAATAGTTATTACTGAGATAACTCAGTCATTAAAGAAAATGTGGCAGAAACAGTTCTTACCGAGCTCACTCGGTCATCAAAGGAAATGTGGTAAAATCAGTTCTTACTGAGCTCTCATGAAGGAATTCAGTTCTTGCCGAGTAAACTTGATAGCCAAAGGATTTTATGGATATTGCAATGTTAAACAAGTCAAGAAGGTTAACTTAGGAAATTTTTGGAAGCAATATTTATTCACCAGGGTCAGCCAGTAAAGGATTTCATTGTTTTATGAAATAACATTTATTTGTTTAGAGTAATATTTGTAGCCGACTGATGTATGGTTTATTGGTAAATGTAACATGTAAATGGACCAACTTAACAATCTAAATGGTATAATTAAGAGGTCAAGTTGCAAATTCTAAGTGTGAAGTGGAAGTATGTGTGGAATTAGTATGATATGAAGACTCATTATTGTGGAAGAAAATTTGAAGGATGATCAGAGATCATTGAGGAGTAGCAAAGCTATATTTGATCAAAGAGGATCTAATGATGTTGAACAGAGACCTGTAGTCAGCAAATTTAGTTGCATCTTGTTTAGGTCAATTCATTTTTGCTTTCTAACCATTGTAGCAGTGATTTTAAATCTCTTAACAGAGTTGGTTTAACAACTGTTTTGTAAATCCTCTAACAAGGTGACAGTTTAGTTGAATTGTTCTAAAGATCTCTAGCAAGGCCACTCCTAATAGGGTGATTAAATCCTCTAATAGGGTCACACCTAATAGTGTGTATTGTAACCTTTAATAGGGTTGGCTCCTAACATGGCTCACTTTAGAAGAGTGAAAAAATGGTGACCAATTACGTGGTGGTTTTTACCATATTGGGTTTTCACATTAAATTTGGTGTCTCTTGTGTTCATTTTGTTTTCAATTGCATGCATGTTTTCTTGAAAATAAGTAATAGTTTAATTTACTGAGTTATAACATTTTTGTTATGTTTACCGAGTATCAGCAGTAACTAGATCTTTAAGACATCTAAGAGATCTATGGATTAATTTTTGTGAGTAACTGATTCACCCCACTCTTAGTTACTCTACCTTTAATTCCAACACATCATTCCCTATAAATAGAGTGTTATCCACAAATATTTCTACCAATACAATCTTGTTATCTGGTCCATCCTTGATAAACAAACTACTATTATCATTAGTTCTCTGAAAACCAATTTGTATAAGGTAGTTGTGCAACCTTTCATACCATGCTCTAGGAGCTTATTTTAGGCCATATAGTGCCTTGTGTAATTTGTAGACCATGTCCCTTTTTCTAGATCAACAAAACCTTCTAGTCATTCAATTTAGACTTCTTCATCAAGTATACCATTGAGAAATGTAGATTTAACATCCATCTAATATAATTTGAATCCTCTGTGAGTAGCATATGCAAGTAGAGGCCTAAGGCTTTCTAATCTTGCAACAGGAGAAAAAGTCTCACCATAATCAATTCCTTCTTCTTGAGAATAGCCTTTACACACCAGTCTTGCTTTGTTTCTTGATACTTGTCCATCTTCATTCAACTTATTTCTGAGTACCCATTTTTTTCCAATCACATTTTTATCTTTGGGTCTAGGTACAAGGGACCAAGTTTTGTTCTTCTCTATTTGTTCTATTTTTTCATTCATAGCCTCAAT
This sequence comes from Cupressus sempervirens, assembly GCA_028749045.1. Lineage (NCBI taxonomy): Eukaryota > Viridiplantae > Streptophyta > Pinopsida > Cupressales > Cupressaceae > Cupressus > Cupressus sempervirens. Next base: position 919,101,679 of record CM053785.1, read on the forward strand.
CCAACTTTCATTTTCCAATACATATTTAACACTTCTAGGTTCAAAATTAGCAAGTAAACATGTACCTGTTAGCTTACTTCTTGTCATAGTACCTTCTGATATATCTCCAATAATCTGATTAGGTGCATGATGCCTTCTAACATACTTGACCAATATAGGTTCTTTTCCTTTTGAATGAATTGTACTGTCTTCAATTTGAATTTCAAGTTCTGGCTTGAGTTGCTCAAACTCAGTAGGTATTGGCTTGATAGCTTCAAAATGTGACTGAGGTCCTTATAACTCGGTTTGAACTTTTTGCAACTTGGTAACTTAGGAAGACTCGTGAGGTGAAGTCTCCTTATTGATAGATGTGTCTGGCAAAGTATCAGGTTCAAAGTAAACAAATCTTCTGCAATCTTCTGGTTCCTTTTTGCTTTCTTCTTCAGTCTTTTGCACTTTCTATGATTTTATAAGTAGACAAATTCAAACATATATATGCTTTACTTCTACAAGAATATCCTAATAATATGCCTTCATCACCTTTGACATCAAACTTTCCTTTTCTAGACTCTTTCAAGATATAACATTTACTTCCAAATACTTTTAGGTAACTTACATTGGGTTTGTAGCCAAACCATAATTCATAGGGAATTTTATATGAGTCCTTCTTCAGTTAAACTCAATTCAAAGTATGAACTATAGTGCTAATGGCTTCATTCTAGTATTTGATAGCAATATTCTTTTCAATCATTAGAGTCCTTGTCCAATCCATGATGGATCTATTTCTTCTTTCAGCTATTCCATTTTTCTCAGGAGTACCAGGGGTTGATACCTATCTTTTAATTCCTTTTTCAATGCAAAAGTTATTGAATTATTTGAGATGAATTCACCACCTTTGTTTGATCTTAAGCATTTCAATCTTTTCCTTGTTTCCTTCTCTATTCTTGCTAGATACCATTTGAATTTCTCAAATGCTTCTAACTTTTCTCTAAGATACGTAACAATCATCATTTTGGAATAGTCATCAATGAAAAGAATAAAGATTTTTTCTCCACTATAGCTTTCTATTCTAATGGGTCCACATAGGTCAATATGTACAATTTCCAAGACATCTTTAGACTGATAGTTTTTGCTCTTAAAACTAGTCTTTCCCATTTTGCCAATCTGACAATTTTTGCATTAAAAACACCTAGTTTCTTCAAACTATGAATACCTCTAACTTTTATAAATTTTCTTATCTTGACCATATTATCAAAATCTACATGACATAATATTTTGTGCCATAACTAACTTTCTTCCATTTGAGTGATAAAACATGAACAATCACTAAGAAAAAGATAAAATAGGTTACCTCTTGTCTGTTTACCTGATCCAATTAGATTCCCTTTGTCATCTAGTAGACTTGCCTTGCCATGCATGAATTCTACCTTGAATCCAAAGTTGATTAGTTGTGCCACACTTAGTAGATTATGTTTTATTCCTTCAACCCAATAGGCATTGTCACATACAAGTTCTTTAGTTAATGAGATTAGGCCTTTCCCTTTTATATAACAAGATTCACTATTTCCAAACCTTACACTACCTCCATCATAGTGTTCAAAGTGCTCAAATTTTGTTTTATCTCTAGTCATATGATGTGAACATCCACTATCTATGATCCATGTGTCATTTTTACTAACATGAGAGATAAGTGCCATCTTATCTTCTTCATCAAATTCATTTTCATAGCAATGTATACTATTTCATCTTCACTGTTATTAGAATCTTTAGCCATAAAACAAGTCTTCTTACCTTTGTCCTTGTATGATTTGTGATTTTTGAAATCCTACTTGCCATTGTACTTGTGACTCTTCTTCTCATCCTTGCTTTCTTTATTTGGGCACCTGGTAGTAATATGACCAATTTCTTCACATGAAAAACAAATTAGGGAAACTTTACCTTTGTATTTTCCTCTGCTTCTAGAACATTTCTTTGCAAGTAAGGCTTCAACAACTTCAAAATCACTATCAAAAATTTCCTTTGATTCCTCTTCACTTTCTGACTAAATTTCCTTTATTTTCTTGCGTTTCTCTTTGAGTGAATATTTGGCCTCAAATGCAAATTCAATATTTTTGAAAGCTGGAACATAATTGCCATAGTTGTCTAGCTCAAAAGCTATCAATCTTCCTACCAAGGTATCCAAAATTATCTTGTGATTTGGCTCACACCTCTTTTCTTAAATAACAGATACTCTAATTGCATAGATAGGAAGCAATAATCTGAGAACTTTACTTACAATAGTTTCATCCTTGATTTCTCCTCCAGAAGCTCTGATTGTACTAACACTAGCTTTGATTCGTTCCACATGCTTGGCAACACTTTCATCTTCTCTCATTCTCATCTAATCAAATTTTCCTCTAAGGCTTTCTACTTTGGTTTTCCTTACATTGTCATCACCACCATAGATTTCCTTTAGCTTTTTCCACATATCAAAAGTAGTTTTGTAGTCTTTGATCTCTTCAAATTCATCATACCTGAGAGCAGATGCAATATCAACCATCATGATGTTATTATTCTTGTTTTTTAGAAATATCTCTAATAAATAATGTACCAGTAGGGGTTGTGTATTCTTCATCAATGTATTTTAATCTTGAATCACTGATAGTGGCTAGATGAAGTGTCATGAGTCCCTGCCATGTTGAAAAATTGTCTCTATTTAGCTTTGGAATCTCTCTCTTGTAAGACATCTTGATCTTTAGCTTAGGTCCTTGAAACCTTTCCTGCAAGCACCAAAAGCTCTGATATCAATTGTTAGAAATATAGAAGGATTAACTAAGAGGGGAGGTGAATCAGTTACCACTAAAATAAATCCCAGATCTCTTAGATGTCAACAATAAAATTTAGACGGAGAAAATGGATTCTTTCTATTACTCAATAAACACATAGAAAATGTTGTAACTCAATAAATGTAGAGTGTGATTTACTTTTAGCTGATCTTAAAAATTAATATTGATTAATTTACAAGCATAAAAAAAATAACATGAACACATGAGACACCAAGATTTAACGTGGAAACCTAATATGGGAAAAACCACTAATGTAACTAGTTACTCTTTTTCACTCTTTTTAAGTGAGCCCTAGAGGAGCCAACCTAGTTAAAGGTTACAAAACACACTATTAGGTGTGACCTTGTTGGAGGATTTAATCACCCTATTAGGAGTGGCCTTGTGAGAGTTCTTGAAACAATTCAATGGAACTCTCACGTTGTTAGAGGATTTACAACTGGCTGTTAAACTAACTCTGTTAAGAGAATTTAGATCACTATTACAATGGTTAAAGAGTAACACTAAAATGACCTAATTGTGATGGAATTGTTGATTATAGATCTCTATTCTACTTCATACTTGATCCTTCTTGATCGAGTAACACTTTTCTACTCCACAAGAATACCTACTTATCCTTCAAGTTTCTCTCACTCTTTCCTTCTCAATTCAATTAATAGACTTGCACACACACCAAAAATCTCAACTTGACCTTTCATTTATACCATCTAGATTGTCAAGTTGGCTCAAATTTAAATTACAATAACCAATAATCATCACCATATTCAGCTATAAATAATACTTAAAATAATTAAGCTTCTTATGCCAAAACAAAAAAATCCTTCATTGGCTAATCCTACTCGGTAAGTACTAGTTCTGAGATGATTTCTTATGTTAACGAATAGAAGATTGGTTAACACTGTGAACTTGAAAAAATCCTTTGGCAACTGAGTGAACTTGATGAACACTGACTTTATCCAACTTTCCTTTGCTAACCATGTGAACCTGGTTAACATTGTCTTCATAGAGTAAACTTCAGGAATGCTCGGTAGACAAGGAAAACTGTCTTGCTAACCAAGTGAGCTTGTTAAGAATTGGCTGACAATTGATATGACATTTGTGTAACATCAAAGACAACACAATTAGACAATTGTATCCAATACCTTATCTTCCACTTGGTTCACAAAATTCAAGAAAATAAACCTGTCAACTCAAATTCAGTGAATCTTTGATCTATAAAATAATGCATCAACTCGACATTATCAACCTTCTGATGCTCAACACATACTACGTTTCTTGACATCCTCTATAAAATCACTTGGCATCAACTAAAATTTATTTATGCTCAACATCAACTAATCTTTACTTGGCATCAATTGTCTTTCTTGGTATCCACTAGAATTTTTCTTTTATTCAGCTCTAACTAATTTTTTTCTTGGCTTGCACTGGCTTTGCTCGACACCTACTATCCACTCGGTCAAGCTTGGAAGACAAACTTTGTGTAACTTTTTCTTCTATACTTTCTAGGTGTAACCAACCTTTGTAACCTTAAGTAGATTATATATACATCATGTCATCTCTGTCTTAACCGATCCTTGTACTTCATTACATAATCATAACTCAACCTTTCCTCTAGGTTCTTTTGTTACATCTTATTGATCAAATTCTCTTCATCAATAAACTAAGTGATAGTACTTGAATCTTATAAGTAGTTTTCTTACTAGAAAATAGCAAACTTAACATCAGTGACAAAACAATGATTGAAAGAAAAATTCTTCTTCAACAATCTCTCTTTAACAATGATCTTTTCAATCAGATCTCAATAGATTCACCTTGCTTGGAACTCTTGGTTTTTAAGGACTTTGTATGGAAATGTATTGTAGATCTTGAATTAGGAAGGTGGGTTATTTCCATTCTTTGTAATAAATATAGCATAATCCCATCATGGTGCTATGGATATAAAAGTGCATTAATAAGAAAATGATGAATACTTCAATGTAGATCTCCTCCCTTGGAGGCCAAAAATAAGCTATATCTTGAAGAGGAAATGCTCATAAAGGATCCTTTAATGCTATATAGAAATCTCCTTTCTTAAATGCTTGAAAATATTGAATATTTAAACTCCTTGAATGAAAAAGAAAAAAATCTTCACTTGAGAGAAAGAGATTGAGTGACTAAATGAATTAAATTCTTGAGATATGAAAATGAATCCTCCAAGTATCCTTATATATGAGTTTTTGGGTGGAAAAACAATACAAGCCAACTGGATAATGGTAAAAAGATAATTAAACCCGCAAGGCCTTTTGGGCCTTGAGCCTTTAAACCTCTAGGGAATAGTTTGTTTTGGCTTGACCTAGTCTAGAATAGGTTGACTTGAGTCAAATTGGTCCTATAGATTAGGTTTGGGAAGCCATAAAGAGAAGGGGAAAATACTAGAAGGAACAAGCTAGAAAGAGGAAGAAGATGAGAGAAAAAAAGATCGAGCACAAGCATATCCATTGTCTGAAGAAGGCATTATGAAGAGGGAGCTAGAATATATTAAAATTAAAATGCATCTATTTTAAGATGCTACATTCAACCTCCACTTTAGTAGGAGTATGAGTTTTCTTAAACTCATGGTAAAGTGGATCAAGAGAAAAAGATCAAATCTTATCGTAATTTAGGAGGAAAAGAAATCATCAAGCCCCTAATAGACTTATGTCTTTTTCCAATCCAGAATCATTATAAGAGAGATAAGTGATATAAAAGGGTGTAGTTACTTGCCCAATAAGGTTTGTGTGCCTTATTATAAACCACACAAGAAAAGGAAAAAGGGGGAAAGGTCTCTGTAAAAGAAAAGAGGATGGCATTGAATGTTCTAGCAAGTTTGTGTGGCATACTAGTCAACCCATTGAAGATAAACCAAGTGGTCTAGAAAATGTGTCTAGCATGCTAGTTAGTCCATCGAGGGATTAAACTTTAAGGGAAATCCATGTACTGAAAAGAAGAGCATAAAAATGACCTCGGAATAAGGATGCATGTGCTCTTAAGTGATTGGAATAAGATTTGGCATCTTAGACTATTAGTAGTCAAAAGAAGGGTAAAAACAAGGATTGAGCCTCCCAAAATGTCAATAGTTTAGAGAGAGATCCAAAAAGAGACCAAGACCCTAGGAATAGTCCCTAGAAACTAGAAAGAAAAAGATAGAGAGGGGTAACCATGAAATAATGATTCATAGATTAGGGTATAGCTTAGAAATCATACCAAGTACTAAAAGATGAAGTAGTACAAGTTATACACAAAATCCATATTTTTATTCCATGGATAAAGAATAAGAGGAGTATATACCCCCACATTAAAGTGATTACAAACACCTTAACATGAGAAATGACTTTAACTAAAGTGTACATGCATCCACTAAATAATTTTTCCACTATGACATGCCCCCTAGAAGAGAAACATATCAAAGGAAATGAGCACATAAAAAAAAGAAAGAGCACAAAAAGGATCTACTAACTTTGGGGTCAATAAGATCATATGATAATATGTAATATTATATCAAGTATTAAAATTTAATTATTCCCCAAAGGAGGTAGAACTACGATACAAATAAAAGAATGTGTATGACATGATTATTACTTTATCCTCTTCAGCTAAACAAAGTAACAAGGTGTTGACTGATGGAGGCATAAACATAATAACCAAGATACTGGGGGGGGGGTGAATCAAAATCTTAATCACTTTTACTTTTCACTAATTCATTCACACATTCACTAGTTATCTTATGCATGTAAAAATTGTAATAATGAAATTTTTGTATTGTGTAAATATGATCTATCACATGCATGAAAATAAACACATAACATAATATTTTTTACTTAGAATCCCTCCAAGGTGAAGGTAAAACTGAGTCTGGGATGACACCCAAAAATCTTCACTACCCTAGCAATAAAGTTAACATAGATGGTTACAATGTTTGATCATAAAATATGATCTATCCTATGAGGGGTCTACCCTATTAAAAGATTAAGAGACTACTAGGTATCACCTTTTTAGAGGATTTAACACATAAAAAAGTAAGGACTCTATTAGAAGATTTACAAAGATCTTTTAAGACCACTTTGATAAAAGATTTACCCTAATTCAAGTCAATTAAAACTGATTTAGTGCCTGACTCTTAGTATTCTTTGTAAGCTAATCTTGAGTCTTCTCCTTGCTAACTAATCCTCTCCTTTGATCTAGTAATCCTTTTCTTCCCCTTCACTTCTATGATTAGGTCACTTGTTCTATTAAATGATAACAAAACATCTTCACTAACTTCTAATCTAATCTCAACCGTTTACTTCACTAATCTCATATTGCTCCTTGTTTGCTTCCATACTCTTCTCTTCTCCACTCTCTTTGTGTCTCTATGTATCTATCTAGGTTAGGATCTCATCTATTTAAAGAGTTCCATAAAGAATTTTCTAGATGATTCTATAATAGCCTCTCTATTTGAAGCATTCATCACAAATCGTAGGGATATTTAATCCACATCATTCACACATAAAACTCTTTGTAAAAACCTCTACAAATATTAAATATTCCTTCCATGTCAGCTCAAAAATGATTTACCTCAAAGTTTGTTCCATTCTTGACCTTTATGTAAACTATGCATTGCTCAACCTTTATATTTTCTCGCACTCGACATTGTTGTTACTCAGTTTGTATTGTGCTTGGCACAGACTCTGTCACTTGACACTTGTATGCTTGAAACTTGCTTGGCTATTATTGATCTTGGCTTTTATAGAAAATACTCAGTGACCATACACTTTCTTGACTCCTATAGAGCTCAGTACATACTTGCTTATGTACATGACTTGGCCTATGTAGAGTAGCTCAGTTACAGTGATGACCATTTGACTCTACCTTGGAAATGAGTAAGTTTTTAACAATAATAGACAACAATAGTTATAGACACTAACAATCTCCCCCTTTGACAATAATAGAAAAAACACCTTGTCACATTTGTATCATTACAAATACAATATGATATAAGTTCCCCACTAAGTCTTATGACTTATGTCAAAAATGAACAATGAGTAAACAATGTAAAATGAATATGTCACATCTATTTCCCAAATCCAATTCCCCCTTTTAAATCTATTTCCCCCTTGGTTTTGAACACTTATGTCATGATTGCTGGGGTGGAATGGGTGGAAGCAATCCATATTTGTCAATGAATTTCTTGTGTATTAGAGTAATAAGATATTGCCTTATTAATTAAATGATTTTGATTTAATTATTAAGTCACTTATTATCTCTAGTTTACCTAAGCTAAAATTTAGGCATATAATAATTAATTCTTTTATTAATTATTATCATGCAACCTAGGTTTTACCAGTTAGAGGTTTGATCTCCTTTTATAAGGATTGATATCTTTGTAAATTATTCATTAACTTTTGATAGTATCAATTTATCTTTTTGCTCATCAAGAATGTCTCATCTATGGATCTAGGAATTCTAGCCTCCATAGCTTTTGCTTCTCTCTTTTTGTGCTAGGTGTTTTCATGTAGGTGATTCTTGGGAGTTGTGGGGTTGATCTTTCATCAACCTGAACATGGTATCAGATCTCTAGATCTTCATGCCCTTGTTCAATTTATGAGAAGCTTGGCTTAGATTTTAGATATGTGTGTTTTTTTTAGAGGGTTTTGGTTCTCTAGTATGATTTATTTAAATCTGGGGTCACTAATTTTTTGGTCACTTTGAGCCCAACCAAACATCACCATTGAGTTTAGAGTGGCCAAATACCACTATTTTCATATAAAATTCATCCAATTTGGACATAGTTGAAATCTGAGGCAAAAACATATTGCTCATAGATTGGGTACATTTCTCGAGATATCAATTTAAATATTTTTTGAAATGGAAATAAAGATTTTTTGGCATGTAAATCGATGTTTTTTGGCACAAAAATTGAGATTTTTTGGTATGCAAATTGAGGCAATTTTGGCACAAAATTGGTATGCTTCCCGAGGTAATTTTGATACTAGTGGGCGTGCTTCTTAAGGAATGGATCCCAAGGCAATAAATATTTTTTATTTTTTCCTTTCGAGCTCTGTTTTGACCTACATGTGGTTTTTTGGTCGTAACTTGCTCATCCAAACTCCATCTTTTGCAAACAAGATATTGCCAGAAAGTTGGCTTCAAGATTGTTGTGATGGTTTAGTTTATTTAGAATTTTAATGCTTTTTGGTTTCTAGGTCATGGAATCAAAGTTAGAGTTTTTATTTTACACTTCAAGAGACATATCTTGCAACATTCTATTTTCCAGATTCTGCTCTAGGCTCAGTTTTTTTCTTTTTTGCATTATGGTGGATATCTTGTTTGTTTTAGGTCTAAAGATCAATTTATTGCTTTAGATGATTCATCATGGATTGTTCTTTATGTTGTATCAGCCTTATGTCTCTTTTGATCTTTATTGACATCATTTTGTAGTACTTTTGTGAACACACTAAGATAAAGTGTCACTCTATTGCATTTCAAGATATTGCACATCTTTGTGTTTTGTTGTACTTGGACTACATTAAAAAGTACCTTGGGGAATTTCATTTTGGCCATATTTTCCATCTTCCTTTTCAAGTGAGTGTTCCTTCCACAACATTGACCTCATGATGTGTCGATGACACATGCCATTATAGGTTTTTGTACTTCTTTTGCACTTTTGATGTTCCTAGTTCTTCTTTCTACAAGAGATATTGCATTCAATTTCAGTGTCCATGTCTTACCTCTTAGCATTATAGGGGCTTATGTTAGTTTTATTTCTTTCTTGGTTCTATGGAGTGAGTTATGTATTTATTATTTGATTCTATGTACTAGGTGATTGTAGTGGATGGTTACCTATGGATTTTAGTGAGATGGATCATTTATCATATATACATTCTTTCATTCCTATTTTTGGAGGCCATCAAGATACCTTCCATCTTTGATTGATCATATCTTCATAGTTAGTCTTCTCTACCTAGTCATGTTCTATAAAATGGAGGTTCTTCAGATTAGTAGTTTGGTAGTGTTTGTACCTTAATAATTTAGTCATGTTCTTCATGATCATCTTTTGTTCCTATCTTCTAGGACATTCCCTAGTTCGGAGGCTTCTTTAGTCCTACAATAGTTCTTTCAACATTCTTTCCATCTCTTTTTGGATTAGGGTTTTTCTGATGTGGTTTTCTCTATTTCTTCTCTTTTCAAAGATTTGGTTGTGCTTGGTTACCTCATTAGGCTTTATTTTCCAGGACCCAAATTTACTTTTAGTAGTAGTTTCTAGGTTTTTACCCTAAGTTTGTCTTAAGGGGGAGGAGTGCTAGAGTAATAAGATATTGCCTTATTAATAAAATCATTTTGATTTAATTATTAAGTCACTTATTATCTCTAGTTTACTTAAGCTAAAATTTGGGCATATAATAATTAATTCTTTTATTAATTATTATCATGCAACTTAGGTTTTACTAGTTAGGGTTCTGATCTCCTTTTATAAGGATTGATCTTTTTGTAATTTATTCATTCACTTTTGATAATAGAAATTTATCTCTTTTCTCATAAAAAATGTCTCATCTGTGGATCTAGGAATTCTAGCCTCCATAACTTTTTCTTCTCTCCTTCCATGATAGGTGTTTGTATGCAGGTGATCCTTGGGAGTAGTGGGGTTGATCTCTCATCAACTTCAACATTGTGAATTTGGATGAGCATTGATAGTGTATGATCCTATGTGGTTCTTGTTACTCCCAAAATGTGATTCTACAACTATAGTCTTGTAGCTAAAACAATTACGTTATTAACCACTAAAAGATTTTGATCTTATTTGACAAGATCTTGGGCTAATTGTAGATCCCTTTGCATGACCTCCAAATGAAGTATTGTTATTTATTGAATAGAGATCAATTTAGTGTTAAAATAATTATTCTTTTATTCTTATTAATTAGATCATCTTGATTTAATTAATCAAGTTATTTATTACTCTAGTTTACTTAAGCTATCTCTTAGGTGCATATAATTAATATTTTATATTAATAATATTGTGCAACCTAGTTCTATTTCCCTTTAGGGTTTCATTCACCTTTAAGGTTGAACTCTTGTAATTTCTTTTTTTTCCTTCTCTAGTTTCTCTTCAGAAATAGGTTATTTGCATGTAGGTGTTCTTGTTGAAATATGAAGTTGGCTTTCACAACTTCTACATGGTATCAGAGCTTCCTTGTTGCTACCTAGTTTGGAGATCTCGAAGTTGCAATTCAAAGATAGAAACCCAAGTTTTTTTGAGGTTTTTTCTTCAATCTAGAGGAGGCACCTTTTTTTGGGAGTACTTTGGGCAAAAGTGGATAACACCATCACACTCAGAAGGCTTGGTATAGTCAAAATTCATATAAAATTTATGAATTTAGGCCACAGTAGCCTCTAATTTTTTTTTCCTCCCAGGAACTGTATGAATTGAAAAAACAAAAAAAAGAATTCAAAAAATTGATTATTTTGGGAACCCCACCTAGTGGCCACCAACACGGCACCCCCCTGCCACCAAAATACTGGCCGCACTTGGCCTGTGCCCCACCACAGCTGGTGCACCACCAATGTCCTAGCCCACACCCATCTACCATTGGCAGGCTACCATCCCACCACCACCTCTAGTGCAACATTGCCTAGCAATCACCACTACTTTTGCAACCCACATGGTGACTGCCACTACTACCCTCCCATCACCCAACGAACAAATTGAGTGCTGATGTCATTTTTCTATCACATGATGTCATTTCCCATCAGGCTAACATTAGCATTCCACAACAAAATTTTGAGGTTGCTAACATCATTTTCTAGTGTGCTGACATCATTTCTTAGCCATCAAATTTTTTCTAGTAGATGACCATTTGATGGCCATATGGAAATCAAATTTTTTCTAGTGCCTATAATTTTCTAGAGAGCTTATTCTTTGGAGGAGCATTTCATTTTTTGGCCATAACTTGAGCATACAAAGATCTTTTTCTTAATCCAAAACAAGTGCCAAAAAGCTAGTTCTAAGCTAGAGACAATGATGAAGGTCTCATTTTGTTCCAAGGCCATTTGAGCTCCTATTTTTGGCATTGAAGTAGAGGCTTCAATTTTCTCCCTCTCTGCATCTAGTGTCCAAGTTTTTTTCTCATTTTTTATGCATTTCATATTTGTTTTTTTGGTTTACAAGGGATATATTTATACATTGTAGCGGGGGGGGGGGGGGGGGGGGGGGTGTGCATTTTCCTTTCTATAATTTACTTCAAAATCAACCCTTATACTTCTATTCTCTTCTATCAATGTCGGACCCTTTCATGGTTTGACTGATGCCACATAACTACCACAATTGAAAAGCACACATGACAAGTAATTATGTCATGTGACTTATGGTCATGTCTAGATGAGAACCAACCTATCCTATAGTGACCTTTTGAGGTTCTTTGGCATAGGAACAAAATGGATGAAGCCATGGGCTTGATTGCATTGAACATGTCTGATAGTCTCCTATTTTACTTATTTGGTTTAACCACTCCTTGGGCTTATTAGACCAAGTTTCACAACTTGTTTGGCATAGTGAATGAGTTCTGGGCACTACAAATTGATGTAGATTTGACTTCTTTGACACCTACTAGCTTTTCCACCATTGAGGACTTTTTAATGAAGTTCAAATCTCTACATTCGATTTTGTAGGGATGTGGCAAAACATAACAGATGATGAACTTGCATTTTTTTGATACTCTCAAAGTTGTGAGAATAGTATCATATTTTTTCTTCCACTTTCTATTCCATTATGGATGCCTTGGGTAACAGACATTAGATGCCTTCATTTGAGACTTTTTGTGATCAGTTGACATGGGAATGGGTAAAAAACCAACAGGTGGATGCCTCTAGCTCTTCCAACCAAGCATTGGTTGCTTAGTCTTCTTAGGGGAAACCAAAAAAAAATCCAAATCGAAGAAAGATACACCAAAAATTTGATTCCAAACCTCCAACTAACCCTATCAAGGGTAAATCTTCTTTGAAGTCTACTAAGTCTACCTCCAAGACTTAGAAGAAATCAGTTGAGACCTACAGTTTTTGTGGAAAGGATGGACATCCCATTTCTAGATGTTGGAAATGTTTGGAGGCTTTAGAGGAAGCCATGCAGAAGCACCACATTTCAGCTCCTAAGTCTTCATCCCCCTTACAAGGAAAGGTCATGCTCTTACTACATGAGCTATTACTTCTAGGCCTACCTAGATTCTTGATTTTGATGCCTCTCACCATATGAAAAACACTCAATAGTTGGTCACCTCACTTACTCCTTGTGCTACTTCATAGATTGCTATTGGGAACTCATCACATCTTTCAGTCTTGGGTTCTAGTTTTGTTGCATTAGTTGGGGGTTCTCTTCAAGATGTTCTTTTTGTCCCTAACATCTCAACAAACCTATTATATATTTATTAGATTTGCCACTCTAACTCTAGTAAGACAGTTGAGTTTTGACCACATGATGTGGTTATTCAAGACTTATGTGATTTTGAGTTGATTGTGGCTACTGGGAGTGTTGACTTTGCATCTTGCCTCTACAGATTTGATGGATTTGATTCTTCTGATGACATAAGTTCTTGTCTTGTAGCACATGCAGATTTAGTAAGCAAACATTGGCATGAGCATCTGGGCCATGTCAATTAAAAATATCTTCAATAGATGAGCACACATGCACTTGTTCTTGGGCTTCCCTAGATTTCCTACACAAATGGTGTTTATTAGGGTTGTGCTCTTGGCTAACAACATAGGGATCCTTTTCCATATGGACAAGCTACTCATGCTTTGACACCATTGGAGTTAATTCATAGTGACCTCATGTCATTTTCCACTCCCTTTTTTAGTGCTAGATACGTGCTTACTTTCATTGATGACTTCTATAGATGCACATGGGTGTACTTTTTTAAGTACAAGTTTGATGTCTTTGATTCATTTTGAGTCTTCAAGACATTTGTGGAGAAGCAGTTTGGTCATTCTATTTGGTAGATGCACACAGATAATGGGGGGAGTATGTGAACCAATCTTTTAGGGATTTTATCTCTGAACATGGTCTTTAGCATCAATTTTTAGTGCCCTACACCCCTCAATAGAATGGTATGGTAGAGAGAAAGAATAGAACACTTTGGGAGATGAGTAATTATATGATTTAGTCCAAGTTCATGGATTCATCTTTTTGGGTAGAGGCAGTCAATTGCACCAACTATATTTAGAATCAAATGACTCACAAGGTAGTTCAACATATGACTCTTGAGGAGGCTTGGTCTGATATCAAACCTAATATATCTTTATTTGAAGTTTTTGGTAGTAAAGCATGAGCATTTGTACTAGATTCTCAGAGGAGAGAAATAGAGTGGAAGAGCTTACACCTCATTTTTGTTGGCTATTGCAAGGATGTTAAGGCTTATAGGTTGTTTGATCCTAATTCTAGATAGGTCCTATTTTGACAAGATGTCCAGTTTGAGGAGTCTAGTTTGTCTTCTATCTTGGCTTTGGTCCTATCACCTGGTCATAAAAGAAGTAGCATGCTCATGTACTTTTATCCATTGAGGGTGATTATAGAGCAACTATGCATTCTATTCAAGAGATTTTATGGCTTTGATAGTTGATGACTGAGTTTGGTTTTCCTCTTGATCATCCCACAATTTTGTGGTATGATAATTAGAGTGCTATTCATATTTCTTTCAACTTAGTGGAGCATTAGTTAACTAAACTCATTGAGCTTCATATGAATTTCATCCATCAACATATTTAGGATGGTGTTCTCTCTTTGGAGTATATTCCCACTGGTGCACATGCTACCAACGTCTTCACCAAATCTTTTGCATCGCCTCACTATCTTCAGTTGTAGTCTATGCTTGGGGTTATAGAAGTTGTCCTTGGGCGGTCTTGTTGAGGCCTTCCTTCCTGCATGTTTTTTCAGCATGTTTGTTCTATCTATTTTTGGAAAGGGGGTTTTCCCACTGGGTTTTCTCCCTTGTCTCCAGTTTATAGAGATTTCCTTGTTTTGGGTACTTGATCAGGCCTTGTTGCCAGGACCCATTTTCCTACTTTCATAGCTTTGCTAGGTTAGCTTACCTCCTAAGCTTTGCTTAAGAGGAATATTAGAGTAATTATTATTTTACACTTATTAATTAGATCATCTTGATTTGATTAATTAAATTATTTATTACTCTCCTCAGAATGGAATAACTAAAAAAAGAACAAATCAATAATGGATTGTGAAAAGGATATTAATGATGGAGAAGAGTGTATAAAATAAATATTGGAGAAAAGTTGTTAGTACTACTATCTATACTTTGAAAAGAAAATGCTATACCTTTTGAACTATGGTATGGATATTCTCCTAATGTGAAATATTTCAAGGTATTTGGAAGTAGATTCTATATACTTAAAGATAATAGGAATAGAAAATTTGATGTGAAGAGTGAGGAAGGAATATTCCTAGGATATTCCACTAAGAGAATAGCTTATAAGTATTTGAACTCTAACACTAACAAAGTTGTGGATAGTGTAAATGTTAAAATTGACCAGTTTGCAGAAAGAAGTGAAACTACATGCAAAGAAGAACTAGAAGACTATAGCACATTCATCTATGTGGATGATGATGCTCCAAGCACTCCTAATGAAAAAGAAAACTAAGATGTAGTCTCTCAATAGATAAGAAATGTGCAAAGAAATAAATTGTTGAGTAATAGAGAGTGGGTGCTGAGCAATAGACTGAAGATGCCAAGTCACAGACATGGAATGAAATTCATTATATTGTAAATATTGAGCGTGCAGAAGCTAAACTCGATCCTAAACAAGAAAGAGAAAATGAGCTTGAGATTAATTTCAAGATGAACTTGTAGAAGAACAAAGAAAGAAACTACCTATGCTAGAAAAATATGTGAAAAGACATCAGAAACCTAAACAAATAAGTGCTGA
Source organism: Cupressus sempervirens (assembly GCA_028749045.1). NCBI lineage: Eukaryota > Viridiplantae > Streptophyta > Pinopsida > Cupressales > Cupressaceae > Cupressus > Cupressus sempervirens. The sequence goes on from CM053785.1 coordinate 919,117,401, forward strand.
TACTAAATCAAGTGTTATGAAAAGAAACAAACTCAAAGATGGCACATGGCTACTTTGTGAATTTGAGCCCAAAATAATAAAGGATGCTTTGGATAATGAATATTGGATTTAATAAATGAATGAGGAAATTGAATAGATTGAGAAGAACAATACATGGACTTTAATGCCAAGACCAAAGACCAAAGTCCTAGTGTCAACTATGTATCAAGAATTCTTTATATATTTTACATTTTATATTCAACAAAGCAAGTTATATTTAGAACAATTTATTTTATTTTATTTTGTTTTACAATAGAGATTGAGTAACAATAGAGACTGACCAACAACAAGATAAATATAATCGTAAGTTTTTTATTTTTGAAAAGTTTAAATGATACTTAAGGACCTTGAGTAATTGATCACCACCACCCAAATTATTCTTAACATTTCTAACATTAGTGACATGTGAAGGGGGTTTAGTTCTTACATAAAATTTCTTTTTTATTAAAGCATATGAGTGAAAAGTTAAATAAAAATGCTGATGCATTGAGCTAAAGAAATTTGCTGACAAAGATGAGAGTTTAAGTACTTGGATTTGATGACTTAAAGTGTTTGTATGAGCCTGATCTAGATTTTGTAGAATCTTGGAAAGTTTTTAAGGAATAGATAGTTAGTGATAAGTGGACTAATAATTTCATTCAAGAGGATATGTTGTTTAGAGGAATTCAGTTATGTATACCTAGAGGATCTATGAGAGAGAACATAATAAAAGAGAAATATAGTGGTGGACTTGCTAGACATTTTGGGATTGATAAGATTGTCAAAATAATTTTTTAGAGATAATTTTGGCCATAGATTTATAGGGTTGTACAATGAATGGTTAGAGGTTTCATAATTTGTCAAGTAGAAAAGGCAAGTAGTGAGAATGTGGGATTGTATTCACCTTTACATGTACCTAATAAACCTTGGGAAGATGTGAGCAAGGATTTTGTTCTTGGATTTCCTAGAACATAGAGAGGTAATGATTCTATTTTTATAGTGGTTGAAATACTTTCAAAGATGACACATTTTATACCTTGTAAGAAGACCTCTAATACATTGAATGTAGCTGAGTTATTTTTCAAGGAAATAGTAAGATTGCATGGTTTTCCTAAGACTATTGTTTGAGATAGAGATACTAAGTTTACTGGTTATTTTTGAAGAAAACTTTGGAAAAAAGATGAATATAGAGTTAAACTTTAGCTCTACATTTCACCCTTAGATAGTTGGACAACCTAAAGTTGTGAATAGAAGTTTGGGTAATTTACTAAGATGTTTGGTTGGAGATAAGCTTGCTAATTGGGGTTTAGTTTTGGCACAAGAAGAGTTTTTGTACAATAATTCTATGAATAGAAGCACTAAGAGGAAACCATTTGAGATTGTTACTAGATTTCATCCTAAAGAAACAACATAGTTAAGAGAATTACCTACTGAGACAAGAAGAAATGTTGAAGCTAAGGAAATTAAAATTTTCATGAAGGCTTTACATTAGGAAGTTAAAATAAATTTAGGGGAGAATAATCAGAAGTATAAATATAGAGTTGATAAAAGAAAGAGACACACATATTTTAAAGTTGGTGATGAGTTTATGATTTTGAAGAAGAATATATTTCTAGTTGCTACCTAGAGTAAGATGAAAATGAAGAAGTTTGGACCTTGTAAGATTTTGAAGAAGTTTGATTGTAGAAATGCCTATGAAGTAGAATTTCCAAAGGATATGGATCTATCACCTATATTCAACATTGTAGATATCTTTGAGTATCAAAAATTAGAATATGAGAATGACAGTAACTTGGATTATCCTAGAAAGAATAAAGAAGACATTGCAAATATTTTGAGTAGAAGAGTAAGAAAGAGTACCAGAGGAAAGGATTACATAGAATACCTAGTTTAGTGGAAAGACAAACCTATTGAGGACAGTTCATGGATTACACAAGATAAGTTGGGTATTTATAATTTTAGCATAATGTTAGTAGTACTTAATGTGGACATCAATTCCTTTTTATCCCCAAGTATTTGATGTAGGAGCATCTTGGGTCTTTGAGCAATCTTGCATCAACAAAAAATATATCTTGTTTTTTGTACTAGTCTTTTGTTCATGAAGTAGGCATTGATTTTGTCTATTTCATGTTATGCATAGTTAACATGTTTATTAGGACCTATCCTTGCTTACCCTGATAAGAGCACAAGCTTTTATCATTTATATTTCTTGAGTTATGAACCATTCTTTGCAGTCTCTATTTTGGTGTGTTTCCTTCTAGTGAGGCATATTGTTTCTTTTGGTGCAATTTCATATGTTAACGTGAGATGTTGCAAAGTTAGAACTAACTCCTAGGATACATGTGGATCCTTCACCAAGTGTCTAATGCATTATCTTTCATTTAGTGTTAGTTTTTATTTACTCTTCCTAGGTTGGACCTATAATGTAATTAAATGCTTGACTAGCCAACTTGTGGCTTAGCTAGCTATATAAGAAGCCAAGTTAGAGGTAGAAGAGAACACATGAAGGATGTTGTAAGATGTTGAAATATGGGATAGATGAAAATTTGGATTCTAACTTTGTAATTTCATTGTATATGACCAAAACCCAGAAGGCCTCATAGTCGGACATGTTGACAAACTTCTTTTAATTATTACATTAGTGTGGCTACCAATTGCAGAGCCTTATGTTCAAATTTTTTTCTTATTAATTACACCCAAGTAAAACTTTAGAATCATGCCTCATGTACATTACTTTGTATGTTTCTTCTATGTGTAACTTTGAGCAAGGCTATTTGTAAGGTTAAGTTAAGCTGATCTTGCTTAAGTTTTCTCTCCCTCCTTGCATCATGTAGCCTAGGAATTGGGTGAACCACATGAAATCTTTGTGTCCTCTATTCTCTTCTATGTAATTTATTATTTTATGATATTGCTTATATTTTCATGTAATTGTTATTTCTATCTTGTTAATTTTCTAAGATTATTTTCTAGATCCTAAAAAAAGAAAAGGTACTACTTACCACTAGCCCAATGGATATCTTAGATGACATGGAGAATGGATTAGTAGAGATAACATGCATCACACTTTCTCTTAAAAAATTCCACATATCATGGAAGAAAAAACTAGATACTACTAAGGCTTGGTACCACAACATTCTATGACTCTTTGTCAATGATGACAAAAAGGGGGAGATACACTAATTGAAAAAGAGGGAGATATACAAGGTAGATTTGTATATGGGGATAGATAAAGAAAGGGGGAGATGTAAAAATAAAAGTGAGATGCATAACAATAACAAGAAGATGCGAAAAAGAGGAAAAAGGGAAGAATAGAATTGATAAGACAATGAAACATAATAGGAGATGAGAAGATGTAAAGATACTATAAAGACAAGGAGAGACAAAATAGATAGTAAAAGAAAATGCAAGGTCCAAATTTTCATGAAAACTAAGGATATACACTAGTGAATATTCTATTGGTATCATCAGCAATAATCCCAAGAAAACCATAAAGGATGAGTCAATATTCATCACAATTTTTTCCTTCAGTCCCAAAGGGGGAGATTGCTGACCCTCCTAGTCTCAAATTCATCAAGGTAATCGGTAGTTCTAATACTTTGCACACCAAAGTATTTCCATTTATTGGAAACTAGTCAAGTATGAGGCATACCATCCCATGATTATCAGTAGATATCTATACTAATTGGATCTAACATGGAGATAAGGATGAATAAAGATAGATAATAAAAACTAGCAAGATGAATAATTATCAATGTGAAATGATAGAGTATACATGGATTTCATCATGATGTGGATAATACTTACTCAAAATGTTGAAAAGAAGAGTGGACAGATAGATTACACCTATTCCTACCTCAGGCTACTAGTGCTATCAATCTAGAATTTATGACATAGGTGCCATAGGTTTTCCATGAATAACTCATACATTCAATTCAAAATTTTAATACACCACATTTAGGTGGGGTATTTTCAAAGTTTTATAACCTAGATGAAAGAACATAGATATAGGATTTGGAAAAATTCATTATTGAAGAATGACATGGTATGGAGCGGTGTGGTGGATACAAATGAAAAAGGAGAAGAAGAAGGATTAAATAGAAGATAGGTTCTATATAAAAACATATTAAAGAAAAACAACCAAGATAATCCAGAATGGTGAACTACAGATAGGGAAAAGAAAATGAATGTTGTAGTGCCATCCAAGTGACTAGTTTTGAGACTCAAAAAGAGATGCTAGCCTTGTTCTTATGCTCTATGAGATTAATAGGAGATTTGATGTTAATTTACATGATATTTCTTTGCGATACATTTATTATCATATATATAATGTGATTCTTATTTAGATTGTGGATTTTATAGATTTCTAACCCCACCAACCCATCTAATGCTTGTACTAATGTTTGGTTAGACTATTAAGATATTACTTGTAGATATGATTGTGATCTTGGTTGGTGATACATGTATGTGCAAGAAAATGTACTAAAAGCCTCTACATTATCTATTAATTCAAAGATAAAACCATGATCTTTATAGGGACCTTGAGCCTAGAAGTTTTATTAGGGGAGTTAGCTACCCAAAATGGGAAATTGGGGATTTCCATTGCTTGTTGAGTTTATTGATGTTTTAATTATATATTTAATGTGATTCTAGTTTTATGTTTAGAAGTCTAAGTATATGTTGGTGTATACATATATACCAAATAAACATATATGTGTATATATGCATGTATTCTACTATTTTGATGAGATGTTATCTTTGGCATAATCAAATTTGCAATTATTTATAGCAAATAAAGTGGAAATAAAAAATAAATAAAAACATAAAGAAAATTCATAAGAGATTCTAACTTTGAACCTTTCATCTTTTTGATTGCACCAACAACCAACTGATCCTCACAACTTTGCATAAACCCTTTAAAGGTGTTGATCTCTAAGATTATGTTGCCAATTAGTGTCCAAACACTTAGTCATTTGCAAGTTGTTTACTAGGAAAGATTACAAGGTCATCATTGTGACCAAGTTATCCAGTAAAGGCTAAGCATACAGAACTTATGCTAAGTGAGATAGTGATTGCAGCGAATTCAATAGAGATCGAGCATTTATGCAAGCTAAGGAATATGGTATGAGCCAAGAAATTTGTTGTGGTTTCACAATGCACACCTTGTTTCTTCAGGAAATGGGAACCCACTAGTAAATTTTTGTCTCCTAGACCCCTAGTTTGGGGCCTTGGTCATTTGTGGACTCCCCCAAGAGACCATGTCAATCCTTAGTCACTGACTAGGAGAGTCTGGAATGTTAGACCTGGAGAGAAAATCAAGTTTTGGGGTCTTTTGGTGAAAAAGTGTGCACTAGCACACTAGTGCACATGTGCACCTTATATAGGTGCACTCAGTGCACAAATGCACACTCATATCCCTTTAGAGATGGACACATGCACACTTGTGCATGTGCACATCTCTTGAGGGTGCACACCCATGAGGTTGTGCACTTGCACATGTGTGCACCTTCAGAGAGTGCGCACCTATGAGGGTGTGCACCTAGGCCTAGGGTCTATATAAACCTTGAACCCCCTCATTTAACTCCATTCTTCTCTATGTTTCACTTGCTTCCACACCCTTTCACCCCTTGACATGTGCAATCTTTACCCAAAACTTGCACTCATCACTAACAAAGCACAAGGTTAAAACACACAAGTAGCCATGCACATGTGCACGTCCTCAAGGTGCACTTGTACATACCTTCTTTTACCCTTGAAACTAAAAAATAAATAGAAAAACCTATCCTAAGCCTAAGTCATAGAGAAGATGCAAACATGCACACATCCTCAAGGTGTGCATGTGAAAACCTTCTATTAAACAAACTAAATGTTGAAAACCTAAAGGAAAAGCTGTAAATGTGTGCACCTCCTCAAGGTTTGTACATGCACACCCCATTAAGATGCACATGTACGCACCCTAATGTATAAAATTTTAAGAAAAAAAAATCTAAAACTAAGTGATTGCGTCCCTTTGCACTTGCCATTGCACATGTGTGCATTTGCACACATGAACACCTTAACAAGGTGTGTAGGTGTATAGCTATGCATAAATGGTCAGTTAAGGACCATTAAGCACACCTAGCACACCTGTATGGGTGTACTAGGTGCACTAATCTACATAATAGGGATTTTTTTTTTGGGGGGGCGGGGGGGGGGGGGGGATTGACTATTTTTTACTATTTTGGGTGGATTTGTACTAGGTTTTTTATTTGTTAGGGTTTGAGTTTAGCTTTCAAGACTAATGTGTCCTCTTTTGAGTAGATAAAATGGTGTCATCATCCTCTTCGATGGTGGAAAAGATTGCTCCCAAGCCTTTTATTTTCAAATACCAAGGTGCATCGACGAAATCCTAGTTTATTGACTAGAAAACATTCCTCACCATTTGTAATAAGCCTAAAGAAAGGTCCACCATGATATCCACACTTATGCATTCAGGTTTATTCAGCATAGCCTCACACCCAACTTGAGTACAATCCTCAAAGTTGATTATGACCTTGGAAAAATATTACATGTCTCAAGAAAAGGTCATTAAGAGTGTCATAGGGGAGATAGTCCTAAACCTCTGACCTAGGAATATTGAGAAAGTGTTCCATCTTGCAAGAGCTCATCAATATGTGAAGATAACCTATGATGGGGCATAAATATGGTATCAAGAGAATGAAAAGGAAGCCAAATAAAAAATTCAATCTCCCTTCCTAATAGTTAGAAGACTAGTAGGCCACAAAGTCACCTAAGTGGATATGACACAAGTATACACAAAAGATGATATTGGCTACATAATTGTGCTTTTGAACACAAAAAATGGGACTCTATACAAATGGACATGTCCACACATGAATGATCCATTTTATTCATACCATCAAGATGGCAAAAATCCTAATAGATTGGGCTATTATCCTCAATGATAATCTGCATGAGCAACTCAAATCTGTGAAAGATGATTAAAGATTCTATATGAAATCATACATGGTGTACTTACTAGCAGTAAGGACCATAGACTACCCATGAATTTAATAAAAGGGGAGCATGGAAGATGCTAATGCTTGGCCCTACATGGTGTATCCACAACTGATGAAGAAGAAACACTCAAAGAAGAGTTTGGAATATAGAGTGGTGAATGATAGTTTCATATTTGTAATCATTAGGTTTATTAAAGGTGATTACACAAAAAGGATGTTAGTAGAAACAACAACCAAGATCACAAAGGTTAGCACATACTATATCCAATTCAAAACATTCACTGGAAAACTTGAAGAAGCCCCCAAGATATCCATCAGATAACCTCACTTTGATGAAGATTGCACACTAACTTACATCTATATATGACAAAGTAAGAAGACATTATAAGAAAACATGAATTTGGCCCATGAAAGGTGGTGCTTTTGAGGTAAAAAAGAAAGAAAGATATAATTATCTTCAATTCGAAATCGGATCAATATCCCCTATAAGAGTAAAACTCCCCTCGCTCCTACTTCGACAACATAGGGATGATGCAACATCTAGCAGGGAAGCAATCTATACATGAAGATACATTGGAAGACCATTGGATGAACTCAATAGATGACTATGATATCCACATAAGGGATCATTATAGGATGACTATATTTTGCAAAAAAGGAGCTCAAGATAAAGATCCTATTAAAGGCTACCAAGAAAGAAACAAAAGACATCTTCGATCTTCTATACAATAGGGAAAATATTTATGATAGGCCTATAATGAATGCAAATATTTGAAGAGATAAAAATATAGAAATTAATTATAGTGCTAGACACATAATTCAATTAATGAAAAATTGGATCAAGAAACCTTTCAAACTTGATCCAATTCCTCAGGCTATTCCTCTTCAAGCCACAACATGACAGGTGAAGGGTAATGGTGCAAAAGTTAGAGTACTAACCTTCCCTACTCAATCCCTAGTGAGAGGGATGTTAAGTACTTTAGGGTAGAGAAGGGAAAGAACAAAAGGAAGAGAGTGTCTACCAAGGAACAAGAGCCTAAATATCGAGAGCCTGAATAAGAGCTTGACCAAGAACCATAGGTGCCCCTATAGGAAGAAAAAGTGCATGAAGAATAGGTGCAAGGAAAATGGGTAGAAGAAGGGTAAATAGAAGAACAAAGGTTCCTCTAGTAGCTACACTAGAGGAAGAAGCCTCCCCCATTGCTCTCAAAAGAGAAAGGATTGAATTGACTGTGGTGAGGACATAAAGGATAAGATTGAAGAAGAAGAACACTCTACCCCTATAGGTCCCATAAACAATCCCAGAAGATAAAGAAGAAGAAGAAGAGTGTAAGAGACTTGAATACATCCCCATGAGTTAGAGGAATTTCTCAACATGGGAAATAGAAGATGAGAGGAGAATAACCCCAACCTTGATCCCTCCATCTACTCAAAAGGAGCCTATTCATGTTTCAACATTAGAGCTTGAACACCATCAATATATAGATGATATGGAGGGGCAAGAAACATATGTCTTTAAACTCTTCAATTTTGACTTCATGCCAATATGTACTAAGATGATGGGAGAAAAGATAATAGATACCTCTAGGAGTGAATCCTTAGGAGAAGACTGCAGTCAAATACTCCCTCCACCTTAAGGACCTCCTGGTAGACCACCACCACCATCTCAAGACTTAACATTTCTAGAAAAAGGCTCAACAACACCACTTCCTCAAGCTATAGAAATAGAAGAATAAGCAATAGAGGAAGCTGAGCCCCATAAACTACAAGTTGAGGAAGTATTAAAGGAAGGGAAAATACCTAAAGAGCCTTAGAAAAATTCTCATGATATAGAGGCTAGGACCTTAACCCAAGCGCATATAGAGACTCTAACTGTTGATCTTTCTCAAAGGGAGAAGATTGTAGAGAGGATTGATAAGGGGAAGGGTCTTGTAGTAGAAACCACAACTTTAGTCAAATATATGTCTCCAATGGGAACCACACTGACATGGTTGAAGAGGGAGGTTATATTTTGGAAAAAGTAGTTGGATTTAACTATTGATGAGGGAATGAGAGAGATGATTAAAGTCATCTAGAAGCCTAAGAAACCTATGTGTGATGCATGGACACTAGCCTTCAATATGAATAACTAAGATCAAGAATTGTTTGTGCATATATCTATTCCTCCCCCACATGGTGACACTAAGAAACTAACTCCTAAGGATTACCAGATCAAGGAGGTCATGTTGGGAAGGCCCATGGTAGATACCATAAAAGTGATGATCCCTATGGGCATGAAGATGTGTTTAGACATATGGAACAAGATGAGTCTGAGTTGCTAATGCTGTGGAAACAAAATGAGCTTTTGAGAGGCTATTTGCATGGAGTTGTGGGCCAAATAGACCTGGATAATCTAGAGATTACACTTGCTATGACACTTGAGAGGAAAGATAAGAGGAATGTATAATTAGACCCATTTTTGGATGCATGTTGGCAATGACATGTATATTTTGAGGAGAAAGGTGTTCAACTAATACATGGGAACTTGAATCCATTACACTATATTCAATCTACTATAGATAAGTTGGTGTCTATAGTGAACTAGGATTTTGGATTGGTGGATGAGGTATATACTTCGAAAAAGAACCTTCAGGTGCTCCAATCAATAAAAGGTCAAAGACATTTTACACTCATGGAAGTGTTCACTACTGAAGAGCTTGATAAGCTTGATGATTAGATTGAGAATATATCTACTGGTAATAAAGTCATGCAACTGTTGACATATTAGTCAAGTTTGTTATTAGTGACACACACTTATTTATACTATATAAGGTTACTAAGCTCATTGTACCATTTTTAGTTGTCTCCAAGAATTTTAGTTGCTACTAAGTCCTTTGGACAAATCCCAGTGGTTATCAGGTAGATTTAGTTAATGTGAAGACTAGTAGTGTAAATTGTGCATTTCAGTTGATGCTGAGTTTATCAGTGGTTATGGAGTAGTATAGTGCTTATCGAGCTTGTAGTTCATGTGATGTGAATCTAGTGTTAACCAAATGAATTAGTTTATAGTGAACTCAAGGTGATAGTGTTTACTGAGTATTGACATGGTAAACAAGCAATTTAGTTTAAGCCAAGTTGCACAATATATACTGAGTCACTAGTGCAGACCAAGTTCAAGACTACTTTGAAGTGATTAGTATGGAATGAGCTTTTACATATACCAAGTGCATGATGATGCCAAGTAATAATAGTGGATGCCATGTATTAGAACCTCACCAAGTCAGTCTTCAGAACTTGAGTGTCTTCATATGGGCTAACTTTGTAATATTTTTGTAAACTTGTATGATGGCTGACTTTTTAATTGTATGATTGGATTGGTATATATATGTAATGTATTGTATCATATCAAATAGTGTATATGTGCAATATAATCAAATGCAATTTAAATAGAGTAGAAGAAGAGAAAATTGTAAAGACCATAATAACATAAGGAGTAGTAGAGACATATCTATCACAAAAAGGTGATCAGTACACAAAGGAATCTCATTAAGCAAACCAAGTTACAAATTGGACATCATCAAATGCTTTATCCTAAAAGGTGGACCAGTCAAAATCCTTTAAAAAGGTAGACCTAAAAGTTTCTTATGAGTCTCTTTATTGAGTGCATACTTCATTATATGTTTGAAAATCCTCTCACAAGGTGGACCTACCAATCCTTATTGCTCCTAACAAGGTAGATCATTAGAAGTGATCAATGTAAGCCTTAATAGGCCAACTTTATGCTATAGTATTAAATTTTGTGGGTATCATCCCCACCCCAATTTTACTTTCTATTTGGAAGGTTTATGGGTCACCAAATCTTTGTGTCAAAGTGTTATGAATGATTTCATGTTTTTAGTTTCTCATGCATGCAATGTGATGAATTAAATATTTAAATTGTTAAATTTTTAGAAGTTACTGATTCACTCCTCCCCTCTGAGTAACTTAGCAGAGTCTTGAATATTTCCAACAATTGGTATCAGAGTTGTGTGGTTCTTAAGAGAAATTTTAACAACTTGAGCATAGATCAAGGCCATGAAGATATTCAGACTTACAAAATCCATTGATAATGAAAAGTTGGATTTGGAAATGGCCATTTCCGAACTCAAAAAAGCAAGAGAGCAACTCTCTCAATCCATGAAAAGAAGAAAGGAACTTGCAAATCAAATGAATGATCATCTTTACATTGAATAAAGAATTGAAGACTTTCACCCTTCAAGCAGCTCAGATGAAGAAAATGATACAAACAAAGAACTCCTAGAGAAGAATGGTTCACTACAAGAAGAAGTAAGGAAATTGAGAAGAGAACAAAAAACCAAGTCAATAAGACTATGCAAAACCATGGAAGAGAAAAATTAAACAAAAGAAGAAATGGAATGAAAAGACAATGAGATTCAACATCTATCCCTTTAGAGACTAACTTAGTCAATCAGTTCACCAATGCAAATGAAGAAATCATGAACTTGAGATCTGAAAATGAAAGATTGTAGAATGATCTAAACTTTGGAAGGAAAATCAATGAAAGGATGATGAAATCCCAAGCTAACATGAATCAATTGAATGAGAAAAATATCTATAGACAAAAGGGAAAAGTAGGAATTGGATATAAGAAGAAGGTGAATCCTCTAAACAAGGCGGTCAAAAGAATAAAAGACTTACTTGTAGTCACTATGGTAAGATAGGTCATACATCAAAAAAATGTTGGAGCAATGGGAAAGTAAAATTCAATGGAAGCTGCTACAACTACAATCAGCATGGTCATAGAGCGAATAAATGTAAAGAGAAACCAAAATTTGAAGGAAAATGTCATAAATGCGAGAAACATGGATAAAAGGCATTAGAATGCTAAACCAAGACATTAAATCCAATAGAACAAATTGTGAAAGCAATATTTGGTTGGAACTACAATACCTAGTGTAGATGTCATTACTGTGGAGAATTTGGACACATTGGTATGAATTGTGTTAAACATCATATGAGGAAAAGAGATATTACCAAAAGATGTTTCATTTGTATAGAACTTGGTCATCTTGCCAAGAACTATATGAATACTAGTAGAATTGAAGATGAAAAGAAGGAAAAGGCTGATAACATTCGAAAGAAAATGAGACAACAATGGATTCCTAAATCTATCAAGGATACAAGTCCAAGAAATGATGGTCAAGTCACTCAAGAATTGGGTGACTCTACAATTTCTAATTAAGTTCTCAAGGGAGAACTAGAACTAGGCTATCAAAGATGACATCCAAGTCAGTTCCAGTTGAAAGGTGACAAAGATCCAAATCTATATTTAGGATACAAGGGATCATTGAGTAAGATCGATATTAGTTCTTACCGAGTTACCTTTCCTACCGAGTGAGGTTAGGTCATAGAATCTACCAAGAAAGGTCAGGAGTAATAAAGATACCTATGGTTACCAAGTCATGAATACATTGCTGAGTGATCAATGCCAAGTAGTGGATGATAGTCTATCAAGATATCTACTTTTGTATCGACCATTAATGGTGAAATTTCAACAAGTCATGGAATCAAAGTCATTTCTTTTTGTGAAATTTTAAGTGCTATTGCACAGAGTGATTTTTAGTGTGGCCAAAGTGATTTGAGAAAATTTCCAGCAATTTTTTTTTGAATTCTCTCAATCTACTGAGTAAAAATGGCATCTAATAACAACAAGGTTAAGTTAGGATCTCACATGTTGGTTCATGGAGTTGAGTTGAAGGCACTAGATTTCAAGCTCACTCCTATGGTTACAGAAACCCTAGATCCAAGTAGTGTGAAATCCCAAATTCCTCCAAAGGTACTTCTTATTAATGATATTTGCACTCATTTCAAATGTTTTATTCAAGAGATTGGTATACTAGAAATGGATGATGCCCTAGGTCAGCTATGTGTGAATGGAGTCCTAAAACCTGACCATCAACATCTAGAAATCAAAGGGTTGACACAAATCCCTCACATGCCCCATTAATTTCAAATCAAATGGATTAGGTTTATCCTCAGTTGGGTGCATAATTGGTAGCTATGGTTAGAACAACCAATTCTAATAACTAAGAAGATGATTCATTGAATCACTGGCCTCCCAATGCTAGCCAAAGCCAAAATGACAAAATACCCTAGGTTAGGTAGAATTGGAAAAGAAACCCCTAGCCAAATGGGATGGTAGAGGAATGAAAATCAATAGTGTCACTGATGCAGAATTAAAGTTTGGAATTCACATTATTGTGAACAAGATATAAAGTTCAAGTAGACTGAACAATGTGTCATGTGAAGCCATAGATTTGGCATACAAGGTGGTTAAGAACAATTTATCATACGACCTTGCCAACCTATTTTTGAAGCAACTCAACAAGAACATGGAAAGAATAAGAACTTCAAAGAACAATCCATGTAAGTTTGGTTCCTTGCTAACTTGTCTATTCTTTTATGTACAAAAATTCTTGCCCTCTAAAGGCATTGTTGTTTGGAGAAAATATGTGCCTATGCTCTAACAAATCAATGAGTATATTGTCGAGATGGGTGAGAACTACAATAGTATCATGTATAACTACTTTGGTGTATTTAAGGAGACAATGAACAACAAGATAAAAATTCCTAAGAAGCTAGTTGAAGACTATAAAGATGATATATGCTTCATGATGGATAGTGACAAGGTGTATATTTTGGCAGCTAAGCCTAGAATTGTGTGGGTGAAACCTCTTGGTTATGATGTCAACATTGATGAAACAAAGGATATCCTTATAGCTCTTATCAATGAACTAGTTGATCCTAAGGCTACATACTTTGGAACATATGATGAAGCAAAGGCCAAGATTGAACTTGAAATAAAGCTCTCTCAGGCAGTCAATAAAGGGAAAAGAAGGATTGCAAAACTAAAATCAAGTTCACCTCTTTTGTTAACTGAGGGAAAAGGTGAGGATAAGCAAGGTGAAGAAGTAGAGGATGAGGAAGAATCTGAGGAAGAAGAACCATTAAAGAAGAAAGTCAAGGTGATCATCACCAAGCCAACAAAACCATCCACTGTAGTATTCACCAGGAGCTCAAGAAGGAAAGTTGAGAAAGAAGGAGGAGACATCATATTCAGTTGACCTCCACCCACCTTCCAGGATAGATTAAAGAAATTGAAAGATGGAGCTAGTATAACAAATTTTAAGGCTTTGAAATATGAAATCAAAACAAATGAAGAGAAGAAGCAAATAGAAGATTTGGTCATAGACAAGATGGGACAATGGAAGTACTCCCCTAACCAACTTGCTTCTCAAATTCCCAATGTCTTAATGGAAAAAATAAAGCAAAGATGGGAACATGCAATGCAAATAGTCAAAGAAATATATGGGAAAACCTTAAGGCAATTATTACTAAACATATCAGATGCGGTGGTAAAAGAGTCACTAAAGAAGAATGAAGGAAAATTGACTGTCAAATTCAATACCTGTCTAATTTTAATGAATGATATTGAGTATATTGTGAAGAATGCAACAAACACTTGGAAAAATGTTTATCATCTTCACAAACCAAGTGATTTTCTAGTTGATGTAAAGGATGATGATGATGATGATGATAATGATGAAGAGGATTATGAAGGATCAACACATATTATTGTAGTTGATTATGAAGAATACAAGGAATAAGAGGTTGCTAAGGAATAAAAGCAAGATGATGAGGAGATTGACCCAATCAAGATAACTGTAGTAGTCATTACCTCACTTCCTCACTCTCCAAGCAAGCTAGTGCCAACATCAAGTGTGGAGAAAACATCAAAAAGTTTGATTGTAACCACTAGAGACATCTCAAATGTCCAATCACTCTTTGCCCCTACTCATCTCAACACATCATTGATAGAAGTAACCTCTACTTCATCTATCAAGCTGCAAATTCCTTTTTCATCAACTGAGTTGGAAAAATCATCTTTGGATACTTCAGTTGTAAGCACACCAATTTTGGGTTCTACAATTTTTGCCACATAAATTTTGAGTTCCTCAAGTATTTCTATAAGTATTCCTTCAATTAGTACAATATTAGTTTTTACTACAAGCCCTAGTGTCTCTATCATTGTTTCTATTCTGGATATAAAAGAAATAAGTGTAAGGACGGTTGAGCCCAAGGTTCAACCAAGCACAAAATTTTTGGGGAAAGGAAAGGAGATAGAAGAAGATATTTATTTAGATGAGGAAATAGTAATCCCCAATTGGGATGTTTACAAGCTTACTCCAGACCAAATGAAAAAATTTGGTGAACTCCTCCAAAAGAAGGCTAAACAACAAAGGCTAAGAGAGGAGAGAGATAATGAGTACAAGATAACTAAAGATGCTAAGAAAATTTTGGTAGAGGACAGAGGAATTGAGATTGATTCTTCTCAACCTATCTTGTATCAGCTAGTAGAAGCAGTCCAGAAATTTAATGAAGACACTGATGGACAAGATAAGCTGGTGCAAAAGGCTAAAAAGAAGTTTGACAATAAAGTGCTAGAGCACATTGCTCAGCAAATAGCCATTCATCAAGTAGAGCTTTCTAGAATTTTGGGCAATTTAGAAATATCTTGTTCAAATGTGTCATCACTTTTTGGGAAACTATGTGATGTTTCTAAATTTAAAAAGGAAATAAAGGACAAATTGTCCAAAATAGATGAAGATCTAAAGGCTAGTGCTCAGCAACTACAACTTGACCGTAGTTCAAGCTCTGCACACTTCAAGAAATTAAGATTTTTGTCAGATATGCAAGGAAAATTGCTAAGGGAAGAAGTAAGGATCAGATCCACATTGATTGATATAGAAAACATGATCCTTCCCAACATGGATGCATTGCAAAAACATATTACATATTCAAAAACTCTAATAGATGACAAGAACTTCTCTTTTGTGGACCATATGATAGAATTGTCAGTAGAGGTACAAAGTGCACTTCATACCTGTAAGGTCCTATAGGAGAATTGGGATAAAACCTTGGAAATAATTCTCAAGGTACATTCTGAATTTTATCTCATTTTGGTGTCTCTATGTAAATAAAATAGAATAAATTTTTAGCATTATTGTTAAAAAGGGGGAGAGAGACACATAGTATAAAGAAAAAGATAGAAGACAATATGAGGAGAAATATGCTATGGGGAAGAACTTGCAATAAGTAAGAAATAATCAGAAAGACATGTTGTATATAGCAAGAAGATGTATAGTATACTATATATACTTTACAAAATCAATTTTGAAAAATCCCAAAAATAGTATACTCTACCGAGCTAGTATCACACGGTGATGGATATAAGGTGTTCAATTTTTGATGATAAGTGTTTTTGTCACTAATGCCAAAGGGGGAGATTGTTGACATATCAGTCAAGTTTGTTATTAGCGACATACACTTATTCAGATTGTATATGGTTACTAAGCTCATTGTACCATTTTTAGTTGTTGCAAAGCATTTTAGTTGCTACCAAGTCCTTTGGACAAATCCTAGTGTTATCGAGTAGATTCAATTAATGTGAAGACCAATAGTGTAAACCATACATTTTAGTTGATGCCAAGTTTATTAGTGGTTATTGAGCAGTATATTGCTTACCAAGCTTGTAGTTCATATGATGCGAATACTACTTATCAATCTTGTAGTTCATGTGATGTGAATCTAGTATTAATTGAGCCATTCTATGTTAACTAAATGATTTAGTTTATACCGAGCTCAAGGTGATAGTGTTTACCAAGTATTGACATGGTAAAAAAGAAATTTAGTTTAAGCCAGGTTGCACAATATCTACTGAGTCACCAGTGGAAACCAAGTTCAAGACTACTTTAAAAGGATTAGTATGGATCGAGCTTCTATGTCTACCGAGTGCATGACAATGCCAAGCAATGAAAGTGGATGCCATGTATCAAAACCTCACCAAGTCAGCCTTCAGGACTTAAGTGTCTTTATATGGGCCAACTTTGTAATATTTGTGTAAACTTGTATGATGGCTGACTTTGTAATTGTATGATTGGATAGGTATATATATGTAATTTATTATTTTTAAATAGTGTATATGTGCAATATAATCAAATGTAGTTTAAATAGAGTAGAAGAAGAGTGAATTGTAAAGGCCATAAGAGCATAAGGAGTAGCATATAAATATCTATCATAGAAAGGTGATTAGTACACAAAGGAATATCATTCGACAAACCAAGTTGTAAATCAAAGATCATCTACTACTTCATTCTAATAGGTGAACTAGTCAAAATCCTTTAACAAGGTAGACCTAACAATATTTCATAAATCTCTTTATTGAGTGCATACTTTATTGTATGTTTGAAAAACCTCTCACAAGGTGGACCTAGCAGTCCTAATTTCTCCTAATAGGGAAAATAATCCAAAGTGATCAATGTAAGCCTTAATAGGCCAACTTTATGTTGTAGTACTAAAGTTTGTGCATATCATCCCCACCCCAATTTTACTTTCTATTTGAAAGGTTTCTGGGTCACCAAATCTTTGTGTCAAAGTGTTATGAATGCTTTCATTTTTTTAGTTTCTCATGCATGCAATGTGATGAATTAAATATTGAAATTGTTAAAGTTTTAAAAGTTGCTGATTCACCCATCGCCTCTCAATAATTTAGCACAGTCTTGAATATTTCTAATAGAAAGGACTACATGAGGATATTCAAATATTAAGGGAACAAACTCAAGGGAAAATTTTGGAAGCAAAAAGGTACTATAATGTTGCTTGCCTTGAGATTTTTGAAGATGAGTAAAAAACCAATTTCAATACAGTGAAATCAATGGTCCAAAAATTTTGATGAACCTTCGAAGATGATTTCATTAGATGAAGATATTAGGAAAGAATTCAAGGTGAGGTGTTATTGTTGGAACTTGTCACCAAACTTAAGGATTTTTTGACATCCTGGATAGAGGTTAGTAATTACTGATAATTAGTAAATGATAAGCATGGAGATTTGGATTTAACAGAGGATACCCAAGTGATAGAGATAATTTAGAAATTCCTAGGGAAACATCCAAACTTCATTTTGGTATAAAGAGGAAGAAAACCTAGATATTGAAAATTCAATTTTGACACTTGGGAAATTTTGTATTTTTGGAACCTATCATCAAGGTGCATAGGTGTGTGAGTGCAATATTCATAGAGGTGTGTACGTGTGCAATTATCGGAGGTGCACCAATAATTTTGAAGAAGTAGTAGTTGCACTAATAGTTAACTACCAATTTCTATTTTAAGAGCATTCCATGCACCAAAAATATATTTTGATGGAAGTTCAACTTTCAAAAACATTCAAAGAAGGTCAAGCTTCCATTTTTAGAGCTTCTAGTGACTCTCAAATCCTCTTGCAACTTCCTTCTTCTTATTGATTTAAGTCATGTAAAGGCTCATGCACCCATTAATTAATATAAACAAGGGTGGCAACTTACTTAGCACCATTTAGAGAGTCAGTTTGTATATAATTAGATTTGTTTTTATTAGTTTTTTAGAATGAGTTACATTGTAAGAACTCACTCTCCTAGAACAAAGGGAGGATATGAATTCTTATTAATACATGGACACAATATTTAATCCAAGATATTATTTTGATGTAATAATATATGCTATTGGTGATCTCATTTTGAGTATAGTTATACTTGATGGAGTGTATTACTTTTGTGAATACATGTTCATGAATAAGAATAGAGCCAATGGTTTTATTGTGTTGTTATGATTGTGCAACCTTTTAGTTCTAGTATTTTCCTCATGTTAATGAATTCCACTAACATACCAAGTTGGAAAAAGATCACCTATTGTTCTTGCATAGCTTCTTGTCTCACATGAGCATACTTTATGTGGCCTTGTGATTTGATGAGAAGTGAAATATCTTTCAGTTATTATTGAGTTCTCATCAACAATTATATTAGTAGAATTGAAGAAGCGTTGCTCATATTTTTATTGGTTTCCTAAGTGGTCTTTTTAATGATTTAACTCACATATGTGTTGTTACCATGGTTTATGTATATTAGGAATTTCCCCTTCAAGTTATTTTCTTTAATCTCTCATTATCTTATCTTTGTTATTTTATTTTCTAACACTTGGTTAAAATAAAAATTCATATAGTTGTATTGATAAAATTGCATTCATTACAAAATAGAAAATACCAAAAATATATCTCTTTTGTGGTTACTTTTCAAAACAATAGATTAAACATCTCATCTGAAATTGGTCGAACTAGAAAATGCCTCCTCATGAACATACACATTTATCTTCAATTGAGAGGATTCAAGTAGGTTGCAAGATCACATGAAACCTTGGACTTGATCCTAGATTATCTTTTCATAAGAGGAGTTTGAAAGGATTCCTGCCATTAAGTATCATGCAAAACAAAAACTCAATAGAAGTGACACTAGAAGGAGGGTCCAAACCATTCAGAAGAGAAGAAACAACTTGCTATTTTGAGATTCTACAATTTTTGAAAGTCCAATTTTTTTTGGTCCAAAACTATCAAAAGGTATGTAGGTGTGCTATTTGATAGAGTGTATTTCTACAGAGTTGAACTTTTTCTAGAATTGACACAAGCTAGAAGATCCTAACCCATCATCTCTATTTTAGTGAGATTTAAGATCTTCAGACAGTGAACTAGAGTTCTTAGAACTTAGTAATTTTCATAAGCCTCATAGTGACAAAGGACTGCAAAAATTTCTACCACTTCCATTCCAAATTTCATCATCTCTAGTTCCACCTCTGAACCAACCTCCACCCATCATTCCACCAAATCTTCCATTGATGGGCATTTTTGCAAGTGCAATAGATTCAACAATTAACTTACAAGGTGCACTTAATGACCTTTCCAAGAATCCTGAGAAATTCTACCCAAGGTTCATCTATAGATAAACATGAAAAACTAAGGACCATATAAAAGTATTTAAAGAAATATGAAATTTAAAGCAAGTTCAATAGGAGAATGTGGTCCTCTGTTTATTCCCATACTCATTGGGAGAAGTTTCTTTGACTAGTACATGAATTTTCCACTAGGATGTATCTATAATTGGGTCACCTTTGAAAAGTTGTTCCTTGAGTAGTTCAAAACATTCGTCAACCCAACTGTGATACATCATTAGTTCATATTAATCAAAAGGGATCCAATAGAGACCCTTTCACATTTCAATCATCTCTTTCATAAGGCTTACTATAAGTTGGAAACACCCTATATTATACCATGCTATAGATCATCTCATAGATATCTTTCTACAAAGGGTACCTATTGCAAACATTGACACAATAGGAAAGGTCTTTGACAAAGCAATTAACTTTACCAAGCAAGCCAATCCCAATGGAGGAGGATTGATGGTTCTAGCTCAAGAGAATATAATGATACCAACCTATTCTACTAGAACACTAGTGATGCCTAGTTAATTCATTCCAATGAATCCAGTCCCACTATAATAGGAACCAACTATACTAGTTCTAGCCATAACTTACCCGACATATGGACCTCCAAATGTGGCTTTCTTTGAGCAAAAGGAAACAATGTGCACTGAAGTAGAAAATAATGTCGCATCTAAGATTGGTCAAATGAAGAAAACTATGTCTTAGATTACCAATGAGTTATCTTATTTGAGGTTGTCGCAAGGAAAAGCCAATAAATTTGAGAGAGTGAATGTAACCCCATACAACAACAACTATAGTCAAAACTACATCAAGAATTTTAGAGGAAATAACAATGTAGGAAACAATCACTATCCTCTAGATTGTAATAATGACTTCCAAAGGAAGAATAGACAATGGAATACTCATTTAAACAATGGAAGCATCACTATTTATAATAAAAATGCTTAGTTTGTGGAAATTGACAAGTATGAAAACAATCAAGATGTACCTAGTGATGGCAACTCATATTTCAATGGAAATCAAGAAGTGAACTAGAATTCATGAGGCAATAATGGTGAGACTTCTATGTAGTATAACTCTATCATTCTAGAATCTTATGACTATCCACAAAATCTTGAAATGGAATAACTAGTTAGTGAAGAATTCACCTTTATATTTAGTTAAGGATCAAATTCTTAACTAGAAGATATGTTATCTTTTCAAAATGAAAATTAGAATAATTACGATTTATGTAACCAAACATAACCTATGATCAATGGGTTTCCTCCTTCCTTGCATCCAACACCACCTAATCTATGAGCTAATAGCAATGTGGTACCTACCAAAGCACTCTACATTGGGAGACAAAATCATAATCAAGGGAACATGTCTATAATCTTGAAGAATCCTATATGGGTAATTGAAAAGTATAGTGTAGTGGAAGATCTAAAGAGAACCAAGGCTAATATGTCCATGTTTGATATGGTACAAAATTGTCCTAATCAAAGGGAAGTAGTGTTGAAGACTCTTGATCATGCAAAGGAAATGCCTAATGCAAACACAATCCCTCAAAAGACAACATCATAACAAGTCAATACTTCTGAGTTAATGCCTACCATGTATAAAGATAAGGCTAAAGTGTCTCCTTTTGTGCTCATTCTCAGAATTTTTGGAAAGAACCTACACAATTATCTTATAGATTTATAAGCTTCTTGGAATGTCATGCCACTTTTAATAGCTCAAAGGTTGGGAGTCACTCCTCAACCCTCAAATTAGATAGTGATACAAGTCGACAATACAAAAGTGAAATTTATCGGGTTATTGAAAGATGTTAGAATATAGTTAGCTATAGATCCTCAAATTTGGGAGATTATAGATATACATTTGGTTGAAATCCATGAAACTTATGGATTATTTCTAAGTAGATAATTGAAAAAGTTCTTAAGAGGATGGTTCTCAACTAATTTTACTCAATTATGGCTACCTTAGAAGGGATTGAATAATCAAATCAAGATTGATGCTGATCCAAATCTAAAGACAATGATCACAACATATAATTTACCAAATGAGGTAGCATTTTTCCAAGTTGAGTTAGGCTCCTAAAAAGTGATGTCTCTTAACATAATTGTAGTAGAGAGACCTGATCTTCTAAATAAAGAATCTAAGATCCCTACCCCAAAAGAATAACTTTTCACTTAGTTTGTAGACTTTATGGTTGCAAATTTACAATTCTTAGTTGAAGAAGTAGACCCAAATATTTTTCTTCTTCTAGGATTCTATAGGTTACACAAAGTTAGTCATTCAGAACTTGAATGCTCACATTGTTAGGAAGTAGTTGCTAGGGTACTCACTTAGATGATGCAATCCAAAAATGGTCAAATTCCAAATGAGGTACAAAAGGAAAGTTCAAGTTCTACATGCACATCTAAATTTGTGGGGATAGATGAAGAAGAAAAATAAAATTCTAATGCATCATATAGTGACACTTCTTTATATGGTGGGGTTTATCCAATCCTCCACTTGGGATGATCAAATTCTAGAGGATAAGACATTTTTTAAAAGGACAATGTTGGACCTCAGTGGTTGTTCATCTAAAACCCCAAATTGATAAGATCACTAAATTAATTAGGGATATTCAAAATCAATAAGAGAAACAAATGGCCCTTGTATCAAAGATAAAATCTTCTAACTGACTAATTCCACCATGTGAAAGATTGCAATGGATCCCAAAGAAAAATTATTTTAAAACTCAAGTGAAGGAAAAGTTACATACAAATAAACACAAGTCTAGAAAGCCCAAAGAAAAACCAATTTGGACACTCAACTTTAACAGCTCTAAATGAAAATTAGGAGCTGGCACATGCATTGAATAAATTGATCCCAAAGGTAGGTCATTTTATGCAACATATCATTTACAATTTAGATGTACTAACAATGTTGTAGATTATGAAGCTTTGATTTGTGGACTTCTCTTCACATTAGAGAAAGATTTCAAAGCTCTCATAAATTAAGGAGATTCTAAGTTGGTCATTAGATAGGTAAAATTAATCTACTCTTGCAATGATAGGAGACTACTTTCATTTAGAAAAATCATTTGGGACTTGTTGGAAGATTTTGAGGCCTTGAACATAAGGTCCATTCCAAGGAAGAAGAACACGGTATTTGATGCCCTTTCTATTTTAGCAAGTGCATTGCAACCTATTGAAAGAACAAAGCTAAAGAGTTTTTAGTTGAATTGACTGATATCCTATCTATTCTAGAAATCATTATGAACCTTCATGTCTTCCAAGATGACCAACATATTCTTCAGTTCATTATGTGTAATGACCTTTTCAAATAACAAGAGATGGATGATACCCTCGATGACAAACCTAAAGATGATGAGCCATAGGATGAAGATGAGATTATAAATTTGAATACCAAGACTATTCCTAGGGGATGGTAGAGTTGGAATGCACTTCAATCAAGATGAATCAACATGGAGTAAAAGAAATGTTGAAGAAAAAGGGATTGAAGAATGTGATTCATATAATCTAGGTATGAAAGAAGATCCAAATATGGTGAGAATTAGAAAGGTGTGTAACCTGTTGGTGTTTGAAAGCATTACTGGTTTCCAATTACCCTAATGAGAATAAAACACATATAGGGGCAACTAACTCCCATTTTCAACATGCCCATTCAGACACCAGGCCAACTATAAGGCTAGACCCTTCTTCTTCTTCAGGCTCTGCAAAACCTAGGTGGGTGGACCTATAGATTCTTTATATGGTACCATGTATCAAAGAATACATTGAATCTAATGTAAAGCAAATAAAAACCCCTAAATCTTCTATACTTAACCAAGAATCACAAGCATGAAATAGCTAAGGATATAACTCATGAAACTGGCAAGCTAAGTGCAGGTTAACATTGAATAAATTTGAACATAAAAGGGAAAATTGATTTAATATGTTGATAATAGCAAGACCCAAGTATACGCAATAGAACTTAATGATCCTATCTCTGACCAGTGCCTTATCTATTGGGAAATTAAATGAATTACAACTATACATCTCCTGGAGACCTCTGACATAATTCCTACATCAAGATCCTTGATCTATCTTTCACCTTATGAATATACATCTGCTTCACATTTGAATCTCATACTCAGACAATCCTTTCATGAAATAAGTAAACCCTGTGATAAACACCAATAAATTACATGGCTCTTTGTTCCATAAGAAAGGTACTTCAATCACATACATCGCTAAATGAGATGCAACCTAATCTATGGTTTTTGATCACAAACTAGAAAAGATTA
Organism: Cupressus sempervirens; assembly: GCA_028749045.1. Taxonomy (NCBI): domain Eukaryota; kingdom Viridiplantae; phylum Streptophyta; class Pinopsida; order Cupressales; family Cupressaceae; genus Cupressus; species Cupressus sempervirens. The sequence goes on from CM053785.1 coordinate 919,141,536, forward strand.
CAAATCCACAAAAAGGAAACAAGATTCAAACTGAATTTGGAACCATTGCTTCTCTTTATTTGCTTTCCTTGAAACAAAATACATGAAATGTACAAAAATTAACTCATACATCACCTAATATAATAGAACTATTTGCATAAAACATAACTGCTCAATACAACAGAGAAATGATGGGTGTGTGGCTTTCACAGCCTAAGCAGAGCTCCAAGAACTAAAAATGAAAAATCAACCAACAACCTTACAATGGAAGAAAAATAGAAAGATATAGACAAAGGTGAAGTCCTGGATCTAATATGCAACTGACATCTGTCCACTTGAAATTCCCTCTATTAGCAACTAAACAACCTCTTTCTTCTCTCTTCCATCTTGATTTGATCTATTTTTTATCATTACTATTATTGATCTAAGAAATATCTCCATTGAAATGATGAAACCTTGATGAGTCATCAAAATATTAGATTACTTTTTGAAATGCTAGGTAAAATTTGAGCTTTTACTAAATGAATTTGGACAAATTTGACCCTAATTGCATTTCCACTGCCTTTTAACCATACCCAGGTCATCATCATGCTAGGAATCAATTTTGAACTTCCATACCTGAATATAGTTGCAAAAAGGGAACCTAACAAAAAACCTCATGTAGAATGAATTAGTGGCATTCTATGCAAAAACCAACCCTAGAATTTGAAAATTTAGTTCTCATGATTTCGACGGTATATGATAAGGCATACTTTGCTTTAAAAATGCCCTTGATATGGGCTTCGGAAGTTTAGGGTTCCAATCACAAATTTTCAATTAAAATTGAAAAATTTTATTCCTTGTATAAATTTTGGATTATATAAATAATTTTGATTTTATTTAAAAAATTGACTTGTACACATGACCTTGAGGAGAAACAATTAAAAATGAAAATTTTAAAACCTTTGAAAATTCCCTCACAATTCCATTCGAGTCAAACTTGGTTTGACCATGCTTGACATGTGTTATCTTTTGATTGGCTCAGACCTAAGCAGTCCCACATGTCACATTTTGACTAGACATCCTCATCAGTGCCATGTGTCATCTTCTTGCTACTTTTCCATGTTATATTCCTTGCAACTTTCCTTTGATGATGTATTGACATCTGTTGGATTTTCCACATGGCACGATCTGATGCATCTCAGAAACTTTCTTACCACATCACCATCTCTTGGGCCTATTGCCATGTGTCATCACTACATCAATCCTTGCCATTTTTCTATGATAACTTTCATGCAACTTTCACTTGGCAAGATAGCAATGATCGCACGATCTCGCCACATGGTGCAATCTTGCCACTTTCTGCCACATCAGCGTGTGCATATGTTGATTCAAAAATTTCCTTTCATACCGTGCCAGCTGTCGTTACCAACTTGGTCAGCTACAGGGCTCCACAATATGAGATAATGGCTTACAAAAGCCTCTTTCTTGTTGACACCATAGAGTTTGAGTGCAAAGATATTTAAAAACAATTAAAACCCACCCATGGACAATGTGGGATAAAGGGTTTGAAAGGCCCCCTTTAATTCCTCTGTGGATCATTCATTTTAACATGATGATGACTGGTCTTTATGTTAACCAATGGCTTCAATAGATGCATGATCTCCCTTTTTAATGGCATGGGTTCTCTGTTGATGCAGCTTCAAACTCATAGTTTCCTTTACATATGGAGTATGTGGCTTCTATGTCTATCCAATGCGGTTCCTTCTTAACATGGGCATCCCCTTACTAATGCAGGCTTCCTTTGAAAATTGTAGATTTTCCTCACGTGAAGCTCTTCTTGGTGTGTGGAAGCTTTGAAATATTCCTTGCTGTAGATGTTTGAGTTGCTATTCACAGCATACGTTGACTGGTATATGCTATGGATTTTATTACACATGTGTGATTCCTTTCTTACTATGTTTCCTTGGCCTGCTGCTCATTCTTTTAAATTGGCTTTTCATGATGCACGAGTTCTTCATTGATGGTGTGGATCTCCATTGGGCACCTCTTTTGGCATGTGCATTATCTTTTTATGCCACTCTTGCTCTATATTATGGTGTGAATGAGAGCTTCTTTTCCAACATGAACACCCCTACTTATTGCGCTGCCTTCCAATTTGCGTGAGGCTTGGTTTTTAAAATGTGGATACTATGTAGATTCTCCTTGTTGGAATAGTGCCCTCCCCACTCTCTTGCATGCAGATTTCCTTTTAATGTTGGCATTGGTGTGATGACTCCTCTTTAAAATACGTGGGTTGCTTCAAAACATGGGTTCTCATTTTTTCTTGTTTCATGCTTTTACTTGGCGTAGGGTCTTCTTTCTACATGTGAGGCTTCTTGTTTGACTTGAGGGCTATACTTTGACACTGGTCTTCTAGTTTGACGCCTTTGTTACATGCAGGATCTTCTTTCCTTTAAAATACCAATTCCTAGCATGGATCTACTATTTTAAAATGTTGAGAAACTCCTTGCAAATTTGTGGCTTGTTTTAAAAAGCGTGGATTCCTTTATTATAATCACTTCCTTTTTTTGGATGCCTCCCCTACTCCTAACCACGTGGATTGCTCATTTTGTATGTAATGGCTTATGAAATGTGTGGATCTCTCCCTTGAATACTTGTTGCTGATTTCTCTTATTCATGAGGAGGATCTTCTTTGTGAGGAAGATTAGCATCCGAAGACACAATATGTTCTTTCTGTGTCATATTTGCTGATAGTTCATTAGTTTCTGCATCAGAATCAGCAATACACACTTTCCTTTTCTGGGGTTCAATCTTTTCAATAGTAGGAATTTGATTGACATCCTAACCTTTTTCCTAGAGATCCTTTCCTAGTGCAGCTTGAATTGCAATTGGGATCTCTTCAGGTTGCTTGCTATGTGTTGAAATGCCCATAATGCCACAAGTTTTTCTATGTTGATCGTTGTGTGCCATGGAAGTTTTAGAAGTGTCTTTGAGTTTGAAGGGCTCAATGTTACAGACATGATGGGATGGGTGCAACAGAGTTTCCCATGTCATCAACGTTTAAGAGATGATGATTCTTCATTTGTAATTGTCCCTTTTAGAATAGACTTGGGGGAAACAATGGAACTTGATTCATTGTTTACTCTAGTACTATCTGAGAACCACTAGGTCCATGGAGCCTAAACCTCCCACAAGTTCACCATCAAATATTAGAAGCTCTAGTTCTATGGTTAGTACAATTGTTTGAGTCATTGAGGCATTCTAAGATCCCAATGCCTTATTAATTAGAGAAAATTAGTCGGGTCCCAAAGTGGGTCCTGCTAATTTTTTTTTTGATTTAAAGAACAACCAAATCCTCAAATTGATCCCTTGACCCTCTCAGACTGATTAGAATCAAGTTTGATTATTGAGCCATCATTAAAACCTCATTTTATCCTTTTTTGTAACCTGTAACTTTTGCACCAAGAGGTCTATTGATTGGCCTTAAAAATTGACCAGAACACCTGACCAGACTCTAAAAATTGGCAAACTGATTCTTTGCTCTGCACTCTTGCATCCTGTCAAATCTCATCTGATGAAAAATTCGAGGTCAAAAGATATTCACAAATGAGCTTTGAAAATTGGGAAAATGAGCACATGGGGAAATAAAAACTAGGGCATTGGTTCTTTGTCATTAGGACATTATGGATCTACAATTTAGGCTCATGAAGAATAATTGGGCACAAATGGCGAGCATTCAAAGTGGGATACTAAGATTTTACAGATTAAAACAATGGTAGGAAATCAATTTTTGCAAATGGAATTGACCTAGAAAAGTGTGTAAATTGATTCTTCATGACTTGTAAATTGGCACACTTAAAGAATTTTCAGAGCACAACACAAAAGTAAAATTCATTCAATCTTACCAATTACGGATCTCAAGTTATGACATCATGAATAGGGGTTTCGACAAATATGCAAATGCTGACACCAGTAAAAAGATAGAAATTGTGTTTGGAATTGCATTTGAAAACTAATCAAATAGATTTGTCATAAGCTAAAACTTGAAACATAACAAGTCTTTGATGTCTACGGTGCAACGCAAAAAGAATTTTAGCATTTCAATGAGCTGGTCAAAATTTATAACTCGTCAAACAAGGCTTCCCAGAATTATGCGCAATGTGCATCAACATGACAAATTTAAATGACCAACTTTGAGGGATTCAAAACCTTTGAAATGTGCTCAAAATAGGACTTCATGAAATGGCTCGAAAGCTCAATTTAACTTCATGGAACACTTATACAAGCTGAATGTAGGGTGTTAGAAGCATTGAGCACCTCTTAGGCCTCAAATGGACAGCTAGGTACGAAGGCATTAAAAGTGTTTATTGGGTTCAAAATCACAAATGGATGCTAAAAATGAGAATGCAATTTTGAGCACCAACATAATCCTCAAAAGTGTGCTTCAATTGTTTACTAAATACAAAGATGTCAAAGCATGGAGTTATGAAGAAATCAAGAGACGATCCTAAGTTTATCACTCATGACATTCCTTTGAAGCCAGATTCCAAACCCTTTCATCAAGGATAGAGACCAGTGAATCCCATAATTGAGCCTTTGATAATGAAAGAAGCAAAAAAGTTAATTCTAAAATTATCTTCCCAATTTCACATTCTACATGGGTTGTTAACTTGGTTCTAGTAAGGAAAAAGACTAGAGAAATTAGCCTTTGTGTGGATTTTCACAATTTGAATTTGGCTTCCTAGAAATATAATTACCCTTTTCCCTCATTTTATGAAGTATTGTATATTGTGAATGGGTCTAAAATGCTGTCTTTTCTAGATGGATATTTTGGATACAACCAAGTAATGATAGATGAAGAAGATAGGTTGAAGATTACATTTACAATAAAATGGGAAACCTTTAGATATTGAAGGATGCCTTTTGGATTGATCAATGTGGGAGCCACATTCCAAAGAGTGATGGAAAAAGAATTCAAAGGGTTGATAAACCAAGTGAATAGTGTTGGAATTACAATAGGAAAGGTAAAATTCTAAGGGGGGGGGGGTAGGGGGTAAATTAGGAGTTTAAACTTTGACTCATAAAACATTTACCACACATCCATCTCATACATTCAATAAGTAAACTGAAATACCATGTGAAGCATGCACATCCAAATCATGTAAACAAGTAAAAATTCACACATATATGACACCAAATATGATTACCTAGAAACCCTCCAATGAGAAGGTAAAATTGGGGTGGGGATGACAACCACAAATATTCACTAAAATGGTAATAAAGTGTATCCAATGAAGGTTACAATGTTTGATCATGAGACATGATCTACCCTATGAAAGGTTTTCCCTGCTAAAGTCTTACAAAGACTATTAGGTCTTACCCTATTAAAGGATTTCAACACCCTGTTACAAGTGTGCCTTGTTAAAGGACTTTAACTCATAATTGCCTAGTCATCTATATTCATTTTAGTACCTCCCTCAACTGTTCTTTCTTTGTTTTCATCTTCTTCATCACCCTTAACCTCAATAGGTTCTTGTTCACCTTCTTTTTCTGTAGCTAACCCATTTGTGACTATCCAATCTATGTGGACTTCTTTACAACATCTTCATTATTGTTGTGTAATATGTTGAAGGCTCTATATTTGGGAAAAAATCTAACAATATAGTTCTTCATGGCTTTAACAATTTGTGCCTTACTAAGTTTAGGCATAACTTGAGCAAGGGACATCTCCCTAATTTTTTTTCTAGGTTCAAACAATAATGCCATTTTTTCAAAACTAGGGTTTTTGAAAATAGAAGCAACATAACTTAGCACAAGATAAATAACTTGTAAAATATGAGGAAATAATGTTGAATAGCTATTCAAACATCCTGCAATCACTTCTAATGAATTTTCCTAATCATCTCTAGCTCTCCTTGCTTTCTCTCAATTTTGAATGATGTCAAATGGTCAAAAATTGATCAAATACCCTTTTGGAATACTAAAATTAATGTTGAGTACTTACATAGTTGTATTCTTGGCATAAACTAATTTTTTGGCTCACTCGACATCCACTAGCATTTCCATTCATTTAGAAACCATTAAGAGCTCAGAAACAACTGGCTAGTTTGTTGGCTTAGCATCCTCTAGTATTTCACTTGACAATCATAGGAAACTTTTCATGCTCAACAGTAACATGAAAAAATTAAAAAATTTCTTTGATTCCTAATAACATCTTACATCTTTATTCATGCTTATATAAACTTTTTAGTACTAAACCCTTTTGAAACTGATATATGATATAACTTTTGACTATCAATCCCACATACTTTTGATTGCTTAGTTTGATGAGGTGTGATCACCTAACCCATTGGGTGAAGTGATTCCTTCTCCACTTGATGTGTTGCAATCCTCTTTCTTCTTCCATGTCTTGTTCATTTCATTTTTGACATTTTCAACATTTTCCTTGCCTTTGCCTTGATTGAACTCATGACTTGGTGCCTCTGACCTTGTTGGACAATAATGATTGATGTGACCAATCTTCAAACAATTGAAACATGTGACTTGACTCAACCACCTTTTGTAGTCACTTCTAAGGTGTGTCCTAATACAATTCTTAGGAACATGTCCATACTCTTGACAATAATGAAAACTATACCTTGTATTATAATCCTAGTTATAGGAGTTGCCATTGTTCTTTACCTTTGTTTGTCTATTTGATGACCACATGGGTTTGGATCTACACTCAAAATCTCTAGGTCCATACTTCTGATAGTTATAGGAACATCCTTCAAATCTTTGAGTATGTATGGTCTTAGTTCTACATTCATGTGTTTGATGACCTTGTTTGTTGCACTTATGACAATAATTCATGCTCTTATACTTGACATTCTAATTTATAGTCTTTCTCCTTGACACATTAGTAGTATGTCCTTTCTTACCACAATTATGACAAGTAGGTTTGGAGTTCTTACCTTTGTTACTTCTTTCTTTAGCACTTTTGGATGATTCTCCTTCTTCAGTACTTGTGTATCGTAGTCCAGATGTATCAATATTGGATATAGGGGATCTCAATAATCTCTCAAAGTATTTTATAGCTTCACTTGGTTTATTGAACCTTTCAATGAATTCCTTTTCCCTTTTTAGGTCAATATGCAATTTCTCATTATGCAACTTCAATGTTTTTATCTCAATGTCCTTGACATTCAATTCATAGTTGGCATTAATCATTTGACTCAAAGTATCCAATTGCATGTTAGCAATCTTAGTCAACTCTGATGATTTCTCTTCCAATCTATTGGTCAAAACTCTTTTTTCATCTTCAATCATGGATTTGTCTTCCATAGCTTTCTTTTCTATTTGGTCACCTCACATAGTAATATGGCTTGTGATTCTTTCTCTAACTTGAGATTTTTTATTTCTTCAACTTGGGCTCTATTCTTTTTCATTAAATCTACAATTACTACATTAAATTCATTGGAGTCTCCATTAGCAAATAGCTTAGTAATGTCCATTACTTTGTATTATGTGTCATTCTCCTCAATAGAAATTTCCTTCCTTCTCTTTAAATATTTCTTTATGCCTTCTCTTGCTTTATTTAGTTGATGTAGAATGAGTTGTATTTCAATTCCCTAATTCTCAATGATCTTTCCAAACTTGTAGACTTTTTTTTTCGAGATCTTTCCTCAAAGATGAAAATCTTCTCTTTCAAAGAACTTAGCTCTGATACCAATTATAGGAATTACAATAGGAAAGGTAAACTCTTTAGAGTGGGTGGGGGGTGGGGGGGGTTGAAACAATAGTTTACAGTTTGACTCATAAAACATTCACCACACATCCATCCCATACATTCAATAAGTAAACTAAAATACCACGTAAAACATGTACATCTAAATCATGTAAACAAGTAAACATTCACACATATATGGCACCAAATATGACTACCTAGAAACCCTTCAATGAGAAGGTAAAACTGGGGTTGGGATGACAACCCACAATTCTTCACTGCTATAGTAATAAAGTGTATCTAATGAAGGTTACAATGTTTGATCATGAGACATGATCTACCTTGTGAAAGGTTTTCCTTTTTAAAGGCTTACAAAGACTATTAGGTCTTAACTTGTTAAATTATTTCAACACCCTATTAGAAGTGTGCCTTGTTAAAGGACTTTAAACCATAATTAAGTAAGCACCTTGTTAAAGAATTTCAATATAGACTGTTAGGACTACTTTGTTAAGAGATTTAATTGATTCACCTATTAGAATGTTTCAACATTGATCCTATGGTTAGAACTTTGTTGCTTGATGAAAAATTACCTCTAAATTGATGTATTCTTGATCCTTCTTGATCAAATGTCTCTCTACTGTATATTATTTCCTTCCTCTATTTTCCTTTAACTGATTTTACAATGAAATTTCACTTCACAATTTCTTAGCCACCATGAATGCTCTATTTTCACATGTAAAATTTTCTCTTTTCTCCTTCCACACACATAATAAGTTTAGGGTTTGTCCTCCTTAAGAAGATCTAGGTGACTTAGGGTTAGGTATAAATAATGGCTATGATTCATTAATTTTTTTGCTTAAACCTTCCCTTTATCTAATTGGATGCATGTCCTTCATAGGGATTCCAAATTAAGTTTTGTCCTTATCACCAAAACATCATAATTTAATCTATAAGTTAGCTCAAAAATTGTTTACATAGTAGTTTGTACCAATACAAAAAACTATGATAAAACTATGTCACTCAACATCTAAATTCTTTGATGCTCGACATATACTGGTTTCTATATTGTGACTCAGCATCTGAATGACTCGGCATGTACTTCTTACTTAGCTCCTATATCACTTGGAATACACTATCTACTTAGCACTTGAGTGAGTCGGCACTCACTATGGACTTGACATGTTCTATCTTATAGATGTTGTGCTTGACATATACTACTTGTTTGGTATGAACTAAGTAAATGACTTAAGTTTATAGACACTCATTAGTCAAAATAAATCTAAGATCAACACATATTGATCTAAATTGATGACCTTAATGTGTTTTCTAAAGATAGGAGTACTCATATTATAGACCAAAAACAAGTGTTCAACCAATGTTGAAGGTATGTCATATTGTTGAATCCCAAAAAGTGTTCATTTACGGTCACAAAAGGAAAGCTTCTTGGTCATATTATTTCAAAATTTGGGATATCCATAGATCCTAAAAGGATAGAAGTGATTCTTAATTTTCCACCTCCTCATATTTGTAAGGAGCTGAAATCTTTCTTTGGAAAAATAATTTTTGTATGTAAGTTAATTAGTGGATTTTTTGAGATAGTACATCCTCTTAATGACCTACTCAAGAAAGGAGCAAAGACTGAATGGGTTCTTGAAATAAATAAATCTTTTGAAGACATCAAAGTAGCAATCTCTACAACCCCAATTCTTGTAAGTCTAGATTATGATTTACCATTCAAAATCTATTCATTTTCTTTAGAACATTCATGTATTGGGATTCTTACTTAGAAGAAAGATAGAGAGGACAAGAGACCTATAAAATTCATGAATTTCTTACTAAAGAATCCTAAGTTGAACTATTCTAATCTTGACAAATAATGTTTCACATTAATAAAAGTAGTTAAGAAAATTTTCCATTATATACTCAAGAGCAAGGTGTGTGAAATTGTGCCTAATTTTGTGGTTAAAACATTACTGGTGAAAAATGAATTAGGTGAGAGATGAGGAAAATGGATGGCTATATTGCAAGATTTTAATTTGGAGATTCAACCAATGAAGTTGGTAAAAGGACAAGGATTGACCAAGATGATAATTGATAATGAGATCAGTAATGATAAAAAAATTAGATTTGATGATGAAATCAACACTAATAATCAAAAAAAGATCATAATGTCTCAAGTGGATATTGATCAAGGAATAATCAATGATTTTTGGTATCAAGATATTGTTTACTATCTTTCACAAAATCAATACCCCAACTGGATGAATAGTTCCCACCACAAAGGACTCAAGATGAAATATGAATTCTATATGCTACGATATAGAAAAATTTACAAAAGAAACTATGAGGGAATTTATTTGAAATGCTTGCGATGCAAAGAAGTGAAAGAAGTTTTGGAATAGTTTAATGATAGGTATGGCACAAGACACAGATCAACAGAAGCTAAAACTCACATGATTTTGAGATCAGGTTACTTTTGGCCTACCATCTTTAGGTATACATCTAAATATGTACATTCTTGTCACATTTGGTAGACAAGTGAAAATAGAGAGAGACATCCAAAAATGCCACTACAACCAGTGTTTAAGGTACACTCTTTTGCTAAATACAAGGTGGACTTTATTGGTCTAGTAAACCCAACATCATCTACAAGACATATGTTCATCCTCATAGCTATAAACTATTCCACGTGCTAGATAGAAGCTCAAACTTTTCAAAATTGCACAACAAAAGTGGATACAAATTTCTTGGAAGAACGCAATGTCATAAGCTTTGGTATGCCATTCTTCCTTGTATGTGATAATGGGTCATATTTTTTTTTTTCAATCTTCCTTACTTAATGGGCATTAGACAATCAGGTCATAATCATGTTCTCCTCTAATTACTATCCCCAAGGGAATGGTGTGGCTAAGTCCACCAATAAGAATATGATTATAGTGATAAATAAATGGCTAGAGGAAAATCCAAAAGATTAGAACACTAAGCTAAAATACAAATTATGGATGGATAGAGTCAGGATAAAAAATGTTTTGGGGATATCTCCCTATTTAATCATCTATAGATAATAACCAGTGTTCCTACTTAAACTCAAGATTCCAATATTGAAATTTATGAAGGGATATGTTGAGGATACTAATAGAGTTTAGATTAGATTAATGAATCTCTTGGAATTAGAAGAGAAATGAAAAACAACTTTGGAACATATGGTGAAACATCAGGTTGTCATCAATTGGTGGTTCAACAAGAGGGCCACAATAAAATCTTTCAAAATATTTGATCTTGTTCTCCTATGGGACAAGGTGAAAGAAAAGCCAAGTAGTCACACTAAGTTTCAATGCTTGTGGATTGGCCCTTATCAAATTGTAGAGTTTTTGGAAGTAAATACTTTTAGCCTATGTTCCTTACAAGGGGAACTAGTCCCATTGTCAGTCAATAGCCAATTCCTAAAACACTATTTCAAGGCCTAAAAGCATAAATAAGATATATTTATTTTTGTAAAGTGTTTTTATTTCTGCAAGTGGATTTACATTTAGTTGTGTATTTATTTCTATTAGTTGTGTGTTTGCTTTTAGAGTCATGTACATCTTTTCCTATCAGTACGGGGGTAAGGTGAAATCAATAATATTTCTTGATGCATTTCATAGACCACTTCTTGTGGTTTTGACTTTTAGGAAGAGGTATTTCTTTTTCAAAGCATTTAGATGATTTTTTTCTTGTACCAAATGAAAACAAGTTTTACATATAGGTGTAAAGGACTTTCAATCTTGAAATCAGAATTATAGATCAATAGTTCTCAAGACTTTAAAAATCTAAAGATTGACTATCTTAGTATTTTCAAATCAAGGCTTAAAGTAGTAAGGGATAGTTCAAACTTACCAGTTCAAACTAAAGGTTCTTTTCAAAGAACTGCTAAGATTATTATTTGTTGTGAGAGTTTCCTAAAGTTCATAAAAGAGGAACACAATGGTTATAAAACTAAAAAAGAATATGAGAAAAGACACCAATTCCTTAGCCACATAGTCTAAGTGTGGTTAGGGTATAGAAGAAAAAGAAAAGATGGTGTTAAGATAAAGATTTCAAAATATCCACAAAGGTAATATGGAATAAGGATATGCACTCCAAAATGGCTATCCATACAAATTGTCTCATGGAAGAATCAAATGGAAACATGTGAGATCCATGAAGAAGAATAATAAAAAAGAAATACTAAGGACTTGCAATGAAAAATTTATAACCCATTAAGAGCCCTCAAAATGGATTCTCTCATCTAGTCAAGTAGTGATTGATACAAAAGTTTTATGAGGATTCTTGATGAATGGAACGATGGAGTGATAGATTGTTTCCAAGTTTCTAGATGCTCATGATAGATTGCAATTTGAAATGTCAAAGGAAACGAATACACTGTGCACACATTGAGCTTGAAGATTTGAGATTTTGAATTTTTGACTATCAAGGAACTTGGAAGCTATTTGAAGTGTTCAAAATTTAGTTGTCATTTGATACATGCTAGAAGAATTCTTACTGATGAAGGAATGCCTTTGTCATTTTTTCATTTTTGTTGGGGCTACTTTTTGTGGTTTCACAATGCACCCCCTAGTAAATTTTTGTCTTCTAGACCCATATTCTGGGGCCTGGGTCATTTTTGGACTCTCCCAAGAGTCTACATCAAGCCTCGGTCTCTAATTGGGAGAGTCTATAATGTAAAATCTGTCAGAATTTTCCTTAGGGAAAAATCACCCAAGATCAAGGAACTCAAGCACAAGCACATAATAGACCAAAGTATGATTAGAATAAGAATATCAAAATGAATTGATGTAATTTCATGTGATTTACAAGTACATTAGGAGTTCCTGAATATAAAGGCCTCTAGAATGCTTCTAGAATATCTAGGAGTCAACACATTGATAAGTCTTACAACTAAGCACATGTCCACCAGGAGTGGATTATCCTCCATTAAGCACAGGAGTAAGTGCGATGATGAGAGGATAAGCCTACAAAGGCATAGAACTTAAAATTATTTTGTGTACACCATGTGCTAAAATAAGAGTAGAACTAACTATGTTGTCAACATGAAAACTTAGTTAATTATGCAAACTCTAGTATTGTAGACACCATGTGCTGAATTAGAGTTGCATACTCTTGTGTTGTCAACATGACAAATCATATAAGTATGCTAAATCCTAAGTGTCTCACCTAAGAAATAATAAAATAATGTATTGATATAAGTAAACTTAAGTAAAGTGTAATAAGTAAATACTTATTTACAACAACACTCCCCCCTTAAGTGAAACTTAGGGGAATGCACTAAAGCTTATGAAAGCTAGGATGTAAATGCATGATGGGTCTTGAATACTAGGCCATGTTAGGTACCCATGTAAAAAAGCAATGAAATCTCTCATAAAGTAGAGAAAGAGGGAAAACCTCATGGGAAAAACTCTCCCCCAAAAATAGAGATGAAAAACCAAGATGCATGGATGGATGGAGTAATCAAGACCCCCCATTATGAAATACATCAAGTATATACAACATAGAAGTATGAGAAGAACATAATTCCAAAAGAGGAAAGGGTCCCCCCCCCTCCGCCCCCCCCCATAAGAGAGAAGAAGAAAGGAGACAAGGTAGTCACCCACCCCTAAATGTAGAATGCCCATCAGTGATAGCTGCTCCAATGTAGAAGTTGATTCATGACTGCCGAATAATGTTCCTCCCCTTTGGAAGAAACAATCTCATAGGTACAAATGAGATGCTTCCCCAATGTGTAGAAGGAATCCTAAAGATGAATGGAGTCTTTGAAACCTACTCAATAGTATTTCTCACCTCTTCCAATACTGTTGGAAAGAACAATGTTAGATCTAGCAAGGATGGATGTAGAACATCTCCCAAAGAACCATGTGTCTCCTCAAATGATAAAGAGACCTCCTGCCACTGCTGTACATAAGGATCCACAATCATATCAAACTATGAAGATTGTTTATGTAGAGAATGGATAGGAAGGTCAGAGTGATCCCTTGCAACAACTGAAGAAGGGTCTTCTTCATCAAAGAGAAGATGTGTATCATCAATGACATTTCCCAAATCTATAATGTGTGACTCCATAAACAAACCAAAAATATCTACTACATAGTCATCCACTAATGCTAGAGCTAGAAGACAAGGTGTACCCAATAGTACTGAATTGCATAGACCTATCATAGTACCAATGTATGCATGTAGAATTTGCTGATGCTATGACCTTGTGGTGTAATTATCAATAGGATCCCACATATTTGAATCTACTAAATCACTATCACTGCTATCACTATCAAATTCCACTATGTATGAAGTGCTGAGAGGATTAGAGGATAAGCTAGGTGAACTTTCCTCAAAGTGAACATTCCTCTCTATAAAAATCTCATGAGTATTAGGATCCATACGTCTATATGCCTTAACACTCTCTTCATATCTAATGAAATTACAAGGCCTTGGTGGTGGTGCCTTGCATTCCCTTGAAGATATGTTTTCCCATGCTAGACAACCAAAGACTCTAAAGTGTTTAATAACTAGTTTTCTACCGTGCCATGCCTCAAAAGGAGTCTTTCCATCTAAGGCATTATGAGGAGATCTATTAAGTATGTGATTGGCATTGCTTATAACTTCAACTTCAAGAGTTGGATCAAGAGAATTGGCTTGAATCATACAACTTTCCATAGACTTAAGAGTTATAATCCTCATTTCTACAACAATTGTCTTTTGTGGACTAAATGCTACTAGATTATGAAGATCAATACCCTCAAGTTCACAAAAGTATCTAAGTCTTGAGTTCATATATCTACTTTCATTGTCCATACAAAGAACCTTGATGGCTTTATTTGATTGCTTTTCAACATGACTCTTGAAGGCTATAAACTTATCAAACACTTCATTCTTCTGATCAAGAAAGTAGACCCATGTGTAGCATGAGAAGTCATCAATGAAAGTGAGGATGTAGTGACCCTTGCTAACTAATGTGACTGCAAAAGGACCTGCTAGAATTGTGTGAACCAACTAAAGAACAACTGATTCTCTCAAAGACTTCCCTTTTTCAATCTTCTCTTCTAGATGCATATCCACTAAACAAGTTGAACCTTCACCCTTATAAAAGTTGATTGTAGGTAAACCTTTGACCATATTGTTTGAGAAAAGTTGATGAAGATAGTGGAAGGCAAGATGTCCATATTGCTCATGCCATAATTTTCTTTGTGAATGAGATTGAGTCAACAAGGTATGTCAAGGAGACTTAGGCACAAAGTGCGAGAAAGAATAAAGCCTTTTGTGATGATTGACTTTACCCATTGCAACCAATGAATCATCTTTAAGATTGTGCACCATTATGGAGTCAGGAAGGAACTCAACTTTATTTCCATCTCCATAGTGAGTGATTTGGTAAATTGAAAGGAGATTATAGCTAAGGTTGCAAACATAGATAACTTCTTTGAACTCTCCATTTTTCATCTCAACTTGTCCTTTCCCTTGAAATTACATTTTTGTATCATCTCCTACAAAGATGTCGGTACCTTAGATTGCTTCAATGAAGAAAAGTCTCTTTTTGAAGAACCCATATGATATGAGGCACCTGAGTCAAGAATCTATTCCCCTAAAGAACTTGAACTAGCCATAACTGATTGCCCTTTTCCCTTTGAAGTGGGTGGATTTGAATCCTTGGAAGGATTTGGCACATTGATTTTGTTCTTCCTAGGTAGGTTTTCCAACTCATTCATTCTCTTAGTCTTGTAATGATGCTCATCATGATTCAATTTCTTGCAATATGTACAAAATAGTTTATTCTTCTTATCATTGTTTCTCTTCTTGTTGGAAGAAGAATTGGCTTGCTGTGAGGAGGTAGATTGTTGTGTCTCTAATTGTGATTTTTGCTTCCACTTCTTTTTCTTACTATTGGTAGAACTTTTTCCTTGTTGATTTGATTGGTTCTCATTGGTAGCCACCAATGCTTTGGTCTTTGATGACTTGAGAATTCCCATATCTATCAACTTGGATTGTTTCAACATCAACATTTCTATAAATGCATCAAATGTAGGCTTAGTGAAGGCACTTCCCATGGTCAACTTGTGAGTGTTGTAACTTGATGCAAAAGATGCATACTCTAAAGGTAGCCTCTTCAAGATGCGATGAATCAATCGATCATCCTTCATGGGATTACCACAATCTTTAAGTAGTGTTCTCTTTTCATTAGCTTTTTTGATATAGTCTTGAATTCTATCAAAATTCTTAGGATCCAAGAGAAGTAGATCATCCTCAATTTGGTATCGATTTTCCTCATCCACCTTACCATAAAAACCTTCAAGTTTTTCCCAAGTAGCCTTGGCTTTCTAAAAGCTAGAAATGTGGAAGAAGAGTTCTCTATGAATACAACTCTTGATAATTCCTAAAGCGTGATTCTCTTTAATTTTCTAATCAACTAATGTTATAGCATTAGTGGGTTTGGTAATTGTACCATCAACATATAGATTTAAACCTTTTTCCATTAATGTACACCATAAAATATCTTTCCATGTAGCATAATTGTGTGAAGTTACAAGTGGAGTTTTAGGTGAACCCATGATGCAAAATTAAAAAGAGCACAAAAGAGAGACACAAGAACACAAGAGACACCCCCCCCATTCACTCAATCAAAAGACCCCCGCAAAAATGATGCTTTTGGCACTTTATATGTAGTGCATGTATAATAGGCCACTTGTTAAAATGTACAAAGTGGACTTCTAATTTTGCTATTTACAACTACCTTTTGAGGTTCAAATCTGGTACTGAGCACTATAGCTCAGATGTACAACAATTTTGAAGAGTAATCAAAGCAATACAATACAAAATAGGACCTAATTTTGAAAGTGATATTTTTTTCCACACAAGCCTATAATTTGATTATAGATCTACAAAGTAGACAAAAAATTAAGCACTATAAAAAAATTCACATGAAAATGTGTCCAGATGAGCTTGTATGGAGCATTTAAAGTTGCAAAATGTAGGATTGGATAGGTATAGTCACCAAAGTGCAATTTTTAACAAATCCATGCACCAAAACTAGAAAAGAACAACACCATAGAAAATTTTAGGAAATTCTACCCAAAATCAAGAATAATTACACCTAATTTGGAGTCCAAATGACTGAGATATGACCTCCCAAAGTTGGACTGTCAAATCAAAACTACATTTGAAGAAGGGTCTAGGAAGCAAAACATTGGGTTAAATTTGATGGTCAAATGGCTGTTGCAACAATTCAATTTTGTCTAGAAATGATGGTCAGATGATCATCAAATTTAGTATAGTAAAATGATGATGTCAGCCAAAAAATTCCCCTTGGTGATGTGAGGATGATATCAGTAATGTACAGATGTGACATGAGTGGTATGTGTGGCAGTATGGTAGGTATGACATGTCACTAAACTGACATGGAGGAGATGAGCTATTGTTACACATGGAGCTCAGTTGGTGGCTTATGTGGCAATGTTGTGTGTCTGAGCTGATGTATATGCAAATAGTCTACTTGCATGGCAGAGTGGGAGGGCACCTGGGCAGCCTGGGAAGTGTTGCGTGTTGTTGCAGAAAGTGCTCGATCTCCCACTTAGTAGATTGCAAAAAGAAAAATCTAGTGTTAGAGAATAGAAGTCATTACCAGGAAGGGAGAATAGTCTGATGGGGTCCTATGATTGATTGGCATGGGATTTTGTAGTGGTGGCCAATGCTTAGGATTCTGGCATCAGAGGAAGTTTGTGTACCAAAATATGTAGTTTGACACCAAGAAAGATATGCGATTGATGGTTGGAAATGTTATAATCCCACATTTGCTATGGTAGAGACTTTGCGAGTTCTTAAAACCCAATGGCTACCATGTCTTCAAATGAATGTAAACCACTCAGATTGTGTATGCCAGACATTGTTAGACCGCTAGTTTCTAGTTTGCTTGCCAGTTGTGGTGTGTTTTCCATGGCTTGACTTGCCAAAATTTGTAGGAAATGTAATGAGAATGATGATGAAATATTTTGAAATAACAAAGAATATTCCTTATGGGGTTGAGGTTTCATTGCTCAGTTCCTACAAAAAAAATTTCTCTACAAGCCCAGTAGGCCTAATTTTTTTTGAAAAATTGCTTTGAAAAAGCTACTAAAAATTGTAGAGAAATAAAATACCAATCTAAAAATAAAATTAAATAGATCTAATAATGATCATACCAAATTTTCAAATCAAGCCTTCGAGTGCCAATTTGAAAAAAAAATTTACCTCAAATTTGACTATGGCCTAAGGTAGGCGAATTTATAGTCAAATTTCACTAAATTGACATTTTGGATGAAATGGCAAGGTTTTTTTTGGCTCTAGATGCTCCCAATGACTATGATACTCCAGATTTGAGTCAATGTTCTTTAAGAGGTGAAATAAGAAAATGGTCTTGAATGGCTATGTGAAGAGAAATTCTCTAAGCTCAGATACCATGTAAGAATTTTCCTTAGGGAAAAATCACCCAAGATCAAGGAACTCAAGCACAAGCATAGAATAGACCAAAGTATGATCAGAATAAAAAAATCAAAATGAATTGATGTAATGTCATGTCATGTACAAGTACATAGGAGTGCCTAAATATAAAGGCCTCTAGAATGCTTCTAGAATGTCTAGGAGTCAGCAGATTAATAAGGCTTACAACCAAGCACATGTCCACTAGGAGTGGATTATCCTCCATTAAGCACAGGAGTAAGTGTGATGATGAGAGGATAAAAATACAAAGGTGTAGCATGTAAAATTATGTTGTATACACCATGTGCTAAAATAAGAGTGTGAATAACTGTGTTGTCAACATGACAACTCATATGAGTACACAAACTCCTAAGTGTCTCACCTAAGAAATAATAAAATAATGGATTGACCTAAGTAAGCTTTAGTAAGGTTTAATAAGTAAATAATTATTTACACCAATAAAATCTAGAGAGAAAATCAAGTTTTGGGGTCTATTAGTGAAAAATTGTGCACTAGCACACATGCACACCTTATACAGGTGGACAGGTGTGCTCAGTATGAAAATTCATAATCATCTCCTTTTGGAGATGCATACATGTGAACTTACACACCTCCAAAGGGTGTGCACCTAAAAAGGTGTGCACCTAGGTCTAGGGTCCATATAAACCCTAGACCCCTTCCCTTTACACTATTATTCTCTGCACTTCACTTTCTCCTGAACTCTCGTACTCCTTGACATGCACAATCTCTACTTGCAACCTACACTCATCCATGAAAAAGCACAAGGTTAGAACACACAAGAAGGTGCACACATGCACACCTCCTCAAGGTGCACATGTGTGCACCTTCTTTCATCCTTGAAACACAAAACTAAGTAAAAAAACCTATCCTAAGCCTAAGTCACCAAGAAGGTGCACACATGCATAACTCCTTAAGGTGTGCATGTGCACACCTTCTATCAAACCAACTTAATATTGAAAACCTAAAGGAAAAGTTGTGAATGTACACACCTCATCAAGGTCCACAAATGTGCACCATTTTATATACTTTCCAATGCAAAAACTTAGAGCATTAAAGGGTGCACACATGTGCACTCCATCAAGGTGTGCATGTGCACACCTTAATACATAAAATGCTAAGAAAATAATTCTAAAACTAAGTGATTATCCCCCTTGCACTTTCCACTGTGCATGTGCACACCTTAATAGGGTGCATAGGTCTACAACTATGCTTAAATGGTCAATTAAGGACCATTTAGTGCACCTAGTGCACATGTAAGGCTACACTAGGTGAACTAATCTTCATAAAAAGGCTTTTTTTTGGGGGGGGGGGGGGGGGGGGATTGACAATTTTTTACAGTTTGGGGTGGATTTGTACTAGGTTTTCGATTTGTTATGGTTTGATTTTATCTTTTTGAACTAATGTGTCCTCTCTTGTGTAGTTAAAATAGTGTCATCATCCTCCTTGATGGTGGAAAAGATTGCTCCGAAGCCCATTATTCTCAAGTATGAAGGTGCACTGAGGAAATCTTGATTTCAAGATGGGCATGCAGAGATCAGAGATAATGAGCTAGGACATATTGATTGGAACACATTCCTCACCATTTGTAATAAGCATAAGGAAAGGTCTACCATGGTAGCCAAACTTATGCATTCAGGCTTAGTCAAAATAACCTAACATCTGACTTTAGTATAGTCCTTAGAGTTGATTATGACCTTGGTAGAACATGATGTGTCTGAAGAAAAGGTCATTAAGAGTGTCATAAGGGAGATAGTCCTTGACCTTCAACCTAGGAATATTTAGAAAGTGTTCCATCTCCCAAGAGCTAATCAACATGTGAAGATAACCTATGATTGGGTAGAAAGATGGTATTGGGAGAATGAAAAGGAAGCCAAAGAAACATATCAATCTTCCTTCCTAATATACAAAACACTAGTAGGCTATAGAGTCAGCAAAGTGGATATGACATGATGGTACGTGAAGGATGATATTGGCTATGTAGTTGTGCTTTTGTGCAAAACAATGAGACTCCATGTGGATGGACATCTTCACACATGGATCATCCATTTTATTGATACCATCAAGATGACAAAAATGCCAATAGATTAGGCTACTAGCCTCGGTCATAATTTGTATGAGCAACTCATAGCCATGAAAGCCAATTTGAGATTCTACATCATATCATACATGGTGTACTTACTAGCGGCAAGAACCACAAACTACCCATGACTTTAAAAAAAGGGGAGCATGAAAGATACTAATGCTTGGCCTTATGTAGTGTATCCTTAACTAGTGAAGAGTAATTTCTTAGAGTAGAGTGTGGAATATAGGGTGGTGAATGATAGTCTCATATTTGCAATCATCAAGTTTATTGAAGGTGGTTATGCAAAAATGATGTTAGTTTAAGTTGTAGATAGGAACAAAGAGGTTAGTGCAAACTACATCTAGTTCAAAAAATTCACTTACTTAAGGGTAGCTAGTACACTAGAAAACTTGAAGAAGCTCCCAAGATATCCATTAGATAGGCTTATTTTGCTAGAGATTGCATGCCAACTTACATTTGCATATGATAAAGAAAGAAGATAACATAAAAAGACATGGATCTAGCCTGTGACAATTGGTTCTTTTGAGATCAAACAAAAGTAGGATACAATGACCTTTAATTCAGAATGAGATCAATATCCCCTAGAAGAGTATAACTCCCACCACCCCTAGTTCAACAAAAGAGGGATGGTGCAACATCTAGAAGGGAAACAATTTGTAAATGAAGATGCATTGGAAGACCATTAGATGAACATAGTAGATGACTATGATATCCACATAAGGGATCATTGTATGATGACTCTATATTTGATGGAAAAGGCACTCAAGATTTATATCCCATTAAAGGGTGTTGAGAAATACCCAAAAGAAATCTTTGATCCTTTATACAATTGGGACAAGATTTATGACTAGCCTATAATAAATGTAGAGATCAAAAGTGATGAAAACATAGACATTAATCATAGAGCCAGGAACATAATTCAATTGATGAAGGACTAGATCTAGAAATCTTTCAAACTTGATCAAATTCCTTAGGTTATTCCTTTTCAAGCCATGAAACACTTGATGAAGGGTAAAGGTGAAAAAGTTACACTACTTACTACCTTCCCTGATCAATCCCTCATGAGGCTAGAAATGGTAAATCAACATTAGATGGAGGTTGAGTACTTTAGGTTGGATAAGGGAAAGAATAAAAGGAAGAGATTTTCTACCAAGGAAAAAGAGCTCAAAGCTTAAGAGGCTAAATAAGAACCACAAGCACCCCCATAGGAAGAACAAGTGTAGGAAGAATAGGTGTAGGGTGAACAAGTAGAAGAAGGAAACTAGAAGAATAGAGGGTACCCTTAGTAGCTACACCAAAGGAAGAAGTTTCTCTTGTCACTCTCAAAAGAGCAAGAATTGAATGAACTATGATAGGGACATGAAAGAGAAGATTGAAGAAGAAGAACACTCCACCCCTACTGGCCCTAGAAACAATCCTAGAAACTGAAGTAGAAGAAGAAGAGGATGAGAAAATTGAATATGTGCACTTGATCTAGAGGACTCAATCAACATGAGCAACATAAAAAAGAAGGAGAAGAAGCTCAACCTTAACCCCTCCATCTGCTCAAAAGGAGCCTGTTCATGTTTCAACATCAGAGGATGGAAAAAAACAATGGATAGATGATATGGAGGGGAAAGAAATGAATGTCTTTAATCTCATTGATTTTGACTTCATTCTAGTAGGTACTAAGATGGTGGGAGAAAAGATAAGAGATACCCCTAGGAGTGAATCCTTAGAAGAGGACATGAGTCAACTTCCACCACTACCTCAAGGACCTTTGGGTATACCACCACCATCATCTCAAGACTTAACATTTATGGAAAAAGGCTCAACAACACCACTTCCTCAACCTACATAAATAGAAGAAAAATCAATAGAGGAAGCTAAGCCCTAGAAACTTCAAGCCAATTAAGTATTAGAGGAAGGGAAAATACCTAAAGAGGCTTAGAAAACTCCTCACGATAGAGAGGCTAGGACCTTAGCCCAAGAAAATATAGAGACTCCAATTGTTGATCTTTCTAAAAGATAGAAAACTCTAGAGAGGACTGATAAGGAGAAAGGGCCTACAATAGAAACCACCTCTTTAGTCAAATATATGTCTCCAATGGGCACCACACCAACATGGATGAAGAGGGAGGTTATGTTTCAGCAAAAGGAATAGTTGGATTTAATTGCTAATGAGGGAATGAGAGATCTAATTAAAGCTATCAAGAAGCCCAAGCTAGCTACAAGTGATGTAAAAGCATTGACCTTCATTATGAAGAACCAAGATTAGGACTTGCTTACACATATAGCTATGCCTCCTCAACAAGTTGACACCAAGGAAATGACTCCTAAGGATTACCAGATCAAGGAGGTCATGTTGGGAAGGCCCACATTACATATTGCAAAAGTGATGATCACTACAAGCATGAAAAAGATGTTCAGACATATGGATTGAGATGAGTCTGAGTTGCTAATGTTTTAGAAATAAAACAAGCTTTTGAGAGCCTATTTACATAGAGTTGTGGGCCTAATAGACTTGGATAATCCAAAGATCACTCTTGATGTGACACTAGAGAGGAAAGAGAAGGGGAATGTATAGTTAGACCCATTTTTGGATGCATGTCAACAATGGTGTGACAATTTTGAGAAGAAAGGTGTTCAAATAATATAGGGGAACTTGAACCTATTACACCATATTTAGTCTAGTATAGATAAGTTGCTATCTATAATGAACTAGGATTTTGGATTGATGGATGAGGTACATATATGGGAAAAAGACCTTTAGGCACTCCAATCAATAAAAGGTCAAAGGTATCATAACTCATAGCAGTGTTCCTTGCTCAGAAGCTTGATAAAGTTGATGATTCAATCAAGATGATATCCACTAGTAATAAATTCATGCAAGGACTACATGAGGATATTCATAGATTAAGGGACCAAACTCAAGAGAAAATCTTGGAAGTAGAAATGTACTATAATGCTACTTGCCTTGAGATTTTTGAAGATGAGTAAAAAACCAAGCTCAATACAATGCAATCAGTGGTCCAACAATTCTGAGGAACCTTCAAAGATGCTTCATCAAATGAAGATATCAGTGAAGAATTCAAGACCAAGGAGGTATTGTTGGAGCTGGAAACCAAACTTGAGGATTTTGTGGTAACCTAGATAGAGGCCAAAAATTACCAACAATTAGTAAAGGATAAGTATAGAGCTTTGAATTTACCAAAGGCTACCCAAGTAATAGATTTAATCAAGAATTTCAAGCGAAAACATCTAGACATCATTTTTTTATAAAGGATAAGAAAACCTAGATGCTAGAAATTCAATTTTGTCACTTGGAAAATTTTGCATTTGTGGAACCTATCATCAAGGTGCATAGGTGCACTATTCATAGAGGTGCATAGGTGCACTATTAATAGAGGTGTACAAGTGCCCAATTCTAAGAGGTCCACCAAATTTTTTGAAGAAGTAGTAATGCATTGAAAGTTAACTTGCTATTGCTATTTTAAGAGTATTCCATGCACCAAAAACATATTTTGATGGCATTTCTAATCCCAAAAACATTTAGAGAAGGTCAAAACTCCATTTTTAGAGCTTCCAGTGACTCTTAGATACTCTTGCAATTTCCTTGTTCTTATCTACTTCTTTCTTAATTGCATTAAGTCATGTATAGGCTCATGCATCCATTACTTGATATAAACAAGGGTGGAGACCTACTTAGCACCAATTAGAGAGTCAGTTTGTATATAATTAGATTTGTTTTATTAGTTTTTTAGCATGAGTTGTATTTTAAGAACTCTTTCTCTTAGCACAAATGGAAGAGATAATTTCTTATAAATACATGGATGTAATATGTACTCTAGGCCGTTATTTTGATGCAATAATATATGCTATTGGTGCTCTCATTTTGGGTGTAGTTATTCTTGCCAGAGTGTGTTATTTTTGTGAATGGATGTTCATGAATATGAATGGAGCTAATGGTTTTATTATGTTGTTATAATTGTGCAACCTTTTAGTTTTGGTGTTTTCCTTGAGTTAACGAATTTTGCTAATGTACCAAGTTGGAAAAAGATCACGTATTGTTCCTATATAGCTTCTTGTCTCGCATGAGCATACTTTTCATGACCTTATGATTTGATGAGAAGTGAAACATATTTAGGTTATTATTGAGTTCCCATCGATGATTACATAAGTGGAATCGAGGAAGTGCTACTCCTATTTTCATTGGTTTCCTACCTAATCTTTTCGACGATTTAACACACAAATATGTTACCATGGTTTATGTCCATTACGAATATGCATTTCAAGTTATTTTTTTAATCTCTTGGTACCTTATCTTTTTTATTTTCTTTGCTAACACTTGGTTAAAACAGGAATTCATATAGTTGCATTGATAAAATTTCATTCATCATAAAACATAAAATACCAAAAATATATCTCTTTTGTGGTTACTTTTCAAAACAATAGATCAAGCATCATATCCAAAATTGGTCAAACTAGAAAAGGCATCCTCATGAACATACACATTTATCTTCAATTGAGCAGATTCTAGTCAGTCGAAAGATCACCTGGAACCTTGGAGTTGATCCTAGATTATCTTTTCAAGAGAGGAGTTTGAAAGGATTCCTATCGTTAAGCATCATGCAAAATGATAGCTCAACACAATTTAGTGAAGACAAAGTATATTGAAAATTCATCAAGAGCTGAGAAAATAGCTATATAAAAGCCTAGTAACAACATGAAGGTTTATGCATGACCAAGCATCAGAGCATTCAAGTGCCAAGTAATTAAGTTTTGATATGAGAGTTTTTAATGGCACAAACTCATATATAAACCATTTTGGTTGATATTTCTATTATATTTAATAGTTGTAGAGCCAACTTAGATGTTGATTATGTGTCATTATAGAAGGTAATGATCCCTAGGCCTAAAATTCAACCATTTAGAAAAAGGGATGTAAACAAAAAAAGATGATGAAGTATAAGCCATCGATCAAGATCTAGAAACTTTATAGAAGGTCTATTTAAAGAGGATTCTAACCCTAGAATTGTATGTATGATAGAGAATGAAGAATTATTATCAAGAGTGAATATGCGTAAGGAGTGAATGCACATGTGAAGGAGTTAAAAAAAGTTTTAGAGGAAAAAAAGTTTTAGGTGAAAATCCAACAAAGAGAAATTAGAGCAACAAAAAACTAAATAGAGATACCAGATTAGGAGAATTAGATCAGAGACCCAAGATTAGCTTGTAGAGAAAATAGAGGGTCAAGTACTGAATTTGTTATTTTGTAATTGATACAGAGTAAATCTCTTAACTGAGTGATCCTAATAGGCCTTTTTAAATCTCCTAATAGAGTCCTTATTTTATTGTGAGTGTAAAATCCTTTAACAAGTTGAGACCTAATAGTCTCATAAGATTTTAATAGGGCATACCCCTCATAGGGTAGATCATATTTTATGATCAAACATTGTAATCTTAAAATGTTAACTTTATTGTTACAACAATGAAGTTTTGCGGGTTTCATTCCCATCCCTATTTTACCCTCATCTTAGAGTGCTTCTGGTTAACCAAATCATTGTGTTATGTGTTGAAATTTTATGGATGTGATGTATGTCATTTATGTTTTAGCATTATAGTTTTATTAATAAATCCATGAAATGATTTAGGTATGAATTAATGAAATTGGCTTTGAAGTCAAAAGTTTAAGATCCTGATTCACTGCCCCTTAGTATCTTGTTTCTCATATACTTATTGCAACAAAAGGAATAAAACTTTGACTCATAACTTAGCAAAATCTCTAAAGACTAAGAGAAGAAAAAGGGTCACAAGAATGAAACCCATGACCTTTTAAGTGAGATGACACCACTTATCTAATACACCACAAGGTGTTTTGGAATTAAGCCTCCTTGTATACCTTGATAACTAAAAATAATTAGGAAATATTAAATAATTTTCAAAATATAAACAAATGAGAAAATTTATTAAATTTAAAAAATTAGCAAGGGCCTACTCCAATGAGCACAACCATCTGCAAATATATTATCTCCCTATGAATTAGGAGTTTCTTAGAGAGAAAATTACATGGAGAAAGATATGCTAGAATTATAGTACAAAAATGAATATTACTAAAGAAAACCTAGACAAGGAGAAACTTTGAGAAATTAGGGAAGAGAAGGAAACCATGTCATATTTGGAGGCTATAAGTTTGAGGCTCACACATATAGAGTCACATTTTCATCCATGTATAGGAAACCAAGTAGGACTCTATCATTCCATCTTTAATTCAATACTTGTATAAAATGATTCAAAAAAGAATTTTTTGTCCTATATGGAATTGCTACTTATATCTATGTTGTTATGTCCTTATATATTTTGATGAATTTTGTAAGATGTATGCACTTTCATGCTAAATGTTTTGGTTTTGATTGCTTAAATATGGAATATAGTACTAAGTATTGAATCCCTTGAGATGGATTGGTAGTAGGACTCAAGTTTGGGATTTTAGTCCAGATAATGCTTGAAAGAAACCCTCCATTCAATCATATCTAGGAATTTTTAATTCATAGCCTTCTATATATATTTTGAGTCCTCTAGAATAGATGGATAGGTGTATTGGACAAATACATAGATATACCGAGTATATGTACAACACTAAAAATGCCTTCATGTCAACTATCTGTCATCCTTCCTTGAATAATATGAAACTTTATTTAAATTAAATTATGCTATAACATATGCAATGTTCTTCCTACCATATGCACAACTCTGCTAAAAATGCATGGCTCTTCTTTGTATATGCACAGTTCTATGGGATGTATGCACACAATTGGTGAAAGAATTATAAATGCATAGGTTTACTAAACCGGTGTGCATATCTTCTTAATGGATACACAATTATAGTATAAGTGCAATGGTATAGGGTATATGCATAGGTATAGAAAACAAATGCATGGATCTAGAGTTGCTTGATTCATATGCTTGATTATTTTGAGTTTTTTGGTCACTTTCTTGGGTTGATCTTAGTACATACTTATCATCAATCTACTACTACATTTGGACCCAAATTGTGATGGTAGACCATTTCTATTGTGATTTCTAGCCATCACCCTAGCAACAAAACAATGAATTGGCTCCTATCAAAAGGCTGTCAAACTTTTTTTATCACAAATTTGATGGTGAGGAGATCATTCGTAATGACGATGACCAACATTATCATAACTTGGAAGAAGGAAGGGGTGAGATTTGATGTTCATGAAGTCATAATTGTGATAATACATCATCATAATTATGAGGGTTTAAGCTTCTAGTTACCCATTGTAACTGCGGCACTGATGCAATAATTGTGCTATATTCATCTATTAGGGCTAGCCATTATAATTGTGATGGCTTGTCAAATTATTAAATAAAATATTTATGTTTCTTAGAGTTCTCTTTCTAGAAGGGGTTAGGTGGCATAGAAAAATGTGACATTGAAAGGACACCTCCAATGAAAAGAAATGTGGTTATAGATCTGGGTTAGCATGGTTTAAGTGAGTTAGTTGTAGTTAAGAAGAAACCTTCCAATTAATTTGGACTAAATTCTAGTTTTGGAGTAGATTATCTATGTGAAGTTGCAACTGATAGAATTACAAAAGGTTTGGGAGATATTCCAGGGATGAAAGGCAAGATGGAGTCTTACCATAGGTTTTCCTCAACAAGAAATGTTGTTGATTCAACTAGTCATGAAAATCCTTTTCCAAGCACAAGATTAGGGTCCCTAAATGAAATAGAAATATCACAAGGATTCAAAATGGGGAAGACTTACACAATAGCAAGAAATCCTATATAGTTTTGAGAAATGGATAGCCTTGTGAATAGAGATAAGAAAGCTACATATTTTCACAATGCTCTTCACTCATTCACTCTAGTAAATCAAATGTTGAAATAGAAACATCACAAGGATTCAAAATAGGGAATACTTACACAATAGAAGGAAAGTCTATAGAGTTTTGAGAAAGGATAATCTTGTGAATAAGGATAAAAAAGCTACATATTTTCACAATGCTCTTTGCACATTCACTCTAATAAATCAAATGTTGAAGTGTAGAAATTACACACCATCGGATGCATGTTGCACTTATCTTTCCTCAACTCTAGTGGTCACTCAAAAAACTCCATCAAATATTGGGGGAAGGAATATCTATTAGAGATTAATTATTCAAATTCATTGAGCCCTGCAGGTGTAATATTATTTGACCAGATTTTGTGGACACAAAATCCAACTTGTTTGCAAAGAAAGTTCAAGAGCATATTGGATGTTTTCCTATTAAGGAAGAGAATATGGATTACCATACTATAATGATTACAACTTGAAAATGATTTAGCTCGTTGACTAAGAATTTTTTTTCTTAGTACCAAGAATATTTTGACAGACTCAACAAAACATAATTCACCCATAGCTACTCCTCCAACTAGAAGTTTCTTTTAAAGGATCATCACTAGCTTGACATAAAAAAAACCAAATTTGTTAAAAAATAAATCTTTGGTGAGCCCCAAATTCAATTCTACAAATCTTGAAGTTATGCTTTTGTAAAGGAAAATCTAAGTGAGTTGTAAAACAAATATGGTTCATCAGTTAGAAAGGAGGATTCAAAAACACCCAATGTAATAACTAGTAGCAGCTTTGCAAGCCGAATTTCACCAAGGATAAGTTAGAAATAAAGCAACATATTATGCAATGTGGAATCATTTATTCCATTAGTTCAGAAAAAATAGACAATGACATCAGTTATGACAAGTAAATTCTTGTCAGAATATGAGAAAATGGTTTATGTGTTTTATCATATGAATTCATTATTTTTAATGTATTGAACAAAACATCTTTTCTATTATTTTTTGACTTCTCCCAATGTAACATGTTAGAGTAAAATGTTAATTTAATTTAATTTATTAAATTATGTTGACTTCCTTCTTAAGATTTCCCTTTATGCACTTTGAATTTCTATTTAATAATTAATTAGTAATTATTAAATCTCATTTACCTCTTAGGGTTTTCCTTTTATGTTTTTAATCTCCCTCTATAAGGATTGATCTTTTGTAGTTATCTCTTATTCTTTTTCATTTTGATAATACATTTGCATATTTTCAAAGCAAAACCCTGGCCTCTTCTTTTCTTTTTCTTCTCTATGACAAGTTCTTGCATGTAAGTATTCTTTGAGATTTGTGAATTTATATTGCTCAAATCCTCCATGGTATCAGAGCTGGATTTGTTGTAGCTTGTTCACTATTTGGAGAAAAATAAGAACAAGGGTTTGACATAACAAATATGTGCTTTTTGGGTTTTTTTTTTTGTGAAAATAGGGGTTCTTTGATTTTTAGAGCATTTTGAGGCCAAATAGATCTCACATTTGGATTTAGAAGGCATCAAAACCCCCTTTTTCATATAAAGTTTGTCTTTTTTGGAGAACATTGACCTAGGAGGGAATTTTTTTGTATAATAGGGTTGTACGACCTCTATACACACTCTAAAGCAAGTTGTTTTAATCAAAAATTGCTAAAAATAAAATAAAACATAATTTTTTTACCACTCTGGTTAGTCAACCATAGTGGCCACTGTCATGGTCTCCTAACCACAATGGAATCATTGTGATCACCACTATTGACCATCCATTGTGTTGTCGCAATGTGACCTGTCTACCACCTCCTCATGTGGTGTCGCTCTACCACTGCCAACCCTCTGTCTCTAACAGCACTGCCCTCTGGCCATTGAAGAGATTCCAGGGCACTGCTAGGGCACCACCACCACACCACCATGGTGGTGTAATTATAGTTTTATAAAAAATATATTTTCTTCTCATTCCGAGGACCCTATAGGTTTTTCCATGATACCTTGAGCATATAGAGGTCTTTTTCTGATTTGAAAGAAGTGCTAGAAAGATGTTTCAAAGATGAAGATAATGATGTAGGAATTTTTTGTATTTTTTTCTATTTTAGTACTTGAATTTACACTTGGAGTCCATTGATGTCTTCCATCTTTTAGAAGGTGTAACTTGTTCATTATAGCTCCATTTTCTGATCTAGAAAAAGTGCCAAAAAAATCTTCTCAAGAAATTTATAGATTCTATGCTATTTACACCAATATTTTATACAAGGTATTTGTGATCCACATCTAAAGATTTTTTCTCTTTTCTCAAATATGCATTTCTTCTCTAAGCTGGGGTTCAATTTTCTACATCATGGGGGTTGTTTTTATATTACTTTCTATTTAATATCAGCATATCAAAAAACTTCAAAAACCCCTTATAAAACAATGGCAGAGACCTCTTCTTTTCTAGTACTTCTAAACCCACACAACTATCACACATGGAAATCCAATATGCATTGGCTTCTCCATTCAAAGGGTTTGTGGTCTTGTCTAGATATAGTGCAACCAATAAGATGGATGAAGCCATGGGTCTTATTTCTTTGATTGTTTCAAACAACTTATAGTTTCATCTTGATGAGTATTCCAATCCTCAAGAAATGTGGGACAAGTTTAACAACTTGTTTAGCACCATCAATGAGTTTAGAGTACTTCAAATTGAGGCAAAGCTTAATTCTCTTGTACTTTATTCTTTCCCCTCTATTGAAGACTTTCTTATGAGGTTCAAATAGAAGAAGAATTTATTACATGGATGTAGGAAAGATAAGATAGATAAGGAGTGCATCTACCTAATTCTCCCCAAGCTTCGAGGAAACTTTCAAATCTTCTCTTCTACCTTCCATTCCACTATGGATGCCTTGGGCTCTAGATTTTTTATGTCCACTTTTGAGGTCTTTTTTGATCACTTGACTAAAGAGAATTCCAAGCTTACATAGTTGGATACTATCACTAGTTCAAAGACACATGCATTGGTTGCTCAAACATTTATAGGGAAGAAGAAGTAGAAATCAAAGCCCAAGATAGATTTAGTAGGTAGTGAGAGTTCCTCCAAGCATAGTCCTAAATTAGATGCTTAAAAAACCTCTTAGAAGGGTAAATCTTCTCATATTGGTGAGTCATCCTCCAAGAATAAGAAGTACATAGGTGATTATCGCAATTTTTTTGGCAAGGAAAGACATCTAGTTTCTAGGTGCTGGAAACATCTTGAGGTTTTAGAGGAGGCCATGTAAAAATAGTATATTGCTTCTCCAAAGCCACCACCTCCTCCTTTAGGGAAAGGACATGCTCTTTTTGCATGAGCATTGTCTTCTATAGATACTTTGATTCTTGATTCTAGAGCTTCACACCATATGAAACACTCACCTAATTTGGTTACCTGACTTACTTCAAGTGTTACTACATAGATTGTAGTTGGTGATTCTACATAAGTCTCAGTCACAAGAACTATCTCTTTAGAGGTGGTTCACTATAGGATGTTCTTAGTTCCTACAATTTCTAGAAACCTCTTCTTTGTCTTTTAGATTTGTCATTCTGGCTCTGGAAAGATAGTTGAGTTCTCACCATATAATGTTGTTATTTGAGACCTCCATGATCCTAACTTGGTTGTTGCTACAAGTAGTTTTGACCTTTAGTCTGTCTTATATTAATTTGTTGGCTTTTAGAGTTCTGATTCTATTGTTGTTTCTCTCATTTCTCATGTAGACACGGTGAGAAAACTTTGGCATGAGCATTTTGGCCATATCAACTATAGATATCTATAGGAGATGAGTACATAGGAGCTAGTGATTGGGCTACCTCAAACCTCTTATATTGACAATGTGAATCAAGGTTGTGCACTTGGAAAACATGATAGGGATCCCTTTCTAATAGGTAGATCCACATGTGCTAAGGCACTATTGGAGTTGATACATAGTGATCTTATGTTATTTCCCTCTCTATCTTTTTCCGGTGCCCAATATGTGCTCACCTTCATAGATGACTTCTCTCAAAACACATGAGTCGTCTACTTTTTGAAGTACAAGTCTAATGTCCTTGATTCATTTTGAATCTTTAAGACATTTGTGGAGAAGTAGTCTACTCTTTTTGTCAGGTGTATATGCATTGACAATGGGGGGAATATGTGAATCAATCTTTAAGATATTTTTTCACTAAGCATGGTTTAGAACATCAGTTCATAGTTCCCCATACCCTTTAGTAGAATGGGGTTGCAAAGAGAAAGAACATGACATTATGGGAGATGGAAAATTGTATGATGCAATCTCGAGCTATGAGTTATTAATTTTGAATTGAGGCTATCAATTGTGCCAATTATATTTAGAATCGAATCCCTCACAAGGAATTATGGCACTTGACTCTTGAGGAGGCTTGGACTCATGTCAAGCCCGATGTTTCTTCTTTCTGCATTTTTGGTACTAAGGCTTTGGAATTTATTCAAGATGCTTAGTGGAAATCCATGGAGAAGAAGAGCTGACTATTCATCTTTTTTGGCTACTATGAGGATGTGAACTCTTACTAGTTGTTTGATCTTGATTGAAGAGATTCCTTTTTTAAGTGAGATGTTCATTTTGATGAGCATTATCCTCAGATGGAGCCACCATCACTAGCTTCTTCCTTATGATCCAATACTTCCTCTACTCCTCCACATTATTATGCATCCTCTAAGGAAGATCTTGATATTGATCCCTTTTCACCACCTCCACTAGTTGTTCAATGAGTGCCCAAGTGGGCTTGTGATACTATTGATGTAGTCATACATCTAGCAGGTGATCGTATTGATGTTTGTCACACTCATGCTCAATCCATAGATACTAGCCTCTTGAGTCATGCCATTTCAGATGATCCACAGAGTTTTTCATAGGCAAAAGGACACTTAGAGTGGGATAAGGCTATGGATGAGGAGTAATCTTCTTTGATGAAGAACCACACATGGGATCTTTGTCCTCTTCTAAAAGGAAGAAATTTGGTTTGGTATCGGTGGGTATACTATACCAAGTATGATATAGATGATTCTATTGATAGGTACAAGGCATGTCTTGTTGAAAATATTTTTTCATAGGTTGAGGGTATTGCTACTCCAATACTTTTTCCCATATTGTGAAGATGAATTCTATTCACCTTGTACTCTCTCTTGCAACTTCATAGGGATGGACAGTTTATTAGATGGATGTGAAGAGTACCTTTTTGCATGGATACCTTCATGAGGAAATCCATAGGGAGAAGCCTCATGGTTTCATGCAGGACTCTTCATTATTATGTAGGCTTCAAACATTTTTATATGGTCTGAATCAGGGCCCTTGGGATTGGTATGAGAAGATAGACTCTTTCTTCCTTCCTTCATAGTTCACTCAGTATCATTTTGATCCTACAGTTTACATTCAACATCATGGAGCTGACTTATTGATACTTTTTCTTTATGTAGATATTCTCATCATTGCAAGTAGCTTAGCCTCCATGATACATAGTGTTTAATGAGCCTTGAGAGAGTAGTTTGAGATGACAAACCTTGGACTTCTACACTATTTTTTTGGCCTATAGGTTATTCAGCCTTTAGATAGGATAACCATACTCTTGAAGAAGTGTACTCTTGACATGCTTCAAAGATTCAACATGCTTGATTACAAGCCTTCTCCCACACCTTTTCAGTTAGGTGTTGTTTTATCTACCACTTGCAATACTCCTATAGTGGATTCCACTTTATATAGACAACCTATGGGTAGTTTTTTGTACTTGACACACACATCCTAATATTTCCTTTTTAGTTGGACTTATCTCTCAATTCTCCCATGATCCACATGAGAGTCATTGGTAATCTTCTAAACATATCTTGAGGTACATTTGGGGTACTACATGTTATGGAATTCACTATATATCAAGGGATCATCACTTTGTTGGTTCCACATACTCAGACTGGGTTGGTGATATTGATGATCACAAGTCTACTTCTTGATTTGTCTTCTATCTTTGTTCTAGTCTTATCACATGGTCTTGCAAGAAGCATCATACTCACACATTATCATCTATAGAGGTAGAGTGTAGGGTAACTATATTGGCTAGCTAGGAGGTTTTATGCCCTCAATAATTACTCATAGAGTTTGGATTTCCTCTTGATAGTCCCACCTTTCTCTGGTGTGACAACTAGAGTGCTATACACATTTCTCGCAACCCAATTGAGCATCAGTAGACCAAGCACATTGAGATTCATATGCACTTCATCAGGCATCTGATTCAAGATGGCACCTTGAGCTTGGAGTACATTCCCACTATTGAGTAGGTTGTAGACATCTTCACTAAATCTTTTGCATCCCCACGACACCTTCAACTATATTCTATGCTTGGGGTGAAAGAATTTTTCCTTGGGAGGTCTCAATGATGAGTCCTTTCTTCCTTCTTTTTCTTCCAATCTCTTTTTGGAGTAGAGTTTTTCCCATTGGGTTTTCTCTATATCTCCATTTCATAGAGACTTGGTTGTGATTAGGTATCTCATTAGGCCTTATTTCAAGGACCCAGGTTTTCTTTTAACATTGCATTGGTAGAAAACTAATACTGATGCTCTACACATACAGGAAAACTCAACACCAATAGGAACACTCAACACATGGAGGAACACTTGGCACATGAAGGAACACTCGACACACATTGCAACTCAAAAATTATTGCAACTTGAAAAAAACTGCAACCAACCAACTCAACACTTGAAGGATCGCTTGGTCAAAAATTGTAGAATAAATGGGATAACATGCTAACTAGTATGTTAACATGATGTGGGATAAATTTATCTAGGCAATGACTAAAAATTTACTAGCACTTGGTAATTGCTATAACTTGACAACAACCAATAGAATCTGTAGGATAACACGATAGACGAGATGCCCCTACATCAAGCTACCAGGGTAAATAGAAAAGACCTCAAATGCTCCTACATTAGACTCCCTAGGTAAATAGAAAAATGTGTCCTACATTTTTCTTTTGAAAGAAAATTTTGTACCCAGCTTCATCTTTGCAAAAGGTTTCCACTCCATCAAAGGAAAGAGATTAAATCTAAAAATCAACCATCTATGCTTCATCCATTCAAAATTTAGAATCTCATCCAACCAATCAATATATGACCTCAACTACAAATCAAAATGCTACATCTATAGCTTATCATCAGCAACTGAATTTGCTGGATATAGGTCTCTGTGTAGCATCATTAGATCCTCTTTGATCAAATATGACTCTGCTGCTCCTCAATGATCTCTAATCATCCTTCAAATTCACTTCCACAATAATCAGCCTTCATATCACATTAACTTCTCATATCTCCACACCATACCATTTAGATTTTCAAGTCGACCCATTTACATGTTACATTTACCAATAAACCATTCATCAGTCGGCTATAGATATTACTCTTAAACAAATAAATGTTATTTCATAAGACAATGAAATCCTTTATTGG
Source organism: Cupressus sempervirens (assembly GCA_028749045.1). Lineage (NCBI taxonomy): Eukaryota > Viridiplantae > Streptophyta > Pinopsida > Cupressales > Cupressaceae > Cupressus > Cupressus sempervirens. The sequence continues at coordinate 919,177,090 of CM053785.1, forward strand.
CTGACCCTTCTCGGTAAATATCGCTTCCAAGAATTTCTATAGTTAACCTTCTTGACTTGGTTAACATTACAATATCCTTAAAATCCTCTCACAGTTTGGTTCTTAGGAAAAAGCTTGATAGCTTGAGCAAAAATCAAGGAAAATGGAGATATTTAGACTTGACAAAGCTATTGAAAATGAAAAGCTAGATCTGAAAATGGCCATGGCTCAACTCAAAGAAGCATCTTTCTCAATCCCTAAAGAAAAGGAAGGAACTTGCAAGACCAATGAATGATCATTAGTATGTTGAAGAAAGGATAGAAGACCTTTTACCATCAAGCAATTCAGATGAAGCTAATGAGCCTATCAAGGAACTCCTAGCAAAGAATGGTTCTCTGTAGGAAGAATTAAGAAAGCTTAAAAGAGAACAAGAAATCCAATCAATCTGGCTATGTGAAGTTTTGGAACAGAGAGACAAGGAAAACGAAGACTTAGAGGCAAGAAATAATTAATCCCTTTAGTAGGAAGATCTTATAGATCAACTATCTAATGCAAATGAAGAAATTATGAATCTGAGATCTGAGACTGAAAGCCTGATGAATGATTTAATCACTAAAAGACAAATCAATGAAAGCTTAAAAAGTGACTTGAGATTTGAAAGACAAACCAATGAAAGTTTGGAGAATGAATTGATCACTAAAAGGAAAATCAATGAGAGAATGATGAAATCTCAAGCAGACATGACTCAATTAAATCAACAAAGTGAACAGGATCTTCATAGACAAAAGGGTAAAGCTGGACTTGGTTATAAGGAAGAAGGTGAAACCTCCAAACAAGGTGCCCAAAGGAATCAAAGACCTACTTGCAATCACTGTGTTAAGTTAGGTCATACATCAAACAAGTGTTGGAGTAATTGAAAAGGTAAATTCAATGGTAAATGCTACAATTGTAGTCAACATGGTCATAAAGCTAATGAATGCAAGGAGAAACCAAAATTTGAAGGCAATTGTCACAAATGTAAGAAACATGGTCACAAGGCATTCCAATGCAGATCCAAATCATTCAATCCAGCTAAACAACTTGTTAAGGAAATCTTTGGATGAGACTACAATACTTGGTGCAAATGTCATTATTGTGGAGAATATGGACACATTGGGAAAGACTGCTCAAGGCATCACTTGAGAAAAATAGATACAATAGTAAGATGTTATACATGTACAGAACTCGGTCATATAGCTAAAAATTGCATGAATATAGGAAGAGCTGAAGATGAAAAGAAAGCTAAAGCTAAAAACATTTGAAAGAAAATGAGGCAATAGTGGATTCCAAAATCTACCAAGCAAGATAGTTCAAATGATGGCAATGTCACTGAAGAAGTGGGTGACTCCACCATTTCAAATTAGATCCATAAATATGGATATGGAACTGCATCTACTAGTAATATCTCAAGAAATTCTAAAATAAAAGAAAGCAAAATGATCAAATCAGTATTCCAGATACACAAAGATCAAAGAAAGCATATCTTTTGCTGAGTTGCATCTATCGAGGAAATTTGATTGAAGACCATACCGAGCTAGGTCAGGAGTAACATAAGTTTTGTTTGATCACTGAGTTGCAAGCTTCTACCGAGCAACTCAATGATAGCCTATCAAGCACTATGTCATCTCAGCTACCTTCTTACCAAGCATTAATGACAAAATTTTTATCAAAAGAGAAAAATTTGATTTCATTCTTCATCGTAATTTTAGAGCTAAGAAATTTTTAGGTACAATTCAAGCAATTCCAAGTGATTCCAAGTGATTTTCTAGCAACAAATTTGTTCAAAAAATTTCTATCTTTTATTGAGCATCAATGACATCTAGGAGCAGTAGCAACACAAAGGCAAAATGAGGTTCAAAGATGCTGGTAAAGGGTAAAGAATGGAAAGCATCCAACTTCAAAATTGTTCCGGCTGTTGCAAAATCACTTGACCCTAATGGTGCTCAATCTCAAATTCCACCAAAGGTACTCCTCGTAAACGATATTCATACACATTTTAAATGTTCTATTCAAGATATTAGAAACCTAGAGATGGATAATGCCCTAGGAGAAATGAGTGTTGATGGCTCTTTGAAACTTGAGCATAAGCATCTTGAAACCAAAGGCTTGACTCATATCTCACATATGCTAGGAGGCTTCCAAACCAAATGGATTAGGTATATTTTGAGTTGAGTGCACAATGGGAAACTATGGTTAGAATAGCTAGTGTTAATCACAAAGAAGATGATTCAAAAAATCACGGGTCTTCCTATGCTCAACAAAGTGAAGGTTACCAAAACCCTAGGATGGGATGAGTTATAGAAGCAAACCCTAGCTGAATGGGATGGCAGAGGCTTGAAGGTTATCACTGTATCAGATATCGAACTAAGATTTGGCACTCATGTCATTGCCCACAAAATCTATAGCTCTAGTTGACTGAACAATGTACCCTATGAGGCTATGGATTTGGCCTTCGAAATTGTAAAGAAGAACCTTGAATTTGACTTGTCAAAATTACTATTGAAACAATTAAACAAGAACATGGATAGTATAAGGACTTCAAAGAAAAATCCTTGTAAATTTGGTTCTCTGTTGACTTTTTTATTTTTCTATATTCAAAAATTCTTTCCATCTAAAGGAACTGTAGTATGGAGAAAATATATTCCTATTCTTTATCAGATTAATGAGTTTGTAGCAGAAATGGGTGAAATTTTTGATAGCATCATGGATAATTATTTTGAAGATTTCAAGGAAAGGATGAATAATAGGTTTCAAATTCCACCAAAATTGGTTGAAGAATACAAAGATGATGTATGCTTCATGGTTGACTATGATAAAGTGTACATTCAGAAAGTCAGACCCCGAGTTGCATGGGTGAAACCTCTTCCTTATGAGGTTAGTATTGATGAGGCCAGGGATATTATTGAAGCACTGGTGAATGAGCCAGTAGACCCAAAGCAATAAATTTTTGGAACATATGATGAGGCAAAGGCTAGAATTGAGCTTGAAATCAAGCTACCCCAGGCTATAAGCAAAGGCAAGAGGAAGATAGCTAAATTGAAAATTGCTACCAACCCTCTTATGCTTACAGAAGGAAAAGGTGAGGATTAAGAAGATGATGAAGAAGAATAAGGAGAAGAAGAAAAAGAAGAACATGAATCTGAAGAGGAACCGCCAAAGAAGAAAGGTAAGGCAATTATTACCAAACCTAAGAAGAAGGCTACTGTGATATTCTCTAGAAGAACCAAAAAAGGCAAGCAGGAACCTATACTGGTCAGACCTCCACTCACATTCGAGGAAAGGCTTAAACAATTGGAAGAGGGAGCTGGCATCACAAATTTCAAGGCATTGATATTTGGAGCAAGAACTAATACTGAGAAAATGTAGATTGAGGAATTGGTACTCAATAAGATGCATAAATGGAAATACTCCCTAGACCAGCTCACCTCTCAAATCTCCAAAGAACTATTGGAGAGATTGCAACTGAGATGGGAGTCAGCCACCCAAATGGAAAAAAGACATATATGAGCAATCTCTAAGGAATCTTCTACCGAGTCTTACTGAAGTGGAAATAAAGGTAGCAATGATGAACCATGGAGGTAAAATGATGATTAGATTTCACACATGTTTGATTTTAATTAAAGACATCGAGCATGTTGTAAATGATGCAACAAACACGTGGAAGAACATCTATCATCTGCAAAAGCCTAGTGAAGATCTAGTTGAAATTAAGGATGATGACAGCAATGACAGTGATGATTTTGATAGCACTCCACCCATCACAGTTACTCTAGGAGAGCTGCATGCACTAATGGAAGAAAAAGAGGAAGAAGATAAGGAGGAAGAAGCACATGAGGAAGATAAATATGAAGAGGATGCAATTAAAATTGTAGCAGAAGTGATTGCATCCCTTCCTCACTCTCCACCAAAGACTGTTACATCCACTATGGAGACAGCTTCTGCAAGTGAAGTTGTGAGCACAATAGTTACATCAATTGCTCAATCTTCACCAACCTCCTCCTGGCTCCAGGTATCTGAAACAGATGTGCCAAGCACTTCATCTACTAAGCTGTCTATCACTTCTTAAGCTACCAAGCCAGCCTCCTCAGTTCCTTCACCATTAGTGAGTGTATCAGTAAGTTCCACAATTTTGTTTTCATTAGTTCTAGTAAGTTCAACAATTTTGTTTCCATTAGCATCATCTATATCTATTTCCACTCCAATCAGTTCTAATTCTGCTATGGGTACTTTACCAAGTATGTTACCATTTTTGGGAAGTGTTTTTGATCCGGTTAATACTTCTATTAGCATTCAATCCTCAAGTCCTATCCCAATTTTCACTGCTAGCCCTTCTATCTCTACTATTGTGTGTATTCCTAAGGTCAAAATAGTCATCATAGAAGTCAAACAAAAGCATCCATTAAAACTTCTAATCACTGGAAAGGAAATTACAGAAGATATTGACTTAGACATAGAGATAGTGATTCCAAAGATCGACTATGACAATGCTACCATTGAAGAGATGAGGTTAGCCAATCAACTCATAGAGATGAAAGCTATGTAGAAATAGTTAAGACTAGAAAGGGATAAGGAATATAGAATAATTGAAAATGCCAAAAATATAATTACAGATGTCATAGGTTTTGAAGTAGATTCTATTCAACACATTTTGATTCAGTTAGAAGAGGTTGTACAAAAATTTAATGAGGATTCTTCCAGTCAAGAGAAACTTATTGAGAAAGCTGAAAATAAATTTGATAATAAGGTGCAAGAGCATATTTCTCAACAGATAGTAATAAAGCAAGTTGAATTGTCAACATTTTTGGGAAAATTTGAAAATTCTTTTAATAATGCAACATCACTTTTTGCTAAACTTTGTGATGTTTCTAGTTTTACCAAAGAAATAAAGGATACGTTAAATAAGATTGACATTGATATGCAATCAAATGCATCCAAGTTGAAGGTGGACTCCTCCTCCACAACCTCCCATCACACCAAGATAAGATATTTGGCAAATGTATAGGCAAAACTATTGAGAGAGGAAGCTAGGATTCGGTCTACACTCATAGACATCCAGAACATGATCCTTCCTATCATGGACACAATGCAAAAACATCTTATTCATTGCAAAACATTGGTCCAAGATCAGAACTTTTCAGTGGCTGATCACTTGATCCAATTATTAGTAGAAGTTCAAATTGCTCTCTCCAACTATAAAATTTTGTAGCAGGCTTGGGATAGTACTTTTGCAACCATCCTTAAGGTACATCAAGAATTTCTATCTCACTTTGGTGTAGCCATATAAATTGTATATATGCAATCCTTTGGTGTTATTGTCAAAATGGGGGAGGGATTCAGAGATTCAACATAATAAATGAGGAGAGTTATCACTATAAGTGATAGGGGGAGTTAGCACTCATTAGAGTTAGCATGTGTACATATGTATCTTTGTATATACATTATTAGTCATCAAGAAGGTATATAGAAATGTATATGTAGCAGTTCTACAAAGATCAATTTTGAAAAACCAAAATTCATTGAGTTAGGTAATGTACATATGTTTTTGCTTATAAGTCTTTTTTGTCACTAATGCCAAAGGGGGAGATTGTTGGCATTAAGTTATTATTGCCATTAGTGAAAACACTTATCCATATTAGTATAGCTACCGAGCTCAACACTCAGTTTTCTACACTCACCGAGCTTCACAGTTCACACCAAGCATTCTAGTGTTAACCAAGCTTCACAGTTCACACCGAGCATTCTAGTGTTAACCAAGCTTTGTAGTTCACACCAAGTGATGGAAGTGTAGTGATTCCTGAGTGATGGAAGTGCAGTGATTACCAAGTGATGGAAGTGTAGTGATAACTGAGTGATGGAAATGCAGTGATTACCGAGTGATGGAAGTGTAGTGTTTACCGAGTGATGGAGGCACAATGTTTACTGAGTGAAAGTAAGGTAAACAAAGGATCCAATTTTTACCGAATGAAACTACATCTACCAAGTCACCTGTGGTTACTGAGTTCAAAACTACATCGAGTGATTAGTATGACCAAGCCTTCACTTCTACTGAGTGCATGCCGATGCCGAGTAATGTAGTGGATGCTAAGTATTAGAAGGTGACCTAGTCAGTTCAATGAACCAATTTATTTACTATTGGGCCGACTCAGTAATGTTTTGTTCACTTGTGTTTTTTCTGACCTTGCAATTGTAATTATTGGAATGGTATATATGTAATGTATTATATCATTTGCAAGATGTATGGTATATGGATGAGAGTATCAAGAGAGACATATAATGTTTTGAGAAGTGTAAATGTGAATCAGCAGAAGAGTAGAATATTCAGCAAGGTCTACAAGGAGCAGTAGAGATTCATCAGTCACAAAAGGTGATCTATACTTCAAGGATCTAATCAGCAAATCAAGTTTGTAAGTAGATCCTTTAACAGGGTAGACTTAATAGTCTTTGTATAAATCTCCTAACAGAGTGCATCCTTCCGTGTATGTTTGTAAATCCTCTAACAAGGTGGACCTAGTAGTCCTTTGTGCTCCTAATAGGGCATATCACTAGAAGTGGTCAATGTAAGCCTTAATAGGCCAACTTCATACTGCGATAAAAAAGTTTTGTGGGTATCATCCCCACCCTAGTTTTACTTTCTATTTGGAAGGTTTTTGGTTAACCAAATCTCTATGTACATGTGTTATGGATGTTTGATTTCTCATATATGTAGTAGATTAGAAGAATAAATGGTGAATAATATATATGGTTCAAGTGTTGAATTGTTGAAAGTTTTGATTTACTGATTCACCCCTCCCCTCTTAGTAACATATCATATCTTGAATATTTCCAACAAGAATCATCCATAAAATCATCCCCATACATGAAAATCAGATCAACAACAATATCCAAATTAAAAAACTGATCAACAACAACATATGCACTTAGATCCATAATAACAACAACATACAAGTCCATAACAAAAACAACATGTATATTCATTCCTCCAACAACATATAAATCAACAACATCATGAAAATCCACATTAGTAGCAACATGTGTATCCTTTAGCATCTCAACAACAACATATAAGTTTAGATCCATATCAGCAATAACAAAATCATCTAAATCCACATCAGTAACACCTTTGAAACCATCAACCATATTACCAATAAGTAAATCCATCTTCTTACCACAAGAAACATCCAGATTGATATCATTCATAATAGAATGAGTATATAACTCTAGATCAGTAATGACAACAATAGCTAAGTCCTTAGTTGCATCCATTCCAACATTAACATCATTCTGAATAAAAACATCCAATTCCTTACCAACATAAGTGAAACTCTCCTCTTCAGCAATCTCATTGGACACAACAAGAAACTCTTCAATTTCCAGGTCAGACCTATCCATTTACTCATGAAAACCAAAAGATACTTCTTCCATTTTAGAAAAATCATCATGTACTTCCATGATCTATATTCTTCTCTTCATAATCTCTTTAACTAAACAAAAAATCTTCTTCCTAATCCTCAGATGCCAACTCAAATCAAAATCTTCCAAATCATCAATCCTTTCATGTAAATCATCCAAAAAAGAATCATGCTCACTGCTCTCAACATCATCAAAATGTCTTGCATGGCCTTGGGCTAACTCAATAGCTTCTACTCTAGCTATAAGTTTCCTCAACATGTCAAATAATTTTGGATCTGCATCTCTCCTTCCACGAACCATCTTCACACATAAAAACAACAATCGAACGATGAGTTCTTTGCAAGTGTAGACCAAATTCGCAAATTTGCAACCCTACACCACATCGCCAACTAGCTAGGATTTCCAAAATCAAAACCCTTCTCTGATAAACTTCACCCAACCAAAGTCCTAGTACAAACTACCTCACACTTTAGTGATCTACTTGCACACTCAAGAACAAGTAAGCTTTCATACCACCTGATGTAGTGCTAATCTTGGTGTACCCCAAAATGAGGTAATCTAAAAACCAAAAAATAAATAAACAATAGAAAATGAACAAGAGGAATGAGATTAAGATCCAGGAAGACAATATTTCATGTATTCAAATCAAGAAGTTTACATCTAACATTCCCAGCTATACAACCTTTTAGGTTATGACGATTACAAAGAAGAAAACATAATTCAAAGGATAGATCTTCAAACTCAAATGAAAAATTCTATCTTCAAGCTCATTCATGGTAAGATCCCTTAACCAAAATGACTTCTTTAGGCTTCTCTACATCAACATACTTGAACAATAATCCAACATTGAATCCTAATGCCTCAGACTCTACCCAAGACCCCTTTAAATACTTGCACGACCACAAGTCGACCTACTACAAATAACCAAATAAACAAACCCTTACATTAAATGCATAACCAAGCCACAAGTTGACTCTCAAAAAATATTAAATACCCATCATGAAGTTAAATACACACCAGGTCAACTTAAACTAGAAATAGACATAGAAAAATAATATTGGCACTTGACACATATAGGAAAACTTAGCTCCAACAAGAACAATCAACACACATTGCAACTCGACAAACACTGCAAGTTGACAAACATTACAACTAACCAACTCGGCACTTGAATGATTACTCAGTCAAAACTGGTAGACTAAATGGGATAATGCACTAACCAGTATGTTAACATGACATGGGATAACTTCAACTCCACAATGACTAAAAATTTACTAGCACTTAGTAATTATTGTAACTTAGCATCAACCAATAGAATCAACAAGATAATGTGATGGCTAGGATGGCCTTGCATAAGACTACCAGGGTAAATAGAAAAGACCTCAGATGCTCCTAAATCACCTACATAGTTTAAGAATTGTATGATCTAATAGATGCATGAATATTAAATTTTTATAGATATGGGTTCACTAAGTTGTGACAAGTTTTATTTGTACATGTGGACCTTGGATAACTAATTCACACCAACTCTTAGTTATTCTAAATAATTCTAACACATCACATGTCAATATAATTGACATTTTAGCCATGATTTTTCCTAGACTTGTACTCATTCAACATCACTCTTCATGGCTCAACTTCAAAGTTTTCTTGTGTAATCTCCCTCATTATAGGACACACATTTTGACTTTAGTTGGGCCTCTTTGGTATGATCTTTGCTCTCTTTATGACAACTACAAGTTTTTATATAGTCTTTTTTAGTTATATTGAGGTCATATTGTGAAAACTAGTTTGGATGTGAGATCAGTAATAGAAATACATGTTAGTGATGTTTCATATTTAATTAAAATGTCATACTCTATCTAGGTTGCCATGTTTCTACTATTTCAATAAATCTAATTGTTTGCATCAACATCTCTATATTAAATCACTATTTCAAATAGTTTGGCTAATATCGTGGACCTCAATTTGATTAGTCAAGAATGCTCTAATTGGTAGGAAATTAATATGGTGGTTTTTTAGTGTTAAATAAATTATATAGTCATTTTCTTTTATAGGGTTATAAATATTTCATCAATCAATTGATATTTTCCCTTCAATTTCTTGATTTAGTATTGCTTCATTTTTTCACCTCTCTATTCTCAATATTCATCTCACCAATACCAATACCTTGACTTAATTAAACATGGTATCTTTTGAAGAGAATTCTAAAATGCAATACCTAGTGCATCTATTCACCACATCTTTGATATATCTAAAACATCATGCCTCATAGGGCCCTTTTCCAACATTGTGATTAGAATGATTAGTTTCAACCACCACATTTCCATCACTATCATCTCAGACAAGAAGTGATAAATTTGGCAATGTTCACCACTTCATCATAATCTATAATTATTTACATTATAATCTATTGAAAAAATCAGCAACTTTGGAGGGGTCTCTTCAAGGGAAAATACATTAAAGGAAATTATGGTTCCTTTCTTTGTCTAATGTCTAAGAGTCAAATTTATTCCAATTCTCAATTCAGATGGTAGGGTATCATAGAACAAGATTATTCTATCATTTAGAAAAGTTTTAGTGTCTAGGTTTGTCTCTCTCATAACATTATTACTAGCACTTGCATATTTGAAGGGTGCAAGGGTTAAGCCAATAGTCTTGTATACTTTTGATGACATTCATGAGTTGTTAGTACCATGTTTCTAGTTATAATTGAGTCTTGCAGTTCCTGTAACACATTTAGTAGAATATTTCAATTTTTATTATTTTATACTATTAGAATAAATACATTTTATTTGAAGTGCAAAAATATTTAAGTGAGATTCCCTTTTTTTTATAATTTTATTGGATTAATGTAAATTTTGGAGCATCTACCAAAGGTGAAAGTGGGTCAAATACAAAGCCTTCTTACTAATTTAACCCGAGATATATCATATAATTGTTATGTAAATAATATCACTAATCTCACCAAGAGCACCACTAACATGTCCCACTTCTATCCAAATGCTTTTTGTAAGCATAATGTATTTTCCTTGCATACATCTATCAAATTCTCTATTTTCATCATTGCTCAAGTGTAAATCTATACGAGTCATTAACTTTCCTCTTTGCTTGACTTTCTTTTGTTTTGATAGCTGGGGGCTAGGTTGTCTTTGATCTCATTATCATTCTTCTTTTGTGCTCTTGATATGTAGCAACCTTCTATACACCTTTCTTGAGATTAGATTTTACTTTGGGAACAACAATTATCACTTTCTTTTACTTGGTTTCCTTAGGCTGGACAATAACTAGCTCTTTTCCTTTTCCTTCCTAGCTTTAAATTAAATTTTCTAATCCTTCTTTTGCATCATCTTCCTTGTCCTCAAGACTTTTCCTATTCCTTTTCTTTTTTGTCTAGGGCTCACTTGACTCTACATTTATTTAATCCTTTACTGTATCATATGTGTTGAATGGCTTGAAATTAGCATCAACATCTTTTGACAAAAGTGCAATCAGTGCTACTGTGACTTCATAATCATTAACCTCATCAGGCATCAACCTTAATCATGCAATTGTAGATAGTACTTCTTGTGAATAAAAAAAATCTATGTCTACCATGAAATATATCTTATCAAAATATTTATCTGCAACAAATTTAGGAGTGCTCATTCGATTTCTCATTTTAATTTTGAATTTCTCGAAATAGTTATCCATTATTACTTCAAAATTCTCTCCCAACTGACTTATCAATTCATTTATCTATTCCATAGTTGTCTTTTTCCTATCCCATACAATTGTACCAACTATAGGGAAATAGATCTATACATGGAAGAATATACAAACTAATAAAGAGCCAAACTTATACGATGTGTTCTTTTCCTTTCTTATTGCTCCCAAATTCTCCATCAATTGTTGTAGCTTGGCAAGATTATAAGTATGATCCTTTTTAACAATTTTGCAACCTAGGTCTACTAAAATGCATGTCACACTATTCAATCTACTAGATTTGAAGAATTTGTGTGTTATCACTCATACTAAAAATTTAATTATAGGATCATCAATCCCATGAATTGACATCCCTTAATAATTCCACTTTTCTTTGGTTTATTTATCAATCTCATTTCATGTTGCACTTGTTATATTCTTTGGTCTATCTAAGGTAGGGTGTCTAGTAACTCAACATATGATGGCCTTGTTAATTTTTATTGGTCATTCTTCTAACCATACCTTCATATCATGAACATGACCTATTACTATCTTTATTGACTCAACTTTGATTTTTTTTTGAAAACCTAATGCATGGGCAAGCCCTTTCTTAGAAAGGATCTTGTATTCATCCCTTAGTATTCCATTATTACTCAAATTCTCATAAGCTTCTCTTATCTCAAAATCTCCAATTTCTCCTATTTTTTACATGTAAGAGGATCTTACATCTTGATCAGTCAAAATCCTGGGTGAAATTGATGACATGGTGCCAATATCATCTTCAATCTCCTCAAAATTCACACAATTTCGAAATTTTGTAGAGGACATTGGTCATTCCTCACAATTTAAACATTTCTCACTTTCAACATTTCACTTCTCGAAAACAAACTCTTTTATGACAACCTTAGAAAATAATTAACTTGATACTTAAGGCAACCCTTATTGACTTTATCAAATTTGCCAATGATTTACTATGATTTTCTTGCTCTGTCACTAAATTCACCTTATTTTCCTTTGAATCACTTCTGATCTCTGAATCATTTGGTGAATATAAATGAATGCCCAAATTTGATAAATACCTTCAATTTTCCATCTTAAGTCTGCAATAAATGTGTTCATACTTGGTAGGTATATGCCAACTGTCTCAGTCTCCATGCTTACTTACAAATACTCAATTATCATTACCTTACTTGGCTAATACAAATTTGTTTAGTCATACATCACCTTAGTCATCCTACCTTCTTGGTCTGTACTACAATGCTCAATCAGTATAGATTGTATTACTAATGCTTGATACTTCATGTTGAAAATGACTCTCTTTCACTTTCCTCTCTATAGATCTATTCTATATTCTTTCTTTCTTATGTAGATATGAACTTTTAGCACATTTTATGTTAGGAAATAATGTAAGATATATCATTAAATATACATTTCCTATAGACCTTCTTCACTTAGTTAGTTGTGGTGTGATCACCTGATCTATTGGATTGAGTGATCTTAGCTTTGCTTGTTATATTTCTTCTAGCTTCCACTATTTCTTTCCATGTTTTCTTTACCTCAATCTTTTCTTTACCTTTTTCATTTCCATTATTTGGTGTTGCTTCTCTATTTTTGGAGTTTCTACTAACATGGACAACTTTGAGACAACTAAAACAAACTAGTTCTCTATTTAGCCATTTCTTGTAATTTTCTCTGAAATGTGTCTTAATGTTATTCTTTGGAATTTTTCCATATTATCCATAGTAGTGAAAATTATACCATGTATTTTAATTCAAATTATGAGAGTTGCATTTTCTTGTTGTGTGTGCTTTTTTTTTAGATGTCCAGTTAGATTTTGTCTTGGGTTTGCACTCATAAGCTCTATGCCCATATTTCTGACACTTATAACACTATCCTTCTAATCTAGATGTAGTGGGTGAAACACTTTTCTTTGATCTTCATACATGTTCTTGGTGTCCTACCTTCTTGCAATTGAATCAATTACCAAGAAACTCAGGCTTACAAATTTGCATACCATTCTTGCTTTTGCAAATGTTGGTTGTGTGTCCAATTTTACCACAATGATGACATATTGGCTTTCCTTTGGATCTTGCATTTCTTTTCTCTCCATTCTTTGATGATTCTCCTTCTTCAATAGATGAAAAGTGATTGGTGTATCCTAGTCCAAAAGTATCTCTTGATGATCTTTGTGATCTCATTAGTTCTTCAAAGTATTTGATAGCTACACTTAGTTTGTTCATTCTTTCCAGAAGTTTCTTTTTAGTCCTAAAATAATTTCTTAGTTCCTCATTCTATGACCTTAAATTTGTGATCTCCATGTCCTTCTTGTATGCTTTCTAAGTTGCAATTATCAAATGATTGATCATATCCAACTAAATTTTTATTATCTTTTGTATTTCAAATGATCTTTCTTCAAATGTGGTTTCCATCTATCTTATATCTTCTTCAGCCATGATTTTGTCTTCTCCTGCTTTCCTCTTTTTATCTATCACATCACATAGTCTGACTAATTGGGTTTCTTGTTCTCTCTTGAGTCCTTTTACCTCTTTTCTCAAAATGTTGTTCTTCTCTAGTAGTTCTTCTATTGCTGCATCACTATCACCATTTTTTTTTATTGTCAAATAGTCCTTCTATATCAATTTCCTTGTATAGTGTGGACCATTTTGCTGAATTTCCATCTCTTTCCTTTGTCTCAAGGATTTTCTTAACTATTCTCTCACTCCTTCAACTTTTTGTAATATAATCTAGATTTGAATCATCTGGTTCTCAATGACTTTTCCCATCAAGTATCCCTCCATCTACAAGATCTAATCCTATCAAGTTCTTAGAATTCTTCTCAGAGAACTTATCTTTGATACCAATTGTTGGAAGGATTTAATGGAAAACAAGATAATAAGAGGGGGGGGGGTAGAATTGTCTACAATTTTGAGTAATTTTGAACATTCTTTTAATAATATAACTTCACTTTTTGGAAAACTCTATGATGTTACCAAGTTTACTAAGGAAATAAGAGAAAAGTTGAATAAAATTGATGTGGATATGAAGGTCAGTGCCCAAATGATGCAATCTGACCACAGTGCAAGTTCATCCCATCATTTGAGAATAAGGTTCTTGTCAGAGAAATAGGCAGAATTGCTGAGAGAGGAAGCAAGGATCAGGTCTATTCTGATTGACATCCAGAATATGATCCTTCCTATCATGGACACAATGCAGAAGCATATTGCTCATTCTAAAACATTGATCCATGACAACAACTTCTCTATTGCAGATCACATGATTGAACTCTCTGCAGAAGTTCAAATTGCACTCTCCACCAGAAAAATTTTGCAAGAAAATTGGGATACGACTTTGGCTCTTATTCTCAAGGTACATTCAAAATTTATCTCTCATTTTGGAATCTTTGTGTAAATATATACTGTTTGGCATTATTGTCAAAAAGGGGGAGATAGACTTTAAGAGCTAACTGTGCAAAAAGATATATGTATTGACTTATAAATACTATACATATTGTATGGGGGAGATATATGTAAATAAAAGGATATGTGTTGCAAGATTTGCAAAAAGATCAATCTTGAACTATATGTCATAAACTTTGATTCATAATTGTTTTTGTCACTAATGCCAAAGGGGGAGATTGTTGGCATAAAGGTATTTTCCATTAGTGACAACACTCATTACACAATTCAAATCATCGAAGACACAGTTCAAACCGAGTAAAGATGGACGCAATGTTAACCGAGTAAAGATAGAAGTAGTGTTAACCGAGTAAAGATAGAAGCAATGTTAACCGAGTAAAGATGGACGTAGTGTTAACTGAGTGAAGATGTACTTAGTGTTAACCGAGTAAAGATGGACTCAGTATTGACCGAGTGAAAAAGGACTCAGTGTTAACCGAGCTTAGTCGGTTAACAAAAAAATTAGTTTTTACCGAGTGACACTATATCTACCAAGTCACCAAATGGTTACCGAGTTCTAGGCAACGTTGTATGACTAGTATGAACTGAGCCCCTACCTCTACCGAGTGCATGACGATGTCGTGTAACGTAGTGGATGCCGTGTATCAAAAGGTCATCAAGTCTGTCTGAAGAACCCGAGTTTATTTTACTATTTGGCCGACTCAGTTATATTTTGTTTACTTGTGTTCAGCCGACCATGCATCTATAATTATTGAAATGGTATATAATACAGAGTTGTAATTGTTGTAATACATATGAGACATGTATGAATATTTTGTGATACAAGAGACAGATGCGAATTCAGTAGCAGAGCAGTATATTAGCAAGGTTCACAAGGTGCAGTAAAGATTTCATCAATCACAAGAGGTGATTATTGCAAAGAATCTAATCAAGGTATAGGTAGATCTGATTGGTTCATCCTAACAGGTGAATCATCTAAAACCCTCTAACAAGGTAGACTTAATAGTCTTTGTATAAATCTCCTAACAAAGTGCATACTTGTAAAGTATGTTTTAAATCCTTTAACAAGGTGGATCTAGTAATCCTCTTTGCTCGTAACAAGGCAGATTACCAGAAGTGATCATTGTATGCCTTAACCGGCTAACTTCCTACTGTAGAAAAGAAGCTTTGTGGGTTTCATCCCCACCCCAGTTTTACTTTCTATTTTGGAAGGTTTCTGGGTCACCAAAATCTCTGTGCATATGTGTTATGAATATTTATTTATCTCTTGCATGCATCAGATTAGGTGAATGAATGATTTTCTAGTTTATGCTGAATTAATTTAAAAAGTTGTATTGTTACTGATTCACCCCTCCCCTCTCAGTAACTTGTTATATCTTGAATATTTCCAACAAAAGGGGGTCATAAGTTGACCTATGACCCCATTCAACCCATTAAATGATGACATATGTCCCTAGGGGTCTAGGAACCCTAGGGACATATTAGAATCATTCTTATGGGTCAAAGGGGGTCATAGGTTGACCTATGAACCCCTTCGACCCATTAAATGATGACATATGTCCCTAGGGGTCCTAGGACCTCTAGGGACATATTAGAATCATTCATATAGGTCAAAAGGCATCATAGGTTGACCTATGACCTCTTTCGACTCATTACATGATGACATATGTCCCTAGGGGTCTTAGCACCCCTAGGGACATATTAGAATCACTCATATGGGTTGAAGGGGGTCATAGGTTGATTTATGATCCTCTTTGATCCATTACATAACGACATATGTTCCTAGCCGTCCTAAGAACCCTAGGGACATATTAGAATCATTCTTATGTCCCTAGGGGTCCTGGGACCCCTAAGGACATATTTGAATCATTGATATGGGTCAAAGGGGCTCATAAGTTGACCTATGATCCCCTTTGACCCATTACATGAAGAGACATATTAGAATTGTTCATATGGGTCAAAGGGGGTCATAGAGTGACGTAGGACCCCCTTTGACCCATTAAATGACAACATATGTCCTTAGAGGTCTTAGGACCTGTAGGAATATATTAGAATTGTTCATAAGGGTCAAAGGAGATCATAGGTTGGCCTATGACCCCCTTTGACCCATTAAATGATGACATATGTACCTAGGGGTCCTAGGAACCCTAGGGACATATTAGAATTGTTCATATGGATCAAAAGGGGTCATAGGTTGACCTATGACCCCCTTCGACCCATTAAATGATGACATATGTCCCTAGGCATTCTTAGGACGCCTAGGAACATATTAGAATTGTTCATATGGGTCAAAAAGGGTCATAGGTTGACCTATGACTCCCTTTGACCCATTACATGATGACATATGTCCTGAGGATCCCTAGGGACATATGAGAATTATTCTTATGGGTCAAAGGGGGTCATAGGTTGACCTATTACACCTTTTGACACATTACATGATGATATATGTCGCTAAGGGTCCTAGGTCCCCTAAAGACATATTAGAATCATTCATATGGGTCAAAGGGGTTCATAGGTTGACCTATGATCCCCTTCAACCCATTAAATGATAATATATGTCCTTAGGGGTCCTAGGACCCCTAGGGACATATTAGAATTGTTCATATGGGTCAAAGGGGGTCATAGGTTGACCTATGACCCCCCTTGACCCATTACATGATGAAATATGTCCTTACGATCCTTAGGGACATATGAGAATCCTTCTTATGGGTCAAAGGGGGTCACAGGTCCCTTCAATGCATTACATGATGACATATGTCCCTATGGGTCCTAGGACCGCTAGGGAAATATTAGAATCATTCTTATGGGTCGAAGGTGGTCATAGGTTGATCTATGACCCGCTTCGACACATTACATGATGACATATGTCCGTAGTTGTCCTCGAAACCCTAGGGACATATTAGAATTGTTCTTATGGGTCTAAGGGAGTCATAAGTTTACCTATCACCCCCTTTGACCCATTACATGATGACATATGTCCCTGGGGGTCCTAAGACCTCGAAGGACATATTAGAATGCTTCTTATGGGTCAAAAGGGGTCATAAGTTGACCTATGACCCCCTTCGACAAATTACATGACAACATATGTCCTAAGGGGTCCTAGGAACCCTAAGGATATATTAGAATCATTTTTATGGGTCAAAGGGGGTCATAGGTTGACCTATGACCCCTTTTGACCCTTTACATCATGACATATGTCCCTAAGGGTCCTAGGACCCCTAGGGATATATTAAAATCATTCTTATGGGTCAAAGGGGGTCATAGGGTGACGTATGACACCTTTCAGCCCATTACATGATGACATATGTCCCTAGGACCCCTAGGGACATATTAGAATCATTCTTATGAGTCAAATAGGGTCATAGGTTAACCTATGACCCCCTTTGACCCATTACATAATGACATATGTCCCTACGGGTCGTAGGACACCTAGGGACATATTAGAATTGTTCATATGGGTCAAAGGGGTCATAGGTTGACCTATGACCCCATTCGATTCATTAAATGATGACATATATTTCTAGGGATCCTAAGACCCCTAGGGACATATTAGAATTGTTCATATGGGTCGAAGGAGGTCATAGATTGACCTATGATCCCCTTCGATCCATTAAATAATTACATATGTTCCTAGGGGTCCTAGGACCCCTAGGGACATATTAGAATTGTTCATATGGGTCAAAAGGGCTCATAGGTTGACCTATGACCCCCTTTGATCCATTACATGATGACATATGTCCCTAAGAATCTTAGGGACATATGAGAATTGTTCCTATGGGTCAAAAGGTGTCATAGGTTGATCTATGACCCCCTCTGACATATTACATGATGACATATGTCCCTATAGGTCCTAGGACCCCTAAGGACATATTAGAATAATTCATATGGGTCAAAAGGGGTCATAGGTTGACCTATGATTCCCTTCGACTCATTAAATGACAACATTTGTCCCTAAAGGTCCTAGGACCCCTAGAGACATATTAGAATTGTTCAGATGGGTCAAATGGGGTCATAGGTTCACCTATGACCCCCTTTGACCCATTAGATGACAACATATGTCCCTAGGACCCCTAGGGACATATGAGAATCATTCTTATGGGTAAAAGGGGGTCATAGGTTGACCTATGACCCCCTTCAACACATTAGATGATGACATATGTACCTAAGGGTCTTAGGACCCCTAGAAAAATATTAGAATCATTCTTATGGGTCAAAGGTGGTTATAGGTTGACCTATGACCGGCTTCGACCCATTACATGATGACATATATCCGTAAGGATCTTCGAAACACTAAAAACATATTAGAATCATTCTTATGGGTCTAAGGGGGTCATAGGTTGACCTATGACCCCTTTTGACCCATTACATGATGACATATGTCCCTTGGACTCTTACAACCCCTTATGGACATATTAGAATGCTTCTTATGGGTTAAAAGGGGTGATAGGTTGACCTATGACCCCCTCCGAAGGATTACATGATGACATATGTCCAAAGGGGTCCTAAGATCCCTAGAGACATATTATAATCATTCTTATGGGTGAAAGGGGGTCATAAGTCAACCTATGACCCCCTTTGACCCTTTAGATGATAACATATCTCCTTAGGGGTCCTACGACCCTTAGGGACATATTAAAATCATTCTTATGGGTCAAAGGGGGTCATAGGGTGACCTATGAGACCTTTCGACCCATTACATGATGACATATGTCCCTAGGGGTCCCAAGACCTATAGGGACATATTAGAATCATTCTTATAGATCAAAAGGGGCAATAAGTCAACCTATGACCCCTTTCGATCTATTATATGATGACATATGTCCCTAGGGGTCATTGGACACTTAAGGACATATTAAAATTGTTCTTATGCGTCAAAGGGGGTCATAGGTTGTTCTATAACTCCCTTGGACCCATTACATGAACACATATGTTCTTAGGGGTCCTAAGACCCCTAGAAACATATTAGAATCATTCTTATGGGTCAAAGGGGCTCATAGGGTGACCTATGACCCCCTTCGACCCATTAAATGATGAAATATGTACCTAGGGATCCTAGGACACCTAGAGACATATTATAATCATTCTTATAGGTCAAAGGGGGTCATAGGTTGAACTGTGATACCTTTCAACCCATTAAATGATGACATATATCTCTAGGGGTCTTAGGACCCCTAGGGACATATTATAATTGTTCTTATGGGTCAAATGGGGGCATAGGTTGACCTATGACCCCATTTGACCAATTACATGACCACTTATGTTCATAGGGGTCCTAGGACCCCTAGGGACATATTAGAATCATTCTTATAGGTCAAAAGAGGTTATAGGGTGACCTATGACCCCATTTGACCCATTAAATGATGATATATGTCCCTAGGGATCTTAGGACTCCTAGGGACATATTAGAATCATTCTTATGCTTCAAAGGGGGTCATAGGTTGACCTATCATCCCCTTTGACCCATTACATGACAATATATGTCCCTTGGGGTCTTAGGACCCCTAGAGACATATTAGAATGCTTCAGATGGGTCAAAGGGGGTCATAGGTTGACCTATGACCCCTTTTGACCTGTTAAATAATGACATATATCCCTAGGGATCCTAAGACCTCCAGGGACATATTAGAATCAGTCATATGGGTGAAAGGGGGTCATAGGTTGACCTATCACTCCCTTCGACCAATTAAATGATGACATATGTCTCTAGAGTTCTTAGGACCCCTAGAGACATATAAAAATAATTCTTATGGGACAAAGGTGGTCATAGGTTGACCTATGACCTGCTTCGACCCATTACATGATGACATGTGTCCCTAGGAATCCTAAGAACCCTAGGGACATATTAGAATCATTCTTATGGGTCTAAGGGAGTCATAGGTTTACCTATGACCTCGTTTGACCCATTACATGACATATGTCCCTAAGGGGTCTTAGGAACCCTAAGGACATATTAGAATCAATCTTATGGGTCAAAGGGGGCCATAGGGTGACCTATGATCCCCTTCGACCTATTAAATGATGACATATGTTCTTAGGGGTCCTAGGAACCCTAAGTAGATATTAGAATCGTTCTTATTGATCGAAGGAGGTCAGAAGTCAACCTATGAGCCACTTTGACCCATATGAATGATTCTAATATGTCCATAGGGATCTACGGACCCCTAGGGACATATATCATCATGTAATGGGTCGAAGGGGATCATAGGTCAAACTATGACCCCATTTGACCCATATGAACAATTCTAATATGTCCTAAGGGGTCCTAGGACACTTAGGGACATATGTCATCATGTAATCAGTCGAAGAGGATCATAGGGGTCATAGTTCAACATATGACCCCCTTGAACCCATAAGAATGATTCTAATATGTCTCTAGGGGTCCTAAGACTGCTAGGGACATATGTCATCATTTAAAAGGTTAAAGGGGGTCATAGGACAACTTATGACCCCCTTGACCGATAAGAACGATTCTAATATGTCCCTAGGGGTCTTAGGGCCACTAGGTACACATGTCATCATTTAATGGGATAAGGGGGTCATAGGTCAACCTATGACAACCTTTGACCTATATGAAACATTATATTATGACCCTAGGGGTGTTAGGACCCTTAGGGACATATGTCATCATGTAATGTGTCGAAGTGGGTCATAAGTCAACCTATGACCCCCTTACACCCATAAGAATGATTCTAATATATCGAACCTCTAGGGACATATGTCATCATGTAATGGGTCGAAGGTGGTCACAGGTCACCTTATGAGCCCTTTTGACCCATAAGAACAATTCTAATAAGTCCCTAGGGGTTCTAGGACCCTTAGGGACATATGTCATCATGTAATGTGTCCAAGGGGCTAATAGGTCAAGCTATGACCCCCTTTGACCCATAAGAATGATTCTATTAAGTCCCTAGGACCCCTAGGGACATATGTCATCCTGTAATGTATCGAATGGGTTCATAGGTTGACCTATGACCACCTTTGACCCATAAGATCGATTCTAATATGTCCCTGGGGTCTTAGGAACTCTAGAGACATATGTCATCATTTAATAGGTCAAATGGGGTCATAGGTCACCCTATAACCCCCTTTGACTGATAAGAACAATTCTAATATGTCCCTAGGGGTCTTAGGACCCCTAAGGACATATGTCATCATGTAATTGGTCGAAGGGGGTCATAAGTCAACCTATGACCCCTTTTGACTCATAAGAATGACTCTAATATGTCCCTAGGGGTCCTAGGACCCCAAGCGACATATGTCTTCATTTAATGGTTCGAAAGGGGTCATAGGTCAACCTATGACACCCTTTGACCAATATAAAGCATTCTAATATGTCCCTAGGTGTCTTAGGACCCCTAGGGACATATGTCATCATGTAATGTGTCGAAGTGGGTCATAAGTCAACCTATGACCCCCTTTGACCCATAAGAATGATTCTAATATGTCCCTAGGTGTCCTAGGACCCCTAGGGACATATGTCATCATGTAATGGATCAAATGGGGTCATATGTCACCCTATAACCCCCTTTGATCCATAAGAATGATTGTAATGTGTCCCTAGGGGTGCTAAGACTCCTAAAGACATATATCGTCATGTAATAGGTCGAAGAGGGTCATAGGTCAACTTATGACCCCCTTTGACCCATAAGAATGATTCTAATATGTCCTTAGGGGTCCTAACACCCCTAGGGACAAATGTCATCATTTAATGGGTTGAAGAGGGTCATAGGTAATCCTATGACCCTCGTTGATCCATAAGAACAATTCTAATATGTCCCTAGGGCTTGTAGGACCTGTAGGGACATATGTCATCATTTAATGGGTCAAAAGGGGTCATTGGTAAACCTATGACCCCCTTTGACGCATATGAACGATTCTAATATGTCCCTAGAGATCCTATGACCCCTAGGGACATATGCCATCATGTAATGAGTCGAACGGGGTCATTGGTCAACCTACAACTCCCTTTAACCCATATTAATGATTCTAATATGTCTCTAGAGATTCTAGGACCTCTAGAGGCATATATCGTCATGTAATGGGTCAAAGATTCTAATATGTCCCTAGGGATCCTACGACCCCTAGGGATATATGTTGTCATTTAAAGGGTTTAAGGGATCTATGACCCCTTTTGACCCATATGAAGCATTCTAATATGTCCCTAGGGGTCCTAGGACCCCTAGGGACATATGTCATCATGTAACAGGTCAGAGGGGGTTATAGGTCAACCTATGACCCTGTTTGACACATCAGAATGATTGTAATATGTCCCTAGGGTTCTTAGGAAGCCTAGCTATATATGTCATCATTTAATAGATCGAAGCGGCTCATAGGTCAACCTATGACACCCTTTTACCCATATGAAGCATTTTAATATGTCCCTAGGTGTCCTAGGACACCTAGGGACATATGTCATCATGTAATGTGTCGAAATGGGTCATAAGTGAACCAATGACCCCCTTTGACCCATAAGAATGATTCTAATATGTCCCTAGGATTCCTAGGACCCCTAGGGACATATATCGTCATACCCATATGAATTAATCCAATATGTTCCTAGGGGTCCTAGGACCCCTAGAGACATATGTCATCATGTAATATGTCGAAGGAGGTCATAGGTTAACCAATGACCTCCTTCAAGCCATAAGAACGATTCTAATATGTCCCTAGGAGTCCTAGGACCCCTAAGGAGATATGCCATCATTTAATGGGTCGAAGGAGGTCATAGATCAACCTATGACCCTCTTTGACCCATATGAAGCATTCTAATATGTCCCTAGGGGTCCTAGGACCCCTATGGACATATGTCGTTACATAATGGGTCGAAGGGTGTTATAGGTCACCCTATGACCCCCTTTGACCCACTAGAAGGATTCTAGTATGTCCCTAGGGGTCTTAGGACCCCTAGGGACATATGTCTTCATGTAATGAGTCAAAGGGGATCATAGGTCAACTTATGACCCTCTTTGACCCATAAGAATGAGTCTAATATGTCCCTAGGGGTCTTAGGACCCCTAGGGATGTATGTCGTCATTTAACAGGTTGAAGGGGGTCATAGGTCAACTTATGACCCTCTTTGACCCATAAGAAAGATTCTAATATGTCCCTAGGGGTCCTATGACCCCTAGGGACATATTTCATCATTTAATGGGTCAAATGGGGTCATACATCACCCTATTTCCCCATTTGACACATAAGAACGATTCAAATATATCGCTAGGGGTACTAGGACCCCTAAGGACATCTGTTGTCATGTAATAGGTCGAAGGGGGTCATAGGTCAGCGTATGACCCCCTTTGACTCATAAGAATGATTCTAATATGTTCCTAGGAATATATTGCATCATTTAATGGGTCGAAGGGGGTCATAAGTTAACCTATGACACCCCTTGACTTATATGAAGCATTCTAATATGTCCTTAGGTGTCCTAAGACCCCTAGGGACACATGCAATCATTTAATGGGTCGAAGGGGGTCATAGGTCACCCTATGACCCCCTTTGACCCATAAGAACGATTCTAATATCTCCCTAGGGGTGCTAGGACCTCTAAGGAAATATGTCATCATGTAATTGGTCAAAGGGGGTCATAGGTCAACTTATGACCCCCTTTGACCCATAAGAACGATTCAATATGTCCCTAGGGGTCCTAGGATACCTAAGGACATATGTCATCATTTAATGGATTGAAGGGAGTCATAAGTCAACCTATGACCCCCTTTGACCCATATGATGCATTCTAATATGTTTGTAGGGGTCCTAGGATCCCTAGAGACATATGTCATCATTTAATGGTTCAAAGAGGGTTATAGGTCACCTTATTACCCCCTTTGACTCATAAGAATGATTCTAATATGTTCCTAGGGTTCCTAGGATCCCTAGGGACATATGTTGTCATTTAATAAGTAAAAGGGGTTCATAGGTCATCCTATGACCCCGTTTGACCCATATGAAGCATTCTAATATGTTTCTAAAAGATATATGTCATCATTTAGTGTATCGAAGGTGGTCATAGGTCAACCTATGACTCCCTTTGACCCATACAAATGATTCTAATATGTTTGTAGGGGTCTTAGGACCCCTAAGATCACATGTCATCATTTAATGGGTCAAAGATTCTTATATGTCCCTACGGGTTAGAACCCCTAGTGACATAGGTCATCATGTAATGGGTTGAAGGGGGTCATAGGTCAACCTATGACCCCCTTTGACCCATATGAAAGATTCTAATATGTCCCTAGGGGTCCTAGGGACATATGTCATCATATAATGGGTCATGAATGATTCTAAGACATCCTTAGGGGGTCCTAGGACCCCTAGGGACATATGTCATCATGTAATGGGTCAAAGGGGGTCATAGGTCAACCTATGACCTCCTTTGACCCATAGGAACGATTCTAATATGTCCCTAGGGGTCTTAGGACCCCTAGGGACATATGTCGTCATTTAATAGGTCGAAGGTGGTCATAGGTCAACCTATGACCCCTTTGACCCATATGAACGAATCTAATATGTTCTTAGGTGTCCTAGGACTCCTAGAGACATATGTCATCATGTAATATGTCAAAAGTTGTCATAAGTTAACCTGTGACCCCTTTTGAGCCATAAAAATGATTCTAATATGTCCCTAGGGGTCCTAGGACCCCTAGGCAGATATGTCATCATTTGATGGGTTGAAGGGGGTCATATATCAACCTATGACCCCCTTTGACCCATATGAAGCATTCTAATATGTCCCTAGGGGTCCTAGGACCCCTATTAACATATGTCATCAGGTAATCGGTTGAAGGGGGTCATAGGTCACCCTATGACCCCCTTTTACCCATTAGAAGGATTCTAATATGTCCCTAGGGGCCTTAGGACCCCTAGGGACATATGTCATCATGTAATGGGTCGAAGGGGGTCATAAGTCAACCTATAACCCCCTTTGACCCATAAGAACGATTCTAATATGTCCTTAGGGGTCCTAGCACCCCTAGGGACATGTCGTCATTTAATGGGTTGAAGGGGGTCATAGGTCAACCTATGACCCCCATTGATCCATAAGAATGATTCTAATATGTCCGTAGGGGTCCTAGGACCTATAGGGACATATTTCATCATTTAATGAGTCAAATTTGACCCATATGAATGATTCTAATATGTCCCGAGTGATTCTAGGACCCCTGAGGACATATGTCATCATGTAAAGTGTCGAACGGGGTCATAGGTTGACCTATGACCCCCTTTAACCCATATGAATGATTCTAATATTTCCCTACGGATCCTAGGACCCTTGGGGACATATGTCATCATGTAATGGGTAAAAGATTCTAATATGTCCCTAGAGGTGCTAGGACCCCTAGGGATATATGTTGTCATTTAATGGGTCGAAGGGGGTCATAGGTCAACCTATGACCCCCTTTGACCCCTTTGACCCATATGAAGCATTCTAATATGTCCCTAGGGGTCCTAAGACCCCTAGGGACATATGTCATCATGTAATGGGTAAGAGGGGGTTATAGGTCAACCTATGACCCCCTTTGACCCATAAGAATGATTGTAATATGTCCCTAGGGGTCCTAGAACCCCCTAGCTATATATGTCATCATTTAATGGGTCAAAGGGGGTCATAAGTTAACCTATGACACCCTTACACGCATATGAAGAATTCTAATGTGTCCCTAGGTGTCCGAGGACCCCTAAGGACATATGACATCATGTAATGTTTCGAAGTGGGTCATAAGTCAACCTATGACCCCTTTTGACCCATAAGAACGATTCAAATATGTCCCTAGGTGTCCTAGGATGCCTAGGGACATATGTCATCATGTGATAGGTCTAAGGGGTTCATAGGTCACCCTATGAGCCCTTTTAACCAATAAGAATAATTCTAATATGTCCCTAGACATATGTCATCATTTAATGGGTCAAAGGGTTGACCCATATGAAGCATTCTAATATGTCCCTAGGTGTCCTAGGACCCCTAAGGACATATGTCATAATGTAATGTGTCGAAGGGGGTCATAGTTCACCCTATGACCCCCTTCAAACCATATGAAAGATTCTAATATGTCCCTAGGGGTCTTAGGACCCTTAAGGACATATGTCATCGTGGAATGTGTCAAAGGGGTTCATATGTCACCCTATGATCCCTTTCGACCCATATGAATGATTCTAATATGTCCCTAGGGGTCTTAGGACTCCTAAGGACATATGTCATCGTGGAATGTGTCAAAGGTGGTCATAGGTCACCCTATGACCCCCTTCGACCCATATGAATGATTCTAATATGTTCATAAGGGCTCTAGGACCCCTAGGGACAAATGTCATTTTGTAATATGTCGAAAGGGTTCATAGGTCATCTTGTGACCCCCTTCGACCCATATAAACTATTCTAATATGTCCCTAGGGGTCCTAGGATCTCATAGGGACATATGTTGTCATGGAATGTGTTGAAAGGGGTCATAGGTCATCCTTTGAGCCCTTTCGACCCATATAAATGACTCCACTAGAAATAATATAGTAAAAATAATAATAATATAGTATAACAATCATATAATCATATATATATATATATATATATATATATATATATATATATAATTTATAGATTATAATAATAATAACATAATATATTATTATATATTAATAATATAAGTCATAATATTAATAATATATTATAGATTATAATTTACATATGATAATAATAATAATATATTATAGATTATAATTTATTTATGATAATAATAATAATATCTATTAATAACATATATATAATATATTACGTTATTATATTTAATAAAAATATAGTAAATATAATAATAATATATTATATTTATAGTTAATAATAATAATAATAACATAATATATTATTATATATTAATAGATTATATATTATATCTTTACGTTACGTTATTATTATTATTATTTTTATAATATATATATATATATATATATATATATATATTATAATATTATATTATTATATAATATATAGATTATATATTATTTTATATATAATAGTTATGTTATTATATTATATATTTATAGATTATATATTATATCTTTACATATTTCATAACTCAAATTAGTTATATCACTTACAAATTTGTTTTTCCCTCTAATTTTTGTGCCTTTTCCCTCCAATTTTTATGCCACCAATATCAGATATCAGATCTCATATCGGATATCTGATATGAGATCCGATATCCGATATCCGATCTCAAATCAAATATCTGATAAGGCTTGGGCCTTGCTTTCCAGGTTTGGTACCTGGATAGGTGAGAAAAAATCAAAGCAAATTTTGAAGCACTTTTAGACGTGTTCAAACTCTATTTTTTTCACATTGCCACTTTTTGGCACACCATGATCCTGCACATACCCATTGGTAGTTTACTTTTATTGATGACAGTTGTTATCTGTTGGTCATTGTGCTTGTGACATTTGACATTGATTTTAAGGTAGTTTTATATTTTTGGTCTTGGTATCTGTATGTTGACTTGGTATGTGGTGTTTGTATTGGATGAGTATCCTTTTGATTTTTGATTATCTCTTCTTCTTGAGTAGTTTGTGTTACCCTTGAGGTAAATTTGGCTATCAGGATTCCTCGCCTAGGATTATTTTATGATTTGATTATCTCTCTGTGGATCATACATTATCTCTCTTCCACGATAGGATTGGGAGCCTGATTAAGTGACCACATGGTCGGGAGGTAGTGTATTCTTATCATTTGGGTCCCTCTCAGATTGACAATTTTTGGATGCTCCTTGATACAGTGGTACCATTAGACTTCTATTCATTTGATGTATCTATGTATCATGTGTCTTAAGATCCTACAGGATATTGTATTGTATATTGATGTACTTGTATCTATTTTCACATACCGTATGACATGTGTAATGGATGTTAACTATTAGATGTACTTTCATTTTATTAGTTGTGCTTATGCATTTGCTTATATGACTATATATGTGTTTATTCATTTTATGATTATGGACATTGTAATTGAGACTTAAACTTATTAATAAAACTTTATTAATTGATCAATGTGAAGGAACCCTCAAGGAATTAAAACTATATTTGTAATTTATTATGTGTTCTTGATGTGTATGTATATATTGCTTCCACATTATTATTACTTTGATGTTGTTTAAACTTAAAAAAAATTAGTTCAGTAAAATGTATAACATATTAGGTTTATTTCTTTTGGGTTCTCGAGCAGGGTGTTACACTTTCAACATTAAATATAACTAATAAAAAAAATAATGAAGACCATTTGATAACTTGATATTTTGGTCATCTAGGATAAATTTGTAAGAAGTATCATTTTGTAAAGTTACATGTCCTTATTTATCAATTATGATAAATGTACCATTTGATAGGATATTTTACTTTCATTTTGACATTATCTATCTATATTATGGGATTTTTATTACACATTAACCCCTTTGATCCAAAAATTTAAGTTATACATCCTTCACTTATACAAAAAGTGACATGCTAATTTTAGAATTTCAAAAATTTCAATGCATCATTATTTCATCACTATTGCTACACAAATATTTCTTCATATATACATTTTTTTTTATAAAAAATCATTTCCCAATATTGATATCTTTTACAAATATAAATATTAATAAATTTAATATTTTATAAAACTTTTTAGACTTACACAATATGGCTTTAAGAAGACTAAATACCTATAATTAATAGTCCTCTTGACACATCATAATATTTAAATACCATACTACTATCTCAGCTCATGAGATCACATTTACATAAAATAAATGTTTATTGTTCTGGTAACCAATTTGAAGTCACAAGTATTCTATATTCATTTTAATTCCAACAATGCAAGTATAAAGATAAATGATTTTTCATCCCATACCTACACTAAAATACTTTCCCCAAAACTTTCACTGATGTTCTCTATGATTTGCATGAAAAAACTCTAGCAAAAAACTCCACTGTGGATATGATCTTCACTCAACAATTTCTGAATTCTTTTTTCTTAGAAATACACAAGAAATGCAGACTCAACACCCATAATATATTAGAAACAATATTTGATGTACCATTATTATACTGATAAGATATAAATACTTACAATTGAGAACTCCTTGAAACAATCTAAATGAAGACATCATGAATATCTGTATGCATGTCATCAAAACCATGAGAAATCTCAATATTTAGTTGGAAAAGGAACAAGAATGATAAATTAAAAATATTTTTTCTATTGATATAATAAAAGAATTACAAGGTTTTTATGGTAATGTTTTCATTATATTTAAGAAAAATAAGGATTTCAAGCTTTTTACTCCATGATTATAAGAATTAGTTAACACTAAATGCATTCAATGTTATTAATTCAAACAACTTTAATAACAGGTAGAAATAGAGTTAGAATTTATATTAGATTAGACACCATGAAGAAAATTTATATTGTATGAAAACAATTCAATTCATTTTCACAATTGCAAAAGTAAAATCCAAATCTATTAAAATATATCAACAACTAATGTACCAAATAATGTTCACCATTTGATAACTTCATTTTTTTGTCATGTAGGATAAATATGTAACAAGATTTATTTTGTAATACATGTCCTTATTTATGAATTATGAAGTTAAATCTAACATTTGATAAGATATTTGACTTTCATTTTGACATTATTTATTTATATCATGGTATTTTTATCACACAAATCCCTTTGATCGAAAAATGGAAGTTATACATCATTCACTTATACGAAAATATATTCTAATTTCACAATTTCAAAAATTTCTATGCACTATTATTCGTCACCACTGCTACACAAGTAGTTCTTCATATATACATAATTTGATATCAAGAATCATTTTCCATTATTGTTATCTTTTACACATATACTTATTAATCAATTTAATATTTTATAATAATTTTTAGACTTAAATATGGCTTTAGGAACAAAAAATACCTATTGAAGTCCTCTTGCCACATCATAATATTTAAATACCATACTACTCTCTTGGGATTGAGATCACACTAAGATAAAATAAATGTTTAATGTTTTGGTAACCAATTCTAGGTTACAAGTAATGTATATTTGTTTTAATTACAACAATGCAAGTATAATGATAAATGCTTCATCATCCCATATCTACACCAAAATACTTTCTTACAAACTAAAATTATAAAACTTGGGCAATACATCCATGGTAAAATTTAATGATGCATATGCATAGGTAAAAGCACAAACCTATGTCACCCTTTTGAAAAGGAAAAAACTAACAAAAGTATAAGTGTTTACTTTCAATGACATAAAACTGGTATTATTATTTAGAATTTGAAAATGAAGTAAACTAATGAAATGTGTAGAAATCATTGAAGTTTAGGATTATAATTTTTAATAATTATTTGGAATGAAAAATGATATATTTTCCTAATTTTTATAGATAATTTTTTATTTGCTAAAAAGCTCTAAAAAATAGGGGTTTAGTTCCCACCACAAAACTATATGGAAATAAACTTATTTCCATTTCAACTCAAACTATGTTATAGATAACACATATAGCTAGAACAATCAAAAATAAAAATTGACTTTAGACCTACATTTTTTCTTTTATAGTGATTCAAATTTCAACTCACCTAAAATTGATAGTTTTCATCTCCCACCACATTTTTCAAAACAAATCTATTCTAACTAGAAGAAAAATTATACATTCTGAATGTCATATCATTCTTAAATTTTTTTGATATGATTTAATATTTTTTCTTTCTCAAAATTTACATCTTTTTGAGTGTTAAAATACGTGCTTGTCGAATTTTTAAATTATAATATACTATATCTAAGTAACACACTATAAACTCTATATGAGAATATTCTTGACTTTAAGCTCCATAAAATGGTATTTATTTTACTAAAAAAAATATAAAAAATAGTAAGGTTTATAGAAATGTTAGTTTTCTGAAATAATTTTGTTTCTTTAATAATTGGATACAAACTAGTACAAAACATGCATTTAATAGACATTTTTAATTGGAAAAGTGTGGGACCATATATAACTTAGCTAGAATGAATTTATCTAGATCATATATTTGAGCAAAATTGATTTTTGGATAGAAATACTTAAATCGATCATATATTTTAGAAAAATTGTACTTTTACCCATATACTATAAGTACTTGGATCATTTTATATAGTAAGCATTACTAATTAGATGCTTGATGAAATTATATTTTAGTATTCATTTCCTTACTAAACTATTTTCAGTATTATAACTTTATACTACTTATAATTTTGTTTCTCTCTCTATATATTTGTTGTCTTCCCTAAAATTCAAATTATGAACATGTGTTGTTAGTTATCTAATATTCATAGATTCACATTAACTTCCCTTGAGTTATTAGACTCAAATTATTGTGAGTGATATAAAATAAACCTAGTTATTTTTATAGCATCATAAGACTTCAATATTTTACAATTTTTTTTATTCCAATCTATTTCTAGAAATATCTCATGAAGGCAGTTTCAAGTTTAACTACTCCATAAGATCAAGCTTCTTTCCCTAATTGAAAGCCAATAAAAGGAGTTCACTGTGAAGGAATAAGAGAATAGTCTGAGAACATATATACAAAAATTTGTGTATTGAATTCAAGCATTCAAAACTTCAATACTTCATTTCGTTCTTGTCAATCTTCATTAATGAATTTTGGAAAACTATAACATCCATTATGCAAGGTTTTGCAATTTTCTATGGATTCAAATCTATTGTGTCAACAGACATTGTCATATTCAAAGAAAAGCATCTTTAAGGTCAATAAGCACACCCTTACCCACAAATATCACCACATGTTCTCTATGACCTGTATGAAGAAAGTCTAGCAAAAAACCTTCATTGTGGATATGACCCTCACTTACCAATAAATTTCTCAATTCTATTATCTTAACAATACACAATAAATATAGACTCAACACCCATAGTATATTAGAAATAAGATTTGATGTACCATAATTCTACTTATAAGATATTCATACCTATGGTCGAAAACTCCCCAAACAATTTGAATGAAGACATCATGAATATTCATATTGATATCACCAAAACCATGAGAAATCTCAACATTTAGTTGCAAAAGGAACTATAATGATAAATTGAAAAGAAATTTTCTATTGATATAATAAAAGAATTACAAAGTTTTTATGGTCATGTTTTCATAACATTTAAGAAAAATAAGGATTACAAGCTTTCTACGCAATGATTATAAGAATTAGTTAACACTAATTTCATTCAATGTTATTAATTCAAACAACTCTAATGAAAGGTAAAATTAGAGTTAGAATTTATATTAGATTAGACACCATGAAGTAAATTTATATTGTATAAAAAGAATTCAATTCATTTTCTCACATTTGCAAAAGTAAAAGCTAAATATATTTATCTTTACTTATTCCATTGTTTCTGAAATAATAGATTATTTACTTATGTAATGAACTAACATTTCTTATTGCATTAAAACTTAGGTCAAGATCACATATAATTATAACTAATAAAATAAATCTTAAAAAGAATGTTTCAACCCAACTCGCTGTAATATCTCCATAAAAGTAAGAAGGGTATATTTATATAATTAGGCTACATATATTAAGTTTACATAAGACATAATTATTGATCTAGTGAAAAAGGCTTTTTGAAAATTTTGCAGCAGAATAAGGTAACTTGTATTCAATTCAAATCATCTTCATACATCCACAAAAGTGAGCAATTGCATAGTTTATTTTTCTATACCTAATTTAATAATTCTAACATAATCGGTTGTCTACTAGTGGTAACCGATGAGCATATCGGATGTTGAAACTTATGGTGTACCAATTGGATGATGAATTCAATTGGCAAGCTTTGTAGCTGAGGCCATGGCGTGTGGTGGGCAGCAGGGCGCCTTTGGAGGATCACGGCGTCTACAGTCCCCGCAGCTTCTCAACACACGTCCTTCACTTGTAACTTCAACGTACTCCGCTGGTGAGATTTGTTTGAAGGATGTATTCATAGCGGGTGGTGACACTGTATTCAGAGCGTGTGAGTGTGGTGGGCAGCAGGGCTTCTTTGGAGGATCACGCCGTCTACAGTCCCCGCAACTTCTCAACATACGCTCCCCTTCTTCACTCGGCGTGCTCAACCGTGTACCCAACACATCCTGACTGCACATCGACATAGTTATAACTACTGCTACTACGACCATCACCATCACATTCATCACTCCTGACCTCCCCATTGTGATTGAGATGCTAAGCAGCTATGTTTGTTTATTTATAGTGACATCTTTTTTGAATAGGTCAACCATCCCTAGTGCGGTTACAATTTGGAGCGAGAGGCGTTCAAACTCCCTCTTCACAGACGAAACTAGGCATTCTTTTGACAGGCAATGCACTTCCCATTTATAACAAGGGACTCACTGTGGGACTAATGCACTGAATCCTACACCCTTTGAGAATTGACTGAATGCATGCATATGTGATTTGTCGCCTTGGTTCTAGTGAGCGAGCTGTGTATTTGGCTCCACTAACATCACATGTCAATATAATCGGCGTTTTAGCCGTGATTTTTTTTAGACTTGTGCTCATTCAACACCTGTGTAGTTGGGATTAGCATTGCTCTTCATGGCTCAATTTCGGAGTTTTCTCGTGTATTCTCCCTCATTCTAGTACGGGCCTTTTTCTCTATATGAGTGCAACTTATAACGTGAGTTGGCATAGTAATTAGTGAATTAGCATAGTAATCAGTGAATGATGTTTGTACAAAATCTAGGTCTAAATAGAGAAAGGATAGATAGGAAAAAAGTTTAGAAAACCTCTCAAATGTTATATAAAGCAGCATAAACATTCTTGTAAACATTGATCACAAATCTTATCTAAAACATCCTTAATAGTATCCAAACCATAATTGTAAATGAAATCCTATCTTTAACTATAATACTAACCATATGCTTCAATCTTACCTCCATCTTAACTATAACTCTAAGCAAAATATTAACCTTAATCATAGTTCTAAGAATGATAACTTTAATAATTATACTAATCATATTTTAAATATCACCTCAAGTTGAACTTAATTATAACACTAATCAAAAATCTTAACCCTAACCATAGTATCAAGCATGATAACCGTAAATCTTATTCAACATCAAACTTTGTTGGTAAACAAGATCATAACCCAAATGTGGAGAGCATGACATAAACCCAAACCCTTATCCTAACTTTAAATTTTAGCACCAACCCTAACCATAATTACACCCATGATATGAACCTTAAACGTAACCATAATTGTAATCCTAGACCTTAATCCTAGTACTAATTATGTCACTAAACTTGAACCCTAACCAATATCATAAACACCATCTTAATTCCAATCTCTAAGGCATAATCCTCTCAAAACCTTAACTTTAATAATTATAATCATTATAATCATGATACTATCTATTATGTAAATCCTTATTATTATATATTGTACATAATAATTTTTATAAATATCTAATAATAAATAATAATTCAAATTAAAAACATTCCTCTAACTTTTAATTTTGATATGTTTTAACTCTTTGTCTAATTTCATAAAAATATATAAATTGTTAAAAAAAAATTAAAGTCTAAATTAAAAATTAAAATCAAATCAAATAAATAGGAAATAAAAGAATAATTTCTAAATTTCAATTTTAGTATGAAATAATAATAAGTTTAGTCAATTAAATAATAAATAAATTTTAAAGGAAAAAATATTTATATTATTGTAATATTTAAAAATAGCAGTGTTTAAAATATGTTTAATTATTTTAAAATTTAAAGTAACAATAATACTACAAAATTAACTTCATTATATGTTTTCTTTAAATTGGTAAATGGTCAAAGCCTACATTAATTATTGTTATTTATTGTAATTAATTAATTTTTTATGCGTTAAGTGAATTCAAATTCAAGACATCCCAGATAAGAGGTTCACAAGTTACCATTGTGTTGTAGGTATATTTTATAACTATATAGAATTGATTATTTGTATAATGATAATAATAATATATAATTTTAAGTTAATTAAATTTTTTGGGTAAAAATAAATAAATATATTAAATTATTACCATATATACATATAGATATATAGATGAAAAGTTAAAAATATATAAATATCCTACCCAAGGATACATTCAAATAATTTTTTTAAAGAGGAAATCATCTTGAAATAAATATTATGGGAGAACTAGATCATAAACAAGTATAAGGCATTGTAAGAATTATTTTGAGCATTGATGGATAAATGAAATTTTCCAAATTAAAAAAGGAATTTTTGTTGTTTATCCCAAAAGCAAGATTACAAAATCTCAAATTAAAAATTACAATGTATGATCACATAAACCTAGACCATATTAATTTGTTGCTATGCATTGTCCAAAATTAAATTAAATAATTTTCTACTTGTCTTTGTCTTGTCACTCATTGCTTGGATAAATGACAATTGTCCGTAAGGCTAAGCCAATTTTCAACTCACACCTTTTTTTTCATCTTCCCAATGACATTAGTACGAATCACAATGCCCTTTCTTTAGATCAAAATAAATGGTACAAATATTTTCAATCATCTTGCACGTGGTATTAAAGATTATTGAATGTTGATTTTCAAATGAAGTTTTGAAACCTCAGTATAAGGTACACCTTCGGCATCAAAATAGATGTTAATGGTATTTTATATTTAATTAACGTGTCATACACTATCTAGTTTTCCATGTTTATACTTTTTGAATAAGTGTATTTGTTTGCATCAACATCTCTATATTAGAGTAGAGTTTGGTTGATATTGTGGACCTCAAATTTGATTAGTCAAGAATGCTCTAATATGTAGGAAATTAATATGGTCGTTCTACTAACTAAATTATATGTAGTCATTCTCTTTTAAAAAGTTATAAATAGTGCACCCCATTAAATGACATTTTCCCTTAAATTTCTTGATTTAGTATTGCTTTATTTTTTCACCTCTCTAGTCTCAATATTCATCTCATCAATACCAATACCTTGACTCAATTTAACATGGTATCTTTTGAAGAGCATTCTAAAATGCAATACCTAGTACATTTATTCACAACATCTTTGATATATCTAAAATCTCATGTCTAATAGGGCATTTTTCCAACATTGTGATTAGAATGATTGGTTTCAACCACCACATTGTCATCACTAGCATCTCAAACAAGAAGTGATGAATTGGAAGTGTTCATCACTTCATAATAACCTATGATGATTTTCATTGAAATGCATTGATAAAATAAACAACTTTGGAGGGACCTCTTCAAGGGAAAAGACATTACAAGAAATTAAGGCACATTTCTTTGTCTATTGTCTAAGAGTTCAATTACTTCCAATTTCCAATTCAAATTATGGGGTATCGTAGAACAAGATTCCCTTGTCATTTAGAAATGTTTTAGTTTCTAGGTTTGGAATCATCTCTCATAATATTATTACTAGCACTTGCATCTTTGAAGGCTGCAAGGGCTAAGCCAATAATCTTGTATACTATTGATGATGTCCTTGAGCAGTTAGTACCATGTTTCTGGTTATAATTGAGTCTTTTAGTTCCTATAACATATTTAGTAGAATATTTATATTTGTATTACTTTATATTGTTAGAATAAATACATTTTGTTTGAAGTGCAATAAGATATAAGTGATCTTCATTCCTTTTGTATGATTGTATATGGATTGTTAATATTTGGAGTATTTGTCAAATGTGAAATTTGGCCAAATACAAAGCCTGCCTACTGATTTCACCCTAGATATAGCATATAATTTATTACATAGATGAGATCACTAATCTCACCAAGAGCACCATTGACTAGTTCTACTTTTATCCACCTATTTGTTGTAAGCATAATGTATTGTCATTTGCACAGATCTACCAAATTCTCTATTTTCATCAACACTAAAGTGTAAATCTATACGAGTCATTAAATTACCCCAATCATGTTGTGTCGGGTTTGTATATTGTATGATGTGCAATAGCTGATGGAATTATATTTACACTTTATTCTCATCTTCTTGTCAAAAAATTGGTTGAAATGTAGCGATTTTTATAAATTGGTCCCATAGTAACTAGGCATTTGAATGTGAAATGTAAATCAAAATTTCATAAGAAGAGTTAGTTGTGCTAGGTCACTAGAAAGTATATCTAATAGTCCACCAAAGTATACATTTTGTTGATTGGGAAAGCCCTATCATAGATGACTATCAATTGTAAGGAGGACCTTTGGACCTATGAAGCTCACTTCATCAATAAAGATGTATTTGACATGTTGTAAATCCTCTTGGTAATATCACTATTATATATCACTCAAACATTCATCAATCCTTACATTTATATCACTATCATGAACAAATATAGACACACCCTCCATGTCTCTATTATTGGGATTGACGACACTAAAATACAAATTACATGCAAATATAACCAATATCATAAAATATTAAATCATATGGAAGAGAACACAAGCCACAAAGATTTAACGTGGTTGACCCAATCCTTGGGTTATGTCCACCAAACAATGTGTCCAATATTCTTATTATCTAGTGATTACAACTTCATTACAATATGTAATTCCTTACAACTCAACATTACTGTAAGAAGCTACAATCATCATCATACATTATGGAATCCCTAACCTTAAGCCAATTTATGCAAGCTTTTTTTTCTTACAAAATTAGGGCTAGAATAAGTCATCTAATAGAAAAATAGAAGTTCACTATTGAATGAATGCATATGTGATTTGTCACCTTGGTTCTAGTGACTCTGCTTGGATGGACCCGCCGGAAACAAGCATCACGAACAAGGACATTCTCGCGCGATTACGCCCCAACACGATTATTGGGTGGGCCTTCAATAGTAGGGGGTAGGGGGTAGGCCTATAGTTTCTATGCCCTATCTTGCTTCCCAGATTCTCTACGTAACATTCATAATTGCGGGGGCGGAATAGTAGGCATTCACCCTGCTGCCGGGTCACTTTTGCAGTCATATGACCCAGACTTTTGATCAATGGAGGTGCGTGCAGATGGTCCCAAAGCATCTCTCTTTTTCTTAGGGCAGTCTTGGCGTACACGAAAAGATGCCTACTATTCTATGGGCAACAACCCCCTTATTGGGTGCATTGTGGCTCATAACGACTCTCACTCTGATGCAGTTCAAGGGAAGATTCGGGCGGGAGACATAGTCCTACATGCAAATCTGCTGCCTCCCCGGCCCTATAGATAGTATGGGCGGCGTGATAGAAACTGATCGAAAAAAAGAGCTCCCTATAGGGCCCATATTGGTTCTAGATGAATTTTCATTCCCCCCTAAAGAAATGGTGCCCCCTACTATATGGCACCTTCAAGGCTCTCGCTGAGAAGCATTCGGATACAGTAGGCATTGAACCGACCCCACTAAAATAGCCGGGCGGGGCTCTAGAATTTTGATAGGGCTCTCTCTAGCCCGGGGCCCCCCTGCATGTTCACAGGGTGGGGGGCATTATAGTTCGAAGGCACTTACCATTGGTTCTATACTCAACTCTAGATGCTCAACCTAGTGCTATAGTAGGGGGGCCTTTGCATGCATCTCGATTCTATACGTAACATGCCAGAACACCCTTTGCAATATACGGCTCTGCATGCATGCACCGGTCCTTTACTGGCCCGGGGCCTACGAAGCCCGGGGCCTGCCGGTGGGGAGGTAGAGGAAGAGTCGTGTGTGGGGGGATGGAACGGCAAGTGCCCCTCCCAGCCGCCCTAAAATTCTATGGGGAGCAGGCTGATAGATAAATGAGGACTAAAATAGCCTACTATTTATAAGGCCTGCAAAGGTAGGGGGTTCAATATTCTATACGTCTGCAACATGCCAATGGGTCACCCATAGAATTGTAGGGCTATAGAGGCTCTAGTTCCGCCCTACTGGTGAACCCGTAACGTGCCCTATAATTCTATGGCGGGGGGGGACAATAAAAGAGGGGGTGGGGAGGAAGGGAGATATAGTTTAGGGGGTAGACTAGAGCCCTTCCCTTCCCTTACCTTACCTCACCTTACCTTAAAATAGTGGGGTGGGGTGGGGTGGGGTGGGGTGGGGTGGGGTCCTCCCTAAGCAGCAAGAGATCGGGGCAGCCCATTATTTTATAGGGCATGCATGCATGCAGAGATCCGATCCCCCTACAATCCTATGGGCAGCCAGCCCCTACAATAATCTGCCCCCCCATTTTTTGATAGGTGAATGCACAGGTTGCCTATAGATAGTAGGGCCTATTCTATTATTCTGCTTCTATTGCAAGTAAACAATAATCTGCCTCTCCCCCATAGAATAGTAGGGCTTCACCTATCGGTTCGGAGCTAAAGCCTGGGGTCGAGTGGGTAATGGCATCAGCTTGCTAGAATAATAGAATATTCTATGGCATGTGGATATAGCATCAGAGAAGGGCGGGTGGGACCATGTGGTGGGTGGGAAACTATAGTTCTTCTTTGAGCAGGAAAACTATTGCCACCCTGCTGCCCCAGGAAGCCCCACACACGCTAGAATAAGAAGAAGGGTGGGAAATATCGAGCCAGGAAGAATATCCCATTGACATGACCCCTACCATTCTATAGGCCAGAGTAACGGGAATGGGGGGGTAACGAGACAGGTGGGCCGCACGCCGGGGCCGGGCATGAATGTTACGTATAGAAGATGGGGTTTGGTTGGTGGCCGAATCACTCAACTCGGTGGCCCCGAGGAATCCATCAACCCGGATTGAAAGGAAAGGGAAGCGGCCCAAGTCTTCAAGCTATCCGCCATAGAATTGGCATGGGTCGGAACCCGGAGATGGCTTGATTGGTCGATTGATTCGTTTGTTTATGCCGATGAAGGGAATGTGTCAGGGTTCATCGGGGTCGGTTGGGGTTGATGAGGGAACGAGTTGATGCAGAGGAGGTGAGCCAATTGATCGAAGGCGAAGGTTGGTGGTTTGGAGCCAGCCTCCCCAATTCTAGTTGGTGGGGAAGGTTGGTGGTTTGGTCCTTGGTTTGGCCTACTATTCTAATGGGCCATCCCAACCTGCGTGAGTAGAGGAGAGCACAGGCCAGGTTGTGTTCATCGGCAGGAGGTTGATTGATTGGAAAGGCTGGACTTCATGTTCGGGATTGGCCAGGTTGAAGCTGCCTCAGCTCGGATGCTCATCGGCAGGGATG
This sequence comes from Cupressus sempervirens, assembly GCA_028749045.1. Lineage (NCBI taxonomy): Eukaryota > Viridiplantae > Streptophyta > Pinopsida > Cupressales > Cupressaceae > Cupressus > Cupressus sempervirens. Next base: position 919,217,797 of record CM053785.1, read on the forward strand.
CTGGACTATCCTCTTCTTTTCCCCATGAACCAAACAATCAATCCGCCTATTGGGCTTATGAATTTTTGGGGGAGAGGGGGCAACAACTAAACTATGATGGGGCAGCAGGGTGGGAATTATTGAAAGGGGGGGGCCGGTGCAGAGGTAGATTACTATTCTTTGGGGGGGGTGGTGTAGGGGTAAGGGGGGCGAGTGCCTATTGTTTCTTTAGGCATCTCCTCGGGCCAGAGGGGGCAACTATAGATTAGATAGCCTCCCACAACTATCGAAACTCGGGGGCCCCTCCTCTCCATCCTGGTGCCGGGTGGATGATAGTTGGGGGGGAACTCTATTCCCGGTGTAGTGGTGCAGAGGAAAGTTGCGGGCCTCCCACCCTCGCTATTCGGCATTCAGTCCCAACTACCTACCATTAGCCCCTACTATTCTAAAGGCGATCGGGGAAGGAAGAATGGGTGGGTGGAATAGTGCCCCTGCTAGCAACAACTAGAACCGGATCCCCTATCATCTATGGTTCTCTTCTCGTGGGATGGGGATTCATCCCACTTCACCGAGATGCGGTTCGCTTCGGGCAACAGGAATGCCCTTTAGAATAGTAGGGGCCATAGAAGAATCTGTTGCCGGGAGCCTATCAAAATGGTGGGGTGGGGGCAGGGAATAATCTAATAATAGGGCCACCCTGCATTGCCACCCACCCGGGCATGTTATGTAGAGAATCTGGCCCATAGAATTGTAGGGCCCTACTACTCTATGGCAAAATTTTCACTCCGCCCCCCACTCCATAGCCTATAGAAATGGTTGGGAGGGAATAATAGAATAGTAGGGCATCTGGCAACCCCAGCCCCCTACTATTCTAAAGGATCTGTCCTCTATTCATTGGCGGGGCTTCTGGTGCAGAGGCCCGCATACTATATAGGGGCCCTATCTATCTATAGGGGCCTCCCACCCTGCTGCACTCTGCATTACCGGGATAACCCTTCCGGCCTAGTGCAGCAAAGGGGCCCCTTCTAAATTATTGTATGTAGGGGAACTCTTCTACGTAACATGCGCATGCACCTTGCTGCGGGCACTCTAGAGGATAGGGCACTATAGAGCCCATCAAGTTCATGCAGACGCACACTATTAGCTTTCAGAATGATACCCTACCCCCAGTCTTCTCCTGCATAGAATGCCTAGGGCACAGTATGCCCTATCTTATATAGTGGCCCTCTCTTTGAACCAACCTTTGCTTTGCCCATAGCCCATAAAATTCTAGGTAGGGCCCCCACCCCCCCAATAATCAATAATCTGCCCATACCCCATAAAATTTTAGGGCGATCGATCGGGGTAGGGAAAATTTTAGGGCGATCGATCGATCGATATAATAGTAGGGTAGGCCCCACCTTGGCGAATAGTAGGGAGATTATTGTAGGGTAGGGTAGGCCCCGAATAATCTGTTTAGGGAGAATAGTAGGGAGATTATTGTAGGGTAGGGTAGGGAGGGGGCCTGCAGAGGTAGGGCATCCCTGCAAGCCTATTGAGAAGGGGCCGGGGGGGAAGGAACTATAACTATTCTAATAAAGGGGGGGGGGCAACTCTTATTGGGGGGGGAACTATTATTGTTCTCCCACCCACCACAACTGTAGGGGCCCTCTGCACGCACCACCCTACAGGGGCGGGAGAGTACCATCAGGTCCAGTCAAGCCCCGCTGCAAAGAAAGCAGCGGGGTAGGTGAGTTAATGAGTTGGAGAGCACTCCCCTCCTCTCTCTCTTAATTAAGGCAGGCGAGGGCCTATATAACTGCTCTCCCAGCAGAGGGCAGGCATAAATGATCTGAATGATGACCTGCCCTTATAGATAGTAGGGGAATCGGGGCCTTGTGACTAAAGACTCATAAACTTGAGTTGTCGCCCTATAATTTTATGGAGTGACTTAGATACAGTGCATGGCATGCCCACTATTCTAAGGGGCAAAACTCACTTTCACTTCAGGATCCCCATCTACGTAGTTCACCGGCGAAACCAATGACTCTTTCTACTCCTATCAGATCGAGAACCCGAGCACTCGACCGGCGAGCCCCCGCCGTAGGGCCCTACCGATGAACCCTACTATCTATAGGTAGAGATAGGCTCTACCTCCACCCCCTACCGCAACGGGCACCCTAGCCTGGCGAATAGTAGGGGCCGGCCCGCTGCCATTCCCGAAGCGCTTGCCCCTTTGCTTGCATCATCAGGCCGGTGGAGGATATAGTAGGAGGGCCCCTACGAGCCATATACCTCCCACCCACCCAACAATAATATTCGCCAGGTAGCCGAAGGTGCTTAATTATTATGCAGGGTGATAACTATGGGTGGGTAGGCCCCTACTATTCTATGGCCCCCTACAATAAGGGTTCTACCTAAATTATAGAGAGGGGGGGGGGGGCGAAGGGCCGGGTTGGGTGGGCCCCTACTATTATAAGGCCCTACTATTCTATGGGTGGAACTATCCCATCTTAGGTTAACCCAAATGATAGGGCCCCCTAGCCCCTAGCCCCTAGCCTAAAATTTTATGGCCTATCCCTATAATTTTATGGGATGGGGGGGACCCCGGCATATGGGTATGGGGTGTCCTATCATTTTATGGGGGCCTCTCAAATAAATAATAGAATGGCCGCCTAGCCTAGAATTTTGAGGTTTAGGTTAGGTTAGGTATGGTATGGGATGGGGGGCCTACAATTTTATGGGGTTGGTATGGGCCCTACAATTTTACGGTGGGTATGGGCCCTACTATTCGGCTGGGGTAGGGCACCTACTATTCTCTAGGCGGGCGGGTTGACAGTACTCGAAGCAACGAAACGGAGCGGAGTTATTTATGACTCAGAGGCATTCTCATCACTTGGTAGATCCAAGTCCATGGCCTATTTCGGGTTCACTTGGAGCTTTGGCAACCACAGTTGGAGGTGTTATGTACATGCACTCATTCACGGGGGGTTCAACACTCCTCAGTTTGGGCTTGATCTTCATCCTATATACCATGTTTGTATGGTGGCGCGATGTGATACGTGAATCCACGTTGGAGGGACATCACACCAAAGTCGTACAATTCGGACTTCGATATGGTTTTATTCCGTTCATCGTATCGGAGGTCATGTCCCCCTTCGCTTTCTTCCGAGCTTTTTTCCATTCCCCTTTGGCGCCTGCGGTAGAAATTGGAGGTATCTGGCCCCCAAAAGGGATTGGGGTTTTGAATCCCTGGGAAATCCCTTCTCCTAATACGCTTATTCCCCTTTCATCCGGAGCTGCCGTAACTTGGGCTCATCATGCTATACTCGCGGGGAAGGAGCGACAAGCAGTTTATGCTTTAGTAGCCACTGTTTCACTGGCTCTAGTACTCACTAGGTTCCAGGGAATGGAGTATTCTCAAGCACCTTTCACTGTCTCAGATGGTATTCATGGTCCTACGTCCTTCTCAGCAACTGGGTTTCATGGTTTTCATGTGATTATAGGGACTCTTTTCCCAATCATATGTGGTATTCGCCAATATCCGGGTCATTTGACCAAGGAGCATCACGTTGGCTTTGAAGCAGCTGCATGGTACTGGCATTCCGTAGACGTGGTTTGGTTATTCCCATTTGTTTCTATCCATTGGTGGGGAGGTCTACGAAGGGACGCATTCTAGATAGGGGTGGATTGGGAAATGATAGCTTATTGGCGGGGAGGGGACGCAGGGGTGGATTGGGATATGAACTCTTTTCGGGGACAGAGATTACCCGAGATAGAAAAAGAAGCCTTTTGTTTGCCGCTTCCCTACTTCCTCTGATGATCATATCGGACGAAGTTTATCTCACTTTGCTACCAGATATCTATTCATTCCGACATATTCATGCGGGGATTGAAGAGATTATGGCAGATCACGTTCACCAGGGAATGACCGAGAATTAGATTTCCATCCTTCTGGGATCGTTGTTTTTCATCTACATTAAAGATGTTTTCCCGTTTCCATCCCCCCTATAGAAGAGTAGGGCACCACTAATGGAATAACCAAATGGTCGACCGTGAGGTTATGCTCTCGACCTCCCCCACCCCACCCCCAATATAACCCCCCCACAATTGACCTCCCGGTCCTCCCTTACCTTCAGGCACGCTCAAGTGATTGACCATGTCGTTACTTGTATCAATTGATCCAGAAAGCCATGATGATGTCACCATTATATATGTAATATGACTTAAGTAAGAACGAGCACTTTCAAGAAGGAAGGGCAAGTGAATATGGATGGGTCAATTATAGTAGTAGGGCAGTAGTTTAAGCAACAGATAAATGCCCCCTACTATTCTATGGTGCCCATAGAATTTTAGGGATTCGATTATAGATCCGATTGACCAAGAATCAATAGTGCACCCTCCTATTTGAGAATCGCCCATTGAGGTCGATATTGACGTATATAGACTCGAGATCAAGATTGTCCGATTAACAACAATTACTATAGTTGTGGGTGGGAACTCTAATTCTAGTTGCTTTTTTGAGACCTTAACTGCCTATAGAATAGTAGAGCTGATGAGTGAGATGGGTGATTTGTTATAGAGTTACCTTCACTGCCTGTAGGGAAAAAGGAGTGGACTTTCTAGCAAGTCATTTCATTGCCCCCTCCTGCTCTCTCTGCCTTGATCCTGTGAACAAAATAGAATTCCGGTAGCAGTTTCGAACAATCCCCCCCTAAAGACAAAATAGGCTCTAGACAGCTTAGGATTAATGCCACTTGCTAGAGTAAGGGAAGCGGACTGATTAATTAAGTAACCTGACTTCCTTCCTTACATTGTTTGGACCTTCCGGATTGACTTGGCCTTCATTCACTAGGTGGGCCAATCCCCTTGGCGAATAGTAGGGGGCCCCATAGAATTGTAGGGCCATGCGACCAATGAAGGTAGGCCCCTCTCTATATATGGCAAGCACAGTAGAAAACTCACTATCTTGCCTCTGCACCGGCTCCATCGCCATCCTTTGAACCCCCTCCTTGCCATCCTTCACTGGGCTCCCTGGTCCTTAACCCCCTACCGGGGGTTAAGTAGCTACGGGAACAATCTAACTACCTAAGTTAGTGGGGTTGGGAGCTTGCCTGGGGGTTTGACTAGGATGGCACCTTGCTGCGATAGGTAGAAAGAAAGTTGTTATTCTCGGATCGTGAACAGTGAGCCATAGAATAGTAGGGGCCAACCCCATAGAATAGTAGGGGCCCTCCTAAGTTCCCTGCAGGGAAGGACTTCACCCGCTCTGAAGCGGAAAGGGGAGCTGATGGAATAGCATGAGAGCATTACCCCCGATGGGCTATCCGGCTTGCCCCCCACCCACTAGCTGAAGTTAGGCTAGACGGGGCCAACGACTAGCTATTTAGGAGGCAGGGAGTTAAAGAAAGTATTGTATCGGGAAAGGAGCTCAACCCGCCCTACTGGGCAACCGGTGGTGCGGGGAGAATTCTCTTCTTTCGGATGGGACAATCGCCCTATTATCAGATTATTTCAAATTCCCCTACTATGATTATGAAAGTGCCATATTCTCAATTCACTGAATTCCCGCCCCCTACTATTCTAAAGGGCCCTGCACAGTTGGCAGGCAGCACCCTGCATACTTAGCCGCCGCCCTAAACTAATCTGCATCCTCCTTTTGTAGTTTCAGGATGTCTAGCTCTGTCCCATTATTCTATAGGCAACCGATTTCCCATTCAATAATCGAGGGTATGCAGGGGTAGGGCCTGCCTCCCATGTGACGTAGAGAATCGCCTATAGAATGGTAGGGCCATCCCGGAGCCTATAGAATGGTAGGGCCATCCCAGAGTCCCTAAAATTCTATGGGCGGTGCACCAGATTCTATATGTAACATGCCTCGTATGGCCCTTAAACGCCTATAGAAGAGTAGGGGAACGAGTTGCTTGCCTATAGAAGAGTAGGCCCCATAGAAAACTCTATTAGCAACCCTGATGAACTGCAGGGCCTCCCGGATTAGCTAAGTAACAAAGCATTACCCTGGGAACAATAATCTATTTGGGGGCACGTCTGCAGTAGGGGCCTCCCGCCCCCCAATAACTATTAATTGTGATAACTTTATCGATAGTTAACTCCAGCCAGCCCAAAATTTTGATAGGCTTGCCGCAGGCCAATGTTAGGTGATTGTCTCACTCGGGGGTGTAGGCGAGTCAAGGGCCTCCTCCCCTCACCTTGGGTAGGGGGCAATAGCCCTACTGTCTATAGGGGATGCCGTTGGGCAATAGAAGGAGCCCTATAGATAGTAGGGCGACTATATTATCTAATTAGCTCGAGGGCTAACTCAAGAAAGAAGACGATAAGAAAGAAAAATCGGGCGCTCCACCCGGAGAATGAAACTAGGCTCCTCGATGATCCGATCTATCTGTTGCTCCCTCGTTATCAAGGAAGTCTGCATGCCCATAGAATAGTAGGGAATAATAGAATATTAGGGCGGATGGTCCTTCTTGCCTCAACGCCCTATCTATTCTATGGGGGGACTGACTGACTAATTTGGTTGGTTGGTTCTAATCGGGTAGCGATGTACTCCGAAGAAGAAGTGACCGAGGCAGTAGACAATTAGGAGGGCATTACCGTTAGCCCCTACCATTTTATAGGCCATCGACAAGATAGTTTGTTCCATCCCAGTTTTATTATCTGATGGATGGATGCAATCGGCAGGATAGGCCAAATAAACTCTTTTTCTGTGGGCGCGGTCCAGCTCAGGTTACCCTGTTGGTGCACCAGAATAGTTTCCATCCTAGTAAAACCCCAACAATATAATAGTAGGGGCCGGGTGGGGGGGAGGGGAATGAATTGATCTTTAGTATAGATATACGTCCCAACCCAGCTATCTTCCTCCGGGTGGCCCTACAATTATATGGGGTGATTGTTGACCCTACAATTCTATGGGGGCATGGGTGGATATAGAACCATAAAATAGTGGGGTTCCCTGGGTGGGTGGGATCGGGTGGGGGGTGAAAGTTGCCTTGATGGTATGGTAAGGGTTTTATCTCAGGCCCATCCCATATATGCCCATCCCATATAGATGCAAAACCGACCCCATCCCCATCCCAAACCGACCCCTCGATCTGGATCCCCTATATATTATATGGATCGATCGACTTCGATCCAATTCAACCGGTGTTCTCAGTGGTGTTGGTAGACCGGTGAGTGGTAGACCGGTGTTCTACTGGAATCCCCTAATCCTATCCCATCCTAATTAGGTTGGGGTTGGGGCCCTAATCCCCTAATCCTTCCTCCCTCCTATCCCGGGGCCCCAACGCCATTATGGGTTGGGGTTGGTTCAGTCTGATAGAGTGGAGGTTGGATGTTCTCGCCCGTTGAGTATCAACCATTCCATTCGCATCAATCATTCCTTCTACGGTGAGGAGGGCGACTATCTATAGTCTAGTGGGAGAGCAGGGATTAGATACGTACCAGTTTTTTGGGGATGGGCCGAGGGCGGCTATATATCCTATTCGTGAGCCGATGAGCTTATATATAGAGCCGGGCGGGCCTTCGTTCTGGTACCAACCTATCGAGCGGTGAGCCTTATACATAGAGAGGGCGGGCCGGTAAAGAACCTATTGGAGATCAGAGCTATATACTGTATAGAGAGTCTGCACCGTGAGCCATATATCTAGAGCCGAGCGAGAATAATAGAAGAGTAGGGCGGAGCCGTGACCCATATCTATAGTTCTCTCGGTAGGCCAGGGAGGGGCAAGGGCAACTAAACTATCTATAGTCTAGTCGGCGCCCCCTCCCCTATGAACTGATAGGCCGATAGGCGATGGATCTGCAGAGGAAGTTGAGGAGGCCGCCAGATAGGCCCTTCTTCCCAACCCCGGGCCGGAACCGCAATAGCTACCAGCCGCCCCTAAAATTCTATGGCTATTCTGCCATTTTCTGGGGAACAACAATTCCCTACTATTCGTAAGGCCCCCTACTATTCTATGGCTCCCACCTGCCCCTACAATTCGCCAGGTAGGCCTCGGATGGAAAGGAAGGGTCTCTTCCCACCCATCCCATAGATTCATTGCAAAGTGAGAAGAATGCTATAAAAATGGTTGGGTCTGTCGGAACGAAAGCCCCTATCAATTCTATGGGCTGGAGCCTCAATAGTAGGAACACTAACTAATCCTAGAACATTAACTGGAACACGTGAACTATAATAATAGGGTATCCATCTTCGATCAATCTATCTCTACTAAATCAATTGCTTCGTATGCTCTTGTTGAGGCGGTGAGCGGATCAAGTTATTGCTGAAATCCATATGATGCAGATCGGGGTGGGAGGATTAAAGTTGTCGCAGACGCAGTTCCAAATCCCCAATTATTCTAGATAGCCCATACCCTACTCTTCTAATGGGCCCCTACCCCCTACATTTATTAGGTATCCTTTAGAATAGTGGGCCCTGCTGGCCCCTACAATAATCTGCCCATTCTTTTTATAGGCCCCCTCCCCCTCCCCCTCCCCCTCCCCCTCCCCCTCTATAATAAGTTTAAGTTTAAGTTTCCCTACAATTCTATGGGGCAGATCCCTAGCCCTAGCCCTAGCCTTAGCCCTAGCCCTATAATTTATAGGTAGGTAGGTATGGGCTATAGGCAGATTATTGATTCCCCCCCCTTTCTTAGTTTTTTTATGTGAACCGTGAAGAATAACCAACAGCGCCCTGCGGCATCGAAATCTCTAGTTGCCTTTTTGTCTCCTTATAATAGTAGGGCCCCTCGGGGGCCCGAAGGGGCTCACTGCCCCAAAAATGAATATACCCCCAACTTTCTACCCCGTTGGGGGGCCCCTTTGCCACCCTTTAAAATATAGGGGGGCGGGTGCGTGCAGAGGTAGATTATTGTAGGGCCATAGCCCATGAAATTTTAGGTAGGGGGGGTAGGAACCGGGGTAGGGGCGGGATTCCCCCCACCCCTTTATAGCTAGAGTAGGGGGCCCCCACTATAGATAGGCAGAGGTAGGGGCGGCCCCTAGGCGGGCACCTAAATGAAATGCTATATCCCCCGGTCAAGCCCCTGCTCCTGTCTCGTTCAGGGAAGGTTCGGGTTCTTCAATTTCATGTTGGGGGGGATGTGACCTATGTCAGGTCCGTAAGATACCACAGCTTTCGGTGTTCTATGATTGACCTCCGAGTAATGAGTAGGTAGTTCTCTTCTTCAGATTCTTCTATTCCTTCTGATTCTCCTCTTCCTGGCAAACCAATAGGCTGAATTGCGACACTTGTATTTGTTCCTGACAATGATACTTGACAGACGCATACAAGTGGGGCCCCCATTCCTTCTCTTGAATAATAAATCGGAATAAGAAAACATATAATCCCTCTTCATTTTGTCATGCTCGGCGAACAAGCTGCCCAAGCATACTCCTTTCAATACAGAAGTTCTCCCCTCTGAGGTTTTCTCCTGCATGGAACGGCGGCGCCGCTGGGGAGAGCGCAACCATTGCGATTGCGAAAACAAAGATTTGAGTAAGAGGCGGCACCCCTGTCTCTTCTCCAATGGGCGGAACCATCCTTTTTTCGTTCTTCTCCACCATCCTTTTTTCGTTCTTCTCCTCCACCTGTGATTACGGCATTTGCCCACGATTTGACCGACAAATCCTTTAGTATAAAAATATTTCCTCACTTTTCTCCCCATGGTTGTTATTACGAAATTCTCTCCAATAGGGATTGGATCACCACGGGACGCTTGAAAACGCGTCATGTTGGCCATTTCATTATTCACACGAATCTTTCGGTGACTTATAAGCTGCCTCGCTTGAGGAGGAGTTTCACAGAAATGGAGACAAACCGGGATGACGTCCGATCTCGTTTCTGGATTGAGTAGAAGGGGTATGTATGAAGCTCGTTCTGTCCCTCCGTGCATCTTTGCGATAGGTAGATTTCCATAAAAGGGGGACAACTTCCGTATGGCTTGTGATTTAAGATAACTGTTCAAATTCTGTCTTAGATATGGAGTCTTCCCAATATATCTTCTCTTGCTCTTTAATCTTCGGAGGATGCGGCGTTGTATCCTCGTCAGTCTCTTGTTCCGAACATTTCTCGGGAGTAGACGACGAGTTTTAGATCTTAATGTAGGCAACGTCTTTTGCTAGTGGTCCCCGGCTGGGATTGTGAAGGGGTTCACTCAATTCCCAGCTTAGATTCTATTAATCAAGAATTACTAATAGCTTAGCTGAAGGGGTGGGTGGGCCCATGGTGCAGTGGGAGGGAAACTAGCCGTTCCATCCCCACACATGAATAGTAATCTACCTCTGCATGCACCAGCCTGCGCTGGGGTTGGCCTGGCAAATGGTAGGGGGTTGGGGCCCTCTACATGCATTCACCGCGGAGCCCTCCCTATGCATGCACAGGCAATATAGTAGAAGCCCTCTGCATGAACTGAGTTCCAATAATCTGGAAGGGGGGGTAAGGGCCGGTGAAGAGGGTATATTGCCGGTGCATGCAGAGGGCTTCTATGGCCCCGATTATTATAGATAGTTCAACCCTACTATTATATCCCCGCCTCTAGCCTAAAATTTTATGGCCGCCCTAGAATTTTTAGGTATGGGGGACCCGGCCCTTAAAATATAGGGATATTTTGAGGGGGCCCCTTTATTATTGTAGGCCGGGCTAGGCGGTCCCCTGCATGTGCATTCACATGCATACCCCCGGGGAAGGGGAAGGGCCAGGGTAAGGGCCCTACGGGGCATTTCTCACCCCCCTTACCCCCCCCCCCCCCCCCCCCCCCCCCCCGTGCATGCACAGGGAGGTAGTGCCCTAAAATAGATTATTCATAATGGCAGTGTGCATGAGGGCCCCTGCATGCAGGGGTGGGTGGGAGGAGACGATGAACGAATAGGGCCCCGATGAACCTGCAGGGGTGGTGCAGAGGGAATAGTGTAGGTGGGTGAACCCCTCCCTACTATTCTATGGGAACATAACCCCCCCTATAGTTTAGTAGGGCCATCCATAGAATAGTAGGGGCCCACCGGCCTATGAATGCACACCCGGTTCTGCTGCGGCCCCTATGACCCCCACTTCGCCTAGTAGAGATGCCAGCCCTGAGCGACCGGATGGGATCCGCGTGGGATGGGCAGAATCCAAGCTATTGGTTTCCGATGCCCGCGATGATATACTTTGTCCCTGACTTTCTCGATGGTTTTCCCATCATATAGTTCCTGCCATCGCTTCTCCAGGGCTCGGACAACTTCGTCATGGGGTAGGTTGCCTGCTGACGTACTCTCTTCTACTAGTGTAGAAGGCAACGATAAAGAAGAGTCCATTTCTGCCCTACTATTCTAAGGGCCTGTTGTTCCATTTGTGCCCTACTATTCTAAGGGCTTGTTGTTCCATTTGTGCCATCCCTTGTTGCAGCACACGATTATTATCACTGGCTAAGGTGAGTTGCCCCCTGGCAAATAGTAGGGGCTTCCGCTATTTATTCCTTTGACCCTAGTTGGTTAGTTGCCCTATAGAATGGTAGGGGCGGTTTGGAGGTCCGTGAGCGTTGCTCTAAGATTAGCTTGCAACTTTGTCACTCTCTCTATCCATTCGGCTGTTCCGGCCTCTGGTAGCTCAGCCGGTAATGGCGGCGCCGTTTTCGGTAGGGTAGGATTAGTCAGACTAGCCCTCTCTATTGGAGGCGTTTCGACCCTCGGTGTGTCGACTCGCGCTGGCATTTTGACCCTCTCTAGCTCTGGCATTTGGATGATGGAAGTTTCCCGGAGGAGCCGAAGTTGAAGAGGGATTCGGAGCTGAAGAGTCTCTTTCTGAAGAAAGGCCTATTTCGATATAAGTTATAGAGCCGATTAGCCAAGTGCCTACTGCACTCATTAGCTTGCTTAGCCAGGATGCTGCTTCTCCGCAATAATGAGCCATATATAGATAGGGGCTGTCCCAGAGCTCGGTAAAGAAAGTTGGGAAGCTAGGTGACGAGCTTCCATCTTCCCCGGTCCATTAGAAGAGTAGGGTCGCGCCGTCTCTCCTCTCTGCAGCCATAAGTCGTCAAGCATCAGCTCCCCAAGCACAAACCCTCCTAACAATGCTCCACCGCCCTACTATTCTAAAGGGCAGGAACTTTTATATAGCCGACTCATACCTATGTTTTCAATTCTTATTATTAGGTGATGAGGGCATTATACTATTTAGAGAAAGGAGGGGCGCTACTTTGAATAGATTCTGAAAGCCCCTCGCGAATAGTAGGGCTGTCACCCTTGTCTCTACAACTGGTTATGCCTCTGTTGCCTTTGCTTTCTTTGGCCACTCTGCGGGATCTTCGATCCGGCACAATAGTAGGGGCTGGTGAAGGTGGATAAACTGATGGTGCTACCCCTACCTCTCCTAGCTCAAATGCCTCTCCTACTGACTCTGTTACTGATGCAACTATCTATAGTTCTTCTAGGGAAACTGCTGATTCAACCCAGGCCCCATAGCCCATACCCTATCATTTTATGGGCTAGGCCCCTACCCTACCCTACCCTAAAATAATGATTGATTATTCCGTAGGGCCCCCCTTCAGATTATTGTAGGGTTAGCCCTCCCCTACTATTCTAAGGCAGACCCCTACTATTCGTATGCCCTACTCGAGCCTACAATTCCCCCTAAATAGATTATTGCTGGTGGGCATGTTACGTATAGAATCTGGCAATGGACTTGGGCACTGGAACTATCGGGCGGGTTCTATCGGCCTATGTGCATGCAGAATGGTAGGGCCGCACCTAGATTCTATACGTAACATGCCTCAACCCCCTACCCCCTACCCCCTACCCTACTATTATAAGGGCAGGCCCCCAAACAGACCATACATACCTACCTACCTACCGCTGCATGATAGCGGGGATGGATAGGATGGCTATAATAGTAGGGTAGGGTAGGGTAGGGCCCATATGCCGGGGTCCTTTTAGGCTAGGGGGCTAGGGCCCTATCCATACCATACCTAACCTACCGTCTATTATAGGGCTAGGGCCCTATCCATACCTACCGGCTATTATAGCCCATCCCATACCATAAAATTCTAGGTGGGCCCCCATAAAATTATAGGCCACCCCATACCCATATGCCGGGGTCCTTTTAGGCGGGCCTATTATTCTATTATGGGGATAGGATAGGATACAATAATCTATTTGTCGGGGCCCCTACTATTTGAAAGGGAAAGGGGACCCCTACTATTCTATGGGCGACTGTGCTTCAAAACTAGAGAGGGATTTGGACAAGTTGCTTTGGATGCTGCTTCCGACCTTGTTGAACCGCTACCAGGAATGAGACTGAAAGGGAGCATCTCTTATCACGTCTTAAGATGTGGGTAAAGGTATCGAGATGCCTTTGAATTCAGCAGCTATCTATATCCACATGAACACCCACCCGACTATGCCCCCCACAATTAATCATCTACAATTCTTATTGGGGGGTGGCGATCCGAACATAGCTTAGCTATTGATTCATTCCCGGCCAAACAGTCCATATGTCTCTAGGGCGGCCATAGCCATTGATTCCGAATAGTCCTCTGCATCGAACACGATGAAGTGAAGCTATTGATCCAGCTATTCCCCCCCTGCATATCCGAGTGCCTTCATTGACTAAGCTCTCTCTGGACTGGGTACTAAGCTAGTAATGAATGGGGCTCTCTCTAAGCTGGAGACCAGTCTACCCCACCATTTATATAGGCTGAGCGATCAATCGATAGTTTCTCTTTGGAGACTAAGCTAGTATATCCATATCTGGATGGGGCTCTCTCTAGACTGGAGACTGAGCTAGGACTGAAGACTAAGCCATATCGTACAATAGGGGTGAGCGCTATCTCCCTATCTCAGTAACAGGATGATTCTCCGTTAGGCAGAAGAGTGCCGATTGATTGAGTACACATCCATCCCAGCATAAGTGATCTTGGCATATAACATATAGAATTAGGTGGGGTTGAAACCGATGCATGTGTCGTCGGAGGCACCTGTGTTCGCCCTACTATTCGCTAGGGGCTGGGAGAGGAACGACCAGCTTCGAGAGAGTGCTATAGTCCCATGCATAGGAGTTAATCCCCTCTCGCCTATTCGGCTTTCAAAGAACTCACTCATCCATCCATCCATTCATTCTATTGCCCGGAGGCTAGTTCGTGTCGGCACTCACTTAAGAGCAGTTCCATTCGTCGATATCTGTTCCTCTCCTCTCCGGCATCAGCAGCTATAAATAGCGGCACATTCCAACTGGGTTAACCCCTGAGAAAGAGACGTCGAATGAGTAGGTTTGGCATGGCATCTCGTGATGAAGAAGGCCTTTGAACCCTGGTTCTCAATCGTTATTTCTAGATTGAATGGTCCAGTGGTTCATCCCGAGGGGATGAGATCCGATCAAGGGACCTTCCTTCCTTTTGAGGCAATGAAAGAATGAAACAATCGCACGCACCTTAAAAAGCAGTTTGTTTTGCAGCATCCCCTCGTGCTGTTTTGAGTTTCAGTCCACCCAACTCAAATCCTTCTGCTCTGTCGGGCTCTACCCTTATGGATGGCTAGTGGAGAGGGACGTAGGCCCTATGGTCCCCCAGCTGGTCTTCTTTTTTTCTTTATTTCTTTCAGTCGAGCCAAGACTTTACTCCTGTGAGTGCTCGTTGCGACCTTCCTGCCTTAACTGGGTGGGGAGTCCCCCTTGAAAGCCGGGAGGGGGTCGTCATCAGAATCGACATTAACCACTGAACCCCCTTATAATAGTAGGGCGATAATAGAAAGGCGCTAATCCGTTAATAGGGTGGGAAACAACTATAGTTCCATGGGTTGGGTGGGCCCTACGGCTTCTAAGGGCCCTACAATTCTAGTTGTTGGCCTCCCGCCCACCTTTTTCTAGCCATATTCTAGTAGGGGCCTTTCTCGAAGGCGGCTAATAAACTCTTGAGTAATTAGCCTAGATCGATCTTGTATAGCTAGAGATCGATCTCATCAATTCTAGAGTCTATACGTCACATGGGAGGATAGAAATTGGGGTGGGGCCCAGGAGGATAGCCAATTGGAGCAGCAGGGTGGGGGGTTCTATTTATTGCCTGCTAGATTAATGGCAGAGGGCTGCTGCGGCTTATATTGCAGGAGGTCTATAGTTGTATAGTTCACCCGGCCCTCTCAAACTCATCACCGACAAAAGGGGGTTTGCCGAAACAACTAATCTACCTCACCTACCTTAGAATTGTAGGGTAATGGCATCAGCTTGCTAGAATAATCACCATAATAGGGGCTCCCCCCTACTATTTGTGAGGGGCCTAGCCGAACTATATCTCCCACCCAACCCCGAGGTGGGAGGCAGATTAGCCTAAGACGTAGATTAGTTGTTCCGGGAGGTAGCTTAGTAGTGGGGCTCGATAGTTCCTATGCAGGGCCGGGTGGGTCAGAGGCAGAAGACTCTCCTTCTATCGATGCAATGATGCAGAAGGCCCAATGAAGAATGCGAAAGTCTATATCGTGCGAAGGGCCGACCCCAGCTATCTGGTGCAGATCGGTAGCCGACCCCAACCAATAAATTCAATTAGATGGCCATTGGACCCGACTTCCACTATCTCTTCGATCGGTAGCAGGTGCCAGCTCGCTTGTTCGACTGGACCTGCCCAAGGAGAGGAGTCAGCCCGAGTCCCCATAGCTGTGGGCGGTGGAGAACCTACCTTAGGTCCCCGCCATGAAGATCGAGGAAGAAGCACTTATTTGGCCCGGGTAGCTATCTCATTGCTAGCCCTCACCCACCCAGGCGAGAGCTTCCAACTGCTTCTTTCCCACGTCACCGACTACCAGCTATTGATATTCCATCCAATCATTGGGAAGGATGCATGTCTGGCTCGGATCGATAGAAGAAATAGAGACTTTTGCCTGCTTTATCTTCCTCCCAACAGCCCTAGTCAAGCGAATAGTAGGGGCAATATAACCCCCCACCCTGCCCCCTACTATTCACCAAGGGAGGTGGTTTGAAAGTAAGCGGGTGGGAGGGAACTATAGTTGGGAAGATATAGTTACGGCATGACCATCCGTGAAGGAGCGCCCTACTATCTAGAGCGCATCGCAACCACAATAATCTATTTGAGGGCCCAACCCTGGGCGGGGGGCTATAGTTGGCCCAAGTGACAAAGGCATGCGTCCTACCCATATGTTCCCATTTTTGCAAGCGAAGAACCGATGCAGAGGGCACTTGGTGATGCACATCGGTTTATAATACGTACATAGATACACAGGCGAGGGCCAGATCTGGATCCCCACCGGTGCATGCAGACGATCGATCTTTCTTTCCAACTACGCAGGTGCCCCGGGTCCACAAGAAGCGAAATCCCTTATCCATCATTTGATGTGGTAGAGGGCGACAGGTGAGAGCCAAATCTGCACCAGGCGATCCATCTAGATTCCAGATTGACCGAACTGCTTCCTCTTCGACCGGTCTAATCATGCGAGGGAGGTGAGGAAGATGGGAGGGGAGTAACAGGCGGCCTTCCTTTTCTCGAATCTCTTCATGCCAGCTAAGCAATCAAATTCGACGCTTATCCCTCGTTATCATGGGAACTATTGACTCTGCAGTATCGATCGACCGGGGACCTCTTCATGCAGCTTTCCCTTGTCCGTTCGATCAACTGAAATGATAGAGTGGGCACCTCCACTGCAATTCAACTATAGCCAGCTTCAGCTTGACGACTATGCCCTTGGCGAATAGTAGGGACCGGAGGAAATCATATGGAATTTATGACCAGGCGAGTCGGTCCACCCCTTTAGAATAGTAGGCACTTTGATCCGGGCGGGGATAGAGCCTGATGTTTCCATTTCCCATCTCGACCGTGGATCGGAGGGCATCGGAGCACATTCATCTGTGGCCATACCCTTTTTAGATATTGGGAGTTTCCGAGCACATCTCTTCATGCAAGATGCAGAGGTTCGATCGGCATGATCCGGGGCAATGGCTACGAGAGTAGGGGCGAACCTATCCCACGCGCCCCAACGGCCTATGATTTCGGCCCGTAGGGGCCGCCCCACTCGGCCCCCCGGTCCCCGGAACCCTCGCCATCTTAGAATAGTAGGGCCCAACCCCCCTGCACCACCCCCCATTATAGTTCTATCTCCTCCCACCAGCAAAACTATCTCCTCCCACCCTGGATGCCTGGTGGGTTTATTTAATTCTATTGCGGGAACAACTATATTCTCCCACCACTATCTATTCAAGGCCCCCCTACATTGGCCTATAGAAATAATGGGCGGATAATTCTTTAGGCCCCCTAAAATTATGTTCGGCACCCCCGGCTATATAGAGATAGGCTATGTTCGGCAACAAACATTATTATAGGGAAGCGGATAATAAAGCCCTACAGTGTCCCCCTTCTATTCTCAAGGGCTTAGGATCAGCGGATAATTGTTCAGCCCCTTCAAATTATGTTTGGCCCCTACCCTACTATTGAAACCCCCTTTTTAGATAATTGAAGGGGATCAGCGGATAATTGAAACAAACCTTTTTAGCAGCCTACGGAACAAGGGATGCCCCTTTAGAATAGTAGGCAGCATCCCCCTACTATGGAACAAGGGGATGCCCTATCAATTCTATGGGCGGATAATGCCTACTATTCTAAAGGTTGGCCCCTGCCATAATGGCTGGATAATTGCTTAGGAGCAGCGAATAATTGTGTTGTGCAAAACCGCCCACATGAACACCCCCCTACTATTCCCCCCTTATAGCCTATAGAATGGTAGGGCCCCCCACAATGGCAATAGGGAATCTGTTGAACCCCCCTGTTCATGCAAACACACCACTAGCCACCATCAATAGTAGGGGGACTAGCCTACTATTCTTTCTAAGGCGCCCCTTTCTATTCTATTATTCCAGCCACACCGAATAATAGAAAAGAATAGTTCGGCCCCTACGAGCCATATACCTCCTGCCCCTCCCACCAATATACGCCTATAAAATGGTAGGGGGGCCAACAAGAATATTCGGCTGGCTATAGTTGTTCTGGTGTAGTGGCCCTCTATTCTATTATTGGCGGGGCCCTACAAAATCATTTTATGGGGTGAGTACCTTAATAATAGTAGGGGAAGCTGCTCCTACCTACCTATATCTTGCCCTTGCCTATGCTAGTGGTGGTTCTGGCTCTCAATATCTACTACGAGCATCAGCATCACGATCACGAAAGCCAGGATCGATCTGGTGGATCACGCTTTGGATCTTCCCTGGACTTGGAACTGCTGCTACGGGATATGGTATGGAAAAGGAAGGCCTAGACGAGGTTGTGCCCTTACCTCTGCTACTGCTAGGTCAGAAACAACTGGATCATCAGTTAAGGCTAGTGGATAAACTACTGTTGTACCGACGACGACAAGGTTTTTGCTGCTCTATCTTCTGCCTCTATCTCTATAGTTGCTTGCCCATATACTGCCTCTCTAGTGGTTGGTGGTGTTGCTTCAATAGGACCCGAAACTGGCTCATATGCTTACTCTGCTAGTTCTGCTGCTAGGTATGCTTATAGATATGCTCCTAGGTATACTGCTAGCCTATATTGTATAAGGGCTACTATTATAAATATAGGCAATCTTCTTCTTGAACAGTAGCTGAAATGGCACTTCTATGCGTATGGAACCACAATCTCTGCTACTATCTTAGTTGTTACTGGTACGGATTGAAGGTAAACGAGAACGAACATATGGACCTGTAACTGGAGAATCAAATGGCTCTCAATCTCAATCTCAAGAAAAAGCAACAGCTGGTGGTGCCTCTACCAAGGATGCTGTGGACTCCCTAACAGGATCTGGGGAACGATCTCGATATGGAACTATATATGGAACCGTACTAAGGGAAGCTGGGTCTTTATCTCGATCACGAACACGGATGCTTCCACTACTATTGGGAGGGATTCTTGCTCGGAGGGTCCCCATTATAGAGTAGGGGATGCTCTGTTCCTCTCCCTAGGTATGCTGCTAGTAGGTATGCTTGCTTTGCTGTTGTCTCTGCTACGCCCTACTATTCTAAAGGCGTTGGCGCTTTATTAACTGCTTTAGGTACTGTAGATACACCTGCCTTTGCTAGTGGTACATCTGTACCTCTATCTGGCCATATTATGTAGTGCTGGCCTATAGAAGAGTAGGGCGAACATCAAGCTATTCACCTCAAACAGCATAATATTCCTCTCGCCTTATAAAGAATAGGGCCATGTGGTTATCCTTAGTTGGTTATCTAGGTGGTTATCCATATGTGCATGTGGTGGTTAGTTTCCCATATTATGTAGTGCCCCATATGGTGTTCGTGTTCTACACTAGTTTAGGCCATCAACAGGATATACTGAATCTACTACTAGGTCGAGGTAACCCGCCCTAGCCCTTGCCGACTCTGCCCTTGGATAAAATGAAAAAAAAAAAAAACTAGATGGATCCGCGACTCGATCTGAAACCTCTATAGTTGGTGGTGCCCATAAAATTGTAAGGCTAGTGGATCCCTATAGAATGGTAGGGCTAACTCTGGATCCCTATAGATAGTGGGGCAAATGGAACTGTATCAAATCAACTTGCCTATAGAAGAGTAGGGCTGAAAAAAAATTATATGGGCAACAGGGTGCATCAAAAGCTGGATCTGCTGCTCGGTCCCCATAGAATTGTAGGGCCAAGGTAAACCGGCCGAATAGATGCTGCTTTCTTACGTCCCTCCAACTCCCACTGCCTATAGAGTTGGCTTGGCCCCACCTATCATACTACTATACCAGGGGTTAAACTACGACCTCCGCCACTAGCTTTCTTTGATGCTGAGTCAGTCAACAAGGTGGTAAACTGCCTTCCCTGCTGCTGTGATTACCTCTGCCTTTTGTGCTTGCCCACCATTTTGATAGGGGCACTACATGCGCTTTTATTTTATGAATACAAACCTTAGAACCATAAAATAGTAGGGGGGCCCATAGAATAGTAGGGCGCCTTAGAAAGAATAGTAGGCAATCCCTACTATTCTATGGGCATGTATATTAGATAGAATTCTGATTCTGATTCTGATCTAACCTCTGGCCCCATAAATTTGAGGATCTCCGATCTATCGATCTTCGCCCTACAATTCTATAGACTGCTTATGATGGTATTAGTTTTATATAGATTCTTGTAGTTGCCTGTGCCCCCCCTCTATCAGGTAGGCAAGCTTGACAGGTCAGCCGGAAGGCAAGGACAGGTAGGCATGCTTGTCTGCTCAGGTAGGTATGAGAGCCTGACAAGCACTCAAGTCAAATGAGAGGTTCAGGGTAGTGTGATGCCAAAATCAAAGCGTAATTATGTATATAATATGAATGACATGCTTCAGGAGTAGGAACACGGCCTACAATTCTATGGGGCACGACGTGTCTCTCAGGAAAACACCGCCCAAAGCATTCCTACGGCGAGTCGCCCATTATTTCTATAGGCGGTGCAAGTATACTATGAAGATGCAGAGCTTGAAACAAACCTTCGACCGACCTTGCCTATAGAATAGTAGGGCAACTATTTAATGGCCGAAAAGTGTGTTATTACATCTAGAACAAATGACTGAAAGAACTGCCTTTGAAGCATGATTGATAAAGAGCCTACTATTATATCCACATGAAATGAAATGAATGCAAGTTCGAATGCGAGTTGAACACGGCTTGCACGTGGGGGAAGGACAAGATGAATGGCTCCCTCCTCTGCATGCACATGAACCTTGGAAGTAAAGGCACTTAAAAAAATCAATCCGCTCTCTCGGTCAGATCACCGGGGCCTTATAAATAGTAGGCCGCTAGTTTGGGCCGGTTGCCTAAAATTCTATGGGGTTGATTGGTCGGGCTACTCGGGCCTTTAGAATAGTAGGCGACTAGAAAGAAAGAGTCTATGCCATAGTCAATCCGATAGATAGGCGCGTGGTTCTCATGGACGGCGTACTTTCTTTCCGTCTGATCTGAGAGATTGCCCTAAATCTGAATAACTTCTCCTGGAGCCCTACAATTCTATGGGATGCCGTTGGAAGGTGAGGGAGATGCGCCCTATATAGTAAAGAGCTCCCATCCTTGACAGAGTAACCGTCACTTTCGTCGCCTATAGCCCAGCCGAATAGTAGGGGGTAGGCCACTGCCAACATCTCTAGATTTTATACTGCATTACTATTATTATTCTTTCCAGGCAGCCCCTTACCTTAGAATAGTAGGGCCCATAGAATTGTAGGGCAAGGGGCGGCGAGGGGCCCCTACTATTCTAAAGGGCGGTAGAGGGGACCCACTGCTCTAGGTGTTGCTTGCAGATTAGTTGATTGATGAGTAGAACTCCCTTCGGGTATGCTCTACTAATCGCTCTAGCTGACTAGTAACCTCCTAGAGCGGGGGGGTACCGGAACCGCCTAGCAGGTAGGTGAGGCAATCAGTGGCCTTATAATAGTGGGGACCCCGGGCAGGTGGGGAAGCAGGTTTTAGGACGTAACGTCTGATGAGAATAATCTCAACTAAAAGGCAAAGTACCAAGTCGAGTGATAGAACGTTATCTCCCCCGCATTGACTAGTTTGAAGTGGAGTCATGCCTTATAAATAGTAGGGGCCATTAGCAGCGATACTTGATATAAGAGCCCAAGGCTATCCAATACCCTCCCATTACTATCCAATAACGCTGGGCACAGCGTCGGGTTGATATTGTGCATGCAAACCTTGAGTTAGTAGTTAAACCTTCCTTCACCGGGTACGCTTGGAGTTTGGGGTGGTTTAAAAGTTCCATGAAGAAAAAGGGAGGGTTGGTTTGCCCAGCCGAATAGTAGGGGGTGCCCTACTATTCTATGGAGAATAATGTTAGAACCCGGGGGATAATAAGATAATGGGAATAGTGAGAGAACCCCTATAGTGGCTGATTGATTATTTTTTGGATGGATCAATCCCAACCAGCCCACTAACTAGGAACCCAACACTATCGCTATTCTATATGGTCCCACCACCCCATATCCAGAGCCAACTTCCTTCATTGAACTTTTCAATTCACACTGCTAATCTAATAACTGACAAAGCATGCATCGCCATAGCCATAGCCATAGCCATAGAGTTTATAGGCTAGGATAGGGGCACTCCTCTCAAGTTTGGTGAACTAGTGGCCTCTTATCACCCATCCAAATAATAGGGTTGGCGAGCCACTAGCTCATATCAGGGAATGTCTCCATTAAGGACATTACCCCCCAATGTTACGGAATCATCCGGATACTCCGTTCCAGTTAGGTTGGGGGTAGGTTAGGAGGTAAAAAAGGGTGTTAAAAAAGGAAACAGAAACACCGCTCTGGACTTCACCGCATCTGGTGGAAGATAGTTGAGCCATTATCTGGGTAGATGCCGGAGGCATTCGAAACGGGAGATCCAAAAATATTTCCTTCCTCCCGCCTATGTAGAAATATTTGTGGGAGGAGGAGAACTAGAGTTTTCGGCCTTACCCTTACCCTTTGCCATAGTAGGGGTAGGGGTAGGGCCTGGCGACATTTATCACCCTGCATGCAGAAGCCATGTTGCGAGGCCTCTCCGGTGCGGCTGAGATCGGGCAGGCAAGACTATAGAGATTGGTCTTCTCCCATTCCTCTCCCGGCTCTACAACCCAACATCTTAATGCCCCTAGGCCTGAGAAACTATAGGGCCGTAATCTGAATGCCCTACTATTCTAAGGGCCCCTACCATTCTATAGGTGGGGTGGGTGGGATTAATTAGGCTATGGGACTGATGCCATTAATAGGCTAATGCCCCCATAGAATTGTAGGGCCCCCCACCCCCCTCTCATAGAATTTAGGTTTAAATGAATGAATTGATGCCATTAAGTGGTCGGAACTAGCCTATTGAATGGTAGGGGGGTCCCCCTATTATTCTATTCTTCTAGCCGGCCCGGCAGGGCATCCATCCGATGCATTCACAGTAGGCACCTGCTCTGCTGTCCATCCATCTATTCCAAGAATAGATAGTCTACGTAACATGGGTCGGTAACATGAATCACTCATTCCAAGCTGTGCATGAATGTGGATCATACGGGAACCCATAGATATATGGGGGAGACGTCGGTTACTGAAACATGAATCCAAGTTGTAACGAACTATGATCACATGGATGCCCCTAAAAATTCTATGGCATGCGGTCACCATGATTAGTGATTAGAGAGGGGGGTGGGGTTGATCTATCTCATGAAGTCGATCGGTTGAGTACCAAGCGCGTCCATCGCGCATCACTTCGGCATAAGTATAGATAGGGCGCCTGGAGTATAGATAGGGGCACCCCATCTATAGAGATAGAGATCTGGGCGCCTATCACCTTATCCGTATAGGGTCCCCGTATAGAGATGACCAACGAGACCAAGCACCGAACAAACGACATACATTAGTTCAGTTCCCGGGCATCTACATTCCGAGACAGTAGATCTCTTTCGATACAGTAAGCATTGAACCAACCCCCGGACACCTATTTATTATAGATTCTAGATAGAGCTCAAACACCAAACCATTGGTCTACAAACACCCACCTATAGGCGAGCACACCGGACTGGTCCCCTAAAATTCTATGGGCAACACCGGCCCATAAAATTATAGGGCTCTGACCAAACACCGACTGAAGATAGACTGATAGGCGGAGCTAGCAACTGACCGAATGAACACAAACACCGGAGATAGACTGATAGGCTTTCCTTTATTTCAGATTCTTTCCCAAAAATTCTAGAAAGGGCCAGAGCTAGCAACTGACTGAACACAAACACTGTACATGCAGACTGCCTATAGAATAATGGGCAGAGGTGCATCCGTTCACCCCTCTAGATACATACATGTGGGTCCACCAGTGGTTCAATCAAAAGATGTGTCACTTCACTGCCCATTCTAATATAGGCGATTCATCGGGGTGGGGGATGCCCTACTATTCTATGGCCCGCCCTAAAATTCTATGGGCGATTCGCCATCATACCGGTTTGATTCATCCAGCACTGCTCAGCTTGTCATATCACGTATATAATAGATCAGATGCCCCTACTATTCTAAAGGGACAATAATCTGTTTGGGCCGCCCCGGCCATAGAATTTTAGGGCCGTCTCACCTCTCTATAGTAGTGGAGATGGCTGCAGCAGATCCGGTGTGGATCCAGATCGGTTGATGCATGGTAGGGGGTAGAGATCGATATGGGGGGGGTGGAGATGCCTACTCCAGGTAACCACTGCTTGCTTGCGCATTCCAGCGATGGGCTCTCCAGTGTTCAGTGATTATATCCACTCTATCTGGAATATGGAGGGCCCCTATCTGGTATGGAATGGATAGAGGGTCCAACTCCCAACCCCCCCGACTTTAGAGTAGAGGGCAGCAACGGGGCGGGAGAGCCCCTCTCTCTATGTATATGGCAGCTAGGAGATCGAACCAAGTTCTGCCAGATGACTCGGATTGGACCTATTTCTATTGCCCCCCTGCATGCAGTTAATGTGGGTGGGTTAGGGTTGGGTGGGCCCCTACGGGGCCGGCTTCGGCTATCCTCTGCACCTGGCCCCACCCCGACGATTAGCCCTATATTGCCCCTTTATATCATCTAGGGCCTTCACGTGCAGTGGTGCGTGCATGCAGATGCAGGCCCCCTATGGGCCCCTACTATTCTACAGCAGGGGTGGCCCGTAGGGGCCCCGGAATAAAAAGTAGTTGAATCCCCGAATAATATAGAAGGGGCGCCAGCCGAATAGTAGGGCGGTCAATGGCCCTCCAACAAGATTATTGTGGGCCCTACTATTCCCCCCAGTTGGCTGGCTATTTTAAGGGCGGGCGGGCCCTACTATTCGCCAAGGGGTTCGGATCGAGCTCCCCGGCGAGTAAGTTGGAGAGCTCGCGTCTCCCTAGTGTGATAAATCGGGTGGGAGGGGATTGGGCGTTCAATCCCTACCATTCCCCCCCACCCTGCAGGGGCAGCATCCCCTTTCTCGTACGATGACTCTGTCCCTGGCTGTTCTGGGAGAAGAGGCTTCATTCTATCGATTCGACCATTCTATCTCCTCCCACTGCACCAGAAGAGGCCACTTCCTTACCCCCCCTTCAGATTATTGTAGGGCATGCCCTAAAATAATCTTTTGGGTGCGGCCCACCCCATTGTGGCCCACCATTCTATAGGCTATAGGCTATAGGCCCATGAGAATTGTAGGGACCTTCATGGCCTACCCATTGTTTCTATAGGAATTTTTTTTTGGGTGCAAAGGGCTGAACTTTGATCTCTTATCTATGGGCCCCCCCTTCAGATTATTGTAGGGCATGCCCTTTGTTTCTATAGGAATTTTCTTTTTGGGTGCAAAGGGCTGAACTTAGAATAGTAGGGGAGCCAAGGAAGGTTCAATCAGCGAGCATGCTTTCAAATTCTTATTGGGGCTTTGATGGAGCATCCTTGTTATTTAACTATACCAGGCTAGTCGATGGTAACAGTAGAAAACAAAGCCCTACCCCCCCCTACCCCTACAATAATCTATTTGCTGGGGCCCCACCCCTGCTGCCCCACCCCACCCCACCCTACTATTTTAAGGGCGGGCCCCCAAACAGATTATTGTGACGGGCCCCCAAACAGATTATTGTGACGGGGAAGGGCCCCCAAACAGATTATTGTGACGGGTAAGGGTAAGGTAAGGGGAAGGGCCCCCAAACAGATTATTGTGATGGGTAATGGGCAGCCAGTCAATCCGGCTCTTTCTTTCCTGCTCTGGCCATCCATTCTTATCCTCTGGCTATCCAGCCTTCACCCCCTCTTTCTTGTCAGATGGATGCTCTCCCTCAACAACTATGTGATCGCTCATATGCGTAATAGAGTTGGATGCCACCGGACAATCGGATGGGAGGCCCATATCCAGCCCTCACCCCCGATGTGGGCAAACCTTCCCTTCTGCACCAGGAGGACAAGAAGGACAAGAGCCCATAAAATAGTAGGGGCGGTGCATGCAGAGCCCCCCTAGAATTTTATGGGCAGATTATTCCCCTCCCCTGCTGCCCCACCATTTTGATAAGTTGGCCCCATTTATTTTATGGCAGTCTGCATTCTCAATTCACTACCTATATATCTTTAGGACTAGGAAGGTAGTGTAGGGTTAGTTAGGCTCAGGGGCCCATACAACTGCCAAGGCTCGGCCCTATTATGGCGATTATTCCCCAACTATTATTAACCCTACTATTATATGCAGTAAAGGCGGTAGGGAGTTCTAGCCTTGACTGGAGGGACCTTAGAGGATGCTCTCCCTCAACTAAAATTATAGCTAGCTCTCCCTCAACTATTCGGAGGGCGATAGTAGGGCCATTTTCTCGATTCTATACGTCCTATTGCCATTGTAGGGGGAGCGACAGAGTTGAAAGATCGAGAGTTTAAAGCCAGCCCCGTTACATAGATTATTCGGATGATAAAGAGGCGGATCAAGAGTTTAAAGCCAGCCCCGTTACATAGATTATTCGGATCTTGAGGCGGATCTTTCATCGCCCCATTACATAGATTATTCGGCGTAACTAGAATTGATCTCCCTTTTCCGATTGGTGAATGATTTTATTTGGCCAGATTCTATACGTAACATGCCCACCCACCCAACTATAATTGATCTCCCTTTTTTTCTATAGTTTCCCACCGAGCAGGCATGTTACGTATAGAATTTGAACCCCCTACTATTCTATGGCATCGAAATCGGAGGACTTATCCGGCTATCCACCCACCCCCGTCTTCCGGGGAACATTAGCGGGTGGGTGGGAAACTACCTGCTGCCCCACACACGCCATTTATCGGTAGGGGGTCTAGTTAATGGCATCAGCCTGCTAGAATAATATAATAGTATTTATTCTTTTCACTGGTTGGCATCAAATAATATTGTTCTAATATCTAATCCCACCCTGGGGGCCCATAGAATTGTA
This sequence comes from Cupressus sempervirens, assembly GCA_028749045.1. NCBI lineage: Eukaryota > Viridiplantae > Streptophyta > Pinopsida > Cupressales > Cupressaceae > Cupressus > Cupressus sempervirens. Next base: position 919,244,579 of record CM053785.1, read on the forward strand.
GGGCTGCCATAAGAAGGTAGGGGCCGATCTCCCCGGGTCGTTCGGATCTGGATGAGAAGTGGATGCCCTATGGAACCCCCTACTATTTTCCAGGGCCACCCACCCACTACTACAATAATCTAATAGGCCGGGGCCCACCCACCCCAATCTATAGCCTCCCACCCACCCTTCTAGCATGTTACGTATAGAATCTGGCCAAACTAATAAAGAGAGGGGCCCACCCAACAACAAAAATAGCATCTATCCACTCCCGACTATCTATTAGTTGCCCCTACTCTACAATGGGCATAGAGGGGGCAACTAAACTATAGTAGCGTTCCGGCTGGATACAGGCGCATACCGACGGATCCATCCGCTAAGGGTTGAGCTAGAGCTAGGTGGGATAGGGAACATTAAGCAAGCGGCCCTACTATTCTATTATTTATGTCACTTACTCAGTTTGTTTATTACATATACGGTTCCTTCCGGAGCATTGAACACTACGTAGTAGCGACCTGGGTTAGTCTAGTCCATTTCTTGCTAATGGCTATGGGGGCTACCCCTACCCTGAACAGAGAGGAATATAGATATAGTATGGATCCATCAATCGTGGTGCACCAACTGACGTTCAGGTGAGATCGCTATGGGCACACCTCTCGATTTCATCGTGCGGGGTAGAGTGAGAAAACTACGTCTTTCCATCAACATCGCCATTAGAATGCCTGCCCCAAAGGTCTAGGGTGGGACCGAGAAAAAACTGGTTAGGTTGGAGAGCCCTACCCCCTTACAAATAGTAGGGGCTTGACTGGGGATGCTGTTAATTCTATTGAGTCAGTCCTTTATAGGGGCTAAGCATTGGGACAACTAGTAAGCTAGTAGAGTAGCTTACCCACCATCTTGTCCAGCATACTTTCCACCTAGAGAGCCACCTCCCTGGCGAAAAGTAGGGGCCTCCCACAAATGGCATCTACCCTCACGCTACCAGCCGAATTGTAGGGGAAGGTGCTTCAGCCCCTACAATTCTATGTGGTAAAGTTCTGGGAGAGGCACCAAGAGTAGTGGTAGATCCAGCAGCATCCATTGCTAGAGAGTAAGATTCTGATGTTCCCTACTATTCGCCAGGGGATCGTGATAGGGATTATGACTTTATAGAGTGAGTGAGACCCTCGTAAGCGAGATTATGATTCAGATACTCGTGGTCCAGATTCTGACCTTCATGAGCGAGATCCAGACCCATAGCCAGTAGCAAAGCATGGTAAGCAGCTAGCTAGACCAAGTTCAGTACCAGATACACCAGCAGCATCTAAGGCAGAGGTAGCTACTAGAGCTGCAGTAGCCCTACTATTCGCCAGGGGAAGCCGTGGATTCGGTTGGTTAAGCAGCAGCAAGAAGCTTTGTTCCGGCAGGCACCCCTATCTATCCATATATGGGGGATGGGGGCACCGGTAGGCCTATCTATATATGGGGAGGCCGAGCCTTATAAATATAAGCACCCCCGCCTCTTATCTAGGGGTACTCGACTCTAATGCAATGCAGTCCATCCCACTTGGCTTTAATGCAGAATTCTATATAGGGGTGACGCAGTCCATACTATGTATGGAGTGGAGTGGTTAATGCAGTGATGAAGAATTATAGGGCTAGGCTAGGCCATACCATAAAATTTTAGGCTAGGGGGGCCCATAAAATGGCTAGGGCCCCCATAAAATGGCTAGGTTCCCTAAAATTATAGCCCATAACCATAAAATGGCTAGGGGGCTAGGGCCCCCATAAAATTATAGGGGACCCCCATAAAATGGCTAGGTTCCCTAAAATTATAGCCCATAACCATAAAATGGCTAGGGGGGCCCCCAAACATATTATTGCCTATTCTTCTATTATTGTAAAGGCCCCCTACTAGATTAATATTGATCCCCTACTATTCTAAAGGCGGGGGCCCTACAATTCTATGGGCTATGGGGCAGTGGGATCTATCTGAGCACGATGTGGTGGGTTTAACAGTGACGGCTGGAGTCGTATCCCGGTCCTCCAATAGATCATAGCTCCAAGGGAGGGAGAGAAAGTCCGGTCGACGGTGCTTGCTTTGATACGACATCCATAGTTGAGCAGTGATCTATAGTTGGGATATCCGGATGTTAGCGCCGTTCCGTTATGATTGGCGAATCGAACGAACAGTGATGAACCAGAAGCATGCATCTTTTGCGGAGACCCCCCATATATAGATAGGGAGTTCAATTAACCAACTGTCCTTATTCCCAGTGTGCTTCCTCATTGTTCCGGTCGGCATCTCATTCTGCCAGAATCCGGTATCCGATTACGCGAATCCCTCTACTCTACTACCAACTAGCTATTCTGCTATGAATGCTAGAATCTTGGGGGGGCCTGGGGGCAACTACCATTGTGAATTTGCCCTTTCCTACCGTGGCCCATAGAATAGTAGGGCCATGTTCACGCAACCCGGCCTCTAAAATAATACTATATATATCTATATATATAGATATATATCTATATATATATCTAGATATATCTATATATAGATATATATAGATATATAGATATATATAGATATATAGATATAGTTTTATAAAGGGCTAGCAGGCCCCGGCTAGGGGCCGGGGTATAGTTATGAACTGAGTAATTATTAGAGAAGGGCCCTGAGAATAGTAGGGCGGCTGGGGGGTTATGCTATGCTAGCGAGCTTATTAAATGGAGAAGGGAACTCGCATGCCCATTATTCTATAGGCATGCGGCTGATCCCTACCATTCTATAGGCAAAACTATCGCCCATAGATAGAATAGTAGGGGCGTGTGTGGGGTTGGAACTAACTAGCCTATAGAATAGTAAGGGCCTACCCACCCATAGTCGGGCAGCAGGGTGGGATATTTCATCAGAATTAATTAAGAATTATAGGAAAGGGTGTGCATGAGGAAGATAATGGCAGTTGGGTGGGCCCCTACGGGCACGTTCAACGGGAATTATAGCTATAATCCCCCCCCATGAACACTGCCATTATTCTGCAGGGTGAGACTTTAGTCCCCACCCCCCCCCCCCCCCATTATAGTTGAATAGTTGAGATACCTCTACCATTAATCAGCCTGCTAGCCCTCCTCCAATTCTAGCCCACACATGGCCTACCTTAGAATAGTAGGGCGGTTGGGGTAGCCCCATAGCCCTACTATTCTAAGGTAGGCGGTCGAATAAGTGCAATAGCTGATAGGTCGGGGAAGTGCGGTGAGCCCCTGGGTGAACTAACTTCCTGATCCGCCGGCTTAGAACTATAGATATAGGGTGTTTTCGAGTAAGGTGCGCTTCGCCTCCTATGACGGTGCATGCAGAATGTCGTCTACAACTTAATCCATTCCCAATGAGTATCCCTGGGACCGGAATGATTATCCCTGTCCGATGGGTCTGCATTCATCCCCATTGTCGGGTACTGTTCACTTCCCTGCCAATCCTGTAGCCGTCACCCGCAATCCGTGCAGGTGTATCCGCACCCCAAACGCGCCCCAAAGAAGGGGAACGGGACAAGGAGCAACTAAACTATAGTTGTGCACTTCCCCGTATGAGTTTTCGGCACATGCATAGGTGGAGAAGGCTCGTACTTGGGATCTCCCCCCCCCCCTCATCTTAGCTAGGTCCGAGGGTTCGTGGTTCATTGTTGTGCTTACACACCAGGCTACCCTTCTCCGAAAGCTTCGCGGGACCACCTACCACTCTTCTCCGGATCGGGTTTACCGCATCCCCCCAGAAACTCCTTCCTCTCTATAGATAAGCCTTGCCCCCCCCCTACTATAGTTCTAGTTTCGTTTAGTATAGTTTAGCCGTTCCCCTACCATTCCCCCTGCACCACCCCGCCAAGATAGATAGGGCCCTGCCCTACCATTCCCCCTGCACCACCCCTGCAGGGGTAGGGGCTATAGTGGTGCCGGGGCCCTACGGGAGGGCGCTGTCGCTAATGCAGGGGTGGGGGGGAGCCCATAAAACTCTAGGGCAGTGAGTGAGCAACAGCGCCGTATAGGGTTCAATAGGGCTAGACTAAACCAAACTATCCCCACCTTGCCTCCCCCCCCGGGGGTGGGGGGGAGGCAATAGGGCTACCCGGCACTATAGCTATAATTCCCATGAACACTGCCATTATGGCAGCAGGGTGATAACTATGGGTGGGAAACTCCCCTATGGGCCAACCCCACATACGGACCAGCTCTTGACCAATTGCGAACTATAGTTGGGAGAGACGAAATATGGCTTAGGCTTAGATTGGTGGCTCAGATCGGATAGATCTGGTCTATAGTGAAGTGAGCAAAGGGGGACGCGCATGCAGAGGGAAGCCGAACGAATGTCAGATGCAAAGCTCCGCACCTCATTAAGATCATATTGGCATACTCCCCTGGAAGAAAAAGAGTAGACCCCATCGGAGACGAGAGTAGGGTACAACAAGGCCATTTCCCCCTTCTCACAGAGTCGTACGTGGACGTGACCACTCATACAGCTCCCTGCCGGCATCCCCATTATCAAGTGTGAATAGATCTGCAGAGAAGCTCTAGTATGCACTCGACCGACTAGCTCTTCTGACGCATCTATCTCCTCCACCATAGCCCCCCCAGAGATTAGTTACCGGGGCCCACCCTGCTCGACCGACTATCTCTAGTATCTATCCATACCATATAGTATATGCCTATCTATAATGCACTTCAATCAATCAACATGCACTTCAAGGCCCGGTGGCCTAGGGCACCACATCATCCATCTATCTATCCTTTCTCTATGTGATACTGCACAGTCATCAGTCTTCCAGAAGCATCACGTATCTATTCTTTCGCCGTCTCCATGCCCATAGAATTGTAGGGGGCCCCTACCCCTGCATGCATACCCCAACACCCCACTATTCTAAGGCCCCCCCTATATCATGTAGGCATATTACCCCATAATTTTATAGGGTAGGGAATCTGCCTTAACAACCATTAGCATCCCCCTACATGCATTAGCACTAGGTCGAGTCTCTATAGTTGAGTATAGCCTATCAAAATGGTGGGGACGAACCCCCCACCCTTCATGTGCATGCACATGCCCCCACTATCTATAGGCTAGAGAGAGCCCTATCAGAATTATAGAGCCGTTCAGTAGGCCCGGCCCATCCATCCGGCTATCACCAACCAAGTTCTGCCTGCCTGCAAAGGCAGATTCCCCCACCCTACCCTACCCGGCTATTAAGTGGGCCTATCAATTTTAGGGTAGGGGGCCTATCCTATCAATTTTAGGGTAGGGGGCCTATCCTATCCTATCAATTTTAGGGTAGGGGTCCCTATACCTATCCCACTTAAATAGCCGGGTAGGGGGTCCTATTGCCATTGTAGGGGCCAACTGCCTATTATTTTAAGGCAGGCGCTCGCCGTCTCTGCATGCATTGAGATCCGTCTCCCGGCCGTAGGGGCCTGGCAAGAAAATAGAATATAAGCCCGCATGCATAGGTATATTAGTTTAGGGGCCGTCTCTCTTTATCCGTCTCTCTCTTGTACCGTCTCCTACTCAATTACTATAGTCCCCACCCACCCATGTTACGTAAGGAGCCACCCCCTACCTAAAATTTTTATGGGCCCCTAGCCATTTTATGGGGCCAGCTATCTACTTTTTTCCCCTTACTATTTATAAGGAAGGGCGGAGATCCAAATCTGTTCATGCGGTGGCCTACCCTACTATTATAAGGTAAGGGGGTCGAATGTTTCAGTCAGGCCGCCATCTCACTCGATCAACAATTCATTATCCAATCAATCTAGGGCAATCAATATTCATTCATTTGCGCATACCATAGCTACGGGAAGGCTGGTTATGATCTCAACGTCCTATATCTCCTTCGTACAGCTCGATGCCAGACCCATCACTTATCTTCTGGGCCCCGACCTTTTTCCTAATCCAATCTGGTTCTGCACCCACCTCTCTCCCCGGAGCAGAGATGAACTCCCTAGCAAACCAATTTCGCTTTCGCCTGAGACTTCGCCCTTAGCAATAGTAGGAGCCTGTTTAAGATTAACTCGAACCAGTCCAGTTCTAGGGTGCCGACCGACTATAGAGAGTCGCCCGCCCTTATAAATAGTAGGGGACATGGTTTTGGAATTGTGCTGAGTGGATGAGACACTGCCCTACTATTCTAAAGGCGAGATGAGTGATTCATGGATATGATGTGATAGATATCAGTCACCAGTCGGCGATAAACACTTGACCCCGTCTGGCTACGCAGAAACGAGTGATAGGACCTGGGATGCTCACCCATAACTCCAGCCGCCCCCGAAACTTTACCGTACAGGCCCCCCCTTCATATTATTGTAGAGGCACTCTTATTTCTTTTTTTAAAAGGGGTAGGGCCCTACTATTTTATAGGCGGGGCCTATCTAATCTAGCATGGCATATAGATAGTCCCGTCAGTCGGGGTCCCTCGACCAGATCTAGGACTCTAGGGAGTCGTCCCGGATAGATGGTCTGCATTGGGAGAGGAGAGGGCCCCTTTCTATTTCTATATGGTGCCCCATTGAGATGAGACATAAAGGGCTAGGCTACATCATCCATTATAGTAGCCGTGATACTGCAGACTGATGACTGATATAGAGATATTACGTATAGAATAGATGGATGATCCTCTTCCGCCCCCACCCCCCACCCCATAGTAGATTGAGTAGAGATAGGGGTAGATGAACGAAACTGGAATGTAACTCACCCCCAACCCCACCTATAATGTGGGGGAATAATCTGTTTAGGGGGAATTGTAGGGGAGGTTGGCCCGTAGGGGCGGAGGTAGTAAAGAGTCAGCATATTAAAACAAAGGCCCGCTAGCCGGCTAGATATGGGTAGAACACTCACTAGAGTATAGCGCCCCCTATCCCCAGAGTAAGCATATTCAACTACTGACTTTCATCAAGCAGGAAGAGAGAACCTAAGTGACAGAAAGCGCTTTGGCCTTTGATCTCACGGTTCGCATATTTCTATCTGCGCCCCCCCTACCATTCTATAGGCTTTTCTTTCTCATCTTGTAATGAGAGTAGAGAAACTATAGATCGAAATTCTGCTTTAGATTGCCATGTGATCCATCCGATTCCAGCCTAAATAAATAATGGGTTCCCCTCCTTCAGTAGAGTTCCAATCGCCTAAAGAAATAATGGGCGGTCGGATCGATAGTCGATTGAATTGATATGCTTGGGGGGGGAAAGGGAATAAAGGGATCGAGGGGCTTCTCCTCTCCCGAAGTATAGTACAGGCGATCGATACGGGTTCCTTCCGGACCAGGGATGTTTAGTGGGTCAGGAATAGAATCAAGCAGGGGTGGGCCCCGGCAACGTTTCTTCCTCAATTATAGCCGAGGGGGGGGCAGCCCGCCCGGCGAATCATTATTTCATCCTTCCTTTCGGCTCTGCCCCCGATCAAAGCTTGATGAAGACTTCCATTCTTAAGAGCCGGTAGAGAGAAGGGCGACCTATCTACTACCGAGTAGACCGGTGGAGAGGGCCCCATAGAATAGTAGGGCGCATCGCCTATAGAATGGTAGGGCATCCATTTCGGATTCAAGCATTTGATTGATCGCCATTCGGCAAAGCTTCTCGCCACATCTGGAACAACAATAGAAGAATAGCCTATAGAATGGTAGGGCTTCGGATCACCATCTCCAAGCGTGGTCGAAGAAACACTCTTCTGAAAAGCGGGACTCTAACATCATTACTCATTGCCTATAAATTCTATGGAGTGCCTACTATACCACCCAACCCGCATCTATAGCCTCTCGGTGCATTTGGGAGGGACTCGATAGTTGGGTGGGTGGTTCCCTACTATTCTATGGCGGGTACCTTTGATTGCAGTTTATTTGTGTCTTAAGAGTGCTCAATAGAGTGACTATAAACCCCTTATAGACAATCCTCTTGAAAAGGCACAGCAGGCTATTCGGCAGAAGCCGGGTGGAGAGGAGAGGGACGAATCTCGACCTTCTTTGTTTGCCGGTATCGGGTGTTTGGATTTTTGCACTGACCCATCGGTCGGGAGAAGCAGAGCCTTAACACTGGGAGAGGAAACGATCAATGGCAACTCGTGGCCTACCTCCGCCCGTTCTATACAATGAAATCACTCGATCCCTTTAGAATAGTAGGGCACCTTTGGGAGGGAAGCCCGGGCGGAAATAGGAGAATCGTTCAATTCATAGTCGAAGATCGCCCCTACCATTCTATAGGGGAGTTCATAAAGGGAGCACAGCATTCAATCTTCCTATCTTTATCTTAAGATTTGTCTATGTACGCCATAGAATTGATAGGGGCAACATCAGCTTTCATTCGGAACACCCTATCCTCGACTTGCTTGCTAGGTTCCGAAAGGCATTTCGCCCTGTCCCTTCGCTTCTGAGCGGAGACTGAGTCCCCGTAGGGGCATCTTGGGTCGTCTCTTATAATAGTATGAAGAACTCGAGTCACCATAATAAGAAGTCTTAACAGTGCCTCCGATCTGCAAAGGAAGGCCCCTAAACGTTTATCCTCAATTATATAGCCGGGGGGGCAGGGGGGGCTAAGGGAAGGCAAATTGGAACTTCCAGGAAGACTGGAAGTTGGAAAGGCGTTAGCCCTCCTTCGAAAGCAGGGAAGAAAGCAAGCATTGGACCCCCTTAAAGCGAACCATAGCGGAAATAAAGCAAAAGGGGAAGAGAATGAGATGTTTGTTTGGTCCGCATCCAGAGAAAGATTCCGGTAGACATTTGTTCGTTCCATGATGGGTTTGGGGTGACTCGGGGGGCATGGCCACGCACAAAAAGAAAGAAAGGAATGAAGTCACTCGAGCCACCAGGAACTAATCAAATCAACAAAGAACCAATCGGTCCCTACTATTCGCCAAGGGCATCCCACATTTAATACAGATTATCGCTCTCCTCTCCTTTCGAACGAGCAGTCTCTGATGATTCGGCTTTCACCACTTCTTTTCCATAAGTATAGGCACTAAGAGGCACAAAGCATCTCAGCTCCAGCTTCCATTTGCCTAGTTCCATTATACGCATATACAAATCCAAATGTGTAACCAAGGGGCACCCCGACCAGATTCAGAAATGACAGGGCCCCCGCCCTAGCCATAATAGGGTCCCAACTAAGCGAGGATCGTAAGGGCAGTGTAAAACCCAACACACGTCGAAGGGAAGGCAGTTGAACGCGAGCGAGGAACAATAGTAACCGGGAAGGGTCGGAGCCCCTACTATTTTATGGGCAGCTGATTAAGTATTACGGCCATAAAATTTTAGGCGATCGGTTTGCCAGTCATATGAACCAGACGAATGATCGACGTTAGGTGGGTTTATTAGGGGAATGGACGTTGGGTCACTTGAACGGTCATAGGAGCCAGACTTTTGATCGACTAACGGTGGGCCCCTTTATGGAGGGGAATGGACGTTGGGTCCCCATAGAATAGTAGGCACAATCATATGAACCAGACGAGCCCCCCCTCCTGCCGCCCTCAAATTTTATGCACAATCATTCAGACTGAGAATCGAATAGATGCATCCATGCGAATCTGCATGCACCATTACGCATATGATACGCCCTACTATGACTATAGTAGCCCTATAGAACTTTGGCGATTCATTCCCAGGGTAAGGGGCTAAATAAACTAGAATTCAAACTTACGCAGGAAGGAAGGGGCCCGCCCGATAGTTTCTTATATACGTAACATGCCGGTATAGTTGTTGTTGGTGGGTGGGAGGCCCCGGGATAGGTAGATAGGCCCACCGGGGGTGTTCATGCATGAGGATAGCCGTAGGCATGTTATGTATAGAATATGGCCCTACCGCGTGTGTGGGGCTGAACTTTTTATTGGGGGGGTTGAAGTTGTGGCTGGGTAGGCCCTACCCCTACTATTCGCCAAGGGTCTGCTTGCATGCAAAGGGCTTTCAGTGCCTGCCCCAATATGCACAAATTGGTCTAGAAGCAAGGGCATAGTCGCCTATAGATAGTAGGGCGCGATCGATCCCTTCTTTTCTAGTGGTTGTGAGTCTAGATGAGGAGCCTGATAGGGGGAATCTAGACTTTATACGGTCTATAGGGTGCCCCGATCTATATAGATCTGGATCAGATGGGGATAGATATGGATCAGAGTTTATGCAAATCGGGGATGGGCCCTTCTTTTAGATAATTCGCCGCTCTATATTGATTGCTATGCCTGGGAAGCCGAGGCCCCTATCTCACTATTCATCACTCGCCAATCTATTATGTTGATGTTGCGCTAGAAACCACCCAAGGCCCGATTAGTTGGCGAGGAGGGGGGAGGGACTCCGTCAACGGCCTACTCTCTATTCGAATCCCTCTATATCTATATGGCAACCCCTTTTGAGCAACCCACCCCTACATTTGCCCTATAGTTCCCACCCACGTGTAGTCTATAATCTAGACCCCCTGTGCATTCACATGCATACCCCCTACTATTCTATCGGGCATGTTACCCCACCCGGCTGGCTATTAACGTGGGCGTGGGCCTATAATTTGATGGGGGAATCTTGGGGAGTGCCTATAATTTTCTGGGGAATCGGGCGAACACAAACAGATTATTCTATTAGGTGCTGGTGCCTAAGATAGATAGGGGGAGAGCCTAAGATAGATAGGGGCCTCCGCTCAACATTGGGCGGTTCAGTCTGCAGGTTCAATGCCTACTGTATCGGAATGCATATATTTCAGTCTCGCTTGGCCCCCTCTTTAAGTAGCTTAGTGCCAATGGTGAGTCCGAGAAATGTAGTTCCCTGCCCTCCCTATAGAGTTGTTGTTCTTAGGCCTTTGAATGATCGTTCATGATGAAGAATCCACTAGAATGTATCATGATGTCCCAGCTGGATCAACTTAATGTGTCGCGAGGAGCTGCTGAAGTAGTGAGATTGAGTCTCAGTGCAGAATCTCGGAACCATAAAAAGATCGCCCTGGGGGTGCCGGTAGGGTAACTATTAGGGAGGGAGATATCGTTTGGTCGCTTGCTTCACCAGCCCCTCGGGCGCGAGGAGATGAGCTCCGCCAATTATCCTGTTAACACTGGCCCAATTATTCTTTGCTCCACTCCCCAGATTCTATACGTAACATGCCCACTCCTACTGGCACAATATACGGGGTGTGTGCAGAGTGCTGCCGGATAAGAGTGCAGATTCGCTTAGAACGTTAGTAGGGGCATCCGATAGCGATAAACCGCGCCCGTTCCCATAGCCCTTATAATAGTAGGCGGCGGGGCACTCATCTAACGAAGGTTACGGGGTGCCTCCCTCGAGAATGAAGTAGGTGTTCACCCATGAGGGCCCCTACTATTCATAGGCTGGCCCAGTATATTATTGTTGGGGGTGGGCATGAACCCTACCATGGCACTAGGACCCCCTACCCTACCCGGCTATTGAGTGGGGAGTGGGGAGTGGGGATAGGGAATCGAGCCCTATTCAAATATTATTGGATAAGCCCTACTATGGCAAAGGCTTTGATTTCCTCCCCTATCTCTGCTAGGCCTCCCACGGGCCCTCCTTATTGTATTCTAATTGTTAAACCAGAAGCCCATAGAATTTATAGGCATTTGGATCGGGGGTGTAAGAAGGGTAGGGGCTTTCTCTCTGCTCACCGGAAGGAAGATCCCTACCCCGAAAGGGCAACCGATCGCTCATATACGTAATATCATAAGCCATATCCAGTCATCCCCATGTCCCGGAAGGCCCCCCCTATCAATTCTATGGCTCGGCTGGGGTTGGGGTGCCCTATCTCTATATAAGGGAGGAGACAGGGCCGAAAGGAAGGCAAGCAGCTGCCATAGCCCTTAGGCGGCTGGGGTTAATAATGGTTGGGCCACCCATCCCGTTTCAGTCTAGCCTTTGTTTCTGGAACCATGCATTCGGAAGGCAAAAGGTCTAATCGGAAGAGCTAAACCAGGACAATCAGTAGTTTGAAGCACCAATTGTGGAACCTCTTTCTCCAGCACCAGCAGCTGTAGTGGATGTTGATCCCATTGAAGCTGTGGTATTCCGTATCTCTTGGCTTCTGTGCTCTGTGCTCTTATATGGTAGTTAATATAGGTGACCAGCTTCGGTTGCTAAGATAGCTATACCCGTCGTGCTCTGTATGTATGGGTAGGTGCTAGGAGTTGTCCTCTGTCTGGGTAAGGTCTATTCTTGGCTGGGTAGCTACGCACTCTGGAAGGAACTCTGCTCTCCTCTGGTTTCGTTTCGTTTCATTTAAAAAATTGCATCATAATATAATGAAAGGAGGGTGCGCGGTAAGAGGATATGGTCTGGTGCGGTTTAAGAGAGTATCCGGTTCGGTGCTGCATGCAAAAGAGTAGTAATATCGAACATAACTGGTATAACATAACTGGTATGTAGTCTGTGACTTGATAAGAGATCAGTGCAGTAGGGAGTGTCCTAATAGCTTACTTCAATAACCCGCTTCCTTCGCCTCCTGTCGATGTTAAGAGTGTAAGTCTGACTGAATAGCTTCCTCGTTTCTTTGAGCCTAAGGGCTCACTCCTATAATGGATAGTATAGGGAGCCGAGTTTATGAACTGGATGAACTGGAATACCTCCCCCCTTACTAGCGTGCCTAGTTCCATCCGCCCCTCTCTCGTCCTAGTATAGCTTCAGGAGTGCACACCTAAACCATATATATAGTTGCAGTTCCAGATCCACCAGCGCTACTATTCGCCAAGGCACCCAGCGTACCTGTAAGGTAAATAGGCATGGCCCGCTGATAGGGAGGTTTCGGATCCACACGGGAAGCATCACAAATTCCAATAACATAAGCACCCAAGCAAGCACAGGCAGAGGCACTACCAACAGCGAATCAAGAGCCTTAGAATAGTAGGGGCCCACACCCTCCCTTGGCGAATAGTAGGGCATCACGGAGACAGATCGAAAGCCACTAGTCCTAGTTTAGTCCCTACTCCATATAGTATCTACCCCAGGCCAATCACAACTCAGGCCAGCCAGCGCACTAGAGGTCATTCTAGCCTCGTTCTGGACCATCCTCTGCTCGATATCGACCTCTGCTCCCCCTCTAATAATCCTCTCCATAATACAATAGCCAGCCGAATAGTAGGGCCCCTGACGAATATAGTAGGGCAACTGATGCCCTACAATTCTATGGGCGATAGGGGGATGATCTTGACCTCGATGCGGTCCTAACCTCAACTTGTAAGGTCAAAATGATTCTATGCGTGCGACCTTTCTCTAAATGCACGTGGCCCTTATCTCGATTCATCAGGTTTTCTACGCACCCTGCTCCTGTCTTTCCTCCTACCTCCGGCCCATGCCTATGGTGTATAACCCCCGGGCTCTGTTCCTACCTTTACTATGGGTTTATACCTTGACTATGGATGGTTCTGGTCCAACAACTGGATATGCACCTGGCACTTTATCTCGATCCACTGCGGAAGGTGCTGGTGCTGGGTAAACAACATGTGCTACTACCCTAGCTTTCTTTGCCTCTACCTCTGTTGCCTTGACTCTTGCCACTTTCCCTGTTGCCTCCGCTACCTCCGCCTACGTCAATCTGCCCTACTATCTATAAGGCACCTGTGTTTTGCCTAAGGCTCATTATCCTCCTGCTATGGCTTTCTCTCGTACGAGTAGAGAAATATTCATTTGGTAATGTGCCCCCTTTCCCTTTTACTTTTGCCCATTTCACTTTATAGCTAGCGGGACAGCCTACAATCAATAGGGAAATATCTTCTCAAGCTTAAACCAACCAATGTACCGGGGCCATACCAGCAATTCAATTTGATCGTTGACTAGCACCTAGAAATACCGCCCTCCCATCACCTATTAAATTGACCTTTTTGCTTTTTTACCCCCATACCATAGAATAGTAGGCATTACACCTCCGCGCTTCGATCCCAACGATCGAGTACTTCATCGAATACAATACATTGATGCATTACTTGTTTGATACTGTAGAGATAGAATCTACTTTTCAATCCGGGATCTTGGCCGACCAGGCAAGGCACTTTCTTTTTCCCCGCGAGCTCTTCCGTATCATGTCGGTAACTAGAGAGAGAATAAAGTCAGCCAAATTGAATCTCAGGCCAGTGACTCAGGTTCATCCATTTCCGTAATGATTCCTAGTGACTAGGGAGAACAACGCGCTAAAGAGAGTAGGGCTGTACGCTAAAGATAGTAGGGCCCATAGAATTTTAGGGCCGAAACCAAACATCTCGCTAGCTTCGATGAAATCATCATGACGATCTGCTGAGGCGATGAAACTAGTTGCCCCTACTATTCTAATGGGCTTCTGCCCATGGCGAATAGTAGTGGAGGCCCTACTATTCTCAATTTTCAAGCGCGGATGAGAATGCCTGCCTATATAATATAGTTCCGTTAGGAACAAAATTGGGACGACAAGGCGGCGTGTTTAAGTTTCACTATTTCTGGGAGTGATTGCTCTCCCACTTAGTGAGCGGTTACCCATCATATAGAACTCTCCTAAGCTTGCTTTCTTATCGGCTTAGGTTTGGTTCTCTACGTAACATGCAAATGGCATCTAGTTTGCAATGAAACGCCAGTTTCCCTAAACAGATTATTCCCTACTATTCAATGTAATGGTTTTAGGATGGTTTGCAATGCCCCTACTATTCATAGCCCCGGGCAGGGGGATGGGCAATGCCCCTTCCTCAACCCTCTATGGCAAAGGGCAGCTGGATGGTTTGACCGGAATGAAATGCTAGAAAGCCTATAGTGAGTGGTGCATAGGGAATAATAGTTCCCGGCCCACCCCCTACGACGTGTAAGGGCCGGCTGATGCCATGGCAGTGGGAGGCCCCTACTATTCTATGGATTGCTTGGCTCCCTAGATGCCATATTGTGGGCATGTTACGTCTAGAGGCGAAGATAGGATGGTTTGGCTGCCATTCAACCCATTCTGAATTGCTTCGTTTAGAAGCTTGGCTGTCTATATACGTCACATGTCTCAATAAAAGTGTGGGTTATTTTAATCAGTTGCCACCCAGGCGGCGAGTCATATGACGTAGAGAATGGATGAAAAAACATCCAACTCCCTTTCTCGCTACCATCTACAACCTTCACTCCCGTTCTCGTGATGGGCCACTATTCCCCTACGCCCCGTCTCCTCCCACCCTGCTGCCCCAACCTCCTACGAGAAAAGTCTATGGCCCGTGCAGAACTATAGTTTCCCACCTGCCCTTCTAGTTGATCGAACTAAGATTCCCTCTCTATAATGGAACTCCCGACGACACTATTCACTGGGGTTCTAGCCATTTCTCGAACAGGGGCAGTGAATCATAGTTGGCCTCCCACCAACATTAGCCTCCCACCTACAATTATTAGGCGCCAGGGTTTCAATAGTAGGGGGTAGGGATAGGGCGTTCAGGATGCATGCAGAGGCCTTAGGGGCTGCCTGCCCCTCAAATTCCCCCTTCTTCCCTACTATTCTATGGGCCCGACCCACTTTCTCTATGGCCCCGTCGGATGTGCTAAATTATGATATATGCCCTCATGGGTGATGCCTTTGCCTCTGCCCGGCCTTTCATGCTTCTGGCGGCCCTTCTTTTCTATGGAAAACTAGAGTTAAGTTGTGGATCGACTGCTTAAATAGTGATATGCGTATGGATATGCTACTGAAATTGGTACTGCAACCCTAGCTACTGGCTTTCCAACAACTAGAGTTGCTCTGGATCTCGATCTACCAACATACATACCACACTACCCCACCCTGCAGGATGGTGACCACTGCACCGCTATAGACACTAGATACCACAGGCTATAGACACTAGATACCATAGCCCTTCAAATAGATTATTGTGACAACATTACTACCCTTACGTAACCTATGCATCGTATAATGATACAAGCGCAACGGCACTCTGCATGCATAGTTCCCTCCTGAGTCGCCAACAATAATCTGTTTGGGGCACGTCTGGGGAGCGCAGCGAATAATGGTTGGGGCCCCCTTCTAGATTATTGTAGGGCACGACATCAGAAATGACTGCATCTGAAAACAGCTTGCTTCATCAGTGGCTTAACCATGAAGAATCAAGAGCAGAGTCAACGGCATAATCGAACTCGTAAGCAACATAATCGACTACGGAATCACTAAGCCGTGGGGGCTCCCACCCAAAAATGAATATACGCCCACCCGCAATAATCTGCCCATTTGAATCTAGGCGAGCCCTTACCCTTTGCAATAGGCCTGCAGGGGTATGCATGTGCCTATAGAAATGGTAGGACATGATGCGGCAGAAAAATGCAGGGGCCCCTGCACCGGTAGCCTATTCTTGTAGGGCCTGTTCAATAAGGGGTGTATAGTTGGAGTTTTTTTTTTCCGGCTGATGGCGACGCTGAGATCCCCACTCTCGATGGATGGTGCGACAGGCGATATCCCCCTATCTATATATATCTGGGCGCCCTATAGATCGGATCTATAGGCGGGGGCGGCGCAATGAACCTGAAGCATTATAGTTGCCCTATAGATAGTAGGGGCCGAGTGGGAGTGGCACGAGGCCCCCCCGCGGCATCTCGTCGCTCCCTCCCTGATTTAATAGATAGAGGGGCATGCGTTGCTCCTCTCCTTGCCTTAGTTTCCCTATAGATAGTAGGGGGGCTGTGGGCGTTGAAACAACCAATAACCTATCCCATTTACTAGATACCTCGCTATCGCTCGGATAGATGAAGATATATGCCCTGGTGCGTGCAAAGGAAGCCCCGCCTCCCTACAGGGCATATTCGGGATTTGCCCTATAGCCTAGTAAACCCACCTACCTAGTCGTCTCAACCGATCCAATACAATAAACGATAGCGAGGTTAGGTTGAGGGCGTTATCGACCCCAAGGCCCCCTACCTATATAGTTGTCGAGCAACTCATATCACGTATATAATAGGGTCGAGCCGAGTCTGCATGCAGAGTCATATCACGTGCCAAGGAGATAGGAGCAGTTGACTTGGCACAAGGAAAGGTGATTAAATCGAATCAAAAAACCCGACGTTACGTTGTTAGGATGCAGAAGCCCTTTATCCCTAAATCCGGAACCCCACCCCCTCTATCTCCTCTCACCCACAATAATAGCCATGCTTGACTGGGGCCCCCTCAAATAGCAGCTATTATTGGTATCGAACCCAATGCAAAGGAGTGAAATGTAGGCGTTGATTCTGCCATCGGCCATTTTAAGAATATTCATAGTTTCTCGCCGATTTCACGAACCCCCCTAAAATTCTATGGCGTCAGTTGGGGCGACCTAATAACAGTCACTTATTCCATCATGCAGGGTGGCCCCTATTATGTAGATTATTCCCCTACCCTAGCCATTTTATGGGCCCCCTAAATAGATTATTCCCTACTATTCAACAACAACAATATGGGGGGTGGGGCAGCAGGGTGGCCCCTCCGGTGCATGCAGAGGTAGATGGCATTGTGCATGGGGGGGATAAATACTTGCTTCAGGATTTTGGCAGTCTTCTATAAGTAATAACTGCTATCTACCCCCCTTACCCCCCCGTGCATGCACAGGGAGGTATATTATTGTAGGGGCGCGCCGCGCAAAATACCTACCAATTTTTAGCGATCGATATATAGGCCCCACCTCAGCTAAAGTAGCCCGGGTGACGGGATTGTAGAAAAGCGTCCCCCTACATCGCCCGCCCCTCTTCACGAATGAGATCCGTATCCCCCTAAAGAAACAATAGGCAAGTAAATGATAAGAAAGGAGGATTTGCTATTATGGCACATGTTCCTGCTGGAATCAATCAAGGAAGAAGGGATTGACTCGAGATTAGGCCAACCCTGCTCTCCTTGCCTTAGTTGACTTAATCGGCTCTTTGCTGGCCGGTCGCATCAGCAACTGGAGAGCGTTTGAACTAACTATAGTTGGTGACTCGGCCGTTCATCGAGCACCTATAGGGGCATTCATGCTTTTTAGGCATGCCCAATTCTTCGGTTTCCCAGTAGCACTTCCCAATATTCCGAGACAATAGTTATCCCTCTAGCTACAGGCCCAAAGAGGTTAGCAACAGAACATCGAATAAACGGCCGACCCTATGTTCAGTGGAGGGGGCTGCAGAACATCATATCAGATACAGGTGCGCAGGTAGAAAGCTCGATTTGCTAGCAACCTCGCCGGGCAGAGCTAAGATCGGCTAAACTAATGCCCTTTAGGATTATTGTAGGGCCCCGGTAAAGATTAAGATTTCCTAATGATAAGAGGGGGGGGCTGCCTCCTGCTTCAGGTGCATTATAAGGGAGTTGCTCTCTTCTCTTTATTCTCCCTCTTGTCTGGCCCGCCCCTAAACAACGTTAAGAGTAGAGGTGGGCATTGATGCACTTGACTGCCCTTGCAGGCAGGCACTATCTGGAGGTCGAGGTTAGGTATATAGAGTAGAGCGCCCAAAAGCTCACTTTATGCATGCAGAGGTTGGTCTAGTCTGGACTAAGAGTGGAGGTTGGTTCCAGCCCTAGATATAGATATAGATGGAGGTTCAGAGCAGGTGCGGGCCTGAACTGAGCATAAGGCGGGCATAGAGGCACCGCAGCTACTAGACCCGAGCTCGACGTTTGCCCATAGAATAGTAGGGGCCGTGCGGGTGAGATGCTCGACCCCCCTCTGTGAACTATGGCCCCTACGGGCGTCGACTAAGGAACGGATAAAGAAAGGAGTAGTCGATGCGGGTGAGATGGCCCATAAAATTTTAAGGTCCCCCAATAAAGGCAATAATCTGCGGTCGGGCGGGCCCTTACCCCCCCGGCTAGGCCGGGGCCCCCCTTCACCTATTATTGTAGGGGCCATAGAGTAGGGCGGGCCTCCGTCAGTTTGCCCTACAATGGCAATAGGACCCCACATTATAGGCAGGCGGGAATCTGCCCTAGCCCACGGGGAAGGGGCAGGCAAATTATTAGAGGCCAGTCCAATAATCCCCCTTAACGATTAGTTGGGGGCTTGTAGGGCTGTTATAGGGCATATTCTATACGTAACATGCCAACAATAATATACCTCTGCACCGGTGCAGATGAAAGCAGGGGCTGCCAAATAGTCATTCTAGTGGCCGTCTCCTCCTAAGAAAACACCCCAACCCCCTACCCCCTAGGGGCCAGGGCGGGCAAACTTCATTAGAATAATAGTCTATTATTATCATCAAATTGATAGCTTTCGGCGCACGATAAGAAACGGTGAGAGAAGAGTGGGTGGGCGGGAAAGAAAAGCACTCGCCAACCCAACCCCCACCCAGGGCCTGTGGGGGCGAATGAAGAATTAATTGCGAGGCCACTTGTCAAAGACGTAGGAGAGGGAGGGACTCGATCGATAGATCAAGGAGTGAGCCCCGGGTGAACCACTCGACTGACTTGTACTATAGGTTAGGTCAGGTTAGGTGTGTTGCCATGAGGATAGTCGGGCCTATCTATAGTAGGGGTGCTCTCCTCTCCTGTTGGTCGATAGCACCCGGTGCAGTGGGGGGGGTGCATTATCTATTATGTACATGATATGAGTCATCAGTTCACGTATCACGGCTACTAGAATGCGATGATGCATGATGGTGTGGTGCTCGACCCCCCACCCCCTACCTGTCCCTAAAATTTTATGGGCTACCTCTACCCCTACCCCAGAACTATATCTGGGTGGGCCTATGGGTGGGTAGGGCCCCTATACCTCCCGGCTCCAGGCCCGACAATAATCAATCCCCCTCTGCCCATAGAATTTTAGGGTAGGGGAGGGGCCATGGCCCCGCCTTTAGAATAGTAGGGAGATTATTGCTAACCCAGCCTACCCTACCCGGCTATTAAATGGGGAATGGGGTATTATTATATTATTGCCGCCGGGGATGGGTTACCCTGCATGCATCCCTTCGCCCCTAAATAATATGTTTGGGGGCACCGGTGCCCCTTCAAGATTATTGAGGTAGATTATTGTAGGGCATGCCCTACTATGGAACTGCAAAGGGCCTACCGCCCCTATAATTTGATGGCTCCGTTTCTTATCTATATACGCCCGCCGGGGCAAAAGGCGCACAACAATAGAATAATAGGGCCTACCTATTAGGCTATCACGTATATAATCTAGCCGAGCCCCTTTCCTTTATTTGAAATGGGGCAGAAATCTGGTAACGACTAACCCGATCGAGATGGCATGAATCCGGGATATGACTGCGAGTGGACATGATGGATCGTACTGTAACTACTGTAACATAACGATGATCGGCTCGACACTGGAATAAATATTCGATGAAGCATCGCCCCTTAGAATAGTAGGGCACTGGGGCCTCCGCCCCATAAAATTATAAGCCGCACTAGTGGAGCGGTCGGATCGGTTTCTCACAGCCAGATTGGTGTAGGGGTTTCGACGGAGTGACCAGTGGCCTATGGGTTCTTCATGTTGAGCCCGATTCATGCGGGGGGATGAGGCACCTATAAATAGTAGGGTAGGTATCATGCCCCTACTATCTATAGGGGCCGGCCGGATTGGTTCTATCCTTCCTGTCGATCAAGTCGTGATGCAGCCGGAAGGAATGTAAACTTCACCAACTGGGATGCTAATCGGAATCCGCCTTGCCTTGCCTTAAAATAGTAGGGGCCCCTTCGCCTATTATTGTAGGGGTAGGGGGTTTAGTCTATTCTAGTCAACTAAACTATAGTTCGCACGTCATATCGGTCGAGGTCATTCATAAGAGGTAAGGCATATATATATCTCATTTTTTCATTCAAAATTCAATGAATAGGTCTGCGGTTGCCCCACTCAATATAGGGAATCGTTCCTCGTCTGGTTCGAATCTCGTTTGAGCGTAGGGGGTCGTCTGGGCTTCTCGGGTCGGCAGGTAGGTGGCGCCCCTCCTCCCTGTTCCCGGAATAGATGATGTCACGTATAGAATGGAATACGAGCGAGCGCCCTATCCATAGTAGCTAGGGCCCCCGGGCGGTGTTTCAGAGAAGCAAGTTCGGATGATAGTGACTTAAGAAGCTCATAGAGACTCACTCAATATCATAGCATAGATAGTGACTCCAACCGCTTCATTAAACCTCAGACCTAAACCCATCCGTTATATCCCGCCTCAACCGCCATCTCCATCTAATAGCATAGTGACTATAGCAAGTCGATTAACAACTATAGTTGGTAAGTTGGGTGGGCCCAACTATTATTAACCCAGAACAGCGCCCCACCTTAAGCCGATCTGGCCCTAAGCCCTATGCCAGAAGACTGCATCCCCACCGAACGCCCCCTCCTTCTCTGCAGGTTCGAACCCTGCCACCGCCGATATGCGGGAGAGGGAGATCCAGCAGGATAAGGAGTTATGTGGGAGAGGGGGAGGTGGAGTTAGGTTTATGATGTACAGATAAGATTGACTGCCCGGGCCTTTTGCCGAAAGATGCGAAAGCCTACCCGTTGCCCCCCGCCAACAATAGAATAGAGGGCCACCCCAACCTCTGCATGCACGTAGGGCATGCATAATTTGGTGGGGGGTAAGGGGTGCGGAACTATAACTATTCTAAAGGGGGTGGTGCAAGGGGCCCCCAAGAAATAGAGTTTAGTTGCTAAGAGAATCGATCTCTACATGCATAAAGTGGGATAAATTATGGTCATTTAGCTTGACCCGTTGATGCCGGAATAGAAAGAGATGAATTGGGGGAATGAAGAACCCATCCGTCGCCTGATGACCTAACCGATCCCGCTGATCTTGCTGATGAAGAAGTTATGAATAGGGCCTCTGATCCTCCCTCCGCTACTGGAGAAGAAAGATTCGATCCATCCGAATAATAGGAAAGAAGGGCCATCCCCAGGTTCAGTAGAGTGTTCCGAAGGTGAGTAGTCAACCGATTGAGAGAGATGCGGGGATGGGGGACGATGAAAGCTTGGTTCAATCCCTCCCCACGTCCAGTTGCTAATCTGTCACCACCTGATCCCGCCGATTCCCCGAACCCGAGCCAAAATAATAGAATATAAGAATAGGGGCCACCCTCACCCGAGAGAACTTAATCTCCCTCCCACCCAACCACCATATAATTGATAGGGCCATGTGTCGGAAGCATGCTCGAACAGGGAAGGGCCCACACCCCCTCGATCTTGTCCTCCTGTGGGATGGAAGCTATAGCCACCGGGGATATCCTCAACGTTATCCTATCTCTGGAGAACTAATCCACCTGCCCTGGGGGTGCCCTGGCATTATATAGTTCCTATCGATCCTTCGTTTCTATCCTGTGGGAAGGTGTTTATGTGCTATGATGTTGGCGATAACTGTTCATCAGGGGGCGCATGCCCATCAATTCTATGGGCGGCTCATTTCTCTAGAAGGTGTTTAGTTCAGGATGAGTGAAAGCGGCACATTGAACATAACCCAATGCCCGTTTCCAAGCACCCGCAATAATTTGATCTATTTAGGGGGAATAGTAGGGCTAGTTGTATACTCCCTCGGTCCTGCCCCTTGTTTCTATAGGCTCAACAAGGATAATTCTCTCGAGAGCCCTACTATTCTACGGGCCCTACTATTGGGGCGAGACCAGATTCTCTACGTAACATGCCATTTACAAAAGCGGGAATAGAGATTATTGATCCATCCAACAACCTTTCCTCCTAATAGAGTTTGGGCATGTTACGTATAGAATCGCCATCTCCCTATCTTGGGTCACAATAATCTACCTCTGCACCGGAGGGGCAGTTATATGAGCCAAAATTTTCCCTGTAGGGCAATAATATAATAAAAGGGCTAACCCGGCCTACTATTCTTAGCCAGTTGGGTTTGCCAGTCATAAGAGCCAGACAATAATCTATCCCGCGATAATCTGCCCATTTCCTACAATAACCCCCCCAACAAATAGGCAGGCAGGGGTAGGGGAAAGGGACCACTTTAGCCCCCAAATCTAAATCCCTCCCCCTGCCATTGAATCAGTCACTATAGAACGGTAAATGCGAGCCCGCCCAAGAATAGGCGAAGGGGGGCCAGGCAGGCCCCCTACCATCAGCTATTGTGCCGGGGCCAGGGCCCCCGGCCGTAGATTATTGCCCCCTTTGCCGGCCGCAGATGGGCGAATCTCGTGAGTAACCATCACTGAAGCACAAGGACCAGTAACGAACGGAACAAATCACCCCCTACTATCTAAAGGGCTAGCAGGCCCCCCCCTTCAATTTATAGGGAAACAGATTATTGGTGGGTAGGAATAATAAAATAAGTTAAGTTGGGGTCAATCTCAACCAAACGCCCTTCAATTCTATAGGCACAACGTGGTACTAGCGGAACACTTTCTCACACACTCCGCCGAACACCTCGGCACCTAGTAGATAAGGAAGCGCCTACACCAAGTCCGGCACCTACACACCCGGTACGAAAGGAAAGGCCTGTGGGGAAGGGAGGGTTATAAAGGCAGATAATCTATCAACCGAACAGGAGAGGAGAGGGCCAGAGGCGGCGTAGATCATGAGATAGGAGCATACAACACCTATCGACAGAAACCCATAGATCTGGAGCACGAGGGGCATTTATCAGTAAGGAACAAAGTGACACAAATGAACAAAATACAGTAGCTAGCCTCCTATCACCAGATTGATTGAACCTAGGGAGCGAGCGTAGTGATTGTCATAGTGATGTGAATAATCACAGCACAGGCTATTAATCTCGGGATGCGGGCTCTCAAAGTGCTTCCTCCCTCCATCTTTACTGCCATCTAGACTTTCTCTATTGGTGGTGTGACCACTTGCTTTTGTGCTAATAGGTGTTTTGCTGGTGGCTATGGTGTTTCAACGGGTGCTTTCATTCAGTTTGGCCCCTACCCCGCCCCCCACCTATTATGCCGATTCTGCAGAACAGGGCCCCCGACCGCAGATTATTGCCCCCAGTTCAGTTGGGTAGCCAGGTGGCCAGGTGGTTAGGAACTCCAACTATAGCCCCCCTCGGCACTATAGTTGGGGGGCGATTCCCATTCCCCTTTGCCATAGTAGGGGGTAGGGGGAGAAGATTGGCCAGTGCCCCGAATGGAGGAAGGTTCCAACCCCAATAGAAGGTGGGTTCTCGTCGCATGAGAATAGTTTCTTACCATCCTCCTACCATCTCCCCCTACTATTTGGCTAAGGGTGTTAACTCGATGCAGAACGAATTTGGCTAGATATGATCTCTATTTCCCAGTGGCATTATGACACAACCTCTCCTCTATTGCTGGCATCGGTTTGATAGAGGTGGAACTACGAAGAGCCAATCTAGGTGTACCGACTAATCGATTGGGTAGGAATCTCTAGTGTGGAGTGAACGCCCCTATCGCCGATCCAGTCACTATAGGATCTTGACCGATAGGATTCTATCTCCCCTGCATGCATCGGAACTATCAGTGGAGTGCCCCTGCTATCTCCCCAAAGCATGCATCATTCAACCATACGTAATATGAATCGATGCTTCTAGCTAGTACGATTCTTGATGAACTGTCCCCCCCGACTATAGTATGCGGGCCCCCTAGGGCCTCTGCACCAGAAGCCTGATAACCAATATATTCGGCAAGCCCTACTATTCTATGGGAGAGCGCCGTAGGGGGATATCTGGTCCAGGGAGATCTCGCCAATAATAGCTAGTCGATGCCTGTCGGATTGCAGTTGAAGGGAAGGGAAGATAGAGAAATCAGAAGCGAGAAAGCCTGAACACTATACGGTGGAAGGATGGAGGCCCTAGCTATTCCCTATTGAATGGTAGGGAAACTGGACCCGTGCATGCATGCAGGGGTGTAGGCGGGATTGACCTGCCTAACGTTGATTCCCGGTTGGAGAGGTAGGATATCAGGCCTCACCTTCATAAAATTCAGGCGAGGGCCTTCACGCCCTACTGGCAGGATGAGGTCCTCGCGTAGTCTGAATGCCCTACTATTCGACAGGAAGACTATGGGCCTATAGTTTCTCAGGCTCATCTACCTAACGTCAAAATTATAGGCTAGGGTAGTGCCCTATCATTCGGGCCTATAGTTCCCCATAGAATTGTAGGGGGCTGGTGCAGAGGAGATGCGGGGGCCTCTCATCTTTATATCCAGGCACCTTCCGGTTGCCCGTTGCCATAGACCATTAGAATAGTAGGGGCCATATAATAATATGCAGCCATTCGAAGTTTGAGAGATGGTCGCAGCGAGCGCCCGATCATAATGGCCAGAAGCAATAGCTCTCCGGGTCCACACTTACGAATAGGGGCAGTGGGGAAGGACAACGCCCCGACCGGGACTCAACCCTAACTAACGTATTTTCATTTCAAGGTGCACTCACTCCACTACAGATTCCACTAGAGATTGGATCTACCGAGTGAGCTCGCCCTTATAATAGTAAGGCTCTCCTTTTCTCCACCAGATTGATCTCGCTACAATAATCTGTTTAGGGCCCAAACTACACCAGATTCAACCAAATGACATGATGAGGAGCCAAGCACTGATGGATGGGTTAACCGATGACCCGCCGGTTGGGCGCTTATGCCACTGCACACCGGCTCGAACCGAAATAATCCCACTATATCTATATGGGCATATGTTGCCTATAGAATGGTAGGGTGACTCGTCTCCATTCCGAACAAGCCTACCAAAGCTCCCTATAGAATGGTAGGGTGAGTTACGGCAACAAAAATAATTGTCTCTCTCCCCTCTCCCCGAGTGAGATCTGTCGATCGTAGCCGAATCCCCTACTATTCTAATGGGTGGTTTGAGGCTTATTTCTGCCCACTAGAACTATAGGCAGCCCGGGCTAGCTCTATCAATGAAGAGCGATAGAAGCATCAGGGTATGATATGATACGATGTGATATGATACGACAAAAATCTTCTTGTATAAGCCGCCTTTATTAGCTACCGCATTGGGTAGCGATAAATGTGAGAAAGGTGATTCATTGCCAGCCGAAGGGACTTACGAAGGAACAATATATATAACGGATGCACTCAACCAACCACTTCCAGTATCGATCACATCAACTCGAGGGCGGATAGATACCAGTGGTTCTGCCGGATAATCAGTCTGCAGATATCCCGACACTTCTCCCGATCCTCAAACCTATATAGCTGATGAGTAAACAAGTCCTAATCTGGAACTATAGTTTTCGACCTTGTGCTTCGCACCCGCCCTGAGGCCGTAGGGTGGTGGCAGAGCCCAGGGCATGAACACCCGAATTCTAAAAAGTAGTGGTGGGAAGCAATAGAAAACTATCTTGGGTAGTTCTTATTTCGATATTCGGTCGTATCGAGATAACAAATAACCTTCCCTAAAATTCTATGGGCGATATGGGCGGGGGGAGATGGTATAGGCTATAGGTCTAGGAAGCCCTATTGATAGACGTAACATTCTAGATACAAGTTGTATCCATCGGATACGGTATCTCCATCGTGTTATGTAGATAATCCGATCGATACCCCTACTATCTATAGGGTCGGTGGAGATTCTAGCCCTATAGATAGTAGGGCATTAGGTCGAGCGCATAAATGACCTCCATAGTTTCCCGTGAACCCCGGCTGAAACGTGAATTGGCCTGTAGAATAGTAGGGGCGAACCAGCTTTTGCCCTTATAGATAGTAGGGCTCATCATCATACGGGGTGGGTGGGAGGAGATAGCAGTGAACCGGCTTTCCCAATAGCAGCATACCTCTAACCAGCCACCCTGACTGAATATTCCCCGTCCTAAATATTCCATTGTCGTGTGTGAAGACATGTTCCCGACCGATCTATGTGTGAAGCACACCACACGAACCTCTCCTCTATTAAACAATGGCTAATGGAACTCTACTGCTCTACTCTCTCGATGTATGAATGCCCTACTATCTCAAGGGCGCCCAGGGGGGATCATTCAATGCATGCTATTGAGGGCAAGCATATCTATTGAGAGCAATGGGATGCCTAGAGTATGAAACATGTCTAATTGATAGTTGTCTACTAGAGTGACCGGTTAGCAGAGCAGTGTTGATTCCCTCCCCACCGAGCAGAGAAAACTTTCCTTTCACCCTACTATTCTATAGGCCATTAACGCCGGGCACCAGCCAATAATGTTCGCTTGAAGCCAACTGGGCACCGGCCAATCATTAACGCCTTTAAGGCAGGCAGGCATTCTCACAAACAAAGAATATTCCTGTTGATTGCCCCTCCCTTGTTCCATAGTAGGGCTATGGCACCCCGTAACCTTCCAATAATAGGCGGCAGATGAGTGCCGCCATGGCGAATAGTAGGGCAATGTAGGCCACAATATCTTATTCCCCCCCTAACCCAATCGAACCTTCCCTGACGAATAGTAGGGGCCACCCAACCCATATAGTTAGGTGGGGGGCGTCGGCCATAGAATAGTAGGGCCACCCCTTTATAAGATATACGGGTGGGGGGCGGCGAGAGAAATCTCGGGCGGGTGTTCATGGGCTAACGTCGGCTCAACTCCCACCCTCTGCACCGGGCACTCTTAAGCGGCAGGCTCTTCATTGGGAATACTCGACTGCAACAATAGTAGCCGGGGCTCCCCCACCCCAATCGGTTATCCTCTTGGGCCCCACCCCAATTTATATCCTTCCATGTTACCCTACCCTATATTGGTTTCAAACCCAAAGTCTAGAATTGAAAGGAGGGAATTGATCCTATCTTTTAGGAACAGCCAGTAATTGTTGCCTCCTCACCTTCCGCGAGAATGAATGAACCCTACGGGGTCGGGCCTTAGTTTGAAGATATTGGTGGGGTGGGTTCACTGCCCTGTCTTTCTTTGCTTACTCGCTCCCTATTCTGAACTGCCCTTAGTTTCAAGAGTGTGTTGCTTACGATCCTATCTTTTTAATCCTTGATTATCACTGCCCGCCCGATTTTGGATTCCGTGAAAAACTAAACTATAGTTCCATCAGCACGTTGTAAGATTGTTCATTGGCCGTTACCTTCGCCTCTTGTTCATTCGGGATTGAACTCGCGTTTTCAGATGGTGCCCTCCCTGTGCTTTTCACAACTGCCGCCTTCATTGGTGGGGTTCAATCCGTCTCTTATCACTGCCCCCCTTGATTTGCTGCCGATGCGATTGGGTTTGAACAACCATTCGTTTCCTGTTGACCTTACTGAAGATGTTGTGCTCGCTTAGTTTCATTGCCCCTCGATTCTCTACGTAACATGGGGGGTTGGTTCCTATAGTGGTCCGGTTGAAGCTATTTTGGAAGCCGCTAGCTAACGAACCATCCAAATGGTCTAACCATAGAAGTTGTCCAAGCAAACTGTTCTAAGCCATACAACCTGTGCTGAACCTCGTCTACCAAGCACTAGCATAGATGCGCGGGCGGGGAATAATAATATAGTAGCGGGCCACCCTACCATAGAATAGTAGCGGTCCGTCCCCCCTTGAATGTGCCGTTCTCCAAGCACATTGGACTTTCACCAATCCTCCATGTTTGCGACCACCATGCTCGCGAAATGGAGAGATGCGAGTTTGAGAAAGAAAGCATCTCTCCATTTCCTTACTCTTTATATAGGCATTCGCTGCATCTTATGCAACCAACTTGTCAAACTGGAAGGGTTTGTTTGAACAACCGATATTGGTGAGAACCCCCCATGTTACCCCACATTATATAGGGGAATGGGTGAATAATAGAAAAGAGGACTGCCCTGGACAACTTTATTTGCTGGCCACCCTGCATCAAGAGCTTTCTTTCTTTGGTAATTGTGGCATTGGGTGGGGCCTTTAGTTCTATTGTTCCCTCGCTTTCTTTCGGCTGCCGCACCTTCTGTTGAAACGAAGAACGGTTGTTCCCGGAACTTGCTTCTCCCTACCATTCTATAGGCTCTAGTTGGTGATTCAAAATTGCTTTTGTTATCCCAGTGCGTTGCTGCCCTCAACTATCTATAATTGTGAGGACTATAGCTATAATTGTGCATGGCTTACTCATTTGCTTAGTTGGGTGTTCTTCCTCCAAATGATCTCTACGTAACATGCCGATTATTGATAGTTCGGGGTTGGTTCTTGGTTCCTGCCCTCAACTATCTATAATTGTGAGTTGCCCGCCCTATTATTCTATTATTGTGCGTTTCAAAACTTTCCACTCCATTGATGCCCTTACGATCCTTTCTTTAGAATGCCTTCTTTCTTGCACCCCTGCCCCTACCCCCTACCCCTGGCCTATTATAAGGTAAGGTCTTCCTACCCCTCACCCACAGTAGATTAGCTTCCCACAACTAATCTACCCCGGGGCCATAGAAGAATCTACCGGCATCCGGTAACAATTGTAAGGGTGAACCTATATGCGGGAACTCCCATTTATGCTCCACGTCCCACAATAATAGGCGCTAGCCATGGTTTAGCGGGTCTGGCTGGAATCCAAGGGCCATAGAATTATAGGGGGCCTCCCCCAAGCATCTTCAATCCCATAGAGTGAGGGCGTGGGCTCCCAACCAGCTCTACCCCACACCAAGTAGTAAGGGTCATTGGCAATAGCCCTAGAATTTTATGGGCTATAGGTGCCTACGGAGGGCTACAGTGTGTTGGCGGGCTAAGGATGGCTCCTCAAAGCCGGCCGATTGGTTGACGGGCTTCGGGCTGCGCCGTCCCAACGTTGCGCACCAACGAGAGGAGCGTGGGGAGCTGGCAATAGATTGATTCACCAACCAATAGAATGATTTCGACTATTGAATATAAGGCCAATAATTCCTATAGATAGAGAGATTAAGTAAACCACATTAGAATAGTAGGGAGAAGAACTAACATTTTAGCATGACGGGGAGTAGGGGCCCTACAATGGCAATAGGACCCCACATTATAGGCAGGAATCGAGGACACTATCGCCCTACCTCTGCATGCACGATGAAGGCATCCCGGTAGCTGGAAAGGAAGGTTTCAACCATCCAGCTTGAATAATAGAACAGTAGGGCAGTTGCCGGCAAGATCCGGCCCTACTATCGGCTAGGCAACTAATCTAGCAGAGCAGAGGACTGAGCAGAAGAAATAGTTGAATAGCTGCACTACCATCCTAGTGGGTTCGATAGTTGACCGTTTCTAAGATTCTCGCCTACCTATAATGTGGGGTGGGGTCCTATTGCCATTGTAGGGGCCCCCTAGGGGAGATAGTAGGGCCAAGGAAGTTTCTCAAAATGGGGTTGGGCAGGACATAAGGCTAGTGGGGTAGGGAGCGAAGCGACAAGAAAGAGAGGTAGGGCACTCCTATAACTATAATTAGAATAATAGTAGGGGCCAACAACTTATCGGGTCGGGAACTCGCCCTACAATTCAAAGGCTAGGTAGGGGCCCTTCCCTTTCAATAGGCCTTCCCTTCCCTTCATTCCTCAAACAGCCCTTACCTGCCTAAAATTATATAGGGCATGGGGTTGGGTAGGAAGTGGGGTTGGGAAGAATGGGGTCCCCTTGTTCATTCCTATATTTCATATTAGTACCTTCCCTTATCGTTACTCGAGCAATCGAAGGTTGTGATGATAAGTGGTTGGGTCAATAACGATGAGTTCTAATTGGCTCCTAGCCTCCCCCTGCATGCATACCCATGTGTAGTAGCCCACCATTTTATAGGCTAGCCCACCATTTTATAGGCTCTCCTACCGGCCTTCCCGTGAACACTTTTCTATTGAATCAACGTTTTAGAATTATGGGTGGGAGTGATGGATGTTACGTACATGATCAGTGGGGCAGCACCGGGAGTATGGGAAGAATTCTAGAGCTCGCAACAGATTTGCCCATAGAATTTTAGGCGGGGTAGGGGGGTGAAGATTCTATACGTAACATGGGTCCCTACCCCTACCCCCTACTATTTATAAGGGAAGGGGAAGGGCTTCCAATTGCATACTTTGAATGAACTGGGGGATCTGCTTTCATCACTCGATCAAATGCCTCTACCTTATACGCCTTTGCTTCTATCTTTGGATATAGATACCCCAAATTTGATGTAGATCTCTATCCCAACCTTTGCCTCTGTTATGGGTGCCCATGCGAGTGCTTTCAGAATAGGGCCCAACGGATGGTCGGGATCGAGACCCACCGACCTTATTCGCCGGGGGCAACCACACCTGCCGTAGGGATAGTGGCCCACCGACCCTCACACCCACCTTATCGGCCTACCTTTCTCCTACCGACCACCGACCTACCCACCTTATTGATGCAGCCTAATGACCTACCGATGCACAGGGCCCACCGACACCCACCATGGATAGGGCGGGATATTTGCCCACCGATCCTCACACCCACCGACCACAACGGCCTACCCGTCCAACGACCAGACTGACCACCGGCTGGCTGAAGCTCACCGACCATGTACCGCCCATGTGCTACTGGTTCTGTGGCTAGGACTGGGTCAGTATATAGCTCTGTATTCGGATATGGGTATGAAATAACTATTTGATATTGTACTGCTGCCCCACCATTTTTATAGGCGACAGGATCTGCCTATGCTCCTGCGAGTAGTGATGCTTACTCAAATGCTGGCTGGTGCTAGGATAGATGTTGCCGCTCTCTATGCCTCTATCTTTGATGCCCATTATTTTATAGGCTCGCTGCAATCCTCGCAAAGGTAAGCACCCTACCTCTATAGTGGGCACTTGTTTATAGGAGTGATGCAGGGGAAAAGGTGGAAGTATTAGCCTATAGATAGTAAGGGATCCCCCGCATATCCAGTAGATCGATATCGAGACAAAGACCCAGTTGTAGCAGACACTGATTCCATTGGTTCCCTACCCCTACCCCTACCCCTACTATTATAAGGGTAAGGGTAAGGGTAAGGGCAGGCAATTAGTGAGTAAGGCGATTCCATTCCGGTGACGTGGCTATAGATCCAATAGGTTATTCCTTCTCCGTTCTATACAATGCTCATCCCCGGCCCCCGCAGGTTTGACCTCCGTTCCCTTCGGGTAGTGCTATAGTATCGAGGGCTCTCCCACCCACTATGTGCCCCTGCCTGATAGTGCCTTGTGCCCATAAAAAAGTAGGGACCCGCTGTGCTGTATAAATATTCAGCGGCGTTCGTTTTCCATTAGTAGATTGATCTCAATGGATTGAATGGATCAGTTCCTTTTCTAGTTCCTTATCCAAATCGGCTCTATAGGGACTTGAAGAGATCGATTCGTAGAGAAGGGTGGGTGGGCCCCCCAATAACCATAATTGGCTAGACTAGATTATAGATTCTATACGTAACATGCCCGCCCAGGTGGCAACTATCAATAATCTATTTGAGGGGCCGCCTTTAGAATAGTAGGGATCAGCCTGCTAGAATAAGCTAGTATAAGCCACCACTTCGATATCCACGGGTGGGAATCATAGGGTTCCCGAAGCAGGGTGGAAGGCCCCTACTATTCTAAGGGCCTCACCTGCCCATTCCCATTCCCATTCCCATTCGCCATATAGGGTAGGCCCCGGCCCATAAAATGAGTTGGATCTGCCCCCATTGTTTCTATAGGCTACAATAATATGCGCCCATCAAATTCTAGGGGCGGGCCCTAGGGGGTAGGGAGATTATTGTAGGCCCGTCTCATAGATTATTGTAGGGGGTAGGGCAATCTGTCTAGGGGCTCGCCCACCCTATTCGCCGGGCCCTACCCCTACTATTATAAGGTAAGGGGGTACCAGTTCGACGCTTGCCGGTGGGGCATTGAGATTATGATATGGATTGAGAGTTGGTTCATTCTTTGCTGATCCTCGACTATAGCCCAGCCAAATAATAGGGCTCCCTAGCCGAATATTATTGTTGGGTGGGCGGGAGGTATATGGCTCGTAGGGCTGTCATTCTTGTGTGTGGCCCTCTGCACGCAAAAAAACCCTCGATTGATTTCATCCCTCTGCCCAACGGCTTCAGTGGTGGTATCTAATGAATCGATGGCCCTTGCCGGGCCGGGGTGGCCCAACCAACCAATAATCTGCCCCCATTGTTTCTATAGGCTACTATTCTCCCTAAACAGATTATTCTAGGTGGGCCCTTTCAATAGTAGGGGGGTAGGGGTAGGGGCGACTTTAACGAATATGCGGTGTTTTAGAAAGGTTTCTCTATCGGATTGATGATCCTTGGTTACGGAATATGATGTGGGAGATTCGGGTTGGGTGTTCCATTGCCCTACTATTCTAATGGGCATTGCTTCCCCTAAAAAGATTATTCTATTGATTCCAGTGATGAACGGCACATTCCAACTGGGTGACCCCAAAAGATGCGCCTATTATGGTTCTTTAGGCAGACTTAAGTCCTAGTAGTATTTAGAGTTGCATTAGTTGGTGCATCTGGGCTGGGTTCACTCGACTTGTTGAGTTCATCCTGTGGTTGCTATGAATGGAGGTCGACCACTAGAAAATCGACGAAAGAAAGGTTCATGGGCGGATATCTGTAGCGAAGGCGAGCAGTGCGGAGAGGAGAAGAGGTTCTTTGTTCAGTGAGAAGGGAAGGTGAACTCTTAAGAGCCGGAGAGGATCGTGAGCAAGAAACCGGCAACACAGGTTCGTATCAACTCGTCCCCCCATAGAATAGTAGGGACCCCCTCGCCAAATTATGCCCTACAACTTCTCTATAGGGGGGTAAGGGGGGGCCTCCACGATCCATTAGAATAGTAGGGCTCCCGGAACCCTATAGTTCCCACCCGAATAGAGTTGGGTGGTTGCTTTTGGGAATCATAGTTCCCCGTAGGATCGATACAGTGAGATCAGTGCCCCTACTATTTGCCAGGGCCGCCCCAGATCGAAAACAAGAAACATGTCATTATCGAGCATAAATTAGCAGTATCTGGAGCTCAGAG
Source organism: Cupressus sempervirens (assembly GCA_028749045.1). Taxonomy (NCBI): domain Eukaryota; kingdom Viridiplantae; phylum Streptophyta; class Pinopsida; order Cupressales; family Cupressaceae; genus Cupressus; species Cupressus sempervirens. Next base: position 919,278,176 of record CM053785.1, read on the forward strand.
CTACCGAAAATCTATGGAGTTGCCATCGACTAAAAAAGGAAGGGCCTTCATTCATTATTTCTTTATTGTCGCTACCCCTCTGCCTCCCACCCACCACTATTAATCCCCACCCAACCCCGGAACTATGCCCCCCACCCATCCCCACACACACCGAGAGGCACTCGCCCTACTCTCTATAGGGAATTAATTAATACTCCTTTCAAAGCAACTCATATTACGTACGATAAGATACTGCTATCTCCCTGCTCTTCTGGGACTTCTGATAGAAATAAATCAATCGACGAAATGGATATTGATGCCATGGAACTTTTCGGGCAAAAATAACTGACCAGTTGCCCATAGAATTTTAGGGCCCTAGCCTAAAATTTTATGGCCTATAATTTTATGGGATCTGCAATAATTATCTTAGGGGGCCTACTATTCTAAAGGGCTAGGCGGGCCCCTACAATAATCTAGAAGGGGCCCCTGCCCCTACTATTATGACGGGTAAGGGCCCCCAAACAGATTATTGTAAGGGTAGATTATTGTAGGGAGTGATTGTTTATTGTTTCATTCTTCCCTCTGTTCCCACCCAAAGTAGAGTGATTCCAGCCCTGCATGCGGGGTGGGGGGGACTCGCCCTACTATTCGGCTGGGGGTGGGAGGCCCCCTACTATTCTAAGGCAGCTAGAATTATGCTGTTAATGGCATCAGCCTGCCACCTTCCCTCACGGGGCCACCCACCCTGCATGTGGGCCCTACTATTCGCAAGGGCTGGGAACTATAGTTGCCCTCCTCCAATTAGAGTTGGTTGGAAATTTTGGTTGGGGATGGGCACTCCAACAGTCGTATCCGGCTCTTCGAGAGCTGTGAAGGAATATTGCCAGTGAACAATCGCCCTACTATTCGGCTAGGGTGCCAGCAGGGAGCAATGGCCGTGCAAACCCTCCATATCATATTACGTAGTATCTAAGAGACGGGCGGATACAACTTTAGATAGAGCATTTCTCTGACGATTTGGATGTTGATGAGTTTCGATTCGATGGTGCCGGCTATAAATGGTAGGGGGGGGTAGTGGATATCTTTTCTATTCTCTACTCTTCCCGCCGGAGAGGAGAAGAGTGAACCCAGGCAACTATATCTTCCCACCCACCCTGTGCATTCACATGCAGGGGTGACTTGTCTGAACCTAAGAGTCTTCTCACCCCTCGAGGTGATAGGTTTGGAGCTGATGATGTTGAAAAGGATGTGATCGAGGATCCTGGATTCGACCGACTTTATGTTTATGAGTTCCGGTTTTGCCGATTCATTGCTTAATGCGGATTCGATTCTCTCACATCATATTACGTCTATAATAGACTCTTCTCTTCCCCACCTATGCAAGCAGGCGAATAGTAGGGGCGGGGCCTCGATATGAAAATGACATTGGATGCCAGGGACTTTAGATATCATTGCGGGTTTGAACTTTTGTTAGCTAAATGACTGTGTTGGTTCTGATCCCGTTGGTCGAGACATGCCGATATCGGGCAGAGTTCGAATAGGAACCAGTGAACCTGGAAGATTGAGCGATCGTCGGTTCGAGCCAAGTCGATGGGAGCCCTACCCCCGGCAGGCCCCTAAATAGATTATTCCCTACTATTCACCAAGGGGAATCAGAGTTAGCCCCATTGTTTCTATAGGGCTCCACTTCTCCCAATTATAGTTCAAACCCGGGAGGAGATGGTTGGAGCGGCGACTAACTGGAATCCGCTTCGTACGGGGATTCGATTAGTATATACTTTAATGGTAGCGCTTGGCGACGGGGATACATTGAATCTATCTCACTGTTCAGCTTCACACGGAATACAGAGATGCTTATGCTTATCACATCACGGGTACGCTTCCTAAGATGCATGCTAACATGGGGGCTACGCTACTACGGGGCCCTATAGATAGTAGGGCTGCTACGGGGGTGGGCCTGGTCAAACAACAAGAGCACCATTCCCCCCCACCCCAAAATTTTGTTGGTTGTTGGTCCCTATAATTTTATGGGCATCAATAGCTACAATTATTATTGGGCCCAAATCTGGATACCACAGGCAATCAATAGGCAGGCACCTCAGTCAGGGAAAAAAAGTCAGAATGGTAATAATCCACACCTGTACCAATATCTGTACCATCCGTACCAATGGCTATAGCACCTCTGCAGTGCAACACCTAGTGAGAATCATAGTGATAATCCACCTAGTTATGATAAAACTCATTGCGAAGAAAGTTATACAATAATATGTTTAGGGGGGCCCATAGAATAGTAGGGCAAACATCAAACTCATGAGTCGACCCATCATATAAAGCATGTCCATATTGATAGCCATGCCCAACAGTATCACGCTAAACAGGAACCATGCCCTATTGACTAAACAAGAACCGAGCCCACCGCGGCCTATAGAATGGTGGGCAAAAAAAGGCTAACCGACACGCCCGCCCAACCCAAGTAATGAAAGGACAGCGAAACCTTCAACCAATAAGATATTGAAGGGGCGCCCTACAATAATATATGAGGCCAACCCTACCATTCTATAGGCAATCGATACTGCGGGGTAAATAAATCGAAGCCACTGATACTGGTGCTTCAGGAGGGTCATTCACTGAGTCAAGGCCAACTACTGGATCAACGGCCGATGAGCAAAGCGAATCAAAGAGAGGGGCGGAGCATAGGACAAAGCGATCCATTCACGGGGGGACCCTGACATCATTTTCTGAGACTGTCTTGGACCTGCCGCTGCTGACTGGCTCTATCTATTGCTTTAGGTAGGGGGTATCTTGCCTACCGGATGCTGTTGCTGCTGCTACCGTAACGCCTCCGCTCGTCGCCCTGGGTCGACTAGGGGCGCCCTACTATTCTAAAGGCAACGTTATTGGCTTATTCATTCATGGATGGGGTGGTGGTTCCACGGTGGGAAACTGGGTTGATCGGGCTGGGGACCCATAGAATTTTAGGGCATGAAGATGAGGTAATCAGCCACCCCCCCATCGGTTTTGCAGCTCCTATAGTATGATAATGGCGAAACTCAAAATACCGATTGGAGCTGATCAGGTCGGGTTTATATCCTGTTTCAATGGCGCCGGGATATTTCATAAAATAAACCAAGCCCCGGCTCCCCCAGCCACCCACCCACTTGACTGATGCCCGGGATGTTGAACCGTTCGCAATCAAGTCGGTTTTGATTACTGGAGAGTTGAACCCCACCTCTGCATGCATTCATAGAATGGGCAGCCTACGTAATCTTAATTCTATATGTAACATGAAGAATCTAATGGGGGGGAGGGGCCCAATGGCATGTGAGCTCGCACTCAAAGATTCCCTATAGAATGGTGGGGTAACATGAGTTAGGTAAGCTATCTCCTTACCTTCATTCCTAAAGAATGGGGTTGGGCCCCAGGAAGTGTCGGCTCACCTGAATGGCCTGCCTATAATTCTCTAGGAGGTGAGGGTTATGGCTCATCTGAATGGCCTGCCTATAATTCTCTAGGGCTCACCTGAATGGCCTGCCTATAATTCTCTAGGAGGTGAGGATCAGTAACCCCACTAGCCCTAGAATTCTAGTTCTAGCCCTAGAATTCTAGTTATGGGGGTGGGGATTGGTTGGGTCGCTCCCGGGGAGCCCACTAGAACTATAGGCGCTTACCTGCCAATAATCTGTTTAGGGGCCTTACCAGGGCATTCAGGTCCCTACAATTCTCATGGGCTCCTAGCCATTTTATGGGCCTATAGAAACAATGGGGTGGCCCTACCCCTACAATAATCTATTTTAGGGGCCCCTACAATAATCTATTTGCTGGGGCCCCTACAATAATCTCCCTACTATTCTCCCGGCAACAGATTATTCGGGGCCCCTACCCCTACAATAATATATTTGCCGGGGCCCCTACCCCGGCCTATTCTAAAAGGCCCTATCCTCTACTCGGCTCGATAAAGGGCCCTATCCTAGCAACTATAGATAGTTGGGGCCCTACCCCCACCCGGGCTTGGCGGGGGGTGGGGCATGAATGTTACGTATAGAATCGCCATCCCTAGAACCAACTAACTAACCAACTAACGACACTAACTAACTAAGTAACTAACGGCACTAACTAATGGCACTAATATTCTCTCCCGCCCACTCTTCCCTTTCTCTTTAGCACAACACTGGACCCTACCTCCACTATAGGGAGGGACTATAGTTAATGGCATAAACCTGCTAGAATAATTAAAGCTCAGTGCCCAGGGGGGAGGGAGATATAGTTTCTATAGTTAGAATTCCACACTAGGATGCGGCAGATGAAAGCTTGCTACGAGTCTAGGAGGGCCCCTACATTGCACCAAATTCTCAAAAGGCTTTCTCCTCCCCGGGCGGGTGGGAATTTGTGTTGGCTTCTTGGACAGTCTTCCGCCATATTGAAAGGTTGGGGCAAGATTCTATACATAACATGCCCACCCACCCCACCCAATTCTATGCCCCATGTAGCCCCCTACTATTCTAAGGCAAGCGCTTCATATTACGTATAGAATCTCGCCCACACACAGCAGGCCCCTACTATTCGCCAAGGGGAGGTAGATGCCATTGGGCGGTTCAGTCGGTTCAATGCCTACTGTATCATAAAATTTTAGGAGGTCAGTTTGCCAGTCATATGAACCAGACGAATGATCGATGTTAGGTGGGTTTATTAGGGGAATGGACGTTGGGTCACTTGAATAGTCATAGGAGCCAGACTTTTGATCGACTAACGGTGGGCCCCTTTATGGCGGGGAATGGACATTAGGTCCCCATAGAATAATAGGCATAGTCATATGAACCAGACGAGTGATGGATGGATGGAGCTAAGATTCTATACGTCACATGCCCACCCCATTGCCATAGGGCAGGATCTACCTCAATAATTTGTTTCGGGGCACCGGATCGACCCAACCCACCAACACCAAATGTTGTTTCTCTCCCCCACCCACCTCTCTCTCATTCCTGTATAAATTGTTGACTCATTAAGTTCTACCAGCTTCCGTATGGGCAGGACATCGATTGTGTTGCTATGGCGAGGAAGAGAACATAGCTAGGAGGCCAGTGCAGCCCAGATAGCTTCCGTCTAAGAAGGAATAAGGCTAGGAGGCCAGCTCATTGCGCCCCCTACTATTCTATGGCACTCCCAGGTGATGACCAACAACGAACCAGACAAGAACAAACATGGGCCTGATTCTTCAGGCTGATTCAAAAATGATTGATTTATTTCTCCCCATTGTTTCTATAGGCCAGTCTCAATCCAGACTTCTGTCTAAAATCTCTCAAACCTCTCTATCTATAATCCCAGAGGCCCCCTACTATCTATAGGGCCCCTCCTTTACCCCCTACTATGCGCAAGTCTGGATGGTGGTGCACTAGGAGAGCATGCTGAGGGAGAGGATATCTATATCTAACTGCCACCCAACTCTATCTATATGGCAACGAGAGAGAACTCTGCTAACGCAACTGATAGGGGCCATCTATCTATATAGTCGAGGGTGTAACTAGGGGAGGGGGTGCCAACCCGACCCTATATAGCTATGGAGGACGAGGGCATTTATGTATGCTCTCGACCGATAGGCCCTGGGGCAGCAGGGGCACTCTGCATTCACGCTGACCCCCTCTATCCATATGGGGGTCTACCATCTGCATGCACAATGATTCCCCATAGAATTTATAGGGAGGAGATCAGATCGGATTGGATGAATTGGATTCTACACGTGATACTGTAGACTGATGACTGGTTGTATCATTAATATCATCCAGTTGTATCACGTATATAATAGATCTGGCTCCGACAATTCTAATGGGCTGGTGCCCCTTTACTATATAGGGAGGCCCTTTACAATTATATAGAGGGGGGAAGGGGGCCCTATCTATCTTGGCGGGGTGGGTGCCCTACTATTCTATGGGGCCTAAGGCATGTTACGTATAGAATTTGGCTTTGATAGGGCCGGCCCGATGCATGCAGAAGACTCCCGCCCCTGTCTATATATCTGGCATTTATCCTCGGCCCTACCCATACACTTTTTGGTTTATTATTCCCATCTGTGCATTATCCCCGAGCGCGCACTTACTTCTATCTATGACAAAAGGGGAAAATAATCCCACCACCCCTTAGGATATCATATCGTTGAGCTCCTATCATGCGTGGGAATAGAAACAAGGTTTTACCCCCCATTCATTGCCGGATCATGGCATTGGACTACCCCCTACCCCGCTCGGCCATTATCTCATCTGCAAGCCCCGCATATAATAGTAGGGCGCAGCCCTATATCTATGGCTATAGGTAAGTAAGCCAGTTTGAAGGCAACGTAACGTATTGAAAGCTAAGTAAGCATATCTGAGATGATGAACATACCACTATTTGGCTTTGATTTATTCTATGCTTGATGCCTATAGAAACAAACGTAAGGCGCCTATAGAAACGTAAGGCGCGTGCTCTTGGAAGTATTAATTCCTAACCATCACCACTCACTATCTATAGGTAGGTCGGATCCCCTTCTCCGTCCGTCCCCGCACATCTCCCGGCTAACTCACCAACCAATAAGGAGAGCCAGCCCCACCCCTTTTTAAGAGCAGAGCATTTAACTTCACTCCAAAATGATAAGGAAGGTTGGTTAGTTCACATTCTATTGGGGGTTGCCCTATAGAATTGTAGGCAGAACTCATCTTTTAGCGGTGAACCAGAGCCCGTAGGGCCCTTTGCATGCACGTTGACCTTTCTCAAAGATTCTATACGTCACATGGGTGTGCAGGGGGAGGCCCCGCCCTATTCTAAAGGGTCTCGTTAGGGGTGGGTGCCCTACTATTCTAAGGTAGAATCGCACCCTACTATTCTATGCCCTATCCTCTCCCCCTACTATTCCGTGGTTGGGCCGGGGTGCATGGGCATGTTACGTATAGAATATCTAGGGCTATCGCCCACCCCCTACCTCGGCACTATGGCATCAGATGAATAGGTGTGGATGATTGATCCATGAGGCCTATAGATAGTAAGGGCCTACATCTTCATTCAATGAGGGTGAGCCTAAGAAAATCTAGGCACTCATCTGAATGCCCTACTATTCTAGGCAAGATTACGCGCCTATAGTTCTAGTGGGCTGACCTGAATGATAATGAAGGTAAGTAGGATGGAGGCCCGCCTGGGGCCCTACTATTTGCCAAGGGGGCTGGGAAGATTGATGGAGACAATTGGATCCAAGGGTGGCGCCCATTGAATTGTAGGGGGAGTTGCCCAGCCCATAAAATTTGAGGGAAGGATTTGGATTCAACATGGGCTTAAATCCCCTCGCTTTCTTTTTATCATCCCTCTGAATAATAGAAAAGAGGGGCCTTTATGGTTCGAACCAGCTATCTCCCATAGAATAGTAGGGGCCATCTGCATGCAGAGTGATGCTGTAGGAGTCGACCCAGAATGATAGAAAAGAGGGGGCCGTTTGCATATCCAACGAGTGATATGAATGCGAGAGAATAATCTGTTTAGGGGGAATAGTACGGGGGGTGTGCCTTAGAATAGTAGGGAAGCTATCAATTCCTTTCTCGCAAGAAATCAAGAAAGTATCAGTCCAATCTCAGAATCACTTAGCTCGACTTGCTAAACAGGCCTACGAAGGCAGTATCTTATATACGTAATATCGCCCTACTATTCGCCAAGGGGGAGATTCATTCCCCTTACTATCTATAGGCCTCATTCCGAAGCAAGCATGTCCCCCTAAAATTCTATGGGCAAATCTCTTGCATTCTCAGCTCTTGGTTGAGTCCCTCCCGGCCCGCCCGAGGCCCCTACTATTCTATGGGCACAGGTGGGTCTGCATGCAGAGGGAAGGTAATATGTCTATAAGCATGTGACTCCATTCCTCTCTCGGACCTAGTGGGCATAATGCTAGCGGTGAAACTGCATGCATCCGAAAGAGGTAGGCAGGTGACAGTTGCTTGCACTATTGTTTGTTCCATTGCTTGGGGGTAGGTGCGATACTGTAGAGGTAGTGGTGCCCATCAAATTTTAGGGAGAAGGTGGAAGGTGAGTGAAGTGAGGCTGATTAATGGCAAAATTATAGGCATAGTCGCAGCATATCTAGATCGAGAGTCATACCCATCATATCCACCACTAGCAGTAGGACCAGTAGCCCGGATCCGGAAGTCTATCCAGTCAAAGTAACCCGCCTGAATAATAGCACCCATCCCTTGCTAGGGGTGTTCATGTGGCCCTTCAAAATAGTAGGCCCATTATTCTATAGGGGGGCATCGACGGGATTAATTGAAAGATCCGGACCAGGAACTAGGTACGGATCTGGAGCGGAAATGACTAAATCAATTCTTTATGGTTCTAAAAACTTACTGATCCGGCAGGACTGGAGCTTATATGTAACTACCTAGGCTACACCACAGTAGCTGCTTCCAAAAAAAATGACAGTAGATCGCTCCTTTTATGGGTGGGCGACTGACTGAACCCGCATCTATCTATAGTTAGTGGCTCCCGCCCCCAGATACGGATATCGATACGGCTTCCTGGTGCCCATTCCACCTATCTCTGGGGGTAATGAAGGGGTGGGTGGGAGGTAATTTTAGGCTACCCCGGCCCCAGAGATAGCAATTCTTGGTTGGCATGAGATGTTCATTAATAGCTGGCCGGTGCTCCACCACAAGTCGTTATTTGGCGATGTGTCGGGCTCTCCGATTGTTCTCATAGAGAAGAGAGGTGGATCAAGGCCGCTATTGAGTTCAGGATGGCACATTCATGTCGGGACTTCTTCCAGCCAGTTCTCGGTGTACATGAACCAACCCTGAGGGCTACTTGGACTTCATCACTTCGGTAGTCACTCGGAGCAACAATGCGGCGGCTATTCGAAAACCAATAACCACACCCCTCCTGATGAACCAGCTTGAGACAGATGAAGTATTCCCCTTCGCCTATTATTGTAAGGGTGGCCCATCCTGAATTGAGTCAATCCAATACCCATGAAGATCTTGTGGTTCATATGTTCTAGAAGCCCTACCCCTACTATTATAAGGGTAAGGGGCCGGTTGATGAGAGATAGCAGCTCCTTCGCCTTCCGATGAACCGTTCGATGAACAAGAAAGACGATCCCTTAAAATAGTAGGCCCCTGCCCATAGAATAGTAGGGAACCCCCCACCCCTTGGCGAATAGTTCTCTACCTCCCATATAGAATTGTAGGGCACTGACAATAGAATAGAAGCCCTCTGCACGCACCTGTGCATGAACAGGCAATATACATACCTCTGCATGCACCGGCAGCAATCCCTTACCCTTACCCTTACCCTGGCAAATAGCTGGGGTGGGGTAGGGGGTAGGGGGAAGCCCTGCATCTGCATGCACCGGGTTTCAATATACATACCCTCCCGAATAATAGAATAATAGGCCCTTACCCTCCCTTACCCTTACCCTTACCCTGGCAAATAGCCGGGGTGGGGTAGGGGCCATATGCAGAAGCCCTCTGCATGCATGCACCAGGTTCAATATACATACCCTACATCTGCATGCACCGGCTTCTATAATAGTAGCCCTCTTCATTCACCGGCAATGATATATAACCCTCCCTCTACCTCTGCATGCACCACCCTTTCTTATATTATTGCAGTCATATGACCCAGAAAAACTTTTGATCAATAATCTAATAATAGGGCCACCCGACCCTACTGCAGACGTGGTTGGGTTCCTCATCTGCCCATTACCCATTAAATAGTAGGGGTATGCATGTGAATGCACATGAATGTAGGGGTGCCCTCTTTTATATTATTGAGGGGACCGCATCAGGATTCTATACGTAACATGCCCACGGCCCTACCCCCTGCATACCCCCTACTATTGTAGTACCCCTTTTTAGATCCTATTATTTTATTGCGCCCCACCTTGGCCCTATCATTTTATGGGGTAGGGAGATCCCTACCCGGCTATTTGCCAGGGAAGGGCCCTACTATTCTATTATTTGGGAGGGAACAATAGGGCTATACCTCCCACCCTTTGGTGGCCCTACTATGGAACTGCAAAGGGCCCCTACTATTCTAAAGGGGCCTCCCTATCAATTATGGGTGGCCCCTTGGCGAATAGTAGGGAATATAAATAGAAATAGCCTTAGAATAGTGGGGGTTATTCTAAGTCAAGTTCAATTTATCATCTGGAGAATAGTAGGGGCCTAGTTTTGAACCCCTTGTTCCACCCTATACTAGCAACCGGGGTCCGCTTCACATAGACTTTTTTATTAAACTCCCCGTAGATCGATAGTCAGATGCACCAGAAGCTTTGGTAGCAACACCAGCAAGGGACAGAAGCAAACACAGCATAGGCTAGAGTAGCATAAGTAGCTTTGCTAGCAAAGGAAGAATAATCTATTTTAAGGGCTATTCTAAAGGTAAGTGCCTATCACTCTTCTGCTCCATATAGAATCTTGCTTGATGCATGCAGAGGGGCACATCGGGCAGGAGGCCTTCAGAAAGCTAGCTAGTATGGCCTACCATTCTATAGGGTGAAGGAGGGCGGGTAACTTATTATCCCAGAAGTCTCCCATAAGTCTCCTAACAGCCCAAAGGGGATCTCATGGCCCGACGAAGGAGGGGATCTCATGGTCATGTCCTTTTTAGCTAGGCATGAGAGATAGGATCTCTTCCTTCTTAGCTAGGCATGAGAGATCGGTTTCTTTCCTAATGTCAAAACTAGAGCTTTACGATAGCTTAACTATCCTTAGCTTTATGCAACCAACCTTCCAATTATAGGGCCCATCCTGCTAGATGGCTGGTGTTGGCCCTATCTAGACCATAATGGGGTGAATCTAGAATGGTTGGCGAATCCATTCGATCATGTGATGGATCTGCAAAACTTGGACCAACCAATGCCCTCGGAACCCCCTACCCCACCCTGGCTATTTTCCAGGCCCCCCCCCGCTTATATAATCGAGGTAGAGCCTATTATTGACCATACCATAAAATTATAGGGCCCGCCTATCCCCTAGCCATTTTATGGGGGCATATTATTGCCTATTATTTTATTGCGCCCCCCAAACAGATTATTGGAAGGGGAATCCCTAAGAACAGGTTTAGTACATGCCAGCCATTGGGTGCATAAACGGCATCTCCTCAATTCTATAGCTGGGGGGGCAGGGCTATGGCCCTACTATTCTATGGGCCCTTGACGACTTTAATTGCTGCTTCAGTTGATCGCCTCCTTCAGAACCCAAGGGAACCACTATCGATCTGGTTGTTCTGGTTGTTTACCCGATCCGATCGATAGCCGAATCCTCAGATCCATGGGCGAGAACCCTACTATTATAAGGGGCCCCTACCCCTACCCCCTACCCTACCCTACCCAGCTATTTTAAGGGCAAGGGCCCCCCAAACAGACCATACCTAAAAATGGCTAGGGCCCCCATAAAATGGCTAGGTTTTATTGCCCAAACAGATTATTGGAAGGGGAAGGGGCCCGGGCGCCCTACAATTCTAATGGGGAACCCCCCGAGCCTCCAACTAATCTACCTCCGATTCAGCCCCATCGCGTCTCCTCCTGCCTGCAGGGTGGGCGGGAATCATAGTTCCCCTGCAGGGATAGCAATAGTTCCGCTATAGGTTGCGTGTGTGGGGTTGGAACTATAGTTTCCCTCAAGCACACCCCATGTGTGGCCCTACCGGGTGCCTGGTGGGGCAGGCGGCCCAACAATTATTAACCCCAGCACTGCCCAGCGGGCCCCCCCTAGCCCTAGCCCTATAATTTTAGGTTAGGTATGGGGTGGGGCCAATGATAAGATAGGCTACAATTTTATGGGCTATGGGGGTAGAGAACTATTCGACAGGGGGGTGGGGGGCTAAGGGCTCTTCTCGATCCTCTTCCAGTTCTCCCAACATTCTATACGTAACATACCTCTAAGAGATCAAGTAATACATTATGGGAGGTTATGGACCCTCCCTATCGTATCTATAGTGAATCACTCCACAGATAGAGACGATAGGGCTCCTATTGAGACAAAGAATCTAGCCACTATAGAGGATAGGGACCTGTGGTTATTCCTGCCCTACTATTTATTCTAAAGGCAGGCCTGTAATCTACTGAGAATTGTAGGGCATGAAGCCCTACCCTATAATGGCCTATAATGTCTATGGCTATGGCAGCTGGCTATAGATAGTAAAAAGGGGCTCTCTCCCTCCAAAGGTAAAGGCCTACCATTCTATAGGGCTTTCAATTCTATGCGAGCTTTCGTGATTCATCATATCGCTACTGTAATAACTTAAGATCTTAGATCGTAACAATCCATTGATCAATGGCCCCATCGACTTATGCGTAGTGATCAGCCCTAGGTAGAATGACTAGCTTGAATTCTCCTCGCGGACTACTCTCCCCACCCCTATCGAGTCCCCCCCCACCCGGGAATCTATCTGTGACCTGTCCCAGAACTATAGTTCGAAAGGCCCTATATATTCTATGGGACGATCAATTCATTAATCAAAAGTTTAGGTCATATGACTGCCATCGCCTACTATTTGCCAGGGCTTGAGCCGAGATGTCAGAAAACTTCTTTTTGCCCAAGCCCAAGAACTATATGGGTATGGGCATCTCGATCTACGATCAGAAATGGAACTACGGCGGACTCTCGATCTGGAATTGGATATGAAACAACTCGATCCATTCCCTCGCTCTCCCTACTCTCCCTAATCGTGTTTAGGAAATGGAAAAAACCTTGAGTTATACCGAAAAGTCAGGTGCGTATAGTTTACCTAGCCTTACCTTACCCTTACCTTACCTTACCTTACCTTACCAACAATAATCTGCCCATTTTTGTCTAGGCGGGCCTTACCTTACCTTACCTTAAAATAGTAGGGGTAGGGGTAGGGGCCCCGAAAAATAGATTCTTGTAGGGGCCCCTTCTAGATTATTGGGCGGGGCCCCGGTAGCCTATTATTGTAGGGGCCCCTTCTAGATTATTGGGCGGGGCCCGCCCCTAGCCATTTTATGGGCACATATTATTGTAGCCTATAGAAACAATGGGGGCATTCGCCTATTATTGTAGGGCCCCTCCTTCGCCTATTATTGTAGGCGGTAGGGCCCTCTACATGCACGCACCACCCTGCTGGCATAGCCCCTACTATTCTTAGCAACTAGCCTATAGAATGGTAGGGCCAAAAGCAACCACCCAATTAGTTGATACCAGGGTAAGGACCCTTCCTATGCTGCCGGCTGGGCACAATAATGGCCCACCTTGGATGCTGCGGACTCTGCATCGAACTGAAGGATCGGGTGGAACACCCCGACAGAGATCCAGAGCGAGACAAAGGCCCAGTAGACGGCGCACGGGATCACCGCTAATGAAAGATTCTAGGTGCCTGCCTATATCATAAGATCTCGCCTACGGTCCCTACCCCTACCCCCATTATATTTTAAGGTAAGGTAAGGGTGTGGGATCTGCCTCTGCCGACTGGCTTCTGGAACCTACCCTTCCCTAACAACCTGCCCTAACAACAATAGAAGGCGAGGGCTTGCTTGCAATAATACAAGTAGGGCCCTAAGGGTAGGTAGCCATAGAATTGATAGGGAAGCATGTTACCCCCTACAATTTGTATAGGGAATCTGCAACTAAGATATATAGGCTCACCGGTTAACTAGGAGGGAGGAATAAGACGTTATTCAGGTCAGGGCAAACAAAAGGTTTCAATTATCTGCTGCCCTATTCCATAGTAGGGGCCGCTGTTAGCTTGGATTATCCGAACATAATTGAAGGGACCGCTTCCAGTCAAGCTCTGGAGCCCTTCCTTGGCATCCCCCCTTTTGGCCCTCCTACACTCTACTGCACAAAGGAGGCACACAGAATTGGCAATATCACTACTTTCTCACCCTACCATTGGCACTCAAACTCATCTCCACCCCGACTACTTGGATTGGCGAATAGTAGGGAATAATCTGTTTAGGGGCAATAATCTATTGCCGGGGCAATAATCTGTTTAGGGCCCTAGCCTAAAATTTTATGGCCTATAATTTTATGGGATCTACAATAATTATCTTAGGGGGCCTACAATAATATGCGGGCTAGGCGGGAATAATATAATAGTAGGCCCTTAAAATAGCCGGCCCCCTTCATATTATTGTAGGGCCCTTCCCTTAAAATAGCCGGCCCCAAACGGATCAGATTATTGTAGGGTAGGGAATAATCTGTTGCCGGGGCCCCTTAAAATATAGGGGAACTCTGCCTAATCGACATAGGTCATAAGTTGGCTTTCTGACTTGCCTTTCAGCCACTCTAGATCGGGGAAGGAATCATTGACTGATCGACCTACCACAAACAAATTAGGCAGGCAGGCCCTCTGCATGCATGCCTACCATTCTATAGGAAAAAAAGTAGTGTGGTTACCAATCTATTTAGGCCCTCCTCCTTACCCATAGCTTGTATTCTTTCTGGCTTGCCTTCATCTGTAGGTCGAGGGCTCTTGCCAACCTGTAGGTCGAGGGCTCTTGCCAACCTGCTTCCTTCTTTCCCACTTCTTTCTATGGCTTTCCTTAGTCGTGCCCACAATTTTATAGGCCCATAAAATTGTAGGGGCTGCCCATAAAATTGTAGGGCGAGCCTTAGAAATATAGGGAGAGCTCGTCCGACATGCAGAGGATAAACTGCTCGCCCTCTCCCCTTACCCGTTATGAAATCCGGCATATTTTGTTTGTTGGTACTGCATTGCCCGGTTTATATTAATGATTCAACAGTTGGGTAGTGCGGGCCCCTACAATAATATGAAGGGGGTGCGCGCGGGCCCTATAGGCGATTCTATACGTAACATGCCAGAGAATAATCAATCTTTTTAGGGAGGGGTTGATTGATTCCCCATACTTTTGCCTACTATCTATAGGCCCTATTATTCCCTATGGTTGCCCTATTCTTATATTCTTCCCTACAATTTATATAGCACACACGTCTGCCTTTAGCCCTTATAAATTATAGGCTAGGCTCACTACCCCAGCCGCCCCACTATTCTCAGGCCTATAGATAGTAAGGGCCCTCATCTGAATGCCCTACTATTCTAGTAGGGAAGGTGAGGGTAGGGCATTCCGCATCTAATCACGATAAGAGCCATTCTGCATGTGAACCTGCAGGGTGCATGCCTATAGTTTCTGAAGGCCCCTACGGGCTCCCTGCATCTGCATGCACCACTCTGCATGCAGGGTTAGGAAACTCTTCAGCGGAAGAGTCACTCGATCACAGGCTTCTGCGGGGGCAACAGCACGGGTTGAGATACTCAGTAGGAAGGAGTTACATTCCCAAGCCCCCTTGTTTGAAGGAGAAGGATAAGGATATGACGTACCTTTCAAAAGTTGGTAAGGGATTAGGATAGAATGAATCCTAACCTCATGAGTGCTGTGGGTTCACCACCGGCATCTTAAGAGGCATATGGCGCCGCCCTTTTTTTCTTTAGTTGAATCCAAGGTGCAACCACACCAGATAGTTAGATGCTGGCCTCCTATCTGGGATATTGCCCATAGAATTGTAGGGCAGATAGGCCCCTACTATTCGCTACTATTCTAAAGGGCGAATAGTAGCGCTACACCTCTGTATACCGCAGCAGGGCCCCCTACTGGGCGGCTATTTTCCGAACGCTTTCTAGGAGTGCCCCATATATAGATAGGGCTAACATTGATAAGGGGGCCCTAGCCATTTTATGGGATGGGCCCCTGCCCATAAAATTCTAGGGCTAAAGAAAGGGCTCCTGCGGGGGTGCCGGCTACACCAGAAGGGAACATAGGGAAAAAATTTATGCAGCACCTAAAAAATTATGGGCACTACCTTTACGAGTCTCTATCCCTACCTCCGGAAGGCAAGCTAGAGCGAGGGTGGGTGCCTACCCCTACTATTGGCAAGGGCAAGGGGGCTGGACTCCTTAGTTGGACCATCGCTGTCGGCCCCCATTATAGTTTAGTTTTCGCCAGGGGCCTATGCAGGGTGGGAGGATATAGATACGCCTCAGGTCGGGAATGGCGAAGCCCCAACCTACCGCCCTTTTTTTCTTTAGTTAACCCTTTTTTTCTTTAGTTCTGAGAAAGGAGCCCTGGGCGGTGGGGCCCGGGTTAAAATGACTCCTCTATCTATATGGGCTGCTGGGCCCATCGGTAGATTTTATGTTGGCTGGATGGCCCTAGCCTAAAAAAACAATAGGGCTATGGCCTTACTATTCTAAGGGGTGGGGCGGGCCACCCGGGAGCAACGGGATAAGTAGTTTCTAAAGGGCTAGAACCCCAGGGACTCACTCAGGAAGGAAGGAAGGTCAAATAAAAGTAACAACGCCTCCCAGTGAGGGATGGAGCCCAGTTCAGGATGGAGGGCCAAAGCTCCCTACAATTCTATAGGCAATTGGCAGCAACCGCACTTAAGTTCAGTTGCCCCACTCATCCGCGACAGACAGTTCAGTTGAAGGGAGGGTGCCCATGCAGGATGGCCCTACAATTCTATGGCCGAGTTGAGCCCTAAACAGATTATTCCCTACAATTCTATGGCATCCAGTCCCTACCATTCTAAGGCAGCGCGGTCGGAGGATCCTTTGTTTCTGGTTTCTGGAAGGTTCAATCAACGAGGGTGGGAGCTTGCCTGAACCTCCAGATGCCTACTATTCTATGGGCATGCAACGGACAAGCGGGACAAGATAAAACAAAATGCGAAAGGATGGCCATTCTCCCTACCATTCTATAGGCAAAAGGATGGTCGGACCTCCCTAAACTACGAGCTCGGAATTGAGGTTTCTCATCTTATTTACTCAACTACGTAAATTACCTCGGAAAGCTTCCCTGGCGAATAGTAGGGGCCATAGAATAGTAGGGGCATGGGGGTGAATGCATGGGCATCCGGCCATGTTACGTCTATAGTGCATCAACACCAGCCAGATTCTATATGCCATTGTTGTATGGGCTTTATTCTTTTTGGATTGATTGAAAGGCTATTGGCCCTACAATTCTATGGCGGGCCTAAACCCCAACGGCCTGTATGGGCACCCCCAGGTAGGAAGGAGTAGAGACAAGTTAGGAAGGATTTTGTTTTGATTGGCCGGAAGGTGCCCGGTCCTAAAATTCTATGGGCGGTCGATCCAGTAGACGACTATCAATGAAACATGTTTCTTTCCGGTTACCCGTTACCATCTCCACCAGCGAGCCCCAATGAGGAGTTTATCGATGGCCATAGCTTCCATTCCTGCTCAGCCATTATCTTAGCTCCAGCAGTTCAGGATGGAGAACCCGATAGGCAATAGGATAGGAGGGTGGCTATAACTATAATGAGAATTCCCGACTATCCTGCATGCAGGGTGGCGGAACTAGAGGAAGGATGGCCAATCTTATAGTAGTTGCTAGAAAGCCCAACCATTATTAACCCCAGTGCCCTAAGGGCTATGCCTATGCGTGAACAATTCTATAGGGTTAACGATAAAGAAGGAAGGTTCAATCAGCCCCTACAATGGCAATAGGCATCTAGGCTAGGTTCATTCTATTCATCTAGGTGCCTGCCTTAAAAAAGAGTAGGGCATGCGGTCCTACTATTCTATGGCTGATTCATTGATCCTATTGATAGTAAGGTAGCAGGTTCAGTGGTGGGTTCGCGAAACTTTTGGGCAGTGGATCAGAAGAGTGCTGAAGCGGCCTATTCTGTATATTGATAGCCACCAGTAGCCATAGAATATGAACTATGAATAGACCAGCGGAACAACAATATGGAGAATAGCAATATGAGCAGCCATAGGGTTATAGGAGGGCGAGGGCCCTACTTTATATATTGGCCAAGCAAAATGCCTATGAGGACCTCCAGTGGTTCATGGCCCTACTATTCTATGGCCGGGCGATCGGGTCAGGTCATTTATGCGCGGGTGGGAGGCCCCGGCCTATTCTATGGCTAGTAGTGGGAGGGCCTCCACCCCCTACTATAGCCCCCAAGCCCCGACACTATAGTCCACTTTCGAACGGCACTATAGTTGGTTCTATACTCCAGATTCTATACGTAACATGGGTCTGCCTGTAGGAGCCCATAGAATTGTAGGGTGGCCTGGCCTCTTAAGCTTTTTCCATTCGGAATTTAGGGCCATCCATTGTTCAGCCATCAAGCTTTGTCTCTCAACTATCTGACTTTTGCGTGTGGTTGGATGGGTGCTCAATGCCTACTGATCACTGCGGTTCGATCTGCCCGCCCCTTTAGAACTTCATAACCGGTTCGATGGCTGGCCCTTTAGAACTTTGAGGCGATACGGTTAGATCTCGGTGTTTGAATCTCTCGATCTGTTAGGTGGCCCGGAGGCCCTCCTCTCCCTCGACAACCTAATGCCCTTTCTTCAAATAGCGGTCGAGTGCACCAACTATTCTAAATAGTTGAGAAATAGTTCCCCTTATGGATAGTAGGGCTCCTCAGGATTCTGCACACGGTAAAGATACGGGGCCTATCCACCCTACCTTTAGAGCGAGGGGTTAAGGTTCCCCGGATAGCCGATTATTGGGAGGCCCTACCCCTATATTGAAAAGGGTAAAGGGCCCCCCTGGTGAATAGTAGGTTCTAAGGGGGGGCCCTACTATTCTAAGGGGCATTGTGGTGCAGAGGAGAGAAATTCTAGGTAGCTCTTCGAGCTTCCACTGTTATGTATAGAATCTTGGGCCCTATAAGTAGCTAGGGTGGGGGGCCCCCCCCTTACCCCCCTATAGATAAGTTGTAGGGCATAATTTTCCGGGGGGGTAAGGGGCCCCATTCTAAAGGGCCAGTAGAAAAGTTGGGAGGAGGAGGCTATGGGGCTGATTAATAAAGAGGGTTCTATATCTTGCCATTCTGGAGGGTTCTCTATCTTGCCGGGCGGGAGGGAATCATAGGGTTCCTCAGGGGTGGAAATGAATAAGCACTTGATTGCATCATCAAGTCGAGCGAGCGCTTCCGGCAAGGCAAGATTTCTTTATCCACTCCCCGGATGAGGACACAAGCAATGGAGCAGGCATAGGCCGTTACTACGGGTAGGATCCATAACTGGTTGGTCCAGTTCCACCCGAGCACGCTGCTGAGGTAAGGCCTATAGATAGTAAGGGCTAATTAATAAAAAGTGCTGGTCCCTGGGGTGTGGGGCCCAGACTGAGATAGAGATAGGGTGATGAAAGAAACCTGTCGCGATGATCTTGCAACAACGGATGAATGAAGAGAGCCCAGGAACACATCTGAGTAGACCCGTAAAGATTGGAATCACAAGAGAACCCTCACCCTGCATCACTCCTACTATTCGCCAGGGGCAGGTGCCCTACCATTCTATAGGCAGCCTTCTCTGGTTCTGCCTGCAAGCTTCCTTATGAGTGAATGAGGAAGGCAGTGCAGGTCCTATGACCAATCGAACCAAAGATGAATCTCAACCTGGGGATTATTTGCACATGAAGGGGCAGATGGACGGTGCAGAAATCCCCTCTGGTTCAGCAACACCCTGCCAATAATCTGAAAGGGTGGGGCAGTGCCCTGAACGAATATCCCGCCCACTAATCAGTTGATAGGGATTAGCGATTAGTTAACCCGACCCACTACCCTCAAATTATATGGGTCCTACCATTCTATGGGCAACTACTATTAAGGGGTAAGGGGAAAGCGTTATTCCCAAGCAAACATTCCACCTAGAGAATGGTAGGGCCCATAGAATTTTAGGGTCGCAAAGATGGAAAGGAATGGAAGTGCTCTGCCATTGGAACTATTCTCCCACAGCAAAGCAAATAATGTTTCGATGCAAGTATGGAGAAGGTGGTGGAAAGGGGGCATCAACACTCACTGTTCGCTGGAGCCCTTACTATCTATAGGCCTTAGAATAGTAGGGGTGGGCGGGAATCATAGTTCCAGCAACAATCGGAATGGTGCATGCAGAGGGAAGGTGGCAATAGCCAGAACGAGAGCGGAGGCGATGGCCCCATAGAATTGTAGGGCCCTTAGAATAGTAGGCCCTACTATTCGCCAAGGGCCCTACAATTCTATGGACCCCTACCTAACTGTAGAAAGCTATAGTAGGGAGGGGCCCAACCACAACTACCATAGAATTGTAGGGGCCCTATGCATGCATGCACCGGCCCTATTATGATATTATCCCCCTTACCCCCCCTTCAAATTATGTTGTAGGGAATAATCAATTTTAGATAGGGGGGGGGAATTCTAATTATAGGCTCATCCCACCCAACTAGAATCTCCTTCCACCCCTGGGGCCCTATTCACTATTCTAGGGGGAGGGGGAGGCAGTCGAGCCCTAGGGTGCCCTCTCCCGTTGGTCTTCCGGGGTAGGGCATTTCTCGATCAAGACCTATCCTCTTTATTAACATTACATGATGGGATGTTTTCAGCCCCAGTTTGCCATGTCCGGGCATAGGGCATAGTATGTTTGTTTGGGCATAGACTCCCCACGCCCGGGTGGGGGGGCTATAGTGGAGTTTTACCTGCATGGATGCTTTGAATAGGAATCAAGAGTTTGATCCTTACCACGAGTACCCATATCTACACCCCCCATTATACCCCATTGTTTCTATAGGCTAGGTGCATCGTGAGGTCTACTCTCCCATCGTTAGAAATAAGCATTGTGGTGAGGTCAGGCCAAGACCAACCAGCGGGGCCCTTTCTTTCTGTAGCCTACTATTCTAAAGGGCAGAGTGTAGTTTCATCAGTATGCGATTTCAGGGCCTCGCCCATCCCATTAAGTAGTAGGCATTTCAGCGCATTAGTAGAGTAAGATAGATAGGTAGACCACCCACATGATGCCAACCAAATTAGCCAGACGTGTTCATGTGACCGTGTAAGCAGGTCCCCCTCCATGCAGGGGTGATGCCCATTGGTTTGATGACCCATTCATTGGCCCATAGAATTTTAGGCCAGCCCATCCCATTCATTGGTGTCCACCCAGCCCAAAAATTCTATGGGCTATGGGCCGACATCAGCAGTTTGATCAGTGAGCATAGTTCTGAAGAGCAAGGCCCAGTGGGGCCAGATAGAAAATATGATAGTAAAGGTTCACCATCGTTCAAGATCGTTCAAGCCAGTAGGCGACGCCCCTAGCGACGCGAGCAAGCGACTAACGAGATAGCGACCCCATTTGGCAAGCGGCTAAAAAGATATAGGACGAGGGGCCCGAATGATAATAGGGGCCTTCTATAGCGCTATGATCAAGTGGGCCTGATCGATTTCTTTTTCTGGCCGTTAGCAAACCAAACAAATATTTGGATTGAGACTCAGGCGCACGACCCTATAGATAGTAGGGAATTTAGGTGGGTAGGTGGGAATCATCAAGCGGCAGAAGGAACTTCTGAAATCCTTCTCTCTTATCGGCAGCCTATCCACCCCGCCCCGAGTGGCGCGGTTCCCCCCCACCCTATCCCAGGGGGCCCTACTAAAACTAAACTCTAGTGGGGTATGCACTATCTAATAGCTAATAGCTTAGCCCTACAATTCTATGGGGGTTGTTTTTGGTGCAGTGATTACCCAGACTGACTAGATACGTAACATGAGCCCTACTAGAACTACTAGAGTAGCGGGAACTATCGAGCCCCATCCCACCTATTGTATCACGTATAGAATGGTGTGGAATCTCCTCGGGCCGGGCGGGCCCCGGCCAGGGCCGTTGGTGGGTGAATAGGGCGTGCTTGAGGGAATGTTCGTTGTGGGTGGGATAACAACTATTGCTTATTCGCCCATAGAATTGTAGGGCGCCCCTAGCCAATAATCTGCCCTCTGCCCATTTTTTGTCGCAATAATCTGATCTGCCCCATAGAACCATAAAATTATAGTGGGGGCCATAGAATTGTAGGGATCTCCATACCTCAAAATTCTAGCCGAGGCCCATAAAATTTTAGGCTAGGGTAGGGGCATGCAGGGCCCTTACCCTCCCTTAAAATAGTGGGGTGGGGGGGTATGCATGTGAATGCCTATAGCCTATAGAAACAATGGGGTAGGGCCTATAGCCTATAGAAACAATGGGGTAGGGCAGGGGCCCCTGCACCTTCAATGATTGGCTCTGCTCCTTCCTTTGCTACAAGAACTGCTGCTGGTATATATGCAGAGAGTACTGGATCTACTGCTTATATCGCTACTTAAACTACTGCTGCCTCCCCTGCCCATAGAATTGTAGGGGCTACAGGTGCTTCAAATGGATCGATCCCTAGAACTGGAGAATCATAGACTGATGCTATGGGTCTTGATCTGGACCTAGCACAATTATAGTTATAGTTCTGGCTATGGCTTAGGATGGCTTTCTGGGGCGAGAAACGGATCGACTATCTTTACTACGCCTGCCTCTGCCTTTGCTGGTGCCTCCACCTCACCTATTAATGCCTCTACCCCAGTTGCCCCTACTATGGTAAAGGGCAGTTTAGATTTATTCAACTGGGCCCCACCATTTATATAGGCATTTATGCATTCGACCAATAGAGGGATAACCCGAAGAAGACCCGCCCCGAGTCCCTGAGGGCGCCCTACCCCTACCCCTACCCTACTATTGAAAGGGAAAGGGAAAGGGTAAAGGGCAGGCCGAGATTCCAAGTGCAATGGCCTGGCACATTAGGTCGTCGGGGGAGAGGAGAGATACACCTGATTGCTGGGTTCGCACCAAGCTTCTTTCTCTCCATGACCTGCCAACTTTAAGGAATAATGGCGCGATGGGGCGTTCCCAATCCTATAAAATGGTACCCTCTGCATGCACAATCATTGGAATTTTTTAGGCTCTCTCTTATTTCAACCAACCAAAAGCTTATTATTTTATCTGCCACCCAACCCGCCGATAAAAGATAGCACGCTCATCCATCCGATCCCATAGGCGAGGGAGAATGAACAACAACACTATGTTGGTTATCTAGGGATTCTCGACTGGCATATCACGAACCGAGACCCTTGACCCATAAGTGTAGGACTAATATCAATTTGATGCTCCTCCCCTACTGATTGAAGGGCTAGCCATTTTCTCTTTTTCGGCAGTACCTTATGCATCCCTTGCCGCAAACCGATCCCCAGCTGAGGTGGGATACGATCCAGCAACTTTTGCCACAGCACCACGCGATAATCCCACACCGCCTATAGAATGGTAGGGGGGATGCCCTCTCCTCAACATTCGATACGAATCTGTAATCAATAATATAGAAGGAGGGCCCTACCGATTGAAGGGCCTACAATTCTATGGTCCACCAACCGGTCCAACCCGACCTTTGAGTACTGTTGCTCTAGCCGAAATAGATGGAAAGCTTGCTGCGACCACCACGCGCCTTAGAATAGTAGGGCCGTATCTCTGCAGCATTGAAGTCAGGTAACCGCCCGTAGGGGCCCACCCTGCTGCTCCATTAGCTGTTGTTGATACGACGGGTGGCGAGTCATGAATTGCCTATCCCTCCTATGCCGGTGATTCCCTAGCTTTTTTCATATCCTTTTCGCTTATCTTCGGATATGTATGCCTGAATCCCTCATTAGCCTATCCCGCTGATGATGCACTAGTCCCCAGCATTAGATCCTCCTGTTGCTCCAGAATAATGGTCAGAAAGGCTGTGGTTGGCCAGCAAAGAAAAGATCGATTGGCAAGTGAACCGTTCATCCCGATAAAGAAAATCCAGTGCTTCTTTCATATTCTCTCCCGGCTACAAAGGGATAAAAACCCGCTAGCGAGGCCCTTAGGGTGCTTTTCTTCATTTTTGGGTTAAGTTTGAAGTAGCCCCCCTACCATTCTATAGGCGTCGGCCCTACTATTCTATTGTTGCCCTACTATTCTCAAGGGCGTGGATAGCCCGCTTCAGTTGTGATGGCAACCGAACTTTAAATGATCCAGCCCTACAATTATATGGGCTCCTCCCTTTTATGACCGTGGTGCCTATAGAATGGTATGGTATGGTAGGGGCCTCCCTTGTGATTTAGGCGGGATTTCCAGCATTACCTCTACATGCAGAGTGGTGGGTAGCGATGCCAGCTTATCTAGTTGGGAAGTCTCATCCGCGAGCCTACTATTCTATTATTGTGGGTACCGATAAGATGAAAGAACATTACTTTCTGTTGGGGATGGTGGCGAGCTTGGTTCATCCGATCCAAAAGCCTATCCGAATGAGGGAGGGAGAATGCATGGACCACGATCCCGCCCACTAAATGATTCCCACCCTCGCTATCTCTCCTGTTGTTCTGGATGGCCCTACAATTCTATGGCCAGAACAGATGGAAGGAACGGGCGGCTTATTAAACTTTAATTGGATTGGTTAGGCTTGCTACCTCAGCAGAGTTGCCTCTAGATCCTATAAAATGGTAGGGGGGGCACCACCTACCTCTTGATTCTTTTTATTCTTGATCGGCCATAAGCCAGAACTCTACAACACCACCACTTTCTCATCGGTGAGGAGCGGAGCCACTCTGCATGCAGACCACCCGGGAGAGGAGCGGATACCAAAAGGATCCCTACCATTTTATAGGCGATTGGGCTTGCTACTTTCGTTAGGTGGGTGGGAGAGAGATACAGCCAGCGAGGAAGGGCCATCCGTCCCAAGCTGGGTAACCAGAATCAAGATATATTGAGTCGGCACTCGCCCCCCCATAAAATTCTAGGCATATTATCAAGGAGGCAGTAGAATAAATAAATAGACCATCCACCTGCTCATGCATCTCATCCATCCCCAACCGCCTCATCTCCGCTAGCTGCCTTTCCAGCTGACCGCCCTACGGGCCCGAGCCGGTCGAGCCCTGCCACATTTGGATCGAATGAATCTCCTCCAGATCCACGCTTCCCCTTCTTTCTATTCTTGCTACTGGCACGAGATAGCGATCTAAGTTGTGGTGACCCAGCATCGAAATCAACCATCCCTATGACCTGATCACCTGCCTCTATTTCAATAAATGGGCATCCCTGCCCCATAGAATTTTAGGGCATCTGGCGATCAGTTTGAAGATGTCGACCGACTAGTCGTAGAATCCATCCCACCTCTATGCATAGGGCCGTGTTCAATAATAAGATCTTCCCACACCCTCTCTGCATCGAAAGGACTACTTGGGACCTTAACCCGCCTAGAACTACTTGAGACCGACTAGCACCCCTACTATTCTAAGGCCCTCAATGATAAGTCACAGGTACATCAGTCATAGGTATAACACACAACTCATTTTATTTGTCTTATTGGATGGAAGATGGAACGGTCGATCTGATCGACCCCTACTATTCTAAGGCCCCTACCCTACCCTACAATTCTATGGGCCCAGATTATTGCCCCCTAAACAGATTATTGGGCCTAGAAAATTGTAGGGGCCTGCATAGAACTATTTTAGATTGCAAGCTGCTCGTAGGGCGGCTGGGGGGGCGGGCCTTTTAATGAACTGATTAATGGCAAAGGTAGGGCCCCTACCCTGAGAATAGTAAGGGCCCCGGCAACAGATTATTCCCTACTATAACTAGAATGGGGGGTTCTATTGCCTTACAGTCGAGTGTCTGCATGCCGTGCCGGGGGCAGATTCCTACCTATAATGTGGGGGTCCCCCTACTATTTGCCAGGGCCATCCCATCCTTATTGAAAAGATTAGGGGCCCTGCATCTGCATGCATGGCATGCACCGCCCTTTATTCTATTATTGATGCATGCAGATGAAAGCAGGGGCGGCGATCTTCTATACGTAACATGCTCACTCACTACTTTATATGGGGCAGAAGGGGCGCCCCTACAATTATATGGCGGCAAAGAATGTGATCGAATGTGAACATCTCCCACCCATGCATACCCCTACTATTTTAAGGTAAGGCGACCGAACAAGATGGGGTGCCCCGGCAGGGGTAGGACGTGAAGCAATATCTACGTAACATGGGTGGGGGGGGCTAAGGTTCGCCCCGCCCGGGCCCCTGCATGCATACCCCCTACTATGGCGAGAGGCTTGGAAGCAGCGTAGAAGGTTGTGCCACGAAAAATAGTGGATAATTGAAACCTCAATAATCTATTTAGGGGCCTTTCCCTTACCGTATTCAGGCCCTACAATTCTCAGGGCCCCCTAGCCATTTTATGGGCCTATAGAAATAATGGGGTGGCCCTACCCCTACTATTTTAAAGGTAAAGGGAATAGTAGGGTGAAGGTGAGCCCTACTATTTCTAAGGCCCTACTATCTATAGGCCCTCATCTGCAATAATCGCCCTTCAAAATAGTAGGGGTAGGGGCGTTCAGGATTCCGCCCTACTATCTATAGGCCGTAATCTGCAATAATCGCCCTTCAAAATAGTAGGGGTAGGGGCGTTCAGGTTACGGGAAGGGTTCAAATTAAGATGGGAAGGATCGATAGATTAGTTCAAATTAAGATGGGAAGGATCAATAGATCGGAAGGAGAGATGGAAGCAGAGATGGATTGATCGATGGAAGGAAGGGGTGGGGTATTACATTCATAGATTAGTGTGGTTACCTCCCGGGAGTTAGGGTTCGATTCTCGGATAATGCCCTTCCCTTCCCTACCATTCTATAGGCTATGGGCTATGGGATGTTTGAACGGAACATAATAATAGAATAATAGGGCAATCGCCCATATCATTTTAGGGGCCTAACAATAGCAGAGCGCGGGGGGCGAAGGCCTTTTTACCAAGAGTTACCAAACAAGCCCCCCTTAAGTAAGGATTTCAGCATGGATGGAAGCAGGGAAGGATGAATCAGATACAGTTTGAACCTGCATAACAACCTACCCTTCTAACTAATTACTATTCCTATCTAACCAGCATCGATAGAGGTTATCAACTCAAGGCAGATTCCATCCTATAATGTGGGGGTAACATGGCCCCTACAATTCTATGGGTGGCGAGATAGATAGATCCGGGCATCGGAATCACTACTGACTCTAGTGGCGAGCCATCTCATCCCAACCGGGAGGAGAGGTAGGGCATCCCACCAAACCCGGCTATCCGGCATGAATGTTACGTATAGAATCTAATCTCTCCTGCACTATTCTCAGGCCCCCTCAAATTATGCCGGCCGAACTCAACCCTCTTTTCTCTCGATTATGGGAAGAGATAGTTGACTCAAGTTGCCCGGATATAGTTCTAACAACGGCCGGAACTAAACAACAATTAATCGCCCTACTGGGCCGAGGAACAACGTTACAAAACGGCTCAGCGGGCACTCCATTCAAGCCTTATCAACTATAGGCCCTCGCTCCAATTAGTTGCCTCCCACCCAACTCTCCCACCAACTAGAGTTATTATTAATTAGTGAATGCCCTTTTCTGGCCATAGAATAGTAGGGGCCCACCCAACCCAACTAAGATTCCCGGGAACCGCCTCCCCTACTATGGCAAAAGGCAACTTGATTGGGGGGTTGGGGGGGGCGGGGGGGCCACCCTGCTGCCCCCCTACCATTCTAGCTGGCTAGTCGGTAGATAACTACTAGCTATAATCCCCACCCAACTGCACTGGGGGTGGGGGGCATAGTTTCCTGCTAGAATAAGCCACCACAACTCTGCATGCAGAGATACCTCTTCCATTAATCTGTGCCCTACTGTTCTAAGGATGTGTGAATCGAATCCGCAACTATAGCCCCTGCTAGAAGAAGCAATTCTAGTTGGGGGGCTCGAGATACCTCATCGATCGAATCAGTCACTATAGTCCATTCATTAAGGCCTTTCGAGGCTGCTGCCCAACTTCTCTTTCCGGGCGACCTACCGACCGATCTGTTAGGTGTTACTAACTTCGCCGTCAGGGAGATGTTGGAGTCGCGTTCACTCTACCGTTTTCGGGTAGTATAGAATATGGTTGGATGGGTGGGATGGAGGAAGGGAGCCCCGATGAACACCACCGGTTGCCCATTCCCCTGTAGAGAATCTGTTTGGGGTATATTATTGTAGGGCTTGCCCTTGGCAAATAGTAGGGACCTGCTTTAGCCCATAAATGAAAGTAGGGCTCGCCAATAGCCCTACTATCTATAAGGCAATCCTACTGCCCTATAGGGCCCGCCCTTATAGATAGTAGGGGAAAAAACCGATTCCAACGGCAGGCATCTAGCTCCCATTCTAGAACATTTTGTTTCTTTCTTGTCTCATTGGAACTAGTTGCCCCTACCGAATATTATTGTTGGGTGGGCGGGAGGTATATGGCTCGTAGGGGGCCATCCAAAACTGAGTAGACCGGAGGACCCAGGTACCCAGAATCAATCTTGTCTGTATTCTCGGCTATAACTCCCTTTCTCGCCATAGGGGCCTCCCTCGGCTAACTCCTCCTCCCTCCCATTACCAACTAAGAAGGATGGAACTATTCTAGTTGCGAAAATAGTAGGAGGTTGTTTGAATTCTCCAACGGCATCTAGCTCTACCAGATAGCCATATGGGAGATAAAGCCTTCCCTATGATTCCTCCCCATAAAGGAATTTAGCTCAGTATTGAGGATGGTCCGGTTCTCGCTTGCCTCTCTGTCACCTTATATTTGTTATTCGGATCGTGAATAGTGGAAGAATTGGGATCATGAACAGTGGCCCATAAAATGATAGGGCCCGCTAGCTGGAGATAGGCCCATCTATTCATCAACCGGGCAACATCGGGCCTCCCAATATCTGGTAGTCTACTCCCTGTTTCGATACGGCAGGTAGTCGTCTGAAGACCCCTCCATAGCTAGATGAAGAGTCCCACTGCACCAGATAGCCTAACTTTATTGCCGGCTATCGAGAAACTTTACTTGCCTGGGGGTTCAGGCAGGCTGGCCCACGGTCCGGTTGCCCTTTACTCTATAGTTCTATAATAGGGCCGTCATTTAAGTTCAATCCAATGTTTCAACCGTTACACGTCGGGGGGTTCTGTCGGGTGGATAGTAACTCTACAATAATCGCCATAATAGGGGCCACCGGTTCATCAGGGCTATAGGATTCATAATCGAATGAACCTAGCCTAGATGAATATGCTGGACAATTCATCTACCGGCCATCCAGAAATCCCTTATAGAAACGTAGGGGCCCTTATAGAAACGTAGGGAATAATCTAATAGTAGGGCAGGCACCTTCCTTCGATCTATCTATCCATCCAATTGTAGCCTACCAGAATGTTAGCCAAGGTTCCTTCCTCTGCACACCCACGAGTTGCCATATCAAGTTAGTTAAGAATGGATGGGGCGGTGGCCATGTGACGTCTATAGCCTTCCGGATAGAAATCAATTTGTTAACTTAAACTTCTTAAAGTATACCTACCTTCCCTCTCATCCATCCAGAGAAAGAACTTGCCATCTAAGGACAGCCAATCAAATCAATCTATCTGGGAAGCTAGTCGGAAGTTAGGCCATCTCACCCTGCTGCAGTAGGAGGTAGGGACTAATGAGAGAACAGAGGGTGATTAGAAATTCCCTACTATTTTATAGCCCCACCCGGCGACGAGCTTACATCCTTGTTCTCTGGATGGCCAGGAGGATGGAAATAAGATTCTCTCTCTGCTGGGAGGGCCTTCCCCTCCATCCATTAGAGGCAACGGGTAAGCTATAGTTGTTGAGGTGGGAACTACTATGGGGCACCAGTTAGTTCTTCGGAGCCGGCTCCAACTATTGGGAGGTAGGCCCCTACAATTCTAATGGGCCGGTTGGATTAGAGTTGTATGGAGTTGACTTCCATGTGCCGGAAGCATGCTCGCCCTATAGATCAAACTTCTTCCGGATCGTTGGAGTTCCCACCTTCTTACTCCCACCCGACCTCGGTACGACATCAGCTAGTGTATCGTTCTGACGCGAGGGAATCAGTTTCTTCTACTGCTGGATCGGGGAGGGATGACTCACCGATCGGTTCTGGCCCCTATAATTTTATGGCGCTTCTGAATCAGCGGGGAATGAGCACTCCCTATAGAAATTGTAGGCCCTCATCAGCTTCTAAGGCAGGAGATATGGGTGGGATGGGAAACGCGGTGCAAGGGCCGTCCCATGCTGGAGCAGCGGGAAGGTTTGCATCAGCTGGTGAATATAGAGGTGGGGATGGATCAGAGGAATGAGTGGTTCACCCGGCTCCACCTCTCCTCCCCCCCCCACCCCGGCGGCATTCCATCAATAGTTTGTGATAGCGGTTCATCACCGGCATGGCTGGCATCGGAGGGAAAGGAAGGGCTAAAAAGGAGATCGGTTCACTTACTGATTGATTAGTCTGCAGAGTGTTCAATACCGGGCCCCTGCATCTGCATCTATTATTTAGTTGGGGTGGGATCGGCTGCTTCTTCTCTTTCTGTCCCTCTTCTCCGAATGGATTCGATCAATAGTCCGATTCTTCCGGGCGCCCACGATCGATTAGTTAGCCATAGAGGATTCGTTCAGATAGGCAGATCTCCCAACCATTTGAGTTCCCGGCTCGACACTTCAGTAGAAGATCGAATCATCCATCCGCGGCCGGCCT
Source organism: Cupressus sempervirens (assembly GCA_028749045.1). Lineage (NCBI taxonomy): Eukaryota > Viridiplantae > Streptophyta > Pinopsida > Cupressales > Cupressaceae > Cupressus > Cupressus sempervirens. The sequence goes on from CM053785.1 coordinate 919,308,456, forward strand.
CTCCCTTCCGCATCCGAAAATCTGCGATTCCTACTGGGCAACTATAGCCTCCCACCCAACTATCATCCACATGCCCATGAATAGTAAGGGCCGCAACAAAACTCAACTCAATATATGGGGACCCCGATAGTTGGAGGGAAACTAAAGGGTGTAAGCCCCTACTATTCTAAGGCCCCCCCTACTATTCGCCATGGGCAACTAGACCTACGGGGGGGGATAGGGGGGGTAAAAGGGGTGGATAGTCATTGGCAAGAGGAAGAGGCGGCAGGGACCATTGTAGTCAGTCAGTCAGTTAGTTAGTTGGTTAGTTAGTTGGTTCTTGGGCAATTCTAGACGTAACATTCATGCCCCACCCCCACCCCATTCCCCCCCCACCCGGTGCAGAACTATACTATAGGGGCTGGGAGCCCTACGGGGTTGGGATGATGGTTGGGTGGGGGGGCTATATATAGTTATCCTCCCAACTCTAGTGGCGAGTAGCATCTCATCCCACCCAACTCTAGATAGTAGGGGATGAATGTTACGTATAGAATCTCGAGCTCAGCCCGCCTCATGCCCTACTATAGTTGAATTCCCGGAACTGCACGGCTCTAGCCAAGCCATCTGTGTTTGGCGGTGAACAGCCTCTATGGGGTTGGGTTGTTGGGTGGGGGCCCCCCACTATAGTTGTTTGGTAGGGGCAGTCATGTTCGGTTAAGTGCCAACTATATATGCGAAAGATGCGGCGCGGGGATAAGATTCAACCGAGTGTGGTGAAGTAGATAGTTAGAGGCCGAGCCCCCACTCGGCTCTCAAGATTCCTTTGCATGCACAACGATAAGGGGATTCTGATATAGATGCTGGGCCCCCCCCTCCTTATATTGTATCCCTTTCGTAGGTCATGGAATCATACGGCGGAGCCCTACCATTTTATAGGCTCAAATTATATGGGGCAATGCTAAGTGCGTCAGTTCCGATCGGCCTAGGGCAGTGTCCCAGTGCTCAATCGCTACATGTGGATCCACCGCCCTTATGGAGTGGGGTAGATGGTTGGGTAGGCCATCTATCTCTTTTGATTCCTTCCCCGAGCATACATCCCTTTAGGAATTGTTGAGACGTATATGACATCCATCCGCCTAGCGCCTCTTGCTGCCCCATGCTTGTGCACAACAAATGAGAAGCTCCAGGAGCTCCTAGCTACCTGCGTATTGAATCGACTTGAATACTCATGTGTTCCACCAGCCTGATGCATGCAGAGTTCATTATACTAACTCCTGGCCACGCCGAGCTACCCACTCGACAAGCTGTCACTCTGCATGCACACGCATCATCTTCGATGTGCGTGCAGAATGAGCTTCTCATTTCAAATGTGTGTGTCGAAATGGGAGCGCACGCAGACCTATTCTCACTTAGGGCTCCGGGATATGCACGCTTATAGAAATACCACCGGATGCTCAGGAAGAAATCGAGTTCGATGTGGGTGGGGAACTCTGGTTGTCAAGTTTCACCCCATCCATTGTCGAGTGCGGGAGCCTTAGGGCCATAGAATTGTGCATAGGGGCGTTCCTACCCGATTCCACTCATTACTTGACCTCACAAGGCCCTACTATTCTATGTATGGATCGATTGATGGGGCAATTATGGGGGTGGGTGGCCCTATTATGAAATGATTCCCCTACTATTCTATGGCCCCTACAACTTATTCTAGAGGGGGTAAATAAAGGGGAGGTAGATTAGCCCGCCCAATAATCTACCTCTGCATGCACCGCCCTCTATTATATTATTCTTCCCTTTATAGAAACGTAGGGGCCCTTATAGAAACGTAGGGGCCCTCTGCATGCATTCACCGGCAATAATCTGTTTAGGGGGAATTTTTAGGGGCCCAGCCCGCATCTCCATTCTATACGTAACATGCCCACCCAATAATCGTGTTGGTACAATAATCTGTTTAGGGGCCACCCGGCAGCAGGATGCGAACAATCCTTCAATAATCTGGGCACTTGCCTATTGCCATGGTAGGGCCTAGTGCCATGGTAGGGAAACTGATTGATAGTTGAACCTGCCTCCCTCGGGTAGGTAGGTTGGGTAGGGAAGGTATGTATTGGTGTGTTTGGCCCCCTACAATTCTAATGGGCCCCTACTATATGGATCAAAGAAGACTTTAAAGGGAGGTTGAACCTTGCCTTCCACCACCATCTATGGCGAGATCAGTGATCAAAGAGAAGGCAATAATCTGCCCCTGCATGTGCATTCACATGCATACCCCCTACTATTGTGTCGGGCTATGGGCTATGGGCATGTGGTGTTTCAGCAAGCACCGTGGGATGGAGGCTCGAGGCCCAGGAGTGTGCCATAAAATTCTGGGGGCGATTCCTGCTGGTTCAAAGAATGAAAGTTCGTGTCTATCTGGTAACAGCATTGGCCCGGATTGGCCAGAAGGATAGTAGTTGAGTAAAGAAGGTCTCGGTTTGGCCATAGGGGCTCTCAAGGATGGGGCAAGATAGTTAGGGAGGCCCTACTATTCGCCATGGGCGACGCCCTCCTACCATTCTATAGGCTCCGGTCAAGTCTTCTCTATCCGGAACTATAGTTGGGTGCCTACAACATATTTGAGGGTACGTGCACGGTGGTGCGTGCAGAGGAAGATTGGCGTCCATAAAATAGTAGGGGCCTAACCGAATGGTAAGGGCCTGGCTTGGCATCTTAGAATAGTAGGGGTAGGGCCTTTATCTCTTCTATACGTCGCATGGACCCTACTATTCTATGGCAGGTGGGAGGCTGAACGTTGATTCGGCCCCCTCCGGTTCATGCAGAGGAGATTAGTTGCTATAGTTGGGCATGTTACATAGAGAATTGCCTATAGGGCCCTTACACTGCACGCACCCTCAAATATGTTGTAGGGCCCGGCACTCAACTAGACCCCTTACTTAAAATAGTAGGGCCAACGCCAACTATAGTAGGGGGGTGGGGGGGGCGAGTTATAGGTCATAGGACTGGGAAAGGAGCAACTCTGCATGCAGACCAGCCCTTCTCTTCTATAGTGCGCATTGATTGGGATGGTTGGATGGGCGGGGGTCAATTCCTGATATGAGAAGAATTAGGCGGGGAGTCTCTTGCCTTCGGGATGGGAGCAAAGGATCGGAGAGAACAGCGGAATAAGGAAATGATTTCGGATAAATGGCTATTCCTCAATTTCGAGTACCTAAAGGTCCTCACAATCGCTCCTTGTGATGTTGCGGAACCATGGCAATTAGGATCTCAAGACGTGGCAACACCTGTGATGCAAGGAATCATTGACTCACATCATGATATCTTATTCTTCCCAATTCTGATTTTGGTTCTCGTATCACGGATGTTGGTTCGCGCTTTATGGCATTTTCACTATAGAAGAAATCCGATCCCGCAAAGGATTGTTCACGGAACGCTTATAGAGATTATTCGGACCATACTTCCTAGTATTATCCCGATGTTCATCGCTATACCATCATTTGTTCCGTTATACTCGATGGACGAGGTCGTGGTCAGTCCAGCCGTTACTATCAAAGCTATCGGACATCAACGGTATCAGAGTGCGCCCCTTAACGATGCAGGGGGAAGTGCAATGCACTCTGCAATATGGCCATCTGGCTTACCGAAGGGGGATAATCCCCCATTCTCCGACGTCGAGAGACTCAAGGGATCGTAGCATGCCAAAAAGGGGATTGAGTTAGACCGGAAAGGCTAAGGACCGCCCCCTACCCCTACAACTATATAAAGGGGGGGTGGGGTAGCTATAGCTAGGAGGCCGAGGGTCCCTGATTCCTACGCGCCCAGTGTGGTGTGTTCAACCCGGTATACAAATAAGGCGTGCCAGGGGGGGCCTACTCTAGAATGGGGCCCCACTACACTCTAGAAAGGGTGGAGAGTTTGTATAGGGGCCCCGCCCCTTCCCTACTATCTATAGGGCCCGACACTATAGTGGGGGGGGGTGGATATGCAGGGGGTGCCTAAAGTAAAGGCCGCCATTCTGTTCGCCCATGAACTGCCCATTCTAATCTAGGGGGCCTATAAAAAAATGGGCATTCACTCATCGCTTACTGTAGTCCTTATCGCTCCCGTTAGTCCGCTGTCGCGAGAAAGGGCGGCCTTCCCCGACCGAGCGAGCCTATGGTTCCTTGTCGTTGGAGTTTCGATGCCCAGCCCGCAATTTCCGATCGCGACGCTGGAGTGGTGAATCTATCGGCACCACGCTTCACTGGCAGTGGCATACAACTTTAGACCTAACGGGCTGGCCTGAACCTTTGCATCGGAATGGGGGATCGCTGCGGCGGGAGGCCGTTGATTGGCTCCCTATCCGGGTGCAGACGGAGGTCCCACGGTAGGGCATAAGCAACCGAGACCAAGGGCCCTACTATTTATAGGGCCCCTTGCACCGGCACTATAGTTCGAACCACTCGCCCACCTATCCAAACTATGGGGGTGATAATCACCCGCCCCATCCCCCTACAGGCCCCCTGCATGCACCAGCACTACCCCCCCCACTATAGTGTCGGGTAGAGAGGGGGGGGCAACTTGTTGATGCAGGGGGCCGAGAATAATATAAGAAAGGCCCTCGACCCCCCCCCCCCCACCCCTGGTAGCCTTTCTGATAGTAGGGGTTCTACCCGGCACTATAGCGGGGGGGCTAAGGTTGGGTCGAGCCGGAGGGGGCGACTCTCTATAGTCATAGTCGCACCCTATGCAGGGCGGGAGAGAGCACCATATATATATAGGGGCCCTCTGCCGGCCGTGTCGACGTTGTTAGGAGGCCGAGGGGGACCAGCGCTTATACTCCACCGTAGGACGGTCGTTGCGATATGCGATAGAGCCCTATTGTTTCTTTCCCATCAGAATGCCCATTAGAATAGTAGGGCCCTGGCAAATAGTGGGATCTAATAATAGGGCGCGCCCGCCAGTGCAGATGGGTGGTTTGCATCGATTATTGGGCCCGGGGGCTGATAGCTATTGGTGTCTCCACATTCTTGCCTTTAGAAGATACGATATTAAGAAGTAAACAACATGCTCATTCTCACTCCGTGTAATCCATTGTCTGCAGATAAGTTGATTCGGCATTCCGAACTTGTATTTCTCATTCACAAAAATCGTACAAGCTACTATAAACTTAAGATTCGTGGGTACTCCACCCAACGGATCGGGCATGGCAATATGCGCCCCCGAATTCTACTCATGCTTTCTCATAGGGAGAAGGGGGATCGAGCAAAAGTAACTCCTCGTGAGATAGTCAATCGAGTGGTGGAAATGTTCGAATGTCAGCAGATCATCATCAGCGATGAACCGCATCGCGACGGGGGGGCCCATTTCCATGTGGGAATTCTCAACTCCACGGCAACGCGTTATAATGCAGCAAGGCTCTTGCGGGATGCATTTTCAAAGTTTGTAGGGGCCTCACTAAATGTCTCCTTTCATAAAGCATGGGAAACTATTGTTAGTTACGTTTTCAAGGGGACCTTAGTACTCAGTTGGTCCTTGCTTCGAGGGCTCATTGAGAACCCGGGAGAATTGGACTTCGAGCATAGTCATGGAAAACCTCAACTTTTATCCCGAATGGAAGAGCTCTTCGAGATCCTTGCATCCAAGAATAGTTGGGAAGAGGTGGTGAAAGAGCCGCGCTTACGCTCTGCTCTATTAAATCGTTATAACTCGAGGGGCCCCCATTATAAAGATAGGCCAATGCAGGGTGGGTGCCTACTATTCGCCAGGGGAACTATCAATAATCGGCATGTTACGTATAGAATCTGATCGAATAATATGAAAGGGGGGCCCTACCCCTACTATTGAAAGGGGCCCCTTCCCTGTTCAATAGTAGGGGCCCTGGCAAATAGTAGGGAGCACTAGATAGAATGGGGTTATGATGCACCGTACCAAGGGATAAGCTTATACTAGAAGCCCAAGCGCTAAGGAGTGACCTACCCAGACAGCGGGCTCGGACCGTACTTAAATAAGTGGAGTTATTATGAAAGGCAGTGCCCTACGGGGTTTATCGGACCGGGCCGACACTTGATGCACAGAGACGAAACAAGGCAGCGTGGCACCAGCCCCTAACCAATAGCACCGGTAGGGGTGGGGTTAGGACTGACCGCACAGAGGTAGCTTACCGAACGATCACAATCATGGGATACTCGTATAGGAGATGATGCACCACACCAGTGCATTGTAATCAAAGGAAGGATGATCTCCCGTAGAGGAGAGCGGAGGAGGCCAGTGTACCTATATGTGTACCTACATAGGGGTTACCCGCATCATGAGAAGAGAAGGTGGGGCATAGGTAGGGGCATCGGAATAAGCATAGGTTGGGGCATAGTGCGGATGGTGTTTGGGTAGGATAGCACGTTGGATGGGTGCACGCGTAGAGAGACAACAAGTATAGGTCACACTCTGCAGGCTAAGGTGTAGATTGCACTCTACAAGGCCCTATGGGCCAGCCGCCTGGTAGCCTATAGAATGGTAGGGCGCTTGGCCCCGCCCGGCAGGCCGGTGCGTGCAGAGGCCCTAGGGGGCTCGCTTGGCCCCGCCCGTCAGGCGGGAGGTATATTATCGTAGGGCCGCCTATAAAATGGTAGGGGATGCATCGGTTGGAAAGGTTCATTCCGTTTGGTTTATCGATCCACCAGCAGCAGACAAGCACCAGAGGCACAAGCTTAAGTAGTTGTTTTAGATCTGGATCTAGTGCCGGTTGATCGCTACCCCGCAAAAGATGAAACGATAGGGTCTCGCCTGTGCATGCATTATCGCTTTTTTATATATGGATATATGATATGGATATATGGGTCCACTGATAGCCAACTCGTTGCCCCTCCCTTAGAATAGTAGGGCTATGGGTCTGCAGCGGATCCGGGCACAGAGACAGATTGAGAGGCGGTTCCAGATTGAGAGCTAACTAAATATAGGCAGGTTACCAAGTTCCAAGAGCAGGGTCATTAGTCCCATTTTTAGTCGCAGTTCGAGATCCATAGTTAGAATAAGTCTATGGTCGGTGCTACTCTTGGTTCACTAAGGTAGCAGGAGAGAAGGGAGCATTGCTCTTATCTCACCGATGAACATCTAACCACAGTAAGCTGACCGAGAAGGGCAGGCTATCACTTCGTCGATTCCCCACTCAACTTCCTATGCGCCTTTGATCTGATCCCTTCTCACCCTGCTGTCAGCGATCAAATTATGACCGGTGCATCATAATAGAAGGTGCCGCAGAGCAGAGGCCCCTTATAAAAAAATCTATGGGCTATGGGCAGGGCAGCTCCCAAGGCATAACCTACATACAGAGGCCTGAGAACTAAGATATATAGGGAGTTGTTTAGGGCTCTAACCGGGGCGGGGTTTTGCTTTATTGTCGCTCATGCCTATCTTCACATGAACAGCCGGTTTCGCAGTCCTAAAGGTTGACCGAGGTGGCCTCATCAATTTGCATATGAAGGTTGGTTGATTGGCATGGATGGGATGAAGAATGGTTATATTGGTCAGTGCGGATGCAGCCAACATGAGTTTATAGCATTATAGGAAAGCATGCTCCCTCCCATTGATCCCAGATGGAATAGGTGGGTCTGCAGACATGGCCCTGGTCGCCTTGGGCGAAAAAGACAGATAGAAAAGCGCAATGCCCACTCAATATAGGGTAGAACATTTATTCCCAGTGATGGGTTGAAACTCCCTCCTGCTTTGGATTATTAAGAGAGCCCTTTTTAGGTATGAGCGGGCCCGAAACGGGGTTTCTGCATGCATAAGCAGAGGTGTTCCTGATTGAAATCTAATGCCCTTAGAATAGTAGGACCCTGTGAGTAAAATGGAATCTATGGTAAGTGATAGTAAAGCTTTGTCTCTTAATTAAGGAATGATAAAATGATTTGATTCTTTGATCAAATTATTGAATGATCCTTGTTCCTTGTCTCTGAATAGAATTAGTAAGTTCGTTAAGGTTGTGAGTTCGTATGCAGAGTGAGTAGGCTTAGTAAGGAGAATGAGTTCGTGTCCCTTGTGTTTGAGAATGAGTTAGTTTCCCTAGTGAAGTACTGATGTGAGTGATTACCTGTCCCTGCTCATGTCTGATCATGTGGTTTGTGGCTGGGCCAGTACTAAGTTCATAAATCGGTCAGGGTAACAAGGTGGTTCCATTCGGTGGTGTGAATTGGATCTATCTCACCAAGCTAGTCTATGAATATCAAGATGTTGTGGGAGCCCGACTCAGATGCAATTTATGACCTCTGCATGCATAGAAACCTTCCCTTCTAAAAATCCTCCACGCAAGTTGACTACCAACAGTAGCATAGATGGTTGTTCAAGATGTAGCAGGAGCAGATCAATACGTAGTTCCAGAGCCCTATATAGTAAAGGGCCCAGCAAAACTATCAGGTAGAGACATCAATTTAAATAGTATCAGGAGCAGAGAAAGAGGCCGCATTTAAAGCATCCGAGCTGGATGGCATCTTAGCCGCCAGTTCAACTATTATTGTTCATGCAAATAGATAGACCTTATTCCTCTTCGGTAGCCCCATAGAATAGTAGGGCCACTAGCATCTGCAAGTGTTCCAACAAGTTACCCTACGGGCGCCCAGTAGGGCGCATTTTCCCCACCCCATAGAATAGTAGGCTACTTTTAGCCCTTTATAATAGTAGGGGTTCCATCATCTGATGCATGTGTTCCAATCAGTGCCTTAAAAAAGAGTAGGGCCGACATCTATCAATGTTCAAATGAAGTGATTCTTCGAACCTACTATATCTATAGTCGCAAATGGTTAGCCAACAGAGCCTGTAGTGCACGGTTGGTCGCACCGTGCTACATCCATAAGAAGAGGTGGTATAGGCGGATTGCTTTCTAGATTGATATAGAGTGCTCGGCACAGAGCCTTTAGACCTTGTGCCAGATCCGCCCACTGTTAGACCCATTAACCACCAGCAACATATGATAAAGCAACATTGGGAAAGGATGCATGCACGGTGCATCAGCAGCATCAATCTTTAGACAGGGTTATGTGCCATTTAGATTATAGCTCTCACAAAGTTCCTATGGATGGCGAAGTCCCTATAGGTTGCTAGGTGTAACTACTCGATCAGACTGAGCCCCATGCGATCCAAACCCAAGTGGAATAATCCTATCAGTAGATGGTAAAATCCCTTACCGAGTAGAACATACCATAGCAATCCCTGAGAATCTAAAGTGTTCAGTAGCTGGTTGGTCGTTAAAAGGTTTAGGTCATGGGGCAGCAGGATCATCTAAGTGCATATTGTTTGGGGTTCTGCATTAAGTATCATGGATTCTTATAGGTGCTTTCGAGGTGGGGTCGTTCAGTCTCATGATTGGGGGGGAGTTTCTTGCTTGTATTGATTAGGTGGAAGTCTATCTAGAAGCTTGTTGATGCAAAGGGATGCCCTACTGGCGGGCTGGCCCTACTATTCTATGGGAAACAATGACCCTACTATTCTATGGGGACGCGGATTGATTCTGAGCGGATGGATGGATTTGACTTAACTTCCAACCCTCCCCCCTCTCTCCAAGTAACCCTCTCCCTTCCATTGTTTGCGGATCGGCACCGAGGCTACCAGGGAAGGGATTCTATCAGAGAGATAGGGGTTTTCTTCCTATCTTCGTGGAAAGCACAGGTCGATGCTCAGTCAAAATGTAGAGAGTGTCAGGCAGGAGGCCGCTACCCATAGAATAGTAGGGGAATAAGAGAATAATAGGGCAGGCATCTCGATTCCCGCCTATAATGTGGGGTCACCGCCTATAATGTGGGGCGGCTGGTTCCCGGTCATCAACGGCCCGCAACAGCTCCCTATGACCTATAGCTCGTATTTTCATCAGTATGCCGCGCTATCTATCTTGGCGGCAGAGAAATCTACAATAATATAAACCGGGCCACCCACCCTGCAGGCCTATAGAATGGTAGGGGCTCTGCACCGGAAAACAACCCATGTTACGTATGGATGCCTCTCGGCAATTTGATCCTGCCATGCCCGGATCGACCCAAGAACTACTCACTGGTTACTCATGGTCATCGAACTAAAAGAGATCTGCCGGGCAACAACTTATTGATTGGGGGGATTGGGGGGGTAAGGGGATCCGATCCTACGAAACTGCCTAAAATTTGATGGTGACGTGTCATGTAATAATCTGGTGCGTGATGATGCAAAGAGGCCCCTACTTCTAAAGGTCCCAACTATTATTAACCGGCCCTACTCACTATATAAAGGGTAGGGGCGGTGCAGATGAAGGGTGCCCTACAATTCTATGGGGGCCCTACAATTCTATGGCTACTATAGTTGTTCCTTTGCAGATCGCCATTACCCTCTGCCCCTACTATTAGATGGGCAGCCCTACAATTCTATGGGGGCCCTACAATAATCTAAAGGGGGGGCCTGCACGGGGCTAGAATAGGGGGGGGGGGGTAGTGGGGTGGGAGTGAATCTTATCCCCCTCTCGCCCCAACCTGTAGTGGGGAAGGGTCAATTGTTTATGCACGTGCTTAGTTTCTAGCCTTGAAAGGTGTGGGCTATATTATTTGCGAGATTTGGCCCAATAGCGACTTCACTACCACCTCGATCCGTGCGTGCTTTTGCATGCACCTCTTCCCGCTGGTTGATTGATTACCCCCAAGTATAGGTAGTTGATCCGGGATCAGGGGTAGCTGTTTCAGTCGATACAGAACCAATTGATTCTATTACTTGAGCATGCAGAGGCATGAGTAGCATGAACATCTAAGCATTCCTTTCATTTCGATATCGGGCCCTACTATTCTATGGGCAGCATGAGTAGGGGTAGCAGCACCTAGCCCAGCATATCTTCCGGGTCGATAGGCATAGCCCACAGGTAGGGAGATTGAGAGAGCCATGCTTCACCGCCGGTAGGGCGGCGAGTGGAGTTCCGATGAACCCTGTGATGATGGAGAGACAGCAGGAGATCATAAATCGTGTGGATCACCACTAGTGGATATGCATGAATGCAGAGGGCCTCCGAGCACAACGTCGATAGGGTCAGGCTATGCTAGTACCGGGTACCAACACGGAAAGTGGAACCAGGGTTTGGGTGTACCTCACCATCGAAACCCCTACGGGGCTGATGTTGGCCCATATAATTTTAGGGAGGGACAATAATAAAGATGGGGGCCTACCATAGAATGGTAGGGGCCTGGTTCCCCGGTCTAGAACAACCTCCCCCTGCATTTACCCCCCCAGCCAATATGCCCTACTATTCTAAAGGTCCCACAATAATCTTGCCCCCCCTTGGTGAATAGTAGGGCCCCACCCTACCCCCTACTATTCTAAGGCCACAACCCGGAACGACTAGTTTCCTTATTCTAGCTTACTCGGCCCCGCCCGGCCTATAGAGCTGTAGGGCCGCCATAGAACCATTATAGGGCTTTAGCACATGCCCGCCGGCCGCTAGCCTTACCCTATAATTCTAAGGCTAAGGCGTTCCTATGCACAATAATCTAATAAGGGGCGGCCCTACTATTTATAAGCATGGTGCATGCATGCAGAGGCCCTTAGGGCCCGGCCTATTAGAATTATATGCGAGGCTGGGGCCGACCCACCCGGGCCCCTACTTTTCTATGGCATGAGGAGAGAGTTCCCGTGCATGCAGGGGAATGGGCTTGGTAGGGCTCGAACCTACAATATCACCGTTATGAGCGGTACATTTCAACTGATTAAACTATAAGCCCCATTCTCTCGATTCCCTTTACAATAAGATGGAAGCTCCATGCACCTACCATTCCCCCCAGAACACCCCTGCAGGGCTACAATACAATCACCTCGGCCCGCCTGGGCATTGGGAGCCCTATTATTGAAAGGGGAACCCCCACAATAACGTCAGGCATTGGGGGAGTTCCCTATGGCCCCTACTATTCTAAGGGTAGCGATGATTCAATCAAAGGATTATTCTTCGCTCCGCTCCCCAGATTCTATATGTAACATGGTGCATGTGAATGCACATGCAGTGGGCCCCTACCCCTACTATTATAAGGTAAGGTAAGGTAAGGTAGGGTGGCCCCCTGCACCTTCATATTATTGCCCCGCCCCCTAGCCTAAAATTTTATGGCCTATCATTTTATGGGTACAATTTTATGGGGGTAGGGCATTCAGGGGGCATGTTACGTAGAGAATCTCAGCAGAACCCCCCATTTAATATATGGCCCGCCCATTTAATATAGGGAATAATAGGGTGTTGCCCATAGGGCATGGGTATGGGAATAAGAGAATAATAGTAGGAACAACTAAACTATAGTTGCCCTACCCCTACAATAATCTGAAAGGGGGCCCCTTCATGCCCCTTAGGGGCCCAGATCCTTGGCCCCCGTGCGTGAAGAGGGAATCTGCCCATTTTTGTCTGTTCAGGACTGCCGTTCGATTCGTTACGATTCGTCGCTATGATTATTAAGTCCCTACCAAGGGTTCAACTCTCCATATGATTAGGCCAAACGGCCCTCAAAATTCTAGGCAGAAGCCCACCCTCAAAATTATAGGCCATGGAGTGAGCCCTACTATTCGGCTGGGGAACGGAGCCCGTTCAGCGGGTCCTCAGGCCCTATGCCACCTATACGCTGCTAGGCTGGACTTTAAGATCATGTAGCTCAGCCAAACTAGGGTACAGGGGAGGGAATCTGGGGATGGAACACCAATAGCACGCGCAAGAGCTCGTACCAGAAGCCTAGGATCATTCACAGCCGATGCATCATATCTTCCATTGTTACGAGTAGAACCGGAGATAGGCGGCAAATCTGAACTGAGGTTGGATCCACACCGCCCATTAGAAGAGTAGGGCGGTTCGATCTCAAAATGTATCTGTCTCCCCCAGGCCTATACTAATCTAGGGCCCGACAACCAGATCTTTACCTTAGCCCATAGAATAGTAGGGGCCCGCCCGCCAATTATGCACTGAGCTATCATTAGTTGGGATGCTACCCCTACTTTTGCTCTGCGAGTAGTATAGACCAGATGCTTCCATATCCGTCACACAAGCCCTTGTATTGATTGGAGAAAGTACAGAGATAGGCAGGTTTGCTCATTAGTCAATCAACACTGCAGTTGTTCTCCCTATCCTGTAGCTCACAGCCCAGGTAAACCCACCCAATTGGGGGCAATTGCCGCCTATGCATGATTTGGCCGTAGGGATTTGGAATGACCTATAGGAACTGTAGGACGACTGCTGGGCAACCCAGGTATGGAACCCTATGAAGGGAAGCTGGGGCAGGCACTGTATCTTTATATGCTTTTGTTTCTGAAACGGGCTATGGCTCTAGAGATGGAACTGGATATGCACCTGTAATAGATGCTGCCATCTTTGCTTCCGGTTCCGAATTCATGAGGTAAACTAGATCCCAGCGAATTGAATCATACCATTTTCTGCGAAGCCGCGCTACCACACCTTCTTGCTTGGGAGCAACCCCTACCATTCTATAGGCTGCAACACTGCCCCCTTTCACCCGAATAGTAGGTCGCCACAACTGAATATGGAACTACACGAAGGGAAGCTGGGAGTTATGGTTATCAATCTGGCCACCTTTGCCAAAGCCTTCACTTTTGGCTTCTTTCGATGGATATAGCCCTACAATTCTCATGGGCATTTTTGTTAGTCGGGCCTGATGCCGGGTCACCATGATACCTTTGGTGGTGCTTCAACTGCCTCTATCTCTGCTGTTGGTGCATGCTTTAACGCCCATAAAATTTTAGGCAACTTACTTTGTCTCTCCTGCTAGCTTGGTAATGGGCAGATCGCCCCCGCCTAGACAAAAATGGGCAGTATTATATTATTCCCCTGCCCCCTAAAATAATCTGAAGGGGGCCCATTGTTTCTATAGGCTATAGGCTATAGGCAGATTATTGCCGCACCCACTGAGAATAGTAGGGGCCATAGACTCGGTCGGGGCCCTCAGCACTATCAAGCCCCCGGAACAACTATTATAGTAGGCCCATTATTTTGCTCTTTTATATCATTCCCACCCACCCCCTGCACCGATAATAGTAGGGGTTGCTTTTCTGCATCAACACCCTTCCAGCCGGTTCTGTTAATCCGTATATAGGAGAGTGAGCCGATGAGTGTAGGTGGTTCGGGAAGGCATAGGTTAGGATCCATAGCTCGCTTCGAATCCACAGATTGTGGGTCGGTTAGCCCCGGGTTGGTTAGCTCAATTTTCTCGGCTTGGTTTGTCTAGCAAAAAGGCCTGGCCCATCTCTCTGCATCGAGCAGAGATAAAAAGATCGATCCATACGATCGAAGTGATCCAGATCTATACCTAGCAGCATCCCTACTAGTAGCATCCCTAGGCGTATACCTAGACCCAGCCACATACCCAGATCAATACCTTTTCAGCAGCATCATCGGGGTTCAGAGTTTCATGCTCGTGAGTCATAGTCTGATACTTGCCCTACCCTAAAATTCTATAGGGAAGCAATAATCTCCATACCATACCTACCATACCATAAAATGGCTAGGGCTAGCCCATACCTAACCATACCATACCATACCATACCAGACCATACCATACCATAAAATGGCTAGCCCCCCCCTACAATAATCATAGGTGATAGGGGGCACGCGCAATAAAATAATAGGCATACCTAACCATACCATCAAATTATAGCCCATACCTCACCATAAAATGGCTAGGGCTAGGGCTAGGGGGCTAGGGCTAGGGGCCCATACCTAACCTACCATAAAATTATAGCCCATACCTAACCATACCATACCATAAAATTCTAGCCCATACCTCAAAATGGCTAGGGCTAGGGGGCTAGGGCTAGGGCTAGGGGGCTAGGGGGCTAGCCCATAAAATGGCTAGGGGCCCATACCTAACCTACCAAAAAATTATAGGGCTAGCCCATACCTAACCATACCATAAAATTATAGCCCATAAAATGATAGAGGGCTAGCCCATAAAATGGCTAGGGGGGGCTAGGGCCCATAAAATTCTAGGGGGGGGGGCCCAGCCCATAAAATTTTAGGGACAAATGCACTTAAAAGAGTAGGGCCCCCTGCACGCACATTCAGATGTAGGGTTAGTTTGGGAATGGGGGGCAGGTCACAAAAAGAATCTACTGAGAACACGCACCGCCCTTTATTCTATTATTGCAGTCAGGGTGAGCAAGACTGGCAGCCCGTAGGGCGTGCTGGGGCCCTATAGATAGTAGGGGCAGGGAAGGGAGGGGACAAAGAAAGAAAAGGGAGGGAAGGGAGGTAAGCGGCATCCCTCCTAACCAACACTAAATATAGGAGAGAGGAGGGTTAAATATAGGAAAGAGGAAGGTGGGTTGGAAAGGCAATGAAATGAACAAAAAGAGGTAGGGGAATGCGCAAGCCACAAATAGCCTCCTCGCAAAGAAATGGCCCACCCTAGACCTCTACCTATTTTTCTTCCACTGGGGCCCCTCCGTTTTTTACTCATAAATCCGGAACTATATCTTAACGTAACACAGCAAAATGAAGTTGCACGTGAAAATAGTTGCCGAATCTAACACAATTTGTATTTTAGCGAGGCCCAATACCAGACCGACAAAGGAGGGATGGTATTGAATAGGCCGAGTAATTCTCCATAGGGGAGGACTCCCTATGCGAAACCCCGATGCATAATTAGATAATGTTATCCCATCGCTGCATGTTACGTAGAGATGAACACAATCAGTTATGCACGGTCTACTCGAATAGGTTAAGGATCGGGTGTGGTGGGGGAGACTCCCTCCCAGCGAGCGGGAGGGAGACCCATTGTCCTGAACGTGCATAGCGATATCTAACTCATATAGGTGAGGGCGCTTCATAAATAATGCATGATACAATCAACCTCTTAAGTGAGAAATGGTTGGTCGGCCCCTTTGGGTGGGGATAATGCGCGAAGTGAACTCATTCGCAGGTCTTTAGAAAGTATTAGGGGCTGAAGCATTAACCAAATGCTTGATTAGTTTTCTTTATCAGCTCAGAGAATGTGGTCCGTGGAGGCCCTCAATATTCCAAGCCCAAACTCAGCTGCCCCGCCGATTATAAGTCCCGGTGGGCCTTTCTTGGGGCAGTAGCTCGCTTTGAACAACCGACTTGACTTGATTGAGTAACTAAGCGGTCTGTTATTCACAGTGAGCTTGTTCTACGTCAGTAAGGACTAAATCGGCCTGGGTGGTGCACTCACCTCTTGGGGTACCACCCATTAACTACCTTGTTGAAGGCAAGGGAGGGATCCGATTGAACTGTGCCAGCCATCATAGATCTTGAAGCTAGGATCTTCACATTTGCAGCCCCGTAATTACCCTGAGGCTGGTTTATGGTGGTTAGCCTTAAAGCGGGAATGGAGAGGGGACCCACGGCACAGTTTGGAATCAGAGCCACAGCGACAGCAAGGGTCCGATCCTAGTGTCGGACGACAGAGATGTCGACATTTCAGCGGGTGTGATTGACTAGGGAATGGTAGGGGAGGTGAACCAGTCACTGGATCCATCATTTATGATTGCTTTTGCAACTGCCCGGATCACAACTCATGCTAGTATCAAGTAGATACAACTCAACAACAAAAGGTTGTGTTTGTGACCCGTCTGGAGGAGTAACGCCCTCTAGGCAGTACATTCCCTAATGCGAGCTAGTAGCTCTGCCAACCCACTTTCGAAGAAAGGAGCCAGAAGTGGAGGCTACTAGTTTACTAGGCCCACAATTAGTGGACATCGATGCTTTGATTCTTAAGTGAAATGATAAATATGTGTGGTGTGTATCTCAGTGAGAATCAAGTTGGCAAGTCAACTTCCATACCAGACATAGCTGGCAAGCCAACTTCGATATCAGACATAGCTGATGAACAAAAAGAATCTAGGTGGCAACATCTACAATGAATACAAGTGAGCCGGGAACCATCATCCAATAGAAGCCCTACGGTGTGCACAATGTGTTCCCAATGGTGTGCCCAACGTGAGGTGATAGTTAGGGGAGGCTATTGGATCAACATGGTTCTGAGAGTCTTTCTACCGCTTCACAACCTTGGGATGACATGAATCCACTAGTTGCTATACTGATGCGGGGGAGATAATTTTTTGCTAGCATAAAAGGCTAATAGGGAGCCCATGGGGCCCCCTTTAGCTACTTCCCTACAAAAAGCAACTTCCCCACAGCCCCTTCGTTTGCCATATTTCCACCTACTGCCTCAGTCCCTGAGTATAGGTGTCGGTACCCCCAGGCTCCAGCATTGGCCTTTTTCTAGCATAAAACTAGCCCTTTCAGGGCTTCTCAATATGCTATCTATAGGCCAAGATAGAGCCCTGGGTCCCATCAACCGTATACCAACTACAGGTCTGAGTATAGCAGCACTTGCTACACCGAAAACCGATATCCAAATGGAGAGACCGGCATAGAGCTATCCCTAGACTAAGCTGTGCTAGTCATCATCAGGAGTCGCGTTCGCTCTATGCCTATTACGATCATACAGGAGTCAAACCTGAACCGGGTAAAACAACCACCCAGGTGATACCACACTGATCTATGAACGTAACATGGGGTTCCGTTTCGTTCCATTCCTCTTGTTACTACCCTACACCGGGTGGCTCGTATCCTAACAATATAATCTTAATCCAGCCTTTCCTCATGTTACCACCTGCGCAGGCAGGATCAAGGAGAGAGAAAAGGTAGGAAGGGAGGGGACAAAGAGAGAGAAAAGGCAGGAACCCAACGTACGTCCAAAGGGAGGGTGTTTTGAGGACAGCTTCCCTGAAGGCTTAACGGTTAGGGACTCTCCCAAGAGAGGCCCGAACCTTAAGATGAGGGGAAGGCAAGTTCATTGGTTTTTGACTCGCCTAGCCTACCTCTGAGCAGCGATGGGACTCGTAGCTCAAAAAGTGAAGAGGGCCCAGTGCGAACTACAGAGGAAGGATAGGCGAATAGTCAAAATCAATGAACGATAAAGGGAGGGTGTTTTGTTTTGTTGTTTTAGGGAGGGTTGTTTTAGGGAGGGGACAAAGAAAGAAAAGGGAGGGAAGGGAGGGGAGGGGACAAAGAAAGAAAAGGGAGGGAAGGGAGGGAAGGGAGGGGACATATAGATAGTTGAATTGTTGCCTTTGTTGAACTGGGGATGAAATCTTGTCGTGTGTTATAGCACCCGGGCAGGAGAGGGGAGAGAAGGAAATGAGGTCGATGCATGCAGAGGTCAAGTCGCCAAGGGCCCCCCCTACTATTTTATGGCTTATTCATTCGAAAAGCTATCAATTCAATTCAATTCATTCCGAGAATAATATTCAGAAGGGTGGCCCTACCTCCTATAGAACAACTTGTTTGGCAAGCGAAGCGATGCTGGCTCTGTGCCTTGGAGCCGGTGGGAAAGTTGTTCCTGCCGGCCCTACCCAACTAGAGAAAGGTGGGGGGGGTCAGAAAAGGGTAGGGTTTGTGGGCCCATACTATTCTAAGGGCCTATCCGTTGGGGTTAATTAGGGTTTGTTGGTAGTTCCTAGCTTTTGGGGTTCCTGCCGGCCCTACTCTTCTAAGGCGGCCTTACTATTCTATTATTGGTAGGTTTTATTCCTGCCCCCTTGTTCCATAGTAGGCCCGACCCCCAACTAGAAAGGAAGCGCCAGTGGGAAAGTTGTTCCGGTTGGCTTACCTCCTGCCTTGTGCTAAAAGGAATGTGGGGTTCCTGCCGGTAGCCGTGGAGAGCCCACCCTTTTCTCGGTGGGGGTGCCCTCCCTCTGATGCTGACCTTTCAAGGAGGAAGGGGGGCCATGAGTGGAGTCATTAATGGTCTGTCAATCGTCTGATCGTCCCTACTATTATAAGGCAGGACGAAGGGCCAGGAGGAAGGGTTCCTTGTGCCCCGGTGATCCGGCTAATGATGCCTTTCCAAAAGGAACAAATGACACCACCGGCCTTGCCGGTGATCAACCCTTATAGATAGTAGGGGGAGGGGTGAAAAAGCCAAAGGGTTATCAGAGGGTGACACCATCGACCCACTATATAGGTAGGGCCTGGCCTTGGAGAGCCCTACGCGGGTTGGTTCGTCTCCTTGCACCGGTGGGTTTGTGTCTCCTGCCGGTATGGGTAAGAGTAAGGGTAGTCTGCATCGGTGGGACTAGAAAAGGGTAGGTTCACCCAAACTTCGGCTAATAGTTGGCCTGGGTCCCCTGGAACATTTATAGGGGCTGTAAGGGTTTTGCTCCCGGTGCAGACTTGGCTGCTTAGTCAGGTTTGTTTGTAGCTTGGCCGCTTAGTTGGGGCCCCTGGAACATTTATAGGGGCTGTGAGGTTGGGTCCAGTAGAAAAGGTACGGGGCTGTAGGTGGGAGTAGGGCTAGGTATCCATGATTGAGCAGTAAGCCTTGGCAACTACCAGCCGAATTGTTCACCCGGGGCCCCCCACCCGGTCAGATCTGTAATATGTATGTAGATAATTCTGTATGAGATAGATCTGATGCCTGATCTATCTTCTCTATGCCTATATTATAAAGGGCAAATGTCCCCCGACCCCGGGCATTTAGAGAGTTGTTTGTAGAGTAGGGTAGGAGGGTAGGCGGCCGTAGGGCGTAAAGAAGAAAGGAGAGTGGTAAACTGGTCTCTATAGGTGGGTTGCTTGTTGGTTCGTCCCAGTATTAGTTCCTCAACTGTAGGCTGGGGTACTATCTGCAGGTGTTCCTCCGGCTGCCCCTACTATCTAAAGGTGGGGGGGCAGCCCTCAAATAGATTATTGCTGCCCCCGCCATTAGACTCTCCTCCGGGTGGGAATCATAGGGCGGGGGCTGGTACAGTAGTCTAGTAGATATTGTCTGATCGTCTGGATGGGGGAGTCGTATCCGAGTATTGTCAAATTAGGTTTTGTGGACTTGCCCTTGTAACAAACACACACTGTATTATGCACTAGAAACTATGCATCATCAAACAAGTAATATAATGTTCTTAATATAGAAATCATAATTTTTTGCTTTGTTAGTCTTATACAAACTTAGTACTATGTTGTCATCAATGTGAAACACAGTCATGAATACATCACATTAGTGTTTTGCGATGCTCTCCCATAGCATCAACATTCCTGATAATGACCAGGGGAACCAAAGGGTGCAATAGCTTGAAGTAGAGGAGAATCAATTGGCCTTTAAGACTGCTCAAGTTATGCAAGAGCTAGAGGGAAAGAACGAGAAATAACTCTCACCTATTCTTTTGTTTCTCGTTGTCTTTTGGCTTTTTTTTTTGGCTTTAGGCCATGGTTTTGCTTGTTTTTTTCTTTGTCTTTTCTAAGAACTCTACTTTTTTGGCTGGGCTTTATGCTTATTTTCAGCCTTTGAACTTATACTTTTTTGGCTAGGCTTTCACACTTATTATTAGCCTTTTATATTCTAACTTTTGGGTTTCAAAATCCCTGTAAAACCTATTTATCTAATAAAAAACATTCATGCTAACATAATGTAGAACCAAGACCAAAATTTCATAGAGATTTATAGGATATTACTATAATTGTTAGAACTATAGACATAGAGCATATGAGTGTAGATCCAAGCCTAAATTATCATCAAACAAGTAGACAAAGGTAAACCAAAATGATAACTCTTATATTTGGGACTACAATACTAGGTATAGTTGTCACTATTTTCAAGAGTATGGACATGCTGGTGAAAATTTCATAAGAACACATTTCAAAAGTGACTACAAAATATGGTTGAGTCAAACTACATGTTTTAGCTATTTGAAGACTAGTCACATAAGTAGCAATTGTCCAATGGGGTCAAAGGCACCAAGTAGTGAGTTCCATAAAGGAAAAGGAAAGTGAGATGTTGAAAATACTAGAGACAAGATGAACTTGAGACATGGAAGAGAAAGGAAGATTGCAATGTGCATCAAGTCAAGATGGGATCCCTTCACCTAGTGGGTTAGGTGATCACACCACCTCCAATTAAGAAATCAAGAGGTATGTGTGGGACTAATATTTAAAAGACATACTATACATCAATTCTAAGAATTTAGTTCTAAAAAGATTATATATGCATGAAGAAATATGTAAGTTGTTGATTATAACCTAGGACAAATCTTTAAGTTTTATCAATTTTCATTTAACTACCGAGTATGAAATTTTTTACTATGGTTTCCAAGTGAAATGTAAGTTAATGTTGAGCTATCAAAGGTGATAGTGTTGACCATGCACATAGTGGTTGCTGAGTGAAAAGGAAACTTCATGGAAGCTGGGTGAGTTGAAATATCTATTAAAGCTAAGCTTAAAGTTGTGTAAGCACTAAGAATTAAATGTGAGGTTTTAAGGTCTGTTTGATCGATTTCTACACATTTGACATCATTCAAATTTGAAGAGAAGCATAGATAGGGAAAGGAAAATTGAAGAGATCATTCCAAGTGTTTGCAAATAGAATTCAATAGTTGCTCAACATCATTTCAACAGATTTACAAAGGTGTTTATCATGTGCCAAGCTACGTCGTTTAAACTTTTATAAACCCTAGTTTTTCATAACGACATCTAATTCTTTAGCTCCTAAGGTTAAAGAGGGTAAAGAATTTTTGAATCTAAAATTGATAAGTAACGAGATGGGACAACCAAAATTTAGAGCCATTCCTAATATTTCTTATAAGCAAGATCCATCGGGTGTGTTATCCATGATATCACCTCATATTTTAATGATTCAAGACATGAGATGTTGCTACACATGCAATGTGGGTAGCATAGGTGACATAAAAAATAGAGAAACCTATGCTAAATTATGTGAAAATAGAGTGTTGAAAGAAGAATTCAAAATTTTAGAGACAAAAGGGTTAACCCATGCCCTAGATTTCCCCAATGTCTTTGAATAAAGATTGTTTTGAGTAGAATTTATGATAATTCTATATCCAGTTGGATAATGGATCGGTGAAAATCACAAAGAAAATTGTACATAGATTAATAGCGTATCCAACCCTTGACTGACCTAAAACCATGAGGAGTGAATGTAAAGAAGTTATTGAGAAGAATACAGGGGTAGTGTGGAAAAAACGAGGAATGACAATTGAAACTATCTCAGACGAGAATAACAAAACATAAATTCTATCAATCCAGCAAGCTCAATAGTGTACCTTGTATTGCTATTGACATGGGCTATAAAATAGTTTAGAAGGATTATACCTATGACCTTCCCAAGTTTTAGATGCAAAAATTGTCAAAAAATTAGGGAGCAATAAGGAAGACCAAGAGTGCACAATGTAAATTTGGTTCAATTCTTGTATGCATGTTCTTTTATGTACATAATACATCTCCTTCTTTTGGTAAAGTTGCATGGAAAAAAAATGATCTATTACAATGCAAATAGGTGAATTTATTGAGAAACTTGGAAACAATATTGAGTTTTTTATGACCAGATACTTTGAAGATTTCAAGTAGTCAATCAAGAAGAGACTAGGATACAAGTTTCACTAGTTGAGAAACATTTTAATGATGTTTTCTTTCTAGTTGACAATTATTTTACACATGTTCAAGTTGTTGTTCCAAGGGTAAGGTGGCTAAGGCCACTAGGTTATGATATCAATGTGGATGAAGCCTCTACAAGAATCGCATCATTACTTGCAGAAGATGTAGATACTAAGTCTACTACCTTTGGGAATTATGATGTGGCAAAATCTATTTTCTTAGTCATAAAAAGGAAAAACAATATTGTGAAGAAGCTTAAGGAGAAATTTGGTGGAGTAGGGGAAAATGAAGAACATGATGATGATTATGAAGAAGAACATATACCCACTCAAGCACCACTAGCCTTAACTCAAGGTTAAGGTGAATATCAAGTAGAAGAAGTAGAAATTGAAGAAGGTGTTTAAGAAGAAGAAGTCAGTGAAGCACCTGAGAAAAAGAAGAGGAAATCCAAAGCCCCATATGTTAGCAAACAAAAAAAGGTTCTAAGACCTAGGCCTACAATACAAGCAACTCAAACTAGCACAAGATCTACTACTAAAAAGGCTCAAGAGATAGAAAATGCAAAAGGGAAGAGAGAAAGATCAATTAGTAAAGAAGAGGAGCCTAAGAAGAGACCAAAGAGAAAGTATATTGCTCTAGCTAAATCTGATGAAGAGAAGACTAAATCTGATGATAACGACCAATTCAAAGTGGTGAGTCACCATCCTTTCTTAGATTTAGACAATTTATATGTGAGAACATAAAGAATAACGTTGATTTATCTAGTCTCATATATATTGAGTTTTGCAAACTTGGAAAATTTGAGATGAACCAAGTAGATTAGTCAATATATGCCATGATGGCAACATTCAAACAAACTCCAATTCAGATTTCCAACTCATTACCAAAAGATCTATGTCAAAGATTTGAGGAGAAGTGGAAATACAGTCTCAACATAGAAAGACAAATTAGAGAGACTACACTTGCACAAGTGATGCCAAAATTTGAGAGGGAAACAATGGCTAAGACAATAAAGTAAAATGCAGGAAAATTTGCACCTAAATATAAAGTATTCAAAATATTACAAAATAATATTGAGGATGTTGTAAATAAGATAACTCATATTTGGAAATCATTAATATGGCTTGACAAAATATAAGGAAATGGTGTAGACACCTACCAAGGTAGGAGAGGAAAAAGGTGAACAACAACAAGTAACTGATGTTACCACCTTTGACACTAAGACAATTACACATGAGGAAGGCACTAAGACACATGAAGACACATAGGCACCAATTGAGGATGAGCAATAGACATAGTAGAGTGTACAAGATACACTAATGCTGAGTGCCAATCCTTAACATGAATTGAATACAAACAATGATACTATAAAGATAAAGGATGTTTATGATACTGTCACTCAGAACATCAATCCCCTTACAGAGGAATATTTTAAGAAGATACTAGTAGAATCCACTACCAAGGCCAAACTAAGTGAAAATCATGTACTCAGAAGTGTTCATGAGATTGAGAAGGTAACCAAGACATCTACAGGATGCTACTCCTACACCTAATACATAATATCAAGCAGAATCTATGAATGAGAGCAAGCAAAGGAAAGGACTAAAGAGCTAGGTATGACTACAAAACCTGAGGGGAAAATTGCAATACAAACATTGATGACTTTGCCACAAATTGCTACTCCTCTAAGTCAATCTCTTCATAGGATGAGTATAGAAGTTATAACACTACAATCATCTAGGTTGAGTCCAAACACTTCCAAGATAGCTAAAGTTACATCATTTGGTAATCTAAAATTGGAAAAAGTGATTAAGTTACCAAAGTTTAATCTTGAAATCATCACTATTGAATAGATGGACATACTACAGGATGACCTTGCATGGAAAAAGGAACAAGAACTACTCAGAAGGGAGCATAGGAAGAAGTAAGCTTTGTTAGATATTAAGGAATTTTTTCTTAATGCATTTGACCTATCAACACCTAAGGAAACCAAGCCTATCATAGAGTATTTAACTAGCTTAGTTAAGAAATTCAATGACACAGACCTAGACTCAAATGAGAAATTACTTGCTTGGTATAAGAGAAAGTTTCAAAGTAAGGTCAATGAAAAGATATCAAGTGCTATTGCATTATCATAGGTTGAGTTAGCAACCAAAATTGACAATGTGAAGAAGGTACTAGAGAATATTTTCTCTTTATACACCAAATTGTGCAATCCAACACTCTACACATAGGAATCAGGAGCCACATACTAAGTTTGGAGAGTCATATGCAGTCATCCAATATGACTCTGCCAAGGTATCTAGCCAAAAGTGAAAAATATTTCAAGAATATCCTAAACTCCCAGAGTCAGTTAGCAGTGCTACATATAAATGAAGAAAACATTAAGGCTAAATTGATTAGCATCCAGTCTATCCTAACTCCACATATGGAGATATTGCACAAGGAACAACCCTTCACTAAAACAATCATGAAGAAATATCTATATCTTTCTACTCATGAAGGCTTAGTTCACCTTGATGTTGAGCTAGCCATCTTAATCAAATCATTGGAGGTAGCTCTTGACAATTGCGATGTTGCTTTAAAAATTATTCTTGAGGTTGACAAAACATTTTTGGACCAACACACTATAAGTGTACAACCCTTTGACATTAGTCTAAAAAGGGGGAGATATTAAGTATGAGGGAGATATCGGAGGAGATAATATTTTTGGAGGAGCTACTATTTTTGAAAAAAAGAGGAGTTAATGACAAAAACAAAGTACAGAGATCAATTTTTACAAATCTACTCAATAGGAGGAATGATTTTGATTCAGATATAGAACAACACAATCAACTTAGGGGGAGTTATTGAATTGTGAGATATAACTGATGAGTCATAATTTTTTGCAAAATTTTGAAGTTTTGAAATTTTGTATGTAAATGGAAATTACCTAAATTATGCTTGAAAGGCTAGAGTTATCCTTGCATAAGCAAGTATTTTTGCCACTCACATCATAGGGGGAGATTGTTAATCTCATATTGGTTTTGAGATATGAGTGATAATATACTTAAGTCATTTACTTAGTTCATGTTGAACACATAATATATGTTGAGCATAACTTGTCATATAGTATATGTCAAGTGACAAATATTTAGTATGTGTCGAGTAACTACTGGACCCCCTTCCGCATCTATAGTTGCCAACTAGACTAAACACAACTGGACCCCCTTCCTAGCAGAGACTTCCTTCCCTAAGTTCTGCCATATTTATCCCTATACGTAACATACCTCCAGTTCAAGCCCAGTGGACCCCCGCATTCTCTCCCTCGCCCAGGAATGATTGCCTTGGGAGCTGGACAGCCACCGCTTATTCCCAACTATAGCAAATTAAAATAGTAGGCCCGCCCATTAAAATAGTAGGGCGAAGAAACAGCAACAGGATATCGGATCTGCCCAATAGATAGTAGGGAGCAGGATTCTACCATCATTTTTGTAGGGCAAAAGAAACTCCACATAATTAATATTAATGTTGCCGCCCATAAAATTGTAGGGCAAAGCCCCTTGTTCCATAGTAGGTCCGCTACCCGCTGCTAAAAAGTGATTGTGATTCAATTATCCGCTGCCTTCGCGCGCGAATAGGGCGGGCTTAATTATCCGCTGCCAAACGAATAGTAGGGTTTATTGGGCGTAAATGAATCATAAAATAGAGGTAGCAACTACCTGGCCTAACTATTGCCCCCCACCCTGCAGGGGGGAGGGTAATTATAGTTGGGTGGGAGGCTATAGATTGGGTGGGCGGGAATCATAGTTCCCCGTGGGCTCTCCCATTTGCCCGAACGTTCAGATAGGGTCTGGGTGAAGCGCCCGCACTGCAGCAAACTAGAAAGAAGGGATAGCCCTACAGGGATATATTGTTTCAAATAATAATAATAGATTGATTCATTAGTGGCTCAAGTGGTGCACATGGTCCAGATGAAGCGGGCTTTGCTCTCACCCCCGGGAATGCACGCACAAGCACTTCCCTTTCTATAGAATAATTGAAGATTGAACGAAAGGGGGGCTATAGCATAGCAAACCCCACAATTGAATCAGGTCGCTAATATTGTGGGAGGCCCCTACTATTCTATGGCTAGATGAGGGAGGGCCCTACTATTCGCCAGGGCCCTAAACTAATCTTCCGATAGGCCCTCCCACCAAGTATATTCTAAAGGGGCAGTTTAGGTAAATGCCGTTGAAAGTTCTAGTTGCTCCTGCTCCTGGGTATCAATCTCAATCCAAAACAGATAGAAATAATGCTGGCTATAATACCATTGGTTTCACCACATCTGAAACTGCCCGTACCTCTGCTTCCTGCGCTGCTGTTAGACCTATATTATGAAGTCGGCATCGCTGTGCACACCCCGATCCAGCCAAGAGCCCATGTAAATCGTAAAGAGAAAGAGGAGATAGGCGGTAGTCCCGACTGTTCCTCGCCTTTCAAAGTAGCGGTCTGGTCCACCCTACTACAGAACTGACCAAATGAAGCGGCTGGGCCCTACTATTCTAAGGGGCTAGATTCTATACGTAACATGCCCCATAGAAGAGTAGGGCCCTTAGGGCGCATCGTTGTTTTGAGATAGATAGTAGGGAAAACTCTGGGCGTGTAGAGTGTTTAGGTTGGGTGGGCTTGGAGCTATAGTTGTGGTTGGTTTGGGTGCACTGAGGTTATGTGGTAAAGGCTTTCCTCGTTGAGGTTATAAAGGAAGGCTTTCCTTGTTGTGGTTGCCTCAGGTGCACTAAGGTTATGTGGCTACCTTAGAATAGCTAGATAGGTCCCGCCCACCCTGCCATGTTGAAGCCTGCTAGAGGTTGCAAGTGGGAGTTATAGGAAAGGGTGGGAGGGAGAACTATAATTGCCCATAGGGCCCCTTAGAATAGTAGGGCTAGAGAAAGGTAGATAACTATTCAACAACAACAACTATATGGGGGGGGGTGCCCCTCCGGTGCAGAGGCCCTCGGGGGCATTGTGGCGATTAATATTGTGGGGGGTTATATTGCCGAAGCAGGGTGGGGGGCTAAAGTGTCGGGTGGGGGGGAACTATAGGGCCCAGTTTTTGATAGGGCTGAGATGCTGTTACCGAACCTGAACCATCGCTAGCTAACTAACCTTTTCTCTCAAACCTACCACTGATTAACCGATACTGGTTAACCCTACCGCCAATTAGAGCTCAAGCTCTCGAGAAAGCTCGCCTACCCAAAACATCAATCGGTATAACCCACCATCAATGGCACTATCAAACGATCTTACCTACGCAAACTCTCGAAAGCACTGCTACTGCGGAAAACTGTCCGTATTGGGGGGATAATCCTTACCTGGGAATACATAGCTACCAAGCTGGGTGTTAGCCCAACACCAAGAGCTCCAGGCCCATTAGAATATAGGGCCATAGAATAGTAGGGGCCCCGCATGTGACGTATATAATGAGTTTTCTAATAATCTATCTATAGTTGGGTGTTCTGTGATGAAGAGTGGTTCAGAAGCAGAGGTCATGTTGTAAACACGGGAGAAAGGAAGCACCGTGGGGTGGGTGTAGGAGGTAAGAATTGACTAAAAGGGCAGAACACCCTGCATGTAGGGTGGGGGGGGGGAATTCTAGTTTAGGGGCCAGCGGCCCTCCCACCCTGTGCATGCACAGGAACTTTAGCCCCAGGTGGGTGGGAGGCTATATGAATAGGTTGGGTGGCCCCTACTATTCTAAGGATCTGTTTGGGGCGGCAAGGGCCCTACTTATAATAAAGGGCGAATAGTAGGGGCCCACCAAACTACTTATCCCACAATAATTTTGTTGGGGGCTCCTGAATATGGAACTGCTCTACCTACCTCTACCTCTGCTGAGTATGGCTATCCATCTGCACCTGGATGTGCTTCAGGCTATGCTTCTGGTGCACGTAAAGGTATGGATCTGGATATGGGTATGAAAGCTCTACATATGGACTTGGCTCTGGAACCGCTACCTTAACTGGCTCTGTCTCTCATGCCCTTGCTACTATATGGTGGTTTAACCGACTGGATCAACCGCCCCACGGGGCTGTGATGCTGCTGGCTGTTTCAATTGCTGGATCAAAAATGGTGATGCCTACTATTCACCAGGGGCACCCAACAGGCATATAGTAGGGAGCCCTACAGGGCAATTGGCCGCCTATATGGCTTTCGAACTGAAACGAATGCAGCCGCTCTATCTCCTCCCACCCACCCTTGCTAGGTCAACTGCTTATTCAATGGGTGGTGAAACTGATAGCCTCACATCTGCGTTCAGATCTTTTGCTTTATTAACTGAATCCTTGGCTTGGAATTCTTAGTCAACTGAATCACTTGCTTAAGCACGCAAAACAGATAGCGCAGTGCAGAACCCTACTCAACCAAACCAGATAGCATTGGTCTATATACGTCATTCCTCTGCCGACGATACTGGTGGTGGAGAAGCTTCTGCTACTTTTGACCTTGGACAACTACAACTAAAATAGGGCAGGGCGGGCCTGCTGCTCCGAAAAACTGCTGCATCTATATAATCTACTGAATCACCGCCCCCTACTATTATAATGGGCGGGTCCCTACTATTCGCTAAGGCAACCGCAGAATCTGGATCTCCATCTCGGTAAAATGCATGCACCCTGCGTCTGCATGCACAATGGTAGAGACGATGCAGAGCAACCTAGGTGGAAAATACAGGAACAGAGCCAGCTAGAGCGGAGGCATCCAAGCTCTTCCGCAGCATCCCAAATGCAGACTTGTTCAATAGCTTGTAGCAGAGGCAGCTTCCCTTCACTTCCAAATCCATCCGAGGTAGAGCCCCGATGTTCCAGGGCAGTATCCATTCCCCATGAACCATAGGACCTTTGGATAAAGACATGCAAGGCTTGGAAGTGCATGACTAAAATAGTCATTTAGCCTCCAAATCCATAACCGTCGTTCTTCGAAAAAGCGCAGATCCTGTGCATCCCAAGGCCAATTGCATAGTCTGCTCGAGACCCCTTCCTTAGCGTACCTTTCGCTAGGAAATGGTTCTGTCCGAGCCTCTATGTTCTGCACCCCGTAGGGGCCTTGGCGAATAGTAGGGCCCCTCTGCATGCAGGCCGGCATTAAGAAACTTGCTAGAATAATGAATCAGTGCCCTACTGCCCTTTACTATATAGGGGGATCCGCCTACCCTACAATTCTATGGGTGGCATTAGCCTGTGCCATTAATCAGCTCATAACTAAACGGGTGGGAACTAGCTGTTGGGTTGGGTGGGAACTATAGTGTGCCCCTACCCCCTACCCCCTACTATTATGACGGGTAAGGGCCCCCTTTCATATTATTGTGACGGGCCCCCAAACAGATTATTGTGACGGGTAAGGGTAAGGGGCCCCCTCCCCCCAACTATTATTAACCCAGAATAGCGCCCTAGGCTACCGGTGCAGCCAAGGGGGGCCCCGATTATTCTAGATAGTTCAGACGTGCCCCCAAACAGATTATTGTTGGTAAGGGTAAGGGGCCGGCCGCTGCCTACGGCCTGCAAAAGGCAGATTCCCCCACAATGGCCCCCCCTACCCTACAATAATCTCCCTACCCGGCTATTTGCCAGGGTGGGCCCCTAAAAAGATTATTGCAGGGCCTACCCTACCCTATAATTTTATGGTCTCCCTACCCCCGGCTAGCTATTA
Source organism: Cupressus sempervirens (assembly GCA_028749045.1). NCBI lineage: Eukaryota > Viridiplantae > Streptophyta > Pinopsida > Cupressales > Cupressaceae > Cupressus > Cupressus sempervirens. The sequence continues at coordinate 919,338,457 of CM053785.1, forward strand.
AAAGGGCAGGGCGGGCCCCTAAACACATTATTTCGGGGCCTACCCTCCCCTACCCTAAAATTGATAGGGATAGGGATAGGGATAAGGCCCCTACCCTACCCTAAAATTGATAGGGATAGGGATAGGCCCTAAACAGATTATGATAATGTTAATAGCCGGGTGGGGGAATCGAGCCCTATTATTAGATTATTCCCTTATAATAGTAGGGGAGTCCCACCCCCAACCCCCCAGTAGGGGCCTTGGCGAATAGTAGGGCTCGGGGGCCATAATATTCTATAGGGGCCCAACCCACTCAAATATAGGGCCTATTGCCATTGTAGGGGGAGGGCCATAGAATAGTATAGTAAGGGCCTCTGCCCTACCATTTTATAGGCCCTACCATGGCAATAGGCAGATGCACCACCCTGTGCATTCACATGCAGGATAGCCCCTTACCCCCCTCAAATTATGCCCGGCTATTATATGCAGGGGGGCTGGCCTAGCCTATAATGGCCTAGCTGGCTATTTAGTTGGGCTAAGGGCACCTGCCTGGCAAATTCTATACGTAACATGCCTAGCATGAACTGGGGAGTTGGATTCTTCTGCACCAGCAGCTAGTTGCGTTCCCACCCACTCATGTTACGTATAGAATCTGTAGAGGTTTCTGAATAATAGGGCTCGAGATTCCCGCCTATAATGTGGGGGCCCACCTATAATGTGGGGGGGGGCCCCGCCTTATGGCTATTATTCCCCTACAATTCTATGGCCCTACTATTCTAAGGCGTTGGGCCCGCCTATAATGTGGGGAGTAGGAAAGGCTCGAAAACCCCTTTTTAGGCCGCTCATCCCCCTATATCCATTTCGGATAGGCCATCCCCATCTGGTCGAAAGGAATATCCACCCCTCCTACCGCCATTGCCTGGCTGAACCACTCGGATAGGAGAATTCTCTATATAGACCTGCACGACTCGACTATAGCTCCTCTGCATATAGCTCCTCTACATCCGGGTACTCACTGGACTGAAGGGCGACCCTGGCAAATAGTGGGCTCTAGTTCTGTGACTACAGGTATGGATATTTGGTAGTTTAAGTTCTCGGGGACTCAACCGAGTAATGCTCCTGCTTTGCCCCAACTCTCGCAGGCAACCCGCCCCTACAATTCTCTGGGCGATCAGCCCCTATAGAATTTTAAGGGCCCTATGTGCCGCTGGCCTATATATCTAGGGGCGATAGGTATCTATCTATGTGCCGACTACCAACTATAGAGAGTATAGCCTAGTCTCCCTCGCCATATAGAGAAAATAGTGAAGGGAGGGTCGCCATATACAGATAGAAAGGGCTATATCTTCTATCTAGTTCTAGTAGGCCGCCGGCCCAAAGATATGATATAGGGGCCGTTCAGTTGCCTCGGGGCCTCTCCAATGCTTGCAGTCTATAGTCTTAGGGTGGACGATAGTCGATAGTCGTATATCTCAGTCCCTATCTATATATGGGCACCATCACCATATATAGATAGGGGGGTTGGGGCCATCTATACCCTATACGGGGTCGCTGCAAAGGGCTACGGGGTCCTATCTATCTAGGGTGGCCTATACATCAACCGTCATGTCGAGTTTAGATCCAAACTCCATATAGAGAGAGAGGGGAAGAGAACTCCATATAGAGAGAGAGGGGAACTGAATGAAATGATTGATACGAATGATAGAGACCCCCATACGGAACGATACTCTGTTCGAGAAGAATATTGAACCAACCCCCCTCTCTCTATATGGGGTAGAGGCCTCTCTCTATATGGGGTAGAGCCCTATCTATCTGGGGCGGCCGGGGACCCAGACGGAATAGAGTCCTTCATCTGTAGGGGGAGCACCCCATATATAGATAAGATAGGGGACCTCCCCCTCCCCCTAAACTATGGAGAGGGGATAGGGCTGAACCGATCGATCGGCCGGACTATAGAGTATACTCCCCTATCTCTAGTAGATTGAGTCTAGATAGGGGATCGATAGATCTATACGGGGGATAGCTGTTGGCGGTTGGAGGGATATGCTCGATAGCATGCTCAGCAAGGGGAAGATTCAATAGGCCCCGATGAACCCTACCCTATAGATCTCATCTATAGAGGGGGGCCCAGATCTCTAGGGGGGGCCCCCTATCTATATACACTCACCTTGCTCCGAGTGCCTTTATCTCGATATAGTAACAGAACCAGATAACCACCTGAACACGAAGTGGTATGTCTCGCGAACGAAAAGGAGTATGTATGTCCTGGAATGACCCCACAACTTCCTAGGGGCAATGGAGCGGCTATGAAGCGGGCCGAGTGGGGTATCCATCGTTTGAAGCCATGAGGGACCAGTTCTCTATATAGGGCGCCCACTGGCTATGGGATGAAGTGAAGCTCTTTTTTGCCCAACTAGAATAGGGAACTCCTCACTCCACTTGTTGCCAGAAGGACTCGAAAGTATGTGACGAATTGACCGCTAGAATCCCAACTTGCTAGAATCCTGAGCTGCTAGAATCCTGGGAACAATGACTTATACCTACTCATACTCGACAGTTGATCGGGGCGATAGTGCCCTAGAGTTCTATATGCCTCTATCTATATGGGGCCCCTATCTCCCCATCTTTTCTCGCTGTTCCTATTCTATCTTTCGTTTGCCGTTGCGGAACCTCCTTTCTGAGTCCTGCATCAATGGACTGCATCACTAGTTCGAAATGGAATGCATCAATCGCTAGGACTGGTTCGGACTGCATCAATCGCTGGTTTGGCATATCTATCTATATAGATGGGCGAGAGCGGCATATATATAGGGCGAGAGCATGGACAGAAGCAAAGGAGGGAACACCATATAGAGATATAGGGACCCTCCCCCTCCTCTCCCTCGACCGGGGTAGGCATTATAATGGAGATTTCCCCCTCCCCCGACCATCTAAGATCTTGAACCAGTTGCCTATAGAATAGTAGGGGCCAGCACCACTAGCACTAGTATATAAAGCACCACCAGTAGCATAAGCCCTATATAAATTCTAGGCATAGGTTGGGAGAGAATAAAAGATAGAAGCAGAGTGCATAAGCATCAGTAGTAGTTGACCGGATCTCTGCCATGTTCAGGCATAGCTTTAAGGGCCTTTATTCGGCAGAGGGCTTGCTTTCCCAGTCCCATGAACAGAAGTAAAATGAATTTATCGCTGCAGAATGCCTGCCCTTAGAAATTATAGGCCGGAAGGCAAAGCGGGAACATAAGAGTGCATTCATCGGTGAACATCATATTACTACCCCCGGGGGGCATATCATATCCAATTCCATCTTACTTGGCATCACCCTACCGTGAGCCTCCATCATGAACACTTGGCTCGGTGGTGCCCTACTATTCTAAGGGGCCAAGTCATATCTTATGGGTGTTGACAGCGACCCTCCATTGAAACCCTGGAATGCAGAACAAAAGGCTGATGCTTGAATCCGAAGGAATCCTGCGGGCCACTTCAGTTATAAATGAGATTGAATAGATAAGTGTTTGGTGGGGATACTAACGGTAGGGCCCTACTATTCTAAGGGGAGTCTGATTGTGAAGGGAGGGACTAAGATGAAAGGTAAGGTATGGATCTCCTAGCAATGGTGTCTGGTGGGGAGTAAGAAAGGTAAGGATGAGGTTGTCTGATCCCATCCTGATACCTGCTGATAAGAGAAGGGTTAATAGCAGTACCCTGCTGACTCACTAAGTGCATTCATGAATCCAAGTGGTATAAGGCTAACATGTCCCCTATTATTTTATGGGCTTAAGGTGGGCAGGCCCTACTATTCTATGGAGGAAACACAGAAGTAAGGGGGAAGGGTAAGGTTGTATCATGCTATGCTATGCCATGCAATCCCGGGTCTATAGCTGTACCTCCTAAGATTCATGAATCCAAGTGGTATAGTGCTGGAGAACAGGTCTAAGCCTATGGTAGTTTGTAAACACTAAAGTATGTTTCATGCCATGCCATCCCGCCCGTATAAGTCTATAGCAGTACCTACCTCCTAAGCGCTTCATGAATCATCAAGTGGTATAGGGCATCCAAAGGTGGGTAGGGTCAGAAGTGAGGGGGTAAGGTTGGTTGATCCATCCGGCCCTGATAAGAGAAGGTCTGTAGCAGTCCCCACTAATAAGCGATTCATGAAAGAAGTGGTATAGGGAAAAAGGTCTAGTGGTATTATATAGGTAAGGCACGGAGTGTGGAACTAAGGTAGGGGGGGTTGTGAATATTGGCTAACCTCCCTCGTGTTTCTGGCTGAAACAATAGGTTTGCATGGGCATAGGTTGGGTGAAGTGGGATGACCAGGTGGCATGCACGTAAGTAAAGGTAAGATAGGCTGAGTAAAGGCCCTACTATTCGGCAAGGGCGAAGGTGCCGGTAGGCCCAGAAGATATCTCTCTGCACGCCCATTAGAATAGAATAGTAGGGGCAGGCTTTAGTCATTTAGTGAATCAATAAAAGAAGAAGGCAGTTCCAACGATTCAATGATCCAAGACTGTTGTTAGTGCCCAGTAGTCCTTCCGGCATCTAAAGGTAAAGGCCCTACTATTCGGCAAGGGTCCTGGTCCCCATAGAATTGTAGGGGCTGACCCAAATCTAATATCATAAGTTCTGGGAGCCCTTATAATAGTAGGCCATTAATCCTCCGTAGGGCAGTTCCGATCTGACCCAAGCGCGTAAGATAACTAACTAAGTTTCATAAGTGAGACAGTCAATTTTTCATGGTTAACATGCACAACATAGGTGGATAGATGCACATGAAGTAAAGGCAAATAGTCTAAAGAAAGTAAAGAGCAATGTTCAGCCCACGCACCCAAGTGAGCCCGCCTTTCCAAGATTGTCTGGCTGTATTGTATAGGGCAAGGGCAGTTCCCACGCCATCCATGATCCCACGACTAACTGTTGTTGGTAGCATCGTAACACTAAAAGTAAAGCAAGTAGGAAGCTAATAGCAATAGTGCCTACCTCTGATTCCTCAAGCGTTTCGAACGCCCGGCCCGCGGGGCTGGGTAAATGAGGCAGTATCTATGCAGAGGGTGTTTGTTAAATAGGTGGTAGTAGTAGGTCGTCCAACTAAAGCATTAAAGTAGGCATGGGGTAGCCAATGTTTTCCCACCCACCCAAGCGAAGCAAGCCTACTATTCTAAGTTCTATACGTGACATGGTCCCTATGCACAATTCTAGGGGCAACGGCCTTTGCCGGCAGCAACAACGTACTGAAGCGGCGGTCCCAACTGTCGAATAGGACGGGGTGGAACTAGAGCCCCCCTCAGATGCCATTGTGGTGCAGATGCAGGCCCTACCCCTTACCTTATAATAGTAGGGGTAGGGGTAGGGGGTTGCTGTAGAGGTAGATTAGCCGAAGTGGGAGGCCCTTACCCTTACCTTACCTTATAATAGTAGGGGTAGGGGCCCCGGATAATCTGTTGCCGGGAGAATAGTAGGGAGATTATTGTAGGGGCGATATGGGTTGGGATGGGCCACAGATCAGACCAATTATGATAGATGATGGTTCGAAATCACATGGTTATCATTTTTAGGTATGATATGCCCCTGTTGGTGAAGGAACTATGTATTGAACTGGGTGGGTATTCAAAAGGACTAAGCATGTGTGGCAGCGAAGGGACCACACTTGATAGATAAGGCCATTAGTTCGATATTCATGCCCCATTGTAGAGTGGGGAAGCCCCATTGTGAAGTAGGTCTCTCCCTAACCAGTCAACTGGTAGGTTGCCCTTATTTCCGAATGAAATCCTAATAGAATAGTGGTCTGATCTGATCGGTATCGCTTTCTCTTTTCTCTCAGAACCCCCTACTATTTGGCAAGGCCACCCACCCCTGCTGGTGCAGAGGAGAGCTGTTCGCAGTGCAGGTTGCCCCTATCCCTAACCCCCCAATGGAGAGGACAAATATCTTCTATTTGGGTGCGTAAGTAACTTGGATTGCCTTTAGAATAGTAGGGCGGGGGTAGGGCCGAATTGAGCTTGTTGGAGAGGATTGCTTTTTGAGTAAGAAACAATTCTGCTGGGTCAATCCGACCGCTACAATAACATGAAAGAAGGGGCGCACTATTCATCCAATTTCAATCCTGAACCTAAACACAGCAGCCCACACCGAATAGAGTAGGTTTCGGGTACGTCGTGAAGGTAGGGCGGGGAATAATATATTGAAGGGCCTAGAACCCCCAAAATATATGGCACTCGAGGGCCAATGATCGGTAGCTATCTATTATATATAGGTATAGGGCGCTCCCCCTGGGTATATATAGGGATAGGGGCCGACGGGACGAGCAACCGACTTCAGAAGGTTGAGGGCCCCTCCCTATCTAGACTCTAACTCCTCCAACTCAATTTATATAGGAGGGGGGGTGGGGGGGATTATAGATAGGTGGGATGATAGGACTTCCCCCGGCCCCCGGGGTGGGTGGGAGGATACTTAGCCAGGTTCTTTCAATCAATCATGTTTTCGGTGGGTAGGTGGGGTGGCCTATCTATATATGGGGCAGTTGTCGAGTATTGGCGCCCTACTATTCGGCTGGAGTGCACTTCTTTTATTGGGTGGGGGGGTTCAAGAAGGGTGAAATTGAAGCCGGCTTCCGACCCGTCTCCTCCCACCCACCTGGGCCCATTCAAACATCCTTCTTATCTCCCTACTCCTGGGAGGTGGTGCACTCCCCATGTTACGTATAGAATCTGCCTGCTGGAATCGACTCCCATAGATAGAATAGTAGGGGCCCACCCATGTGTAGTATAGAATCTGGCCCAACTATATCCGAGCAACGGCAAGTCAACCCTTTCCCAACCCTTAGGCTATCCGGGTGGGAGGGCAACGGCCCCCCCCTTAAAATAGTGAGTAGGGCGGGTGGTTCATATGCAGGGAAACTAGAGTTCCGGCCCTACCATTCTAGCCGGCTAGTTATTGTTGGGTTGGGAATAATAGTAGTTCTGCCATTATGGAAGTAGGGTGATAAATGCCGCCCTTACCCGTCATAATAGTAGGGGTAGGGGAAGGTCCCCGCTCGAGATTCTATATGTAACATTCATGCCCTTCATTGCCTATAAAATGATAGGGCTCAACTATCGATGTGGAAGGTAAGGTGAGCTAACTATTCCCTCCCACCCCAGCACTTATAACGCTGCAGTGGGAGAATGTGCCGGTTCACCTGGACCACCTTTTATTACGTGCACATGTAGTGGTTGTTAGAAGGGTAGGGCCATCGCTGTTGATCCAAAACTCAGTTCTGCAAATGCAGCCTGACCTCGATTCAATAGTGGGCCCCCCCTACTATTTGGCTGGGCAAAATGAATGAATGTGGTCTGTCCCTCCCTAGCTATCCCAGGGTTCATCTAAGCACACATCCGTGCCTTACTATCTATAGGCACTCTTCTTGTGCATGGGGATGGGCTTCCGGGGGGTATAGTTCCTCCCAGTAACCCTTCACCCCTACAATTCGACTGGGGAGAGTCTTCATGTGGATGAACATAGAAGTAACTATAAAGGTTCGTTGGGTGTTACGGAATGTTATGTTTCTTCCCATCGGTCCCCGGCCCGGTGCCCTACTATTCTAAAGGGTTCATTCGTATCCTCGAATCCTGCTTGTGCACCTTAGCCTTAGCCCTTAGAAATATAGGGGGGTAAAGGCAGGAGTTATCAGCGGTGTGTTCATTCTCTCAATTGGGAATGAGAGGGGAGCGTTGCATTCAGTTCAAGAGGTGATTCTGGGTGGGTGGGAGTAGATATTTTGGATTTCGAGCCCTCAGGCCCCTACTATTCTATGGCTATAGTTTAGGGGGTGGGGGGCCCTGCCAAATAGTAGGGCGATGTGGGCTTTATTTATCTAATGTGGGCTTTCTTTCTTTATATCATATGGACCCTGGCGAATAGTAGGGACCGGGCGACCTAGGTATGCTATAGAATCTGTGCCTGTCGAGATCCGCCCTTGCTACTAACATTATTTGGTCATCCCATATTTCGGTATAGTATATAGCTGCTACTAGCTAATATGGTCGGTCTCCCGCTGGGTGGTTAACTACCTATTCTGCTGGCTCCATTAATGCTGCCCTCTGTGGTTCCGCCCCTGTGTCTTATGCTATTGGATCTGGCTCTCAACCCGAAAGGGATACAGGCTATATATTTTGAAAGAAAAGGGATGTATATGCTACAGGTGGATCCCCCATTGTTTCTATAGGCCCCTACCTCCTCTCATTTTATGGGCTATGGGCTTCAAGGTAAGCTACTGACCTCGCTCCTAGAGCTTAATCTGCTTCTGCACGCACGCTGGCCCTACAAGGCCCTACCTAAAATTCTATGGGCCTAAAATTTTATGGGCCCTACAAGGTTGATTTATGATGCTGGTTATTAATCAACAGGAACTACTGAATCGATCATAGGTTTATTTGGAATCTGTGTTGGGCGGCTAGGTAAAGGAGAACAGGACCAGGGGAACCAAATATGATGGCATTAGGTGCTACTTCTCCATTCTTACTGTTCAAATGCACCATTGGGCTATTCGAATGCACGGGCTGTTCGAATGCACCATTGGATCATCAAGGAGAGGAGGAGATTTATTACCTCTCAATCCGTCAATTTGGCAGGCACATAATGACTCGATCAATAAGAAGTGGTACCTTTGGTCATCCTTGGTTGATGGCAAGGAGTGCCAGCATCAAATAGGAAGGACGAATGGCGCTAGGCAGCTGAAGATTGATCAAACTCAGGGTGGACCCCGCATAGAATAGTAGGCATATTATTCTATCAAATTGGCTAAGGAGCTTAAAATCTTATAGGAACATATGCAAATATAGCAACACCATCTCTAAGACCAATTGCCTGCCGGAACATCCTAGAACATCACTAAAGTCGGCCTACCTTTACTAGTGCTATTGGTGCTTCAACTGCTGGAACAACCGGTGCTGATGGTGCCCTTGCACGCACCCAGAATTTCATCTGTTGCTGGGCTACCCGAGAAGGGTCAACCTCTATGTATTATGGGTTGACAACTGGAACTAGATGATACGGTGATGGTGACTCGGCCTTTCTTGCTTATGGTGATAGTGCATGAGGATCTTTGCAGTTGGGAAAGATCTGCCCCATAGGGGCTCTGCGCCTCTGCCTCTTATGCCTTAGCCTCTGTTGCCTTTGCTTCCCCTTCCCCTTTGCCACCCCCTTTCATATTATTCTAGGTAACTCGCTTACGGCTCCGGAACAATCTTTCGATCCAGAAGGGATGCTACTGACTATGCTTTCTCTGTAACTGATACTGGGTCAACCATTACTGGATATGTGTTTATGGAAGGAAGGCTCCAGATCTATAAATGAAATAGGCTGGCTCTCTACATGCACAACTATAGTTGCGTTGCTCAAATGCCCTATAGAATGGTAGGACTCAACTTGATCAACTGGCTCTGTTCCCCAACTATCAAAAAGGGGCTCTTTATGCTGCTAAGGATCAACTGGCTAATAAACTGAATAAACTGACTCAACTTGGTAAACTGTCTCTACTTTGGGTAAACTCAATCAGCTAGCTATGGAATGGGCCTATAGATAGTAGGGCATTTTGATCTACTTGCTCTACAGCATATGCCCTTTGAAACTATAGGCAGGGGGTCTGGCTCTCAATCTGGAATTGGATCTAGGTGGCCAGCTGGGGCAGGGGTTGCTACTGAGGACTCTGTAACTGATGACTATGGATATGCATATGGATAATAAATTGGCCCCTACTATTTTTCGTGACTAACTCTGCAGAAGAGTCTACTAATAGTGACTCTGCATGCATTCGAGTATACTCTCTAAATCTTGCCATTTAGTTCTATACATAACATTCGGCATGTTATGTCTAGAATCTCGAGCTCCGGGGCCCCTACAATAATATGAAGGTGCAGGGGGTTGGCTAGTTGGGGCAATTCAATGATCTGCTTCTGCATACAGATCGCCTATAGATAGTAGGGCCTCTTCGGCTTCTACAGATCGCCCATAGATAGTAGGGCCGTACAGATCGATAGCCGTATGTTCCAGATGACCTAGACCTAGTTCCTACTGATGCTCGCATGATCGCTGCTGATTCAGAGGTTCGTGATAAGGATTATGAATATCGTGATCGAAATAGAGTGAAAGAACCACCAGCACCAGCAACACCTACACTAGCAGCTATTTCTTTCGATGCCTATAGAATTTTAATGGCCCGCCCCCCTCCTATTCTATGGGCAGCCCTACTATTCTAAGGCTAGCAGGTTTATCCCCCTATATAGGGCAGTAGGGCACTGATTAATGGCAGAACTATAGTTGGGGGGTTATCCGAGGCCATTGAACCTGGTTAGCCCTTACCGCACCCCTTACCCCCAACTAATAAGTTGTAGGGCATGAAGGCCCGGGGGCCCTACCATTCATTTTATGGGCCCCACATTATAGGCAGGAATCTAGATACTATAGGGTTCACCGATAGCTCAAGAGCCTAAAGTGAATGGGACCCTACTATTCGCAACGCAACTTGGCCAGGCCCGCCAGGGCGCCATATTCTATACTACACATGCCCCAGCGCCTTCATGCCCTACTATTCGCGATGGCGGAATCCTGCCTAAATGAAATGAAGGATTCGGGTTCATGTTTGGCCTCAAATGGTTCTATGGAGGAAACCTTCATGCCCTACTATTCTAGCCAAGGCGACGGGCCCTACAATTCTATAGGCTTCACTAGCGTGCCCTACCATTCTATAGGGAGGGATAACCTATAATGGTTCTATGGCCTTCGCCGCCTATTATTGCCATTGAATCGAGGGCATGTTATGTATAGAATATGGCGATGCCTATCAAAATAATGGATCTACCATAGAATTTGAGGGGGGGCCGCCCCCCCGGCACTAATAGTCGGGCCCCCCCGACAACATATTATTCCTGCCCTTTACCCTTTCAAATAGTAGGGTAAGGGATTTACCTTTATAATAGTAGGGTAGGGGATTTACCTTTATAATAGTAGGGTAGGGGTTGCGCAATAATCTAAAAGGGGCCCCGCATCCCCATTGCCTTTAGGGGGGCCAGATTCCCGCCCCGCCTATAATGTGGGGTGGGGCCCATAAAATTCTAGGGCCCCCCCTACTATTCTATTATTCCCCGGCCCCCTTTCTAATAGCTAGGCTATGGTGCCGTTGGGGTGGGCCGCAACTAGAGAGTTGGGCCAACCACGTCTGCAGTAGGGCTAATCGCAACTACTATTCGCCCATAGAATTTGGCGGGGCAGGGCCTCCCCACAACTCCGCTCTATCCTGAACCCCCACTAGCTAGTCTAGCCATCCAACTTCCAGCCCTTCAAATAGATTATTCCGGTGCCCTACTATTCTAAAGGGCGGCGATTCCCGCCTATAATGTGGGGTAACATGCCCAACTATATGACTGTGCCCTACCCGGGCGGCTGGGGGACCAAATGATATCTCCCCGAATAATATAGAAGGGGGCCCATCGATTCTCTCCGCGAGGGCTGGCACGTCGAGAATTGAACTCGCAACTATGACTGCCCCTCCATATTATCTAAGTGACCCCCCATCTAAATTGTAGGCATAGAATAGTAGGGGAATTCTTCTAAGAAGCTACCATAGGAAATTGTGGTAGGAGGGCCCTATAGTTTCTTTGGCCCTCTCCTTTTGTCAGTGATATTCTAGTAGGCATACCCAGATGGAGGGGAACTCTGCATGTAGAGGGATCATCAAACTGGCTAGGCTCATCAAACTATTATCTACGTATTTACAACTGGGTGTTGGGGTGTTCTGGTGAACCACTTGAGTTCTTTATTGATAGATTTCTCCATAGAATAGTAGGGCATTCCCTCTGCACCGGCAGTAGGGTGGGGATCCACGCCCTATTATCAGATTATTGCCAACCAATCATGAGAGCTAAGAACCGCTAGTACCACTATGGCCCGGGTGGGAGGGAACTATAGGGCTTGCCGGATGATTGAGATTTATAAGAAGCTTTCTCTCTACCGATTGCTATAACGACGAGATATGCCCAAATTGGAGAGAGGGACTTTGAAAGGTTGGCAGTCTAAAGAAAGCCCTTGCCGAAGCAGAAGACGATTCGAACCATGTGGTGCCATCTATCGCCCTACCATTTACTATCGGGAGTCCCTATAAAATTGTAGGGGAGAAGCAAGAATGAATGTTTGTCCCATTAGAATAGTAGGGAATAATCTATTGCCGGGGCCCCTACTATTCTAACCTGCACGCTGGCACGCACCACCCAGAGCTAAATGCCCACCAAGTGGGAAACATCCATAGTTAAAGCAGCTATCAATATGAAGAGTAAACAACAGGAGTTAAAACATGGAGTATCCCCTCCGGCCTTCCTTTATCGATGCCTATTATTCTATTATTCCCTCGATCTGATAAACCAACATCCTGCACCGATGTGCCGCAGTGAAGCCGATATCTCATTCAATCTCTGACTTTGCCCATTTTTTTCTAGGCATCTGGAGTGCCGCAACAATAATATGAAACAAGGGCACCCCGGGGGGGCGGGAAAAGCTATCAATTCACCCTCAGCCGCTCTAGTTGGACCAAAGGTTCTCGGGGTAAACCTCTGATAAAGGCAATCATACCCCCGGCAAGCAGGCATTGGACCAGATCATCTCAGGTCGAGTAGGTGGCATAACCAATTCCCCTTCGAGCTACCAACTGTGCCTAGATGTGATCGGTCGGATCTTGCTTGTTAGGGATGACCCTCGGGGAAGCGAAGCTGTCTATCTGGAAGAATTAAATGAGAATGACATGGCAACTCTGCCGAGTGATGGGGACGACCCCTACTATTATAAGGGGAATAAGGGCAAGCCTACTATTCTATGGGGTTGTGGTGCATGCAGATGCAAGGTGCCCTACCCGCCCAGGCCCAGATTATTGCCGGTTACGGATTAGTTGGAGCCGGTTCCTCTGCATGCACCAGGGGGTGAAGGAATCGGGGTGAAGGCAACTATTATAGTTGTTCCGGTGCAGCAACAGGGTGGGAATCATAGGGTTCCCCGATAGTTTATTAGTTAGGGGTGGGGATGGGAGGTAACAAAGGAAGGTCTTCCACCCTACGGGGACTAGTTCAATAAGCTATTGTGGGCCCCGGTTGGGATGGAATGAAGGAAGGGAGGATGGAAGTGAAGGTACACCCCCGGTGGGCCCCTATTATGGCGATTATTGCCCAACTATTATTAACCCCAGCGCCCCAGGCTACCGCCCCTTTGCCAGAAGCATCATGTGCATTCACATGCATACCCCTACATGCAGGCCGACGTGCCCCCAAATAGATTATTGTTGGTAAGGGTAATGGGCAACCCTGCTTAACGGCAAACGAGCATCCGATAGCCCCGAGAAACAAGGAGGGATAGTTGGACCTGCAGAGGGATAGCTTTCTCCATCGTTAGCTTTTCTGTTGGCTGGAGCTCCCTCCTTTGTTTCTATGGATTGTTCGCTATAGAAAAAAAGGCATTAAGTTGCAGGCTGGCCCTACCATTCTATAGGCTAGAAAAAAGGGCGGGACTCTGCACCATCCAAAGCCCAATGTTGATGCAGGTAGGTAGTGAACTATAATGAAGGCTGCTATAACTGTTATAACTATTCAGGGGCCCCTACGGGCAGTTCAGGCTGAAGCTTCCGTGTTCAGTGGTGCAGATGCAGGAGGCTTTCATTGAACATAGCCCTCCCATCCGCCCGCCTCTTTCTTTTATTTCTTTCTCTTCGTTTGGCTACCCGGCTATAGATATGCTCCGGCTCTAGATAGGTACACCCTAGCCCCTCTAGCCCTAGATAAATATGTGGATCTCTGCAGAATTATGCAGCTCTGGCTCTGGATAGATGCTCCGGCTTTGGCTCTGGCTCTAGCTCTAGATAGGTATGCGACCCCGGCTCTAGATGTTTGACCATAAGTATGGCAAGATATGCCGCCTTTCAGATCCTTCAGATGCTTGCCCGGATCCTTTCTTTCCTATTTGCATTTTAGGACCCCAATAATAGTAAGGGAGGGCATCCGATCGGCTTACCTTGATTGATCTTATTTTCGGCCTAGCCTATAATTGATAGTTGGGAGACTCAAAGTTAGGATTTTTTTTGAATAATCGCAGCAGCGAGACGATCCCTCCCTATTGATCCTATACCTCCATTTTATGACGTGGGTGGTATAGGGCATGCACGGTGTGGTGCAGAAGGCCTACTCTTCTAATGGGGGCCAGATTCTATACGTGATAGCCTATCTAGCCCCATCCTGAGGATAGGCCCTATATATCTCTCTTCGGTGTATGCAAAGTGCCGGGTGGCACAGAGAGAAAGATAGGGACTCAGAAGCACCGGTAGGAAGTGACTAACAACGGCACACTCAGCTAGTAGGAAGCGATTAAGATGAACTGAACACCCCCGAGCGGTGGTGCGTGCAGAGGAAGGCAACAAGGAGTATTATTAGATTCCCGGCTGCCGTGGATAGATGGATAGTTCCATGGAGAGTTCCATAGATAGAGATGAACTACTATTAACGCGCTCTGTAGGATTCGAACCCACGACATCAGGTTTTGGAGACCTACATTCTATCGAACTGAACTAAAAGCGCTTTCTGCATGCATTGGAATAATATAAAAGAATCATAATGATGCATGCACGGGGCCCTTCGACTATATAGTTGAGAATTGTGCATAACAACACAGCGGGCCCACCCCTAACCACCGATCGACACGGAGAAAACATAGACACAACATAGAAGGATACCCTGCATCATCCTCACTTTTCCCTATAGAATTGTAGGCCATATGAGTAACAGGAAGAATTCTTTCCATTTTGGCATTGGACCAGAAGACTGCACGACAACTAGAATTGGGTGGGGATTCAACAACTATAGAATTGTGGGCCCCTACTATTCTATGGTGGAGGATAGCCTAGCCATTTTATGGTCTATCATTTTATGGGCTTCCGGAACCCCTTTCATAGTAGGGGGCCGACCGGGGCCTACCCACCCTAAAGTAGAAACCCTGTTTCCATAATGGCAGTGTGCATTCAGAGGGCAACTATAATGGAACCGGGGTGGGTGGCCCCCCACCCTGCAGGGCCCCGGCAGGGCCCTACAAGATTCTACCTCTGCACGCATGCACCGGGTTTCAATATAAGCAAGCCACAACCCTCTGCACCTGTGCATGCACAGGCAATAGATATAACCCTGCATCTGCACCGGCTTCTAGCCTCAAAATTATAGGGCCCCCCCTGTGCATGCACAGGTGCAGAGGGCTCGGTGAATGCAGAGGGTATGTATATTGTTGGTGCATGCAGCAGTAGGGTTCCTATGGCCCCCTACGGGCCTGTGAATGCATGCATAGGTGCATGCAGAGGGTATGGCCCCCTACTATTTATAAGGGCCTGTGAATGCATGCACAGGTGCATGCAGAGGGCTCCTATGGCTATTGCCGGTGCATGCAGAGGGATAGTCTATTGCTACAAGGAGGGTTCTATCTATTGCCTGTGAATGCATGCACAGGTGCATGCAGAGGGCTGCTATGGCCCCTACCCCTACCCCTTTTACCCCCTGCATCGGGATACGATAGCCAACAGTGTCAGGGGGTAGATTATTGTAGGGGATACCCCTGCATGCATACCCCTACTATTATAAGGTAAGGGCCTGGTCGGCTGCCCTCTCTTCTACTATAGTTGGGGCAGCAGGGTGCATGGGCATAACTCCATAACTTGCCGTTGCGGCAGAACCCTGCCGCCGCCCTACTAGATATCAATCACTTATCCGGCAATAGTCATTATAGGCCGTAACGCAGGGGCAGCCCATAGAATTGTAGGGGAACCTGCAGTCTTCAGGGAAGGTATGTATATTGAAACAAACCCGGCCAGATTCTATACGTAACATGCCCCATAGAATAGTAGGGTAGCGGGGAATAATCTACTTCCTAGGGCCAATAGAAGCACAACTTAATTGATAGTAGGCCCCTACCCTGGCGAATAGTAGGGGCCCCGGCAACAGATTATTCCCCCACATTATAGGCGAGAATCTGGGGAGCGGAGCGAAGAATAATCGGCCCCTACTATTGTGCCTAGGGGCCTGCATGGGCATTATGCATGCAGAGTCGCTCATATGGCTGGTGAAGCAAGCAGAAGACCGCAGCCCAGGGCCCCTGCAGCCTAACCTACCCCCCCGGCCGGGGAAGGGGCCAGGGCCCTACGAGATCGCGCCACTGCCCCCAACCCAGCTCCCCCTACTATCTGCAGATTACGGGACCTAAAATTTTATGGGCTGCCGCCGGGCCCCCTTTAGAATAGTAGGGCCCATAAAATTTTAGGCCATTTTGTTTGATGGATTCTTGTAGGGGCCATAGAATAGTAGGGGCTATGCTCCAAAACGCACCACCTCCACCTCTGCATGCACCGGTCGGGTGCATGTTCATGCGTGGGGGGGCAGGCGATTCTATACATAATATGCCCCGGAATGAAAACTTTCATGAACGGGTGGGCATGCATCAGTTCCATTGTTTTGTTTCCCGATAGCTTGCCTCTTCGCAGGATACTTTGCAGGCAGAACTCTTTAAGTCGTATCCGCATCTTATATACATATTAACGATCATTGATTCAGAAGTGCTGGTTTATGTGCTCGTTCATGGCCGGCCTGCCTTCTGATAAACGGAGAGGAGAGGGAATAGATAGACGCTTAAGAGTGGCCCTATTATATATTATTGTGGTTCGAAGAACCAAGAGGGGAGAACATGGGTTCAACTTGAAGTCTCATTCCAAAATATGGTTGGATCCTAATAAGCCCTTATAGATAGTAGGGGATTAGCCACATCCGAAGGAAGGCCTCTGGGTGATACGATCCCTTCTCCGCCATTGTTTCTCGATCTCTTTATTCATCCTGCTTTTGGTAAGGGAGAGGTTGCCCTGAGTGGATGCGAGAGGGTGAGATCACTCGACGATCCATCCCTTTGGAAGTTTATTGCTAGCATTCGAAGATTCATTGAAATATAGCTCGACTTGTAAGAAATGGAGATTGATGAAATCACTCGATGCCTATAGTTTAGTAGGGCATCACCAATCATATTACGTATAGAACATACTTGGATCCTTTCAAGTCAAAGCGGGCGGATATCCGAAGCTTTGAGAGCGAGATCCGATGCAGTTGGAAGGCGAAGGCACCGCCAGGAGAAGGAGAGCGAATCAGTGAGCCGACTAAGAGTTACTTTTCGGCACAGTTGAGTGCTATAAATGGAGGTAGGAAGGTTGAGTGGATGTTCACCAATGGAAGCTAAGCCGGGTCTCCGCCCCGATACCGACACTGTCTTAATAGAAAGGAAGGGGAATTGGAAATTCAAAGACAAGTCCTTACCAGGCATCCCACCCTCCATATCATAATCCTACCAGAGCCTTGGATATTGGACACCAGCAGCCAAACCTTGTCTGGAGATTTGTCTGGAGATTTGCCGCAGTCTGCTTGCTAGAGCCTTAAGGGCGGGAGAGTGCATTTGAAAGAGGATTGCGGATGCTGCCCCGTAGGGGTGTCGATGCGGGTACATTCTTATTTGTTTATCAAAAGGCGGGCTCAACAAATGCCAGAGGAGAAAGACCCCGTACCGGGGCATCTTACACTGGCAGTCCTCTCCTCTTCGGTTTATGGGGGTAGGCGGCAAGAGAAAAGATCAGATGCTCCAGCAGCTTGATTTGCCCCACTTCCCTTGGAAAGCTGGGGGGTAGGGAGCATAGTTGGATGAGAGTTTTAGTTGAGTCACATTCTGGGTTCAATCCCTCTGGTTGCGGGGGGATTCAATGTACGAGCATTTCGTTGAAGCATTCCTTCTTCCATTGTTTCTGGCTGTTTGGTTGTTTCATTCCCGGCTTTCTCTAGGCAACCCAGATAGACATTTAAAGCAAGCAGGATTTGCTAAAAGCTGCCCCGGCTATTATAATGGGCCCGATGAACAGGCGATTCCCTCTGTTCGTTCCACCTCTCTGGCTTGCTTAAGAAGCTATTGATTCCAGCACTCTACTAGGAAACAAGATCGCCCATAGAATAGTAGGGGCCTGAGTCTCACAAATAATTGCTAGGGTAGCAGTGGGCCCCTACTATTCTAAGGCAGGAGCAGAACCATTCATTAGAGATACAGACCCTGATCAGTCAGTTGCCCTGAAGAGTGGCCCTACTATCTATAGGGACCCGGAACCAGTTTTCTGAAGCAGTAGTTCTTGCAGTTCTAAAGCAGCGAGATTCCATATCCTGTTCTATAACTGAACCTACCAATATATTTGAGGGGGCCCAGCAGCTTCAGAGTTTACACAGCAGCTTCAGTTCGAGTAGATTCAATGCCAGGGGGGAGGGACAGTTGATCACCCCGCAACGGGGAAGGCCGTTATAAAGCCAGCCCCCTTAGAATTGTAGGGCCCCCTAGGGGTGGGAGGAGGCTATGGGCGATTCTATAACTATTTTAGCAGCCCCTTACTCCCCTTACTCTAGCAGGTTCCAGTCAAGCCCTCAAATTTTATGGACTGAGGGAGCCCAAGATTAATGCGGCCCAATTAAATTAATGCCGCTTGCTAGAATACGCTAGAATAACCAATCAAGCCCTCAAATTTTATGGACTGGGGGGAGGGCTAGCAACTATCGAGTGGAGGGGGGCTAGCAACTATCGAGTGGAGGGGGGCCCCTTACTCTAGCAGGTTCCAATCAAGCCCTCAAATTTTATGGACTGGGGGTTGGTTTATTAATGAATGAATTAATAAACCTGCTCGCCCTACAATTCTATGGGGATGCAGGGCCGGATCTCTGGAGGAGAGATGGTGGAGGAAAGAAAGTTGGGTTGCCGGGCCCCCACCCCTCTATAATAGTTCTAGTAGGGTGCCAACTATCCCCTATTGCCGCCCCATAGCCCCCCTGTAGGTATATGGCTCGTAGGGGCCATAGAATAGTAGGGGCCTCCCCCCACCCACTACCGAGAACTCAGGGGCCGATAGCCCTACTATTCTAAAGGCTTGAGAAACTATAGGCCCATAACAATAATCTGTGGAAAATGCAGGGGGCGCCTACGATAATATACCGTAAGGGGGGCTATGGGGCAAGTCTCGATTCTCGCCTATAATGTGGGGTAACATGCCCAACTATACCCCACCCCCAACCCCATAGAATTGATAGGGCTTGTTGGCAGGCAGGGGAAGATAAGTAAAGAAGACTGAGGATTGAATCCAACTGAGGGCCTCTATTCTCCACCAGCCTGCAGGGTGGGCGGGATAGAGAAGTCATTCAAGAGGGCTCTGATGCGCCCTACCATCGTGGTACCTCACCAATAAGGTACCCAATTGTAGTTCCCACATAGACTATATCGATTGGAAACCAGATGGAATAATCTAATAATAGGCAATAATAGCCCATACCACCCACAATTAAATCTGAGGGGGGGCACCCCTTCCTATATTGGAGGACAAAGGCCTAAAAAAACTACAGGCCAACTATGCCTATCAAAATAGTGGGATCTGAATTTTGTTTTGGAGGCAGGAAGAAGTGAAGATAGGGTGGGGTGGGGGAGAGAAGGGTCGAGTGATTCCATCCCAGTCAAGCTATTGATCTCACCATAACCAATCTCGTACTGCTAGCCTGCTTAGACCATGCCCATCTCTCCTGATCGATCGGCCGGGTGACCCCTTCTTTATCGGCTGTTGATCGGCGCTCTCACTATCTATCCATCGATCAGGCTTTCGAGTGCCCTACCATTCTATAGGGGACGAATCGCCATAAGAAACTATAGGCAGAAACGAGGGGGTTGCGAAAGGAAGCCTACTATTGAATGGGCATCTCCTATTCACCACATCTGCTTGAAGGACTTGGAGAAGGAATAGAGCGTTCATATGTCTTTAGAGTTGAGCCCCTTTCCTCCTATTATTGCCCATAGAATAGTAGGGCCTTGCCCCGTAGAATTGATTTCTATGCTTTCCCGGTACTGATCTCGGTCAACTTCGCCAATCAATAATCTGTTTGGGGGCCGGATCATCGTAGTTGCCAATTTAGTAGGGCATCACTAGGCTGCTAGAGGTAGTCCTATCTAATAGCATTGTTCAACCTGGAGATATTAGAGATTCAAGTAGTATTTGCAAGCCCGGAGGAGCTGGGTCAATGGGAAGAGCGGAGCCTCAAAAAGCTTACCACGGGTCCCTATCTCGGAAAGGATCTGTTTCCAACACTGATGCTGATTCACCGACAAGCACCTAAACCCTCACGGGATCTATAAAAATAGACCCTTATCTCTGCCCCCCACCCTTGCTACCTCCGCCCCCATTTATAGCTATGCCTCATTTCTCCCACACCATAGGTGCTTCTGCTCGCCCTATCCTCTATAGTGCAAGGTAAACTAGGCGCTCCGCTGTTGGTTCCGCTGGAGAAATAAATAGCTAGGTCAACTGCTGAATGCCCTACTATTTTAGGCAGGCAATCGATGCTGGATCAATAGACTCCACTCCTCTTCCAGATTCGACTGGGGCAGCAGGGTGGGCCCCTACTATTCTTGACTGGGGTAGTGCCCTTTTAGAATCAGTGGGGGATAAATCTCCTCTCGCTCCGTTTATTCCCGCCCACCAATCTTCCGGCCTATAGAATTGTAGGGCCCCTTATTTATATTATTGTAGGGCCTCCCCATAGCCTATAGCCTATAAAATAGTAGGGGGGGCACCGACGGGCACTCCCGCAGTGTTCTGGGGGTTAGGGAAGGATCAACTACCGGGTAAACTATAGAATTCCCACATACCCCCCATTTCATTATGTTGTAGGGCTGGCCAGAAACCCCCTACCCCTACCCTACCCTATATCTCTAAGGCTAAGGCTAAGGGGGAAAGAAACTATTTTAATTCAGGGCCATAGGGCTCCCTCTTTCTCATGTGGGCGCTGTTAACTACTCACAATCCTTCTGGTGCACCAGAAGAGCCAAGTTGCCTATAGTATTGTAGGGCGTCTAGCAGAAATAGTTAGGAGGCCATCCTTTACAATGCAGGGTGGGTGGGAGTGATAGTTTGGTAGTCCTTGCTCGAACAGGGAAGGCCCCTACCATTCTATAGGCAGGGCCCCTACTATTCTATGGCATGAGGAGATAGTTGGTAAGCTTGTCCTCCCATCCTACTTAATGCCTTTCTCATCGCCGAATGAACCCTATGATTCCCACCCGCGGCACTTGCCTGGAGGTGAAGGGCCCTACTATTATAGAAACAAGGGATGGGCCCAGTAACACTATGTTGAGTACTGTCCAGCTAAAAGACTATGTTTGCATGCATGCAGGGTTGCCCAACCCTTACACGTCATAGGGGGGGCCTGCCTCCCCTCTCTGCCCGGGTTAACGAATTCTAAATTAGAACAATTATAGCTATAGTTGCCCTACTATTCGCCAAGGGGCCCTACTATGGCACTAGCCCTACAATTCTATGGGGGCCCTACAATTCTATGGGCGCTAGTAGGAGCCCGTGTAGCCAGAGTAGTTTTCCTTCCTTTAGAGTATAGGCGCTAAAGGAGCGAGCTAGATGTCGTTGCCCCCCCCTATCCTATAAAATTATAGGCTAGGCTATGGCTCTATGGGGCATCCCTGCAGGGCCCCTACTATTCTATGGCATGAGGAGACGGGGTTCCACTAGAATTGGAGGCCATTAAAGACATTTAGTTCCGCCCGCCCTACTATTCTAACATTAGAATAATATTCTATGCCGTCACATTCTCGGCCCGGAGGCCCTTTACTACCCCTACTATTGTAGTACCCGAATTGGTGGGCATGTTACGGGGGGTGGGCATGTTACGTATAGAATGCCGGGAGAACCCTACCCCCTGTTGGCCCCCGGGTTTGGTTCTAAAGGCAGATTCCCTTTACCCTTTACCTTACCTTACCTTACCCTTACAATAATAGGCGAACCCTTACCCTTACAATAATAGGCGAAGGGGGCAATAATAGGCTACTGGGGGCCCGCCCTTACAATAATAGGCCAGGGGCTAGGCGAAGGGGGCAATAATAGGCTAGGCGGGGGCAATAATAGGCTAGGCGAAGGGGCTCACCCCTTATAATAGTAGGGCCCGTAGGGGCCCTTATAGATAGTAGGGCCATAGAATAGTAGGGGCCCGCCCATTAGAATAGTAGGGACCATCCCTCCTTTTTACTTCCTTCTCGTTAGGCTCCATCCCCCACCCCCGGAACTTTCCATTACGTAACCGATGGGTGGTTATGCATGTAGAGTGCTATAACTGTTCACTCATCTGGATGGTAGGTAGCTGGTTCATCCCTCCGCTTATCCTCACCTCCGGTCAAGGGTTCCCTCCCTGCTGTTTCACTAGAATCGCTTGACTGGACCCTCCCTCCAATCTAGATGGTGGGATTTATAGCCCTCTATCTATATGGGGATGCGGCCACACACTTCGTTTGATGCAAGGGGAGATTGTGAATGTTACATATGGAATCTAGCCTGCCATGTTTCAGCCTGCTAGAGGTTGGGTGGGGCCCGGGAGGAGAGTGATTAGTTTGCCCATTTTTTTTCGTCGGCCCCCTATCCTATATTTTGAAGGGAAGGGCTAAGGGCTAAGGGATAAGGGCTGTGAATGCCGGCAAAGGCAGATTCCCTATTGCCTTTGTGGGGGTCGGCAACATGCCCCTGCACAGTAGGGCCCTACTATTTTAAGGGGACCGGGACACCAGGTGATGACCCGGGTGAAAAGGTGAACCCTGCTGGGGTAGGGGGGTGGAATATTCTATACGTAACATGGGTCTGCCTGCAGGAGCCCATAGAATTGATAGGGGGCCACTGGGGGTGGGTAGGGATGCAGGATAACGAATAGTAGGGGCCCTGCATTTGCATGCATCAAAACTACCTAGCCATTATATAGGGCAGGCGGGCAACCGGGGTCCGCTGCATTGGAACAATTATCCGCTGCCCATCCCCTTCCCCTGCCCCTTTGCCATAGGCCTGCAGGGGTATGCCAATGCCCTACCCTACCTGGGCAGATTATTGCCCCCGGCAACAGATTATTGCATGAAAGGGGCCCCCCGGTAGCCTATTATTGTAGGGGGTAGGGCATGCCCTACCATTCTATAGGGAAACCTACCTTTCGCCTTTAGAATAGTAGGGCATCGCCCTACGGCGAAACCTCTACTCTGAGATTGAGGGGTTTGAATCGAGGTGATATCTTTGTGATAGTTGGATTCGAAGAGATATGGGTGGGTCCGATTGGTTAGAGTAGGTTATGTCATCACCTCAAGCTGCAGCATCATGGGCGGGTCTGATTAGAGTAGGTCAGATCGGGGCCCTACTATCTCTAGGGGCTGGCTCGAGGTGGGTAGTTCTACCCGGGGTAGGACAATCCAACCTACGGCATGCATAAAAGGTTGGGATTGGTTCGGAGCGCCACGGCCATGGTAGTATGGCCCATCATGTTCGAGTGGAGTATCATATCATGGAGACGGGACCCGGGGCGAGTATCAGACCGAAGGAGCCCGGTAGGGCCCGCCCCTTTCCCCTTTCAATAGTAGGGGTAGGGTCCGTCTCATGGTGCATAAAGATGATGTTTTGATGCAAGGAGCTGGTAGGGATAGATTTGAAAGTTGCCCCGGATCATGATTGAAGGATTGCCCGAAGGAGGCGTAGGGCTGCCCGGGGAGTATGGTATCTAATAATATTATGACCACCATCTTCCATTGCCTCCGTCACTACTCATTGCTTGTTCCTGGTCCTGTTTAGGCAGCACTGGCAGTTAATTGGTGGAGCAATTTGAGATGGAGCCTATTGCCATTCTAGGGTAAGGATCCAGTGCCCGTAGTATAGTCTCCAGTTGGAGCGCATCTTCTCGCATCATAAGGGGTAGAGGTATAAGATCGAGTAGCCTTTGTTGACCGAACGTAGTTGCACTTGGTGCAAAGACCCGGTGCAGACTCATTCCGATAGCTTCTATCCCTTGGATATAAACTTGCATTCTTATCCCCCCCCCCCCTCCCCCTGCCTGAGGAGGCCAAGATCTTACCCATCATCCACACTAGCTGCATGCAGCGTGCGCCAGAGCCTGAGCCCTAAGCAGGAGCCTAAGTAACTAAGCCACCCCCGCCCTCTAAGCTTACAGGCCCACCTCTGGAGCAACGGGAGCACTGGTCCGTATTGAAGTTGAAGAACTTAATAGTTGGAAGCCTCTATGCTAAAGCCGGAGCATATAAACCTGGGAGGTACCCACACGTATTCTGGTGTCGATGTAGGCTGAGGAAGGTGCAGGAGGCGAACTGAGCGGCAGATGTATCCGTTGATTGGTCTGTCATTTTGAAGTGCAGTAGGAGTTGTTGTAGGCTACCACTTTAGTTGCTAAATAGTTGTTGTTGATTCACCAATGGGATCGTGCACCATTAGTTATTGTGGGGAGCCGGGTGACCTTGCCTGGCGAATAGTAGGGGCACTCTGCACGCACGATCAGATTCCTTCGCTCGTAAGCTCCAGATATGCCCTTAAACTGGTATTGCCTCTCGCCACCCCGTCTCCTCTGCACCACTGCACCGGGCTCCACCCCAACCTCATTGTAGGCTGCCCTTACCCTTCCCCTTACTATTGAAAGGGTAAGGGTAGGGGCCCGCCCTATCAATAGTAGGCTGATGGATCTAGAACTGGAACTAAGACCAGGGAATCAAATTCTAGTTGTGAATCTATGGGCCAACATTGAACTGGGGAACTGGAGGGGAAAGCCCACCCGCAAACATGTGATGTATAGAACCTGGCAACCGCGCGCCGACGACGGCCTAGCATTGTGCCTCGTTGATGAGGGAACTCTATTACCATGTTCCGGTGCCCCCTTTCTATTATTGTACATCCGGTAATCTCACTAATGAGTAGGGCTCTACCGAGTGCCTATAGAAATGGTAGGGCCTTATTCATATGATCAACCTATTAAGCATTCTAGACCATGTCTCCTCCCATCAAAATGGCCCGATTTCCAGAGCGTAGTCGGCCAGTCGACCCCCTCTATTGAAGGGTTGGCGCATACCTGTACCCGTACCCGCATCTATACTGTAGTTGAGTGTTATCTCGAGCGCACCCGTAGGGGACCTCTGCATGCATTCAGACATACTGCTATTGATCCGGCGCATGAATGGTTTGGCCTCGACCAATAAATCATAAATACCAATCAATAGCGGACCCTACTATCTAATCTATAGGCGATCTAAACTTTCCTCCCACAACAATAATGGTGGGGGGGAATATTATATTGATTAATAGGAGGCGCCTCGTCACTTTGGATGTATGCGTGTATCGGCAGAAAGTCCCTGATATTTGAGTGCGTCAAGATAGCTATGAAGGTGACAATTAATTAACCATCTAAAGGTGCTTGCTATCTCCCCTACAATTGAATAGGGCAAACCTCGGAGTCCACGCAACTGCCTGGAGAAAGAGAGTGATTGTCGGATTGTCTCATTGTTCTCGGAATTTGCAGGTAAGGACAAGCATGTTTCTGTTAGGTTCTAGAAGAGAAGAGTTGCCTATAAAATGGTAGGGGAATCAAAATGGCTGGAACTGGATCCAGGCGAGGATTCATTGGATGAGGGCAAATATTCATTGTTGGGTAGGGTCACTTTATCCTAAGTAGTCAAGGTCTGGGTACTTTATCATATTCTCACTAATTTTCCTGTTTGGTATCCGGGTACATTTTAGCAATAGCAAAAAGGAGTGGGGAACAGGCAGCGATGCCAGGAGGTGCTGACCCCAACCCTCCCACACCCCCGCCCGCCTAAAACGTCGGGGCTAGTGGAAGGATGTGTCGCGAGAACTTCACTGGCTCTGAGGCATGCTATTAGCTTGTCTTATTGGTCTACTAGCCCCCCATAGGATTTTAGGGCTCGATGGACTCTTAACTCTGGAGGACTCGCGGGCATCGAGCCAGGAAGAACTCCCAGCAGAGGAGGAGCAGAATACTCCTTCGGTCGGATACAACAGCCGAGACAGACGTGCCCTCATCTGCCTGCTGAGGCAGCCTTTATAACTTATATCTCCCCCCACCCGCTGGGTTCTCACCACCACTATTGGGGGGGCTGGTGACGCGGTGAATTCGATCACCAATACTCACGAACCTATCGAAACGACAGCCGGGGTAGGGCCCTCTATCTATCTGCCCTACTATGGCAATGTTCCGGGGCGGGTGGCTCTAAGAAAGATAGTTGACCGGGGCCTAAAATTCTATGGGCATGGGGGATGGTTCTAAAGGCATATTCTATACGTCCGCCCATGCACAATTTTGTGAAGTGGGGCGATAGCGTGATCGCATCCCCAACTTTCACGACCGGGGGCGCCCCTCCTCAAATGAAGGGTAAGGCGTCAAATCAGAATTGACATAACATGGGTATGCATGCAGAGGGCCCCATTCTATAGTAGGGGGGGGGGGGCCTTAGAATAGAATTGCCTACTATTCTAAGGATCTGCCCTACCCCTACTACTATTATTCGCTCCGCTCCCCATGTTACCCCACATTATAGGCGGGAATCTAGCAATAATAGCTCTCTTGAAACCTACCACCTGGTAAGAATTGAATTGTAGGCTCTGATAATACCCCACTATAGAGGTAGGCAACTCTCATTTTTTGGGGGGCCTTGCCTAGAATTTATAAGGGGGCAGATTCTATACGTAACATGCCTAGCTATCTCCTCATGCCATAGAAGCCGTAGGGCCTGCACGCACAATGGCATGGTAGCCTGCTCTGATTCCAGAGCCCCTACGGCTTCTATGGCTGGAGGATGGGGCATGCATGTTACATATATAATATTGAACCCCCTACAATAATAGGCGAAGGCCCCTACCCCTACCCCCTACTATTTATAAGGGAAGGGGAAGGGGAAGGGTGACGGGCCCTACTATTCTCTCGGGGGTCAGTCGGTTCAATCAATATATGGTAGTTCCTGATTTTCTCTTTTGATAAGGAATGGAACGACTAATGGAACGCGAAAAGATGTTGACGCCCCTTCAATCATCTCAATGGAAAGAATTCTTTTGAATTGGTTTTAGTAACCCTATTATTGAAAGGGCACCCTCGGTAGACAATAATATAATAGTAGGGCAAATAGTAGGGCCTAGTTGAAGGGAAGGGACTCTGAACAGGGAAGGGACTCCTCGTCTCCATCCGGGGCTACCCTATCCTAGACCCTCGATAGAGAGTTGGCCCTAAAATTCTATGGAGGTAGGGGCGAGAATTCATGAGCCCATTAGAATAGTAGGGCTGGGAGGCAGGTTCAACTAGAACTATAATGCGAACTAGAACTATAATCGGATCGGCTCCCCTACTATTCTAAGGTCCTGAATGGCCTCAAATTATATAGGGGGTAAGGCCCTACTATTCTAAGGCAAGAAAGGGAAGATGCCTACTATTCTATGGGCATGCAACTATAGATAGGATGGGAGGTAGAGGATGAACCCCCGGATAGAGATTAACAGCAGGCCCCGCTCCCGTCCCACAGGAGGATAGGATATAGAATTGAGGTAGGCTGGATGTTTGGATGGAAGGCAAGCAATAATCTAGAATAGGGTGAGGGAGAGTTCTATAATGCCATCCGCCCTTATAATAGTAGGCGAGATCTCCTCTACCATCTGAACCCCCGATAGGAAGTTAGGGGAGTAGGAAGCTAGTTGAGGCATGCCCTATATCGTTGGATGTTCTATCCTTACTGCCATTATAGTTTGGCCTTAAAACCAAACGACCTTTCATTTCATTCTATTACGTGAAGGATGCTAGTCCTGGAAGTAACGAGTTCTAACTACCCTAGGTTGGACCCCACTGAGAAGAAGCAAGAGAAGCCCTACTATTCTATAGGCAGTTCAGGCCGGGGGTTCAGGATCAGGTGATACAGTTGATGTTCTACCCGGGCAGTTTGTCTCGCCCGGAAGGGAGGTTAAAGGAGAGTGTTTCGATGAAGCCCATCGAGAGGTTATTGTCAGCTAACCCATCCCCCCCTACGGGCAGATGGATTCATTGGAATGGTAAGGGTAGGGCCGAACAAGGGGTGAAGCCAAGGTTACCATCGACTAGCTATCCGGAAGTTCTTCTAGTTGCCCGGAGAGCCCTACTAAAGGAACATGGGTCCCGAGAAGATGAGCTCGCCCGCATATAATAGTAGGGCCTCAACAGCTACCTCAACTCAATAGCATCTGAGGGATAGTTCAATAGCTGGACCGAGCTAACTACTTTGAGCTGGACCGAGCCCTGCAATTCTATGGGGCTGTTGCCGGAAGCCCTACTATTCTATGGCAAAAATGATGGTAACACAGCTGGACCATCCATCCGATGCTGGAGTAATTCTTTTTATCCAATCAATCCATCCAACCGTTGTTTATTCATTAGCATGCTTTCATGGAAGGAAGGTCTTCAGCATGGGAAGATAAGATATAGATGCCCGGACTACCCGGGACTACCCTTCCTAACCGGGGGTGAGACTGTGATACCACCCGACAGATAATGCTAACCGTGGGTGGGGCGGGAAGGAAAGGAGTTAAAACCTGACCGTCTATCATTCAACCCTGACCGTCTATCAAGTAGCAGGGAGCCCCTATTTTCTATAAGGGCACAACAGTTTGGCTCCCATCCCACCTCCGGTCCCTACTATTCGCCAAGGGGATATGCAGAGTCACCGGCCTACTATTTGAATGAAGGGGAGTTCTCGTGGCTGCCAGACGCACTGGTCGAGCATCCATGCCGCCCCCTTTCTAATGAGTTTAGGGAATAATCCCTACTATTCTATGGTGAGATAGGTTCTAAAAGCACCGTATTCTAGCCAGACCCGTTCAATCTTATCCTTTTGAACCAATGGCCACCAGATGTGGTACCCCCCATGCCCCATCCTCCATGTCACTCTCTCGAACCTTATGCCCCGGCCCCTATTATGGTGATTATTGGGGTAGATCCCTACCCTTTGTTAAAACCTGATAAATTTTTTTGGACAATATAAATTCAAAGAAAATTGTCATGCTGTTGCCTCACTTTTCACCATGTACCAATTTTACAAAGTGGAGATTAGCTTGTATTGTTTTTAGTTTAGTCAAGTGGATTGCCCCTTTTCCTTCCTCAAGTAATAAGTATCTCCATCAGGTTTTCATCTTTCCCTTCTCTTGCATTGTATGGCCAGGTGGGTTTTGTTTATCATCATGAGTCTTTGGGGTAGTTTAGGACCTTGCTCGATGAAGATTCTTAAATTATTTTATTTTAGATGAACTTACTCACAAGTCATTTTGTTTCAAACTTATAGAAAGTTGGACTAGTGAAAAATCCAGTTTCATCTTCTCTTTGGCGGGTTTTGCACCTTGAAGATGAAACCCCGCCAAGATTCTCAAATGCGATTCTCGAGCTTAAATGAAGAGAAGAAAATTATGTTATGGATAGATCATTCAAGTGTTTCCATGTTTTCACTACAACAACCTTTCAAAACTCACTAAGATGATTAAAAAGGGCAATGACAGAAAAATCAGAAATAGCTTCTCCTTGACGGGTTCCGAACCAAGAAGTCAATTTTTCGAGAAGGTGTTTGTAAAAGAATAAAGCGAGCTAGTGGGTCCCACCTTTCACTTGTAAATTCAGTTATATATTTTTTGAAGGCTTAAAGTAAAGTGATTAGGGCAGAGAAGGTAAAACAAAGGGCATTGGCAAAAAACTTAGAAATAGCTTCTCCTTGGTAGGTTTCAAACCAAGAAGGTAGTTTTCCACATCCAGTGGAAGATCACTCTTGCAAGCATGGTTATTTGACAAATCGATTATAGGAGGCTTAAACAAAGGTAAGGAAAGCATTTTGATCACTTTGAGGGAGGTATTCTATTCAAATTTTGGCCAAGCGGAATTTCACCCACAGAGTACTCCATTCTTAATTCTCTGCAGCTTGGTGGAAAATGAGAAAGTAAGCTGTAATAAAGGAAAATAACCGTTGAGCCAACAAAAATAGTGAAAAGATAAGAAAGAATTAGTTGTAACCTCCACATTTACTAATCTAACAGATTTATCATTTAAGTCATTTGTGTGGCGCAGATTTTAAAGATTAATAGGTGGATTGGAGTTTCTATATAGAGATGAACATAATGGATTTTCAAACTGCTACTTACTCATTTGAACTGTTATGCTACTAAGTTGATTATTGATTTTGAAATCCCCATAGTTACAAAGTTCTACTCTCTATCTTATTTTGAGTTTTTAGATTTCCAAATTATCTCTACCTCAATCGAAATGGCAACAAGATTTGCTGGATTTGATGGATTGAGCAGAATCAAGTCTACATGGTAGAATATCATAGACACTTCACTTCATTTCTTTGACATGCAAGATTTCCAAAGAAGGTTGAGGGTAGAGCTAGTCCATTCCATAATGGAGAAACTCTAAAGAAATGGGCTGGTAGAAGCAGCAAGATTTCCCATAGCAGTGCAAGCCCCAAACCTAATTATTGAATGTATCAATCACTATAACCCAGATACGAAGCAAATCTTACTGCTTGATCAAACGGTGTTAATCTCAATTGATAGGAAAACAATAGTCAATTGCCTGTGAATTCCAGAAAGAGAGGAGTTCTTTGAATTAACAATTGGAGGAGCTATGTCTAAATTCTCTCTTAAGAAGATGGTGTGGCGAAAGGAGATCATGAGTTCTTGGTTCCAAAAGCCAAGAGGAGCTAAAAGTAAAGTTCCTAAAACCCTTTTTGGCACTGATCTCAAGCCTGAGATCATGGACATTCTAGTTCTTTTGCATTGATTAAAAGGTGAGGTTGAAGCCCTTAACTTTGTAGAACAATACTTCTTTTTAGTGCAAATTATCTGCTCGGATACACAATATGTTGACTAGTCATATGAGGTAAGTGAGCATCTGTCTAGGGCTCTCAATGCACCCAATTTCTACAATTCATTTTATATGTCTTCTTTCTTGATATATATGTCAGCTTCCCTACGATTATGGTCTGGCCTTTCCAGAATAGAGAATTTTCTAGATGATGTAAAGAGTTATGAGTTTTACCCATGCTTGTAGTTATAGAATAGTTATGTAGAGTATATCAGAGTTAATAATGCATTTACAATGAGGCTGTGTAGGGAACTCCAAGGTTCTCTAGAGAGGAGATTCAGCCCAGAAGCAATGGCAGCCATCAGTTAGTTGGGTAGTTATTTCATCCAATTCTCATCTTTTTCATATTTGCATCTTCCAGCTTTTGATGGATTTCCCTTGAAGCTGCCTAGATATCTGGATGACATGATTGTGCTCATTGAGATCGTGAAACAAGTAATCTAGGTGAATGTGCTTGGCACCAGTTTGAAGAAAATGAGATACAAATTTGACATAAAAGTTGGCGCATATAGTTGTGAGTCCCGATCAGATGCCAAAAACATGCTCAAGGCATTCGATAACAAGTTCAAATTAGAATAATATGAAGTGTTGAGGCCTATGTTTGACCCAAATGGGTATGCTAGAGATGTGCTTCAAATTGGAAGTGTGATTAAGCATGTTACTACTATGGAAGATTATTGGGCAGATTGTAAAAATGAGTTGGAAAGCCGAGATCAAGCTTTTGCAAGATTGACAATAGAATACATAAAGACATATGGCATTAACTTAGAGGTGGAAGGGTTAGAGGATGATGGGAAAAATATGTATAGTAATTATACAAATTTGAGCAAATTGAGAAATACTCCAATCAGTTCTGAGCCATATGTTTATGTGGAGGAAGACGATGTTATGATGGGTCAAATTATCAAAAGAACCAGAAAATGGGTTGAGTGGATAGCAAAAAAGGGCTGGAGTAGGAGCAAGACTACTCAAGCTTCTCTAGCCACTGCTACTCCCACTTCTTCTCAAAGTGCCACACCTAGTGTTACAACTTCAACTGCTCAAGGACCTGCTCAATCTATAGGAGGAGGTGATCAGCCCTTGGAGAAGAACATCTCAATAGCTCCAACTTGCCAAGGCAATCATCTACCAATTATTGGAGCCCAAGCTAGCACCGAAGAAAAGAGGATCGAAGAGTCAAAAGATGGTGTTGCTGCTCTAGTTTCACCTCCTCATGTGACTACTACTCCATCTCCTCATGATAGCCTTGGCCCATCTACAAGCATTCCCCTTTTGAAGCTGATTGGTTCCCCCATTTAGATAGTAGATATCGAGGATGAACAAAGTAGTAGCAGTGAATCCACTGAATCTGAAGAAGTCGCAAGGAAAAATCAAGAGCAAGAGAAAGTCCTAAGTTCTTCTAGGCTTCTATTTCAAGATCCTAAGAATTCTTTTTCAGCAACTTCAATGCTAGTGACTCCAGTGAGGAAGAAGATGGTCAATATAGAGTCACTTGGGGCTGCTTCTAGAGTGATCAGCACAGAGTCCTGGCTAGAAGATACTTAGAAAGGAAAGAAAGAGGAAAGAAGAGAGTATCCCTGTGAAGGATACTATATCTCAAGTAGTTCACTCTGGATCTACAATAGTAAAAGCTAAGAAGAAAATGACTTTATCAATACTAGGGTAAGATCCAAAAATAGGACACTTAACAATGGAGGTATCAAAGCCAAACAAAGTAGGGAGAATTGAGGACATGACACCTGATGATTTCACTTTGCATTCGATTCATCTTGGAGAGGCTAGGCATGATACAAAGGTGGGCCTATGGAGATCAAGTAATGAAGTGATAGAAGAACAATTGGATAACCTCAAATTGTCAAAAATCAGAATGAAGGCCGAGATTAAAGAATTGAAAATTTTTATCAGACAATTGGTTGTTCCATTAGCAACCATTATTGTTGTGCCTACTACTGAGAACCCTACTGCAAAAGAAGTGCAAGCCTTCATCTCATAGCTTCAAAAGGATAGGCATTTTGGCCAGATCAGAAAAGAATGGATTGAGAAACTCAATGCAGATGGAGCTATTCTGATTGATCAAATTGGAAATGTTATTCTTCGATTAGAAATTGAGAAGGATAATATCATTTCCAATCACAACACTTTGGCCATAGAAAAGATAAGGTGTGACGAATGTATTTCTCTCTTGAATATGGTCATCCAAATGAAGGAAAAAGAGGTAGTTGAAACAAATATTTTGAAGAAGGGGACTAAACCTCTATTCGAATGGCTTCAAAACATGCAATTTAAGCAGGAGATGATTCAAGAGGCTAAAGAAGGACTCAGAGAAACTAGGGAAAAGGTGAAGAAGATCCAAGACAGAGCATTTGAACTCATGCGAGGATTACACATTGACCCACAAAATAGTGGGCAAGGGAAAGCTCTCATTAGGGTAGAAGTAATGAAAAATAACTTCTCCACATACTTGAGTAATCTATTTGGAATGACTTCAAGCGGTCAAAATAGATTGGTAGAGTTGCAGATGCTTGGTGGATATGTACATGTGGCTACTGGAGAATTGACAAGTTAGCTAAATGTAGTAAAGGAGTTGGCTTGGGAGCATTCAAAGTGGCTCTTAAGATTAACTAATGTACATGTGCCTAGTCACGAAGAAATGATCCCTTCTCATTCTCTAATGTAAATTTTGCAAATTTTGTAAATTTTGTAATATGAAAAACTGAAATCTTGCCATTTTTCATCCTTAGAAGATGAACCAATTAAAATTCCTATTGTAACGGTCATCTTTCAACTCTATATGTATGAAGTTGAACGATTAATGAAAGGTCAGCAAATTTTTGGTGTGAAGTACTTTTTGTTGCTAAGTCAATTAAATGGTATTTTATGTCAATCATTTTCTGTTCCAGTAGATATTGTGTTCAGTCCATGTTTGCTTTTTGCTTTACAAAAAATTAAAGAGGAATAGAGCTTCTTTCCCCTATTTTTCAAGATCATGAATGGATATGATAAGTATTGTTATGATTCATTCAGCTAAAAGATTTTGTTAACATTCTTGATTTATCAGTTATAGTTTAGGTTTGAATTTTGGCTTATTCTAGCCTTATGAAAATAAATTTATGGATTCATAAGATGTGTGGGTATGTGAATCTATTTTAGTATTGAGAAGTGTTTTTTTTCTTGCTTGAATTAAGTTCTAGTTAGGCTTAATTTGGTTTGTCTCTTCTGCTCTCAAGTTAAGAGCATACCCTGCATTAGTTTTAGGAACAAAACATAATTCCTTGAACATCATTCACATAGGGAGCTATACCTACCAATTCAAAGAGAAGCCAGTAATCAGAGAATGACTTTTCAATTGTTGTAAATAGATATTGTTCATCATTCGGGCATTAAGAGTCATATTTTCACAAGAAACAAGAAAGGACAAATCTATTTACCAATAGATTTTTGGCGACTCTACTGGGGAAATGAACAGTTGCTTGACCAGAAAGCCTATGTCATGAGGGAAAATGGTACTACCTCATGAAAACATAATCCCAGTGCTTCAACATTCGTTGGTTTTCAAGACGACCAAGAGGATATAATTTCATCCCTTAACACATTCTTTTGGAGGCACAGAAGGACCACTGGACATTATCAGAATGCTAGCCAGGTATTAGAAGAAGAAGAAAGAAGAGTTGAAGCCTTTGAAAGAGTTGTTCAAAGGAGAGATATCCAGAGAGTAGAAATATTAATATTAATTAATGAATATATATATCTGTATATATATATTTTAAGTAATATTTAATAACATATATAATATTAAACTTTATATAATATAATATATAATATTTTATAACATTCATAATATTAAACTTTATAACATTTAATATATAAATTGAAAACTTATTACACATATCTACATGCACATACATAGGGTCGTGCACTGATGGCTGCTGCCGTAGTCCACCCTATGACTACAGTCACAGGTATGACTACGTTAGCAAACCGTAGCCAACATAATAAAAAAGGGGTGGGGTGGGGTGAAACCCTAGCCCTCCCATATATAAATTTTTAAATTTAAAAAAAAAAAAAATGATTTCTACAAACATTTTTTCCAAAAAAATGCGCTTCAACTAAAAATAATTTCATTTAAAACATTTTCCACTATGACGCTTTTTAAAAAAAAGTAGCATTTTTAATAAACACGCACGCGCACACACGTGCACACACACACACACACACACACACACACACACACACACACACACACACAGAGATATATATATATATATATGTATGTATGTATGTATATATATGTATGTATGTATTTATGTATATGTATATGTATGTATGTATGTATGTGTATGTATGTATGTACGTGCACATGTATGTATAGTACCTATGGGGAATAACATTTCATCACTTTCTTTAGGATCATATAACTTTGTCCTCTCTGCAATATATAGCAATAAATAATAATTGACCCCTTCATGATTTCCAAGCTCAACAATCACTTCGAAGACATCTCTTGTAGAACAAGTATGTACATGTACATTATATTAGATAGTTCATTGATAATTATATAGAAAGTTTGAGATTAATTTTTATGATACTTAACCACTTTCACCAGTCTAGTGATATGATTATAATCATCATAAATCAATGGAATATCATCAAAATTTTCATTCTTATCTTTATCAAATGTATCGGTAAGATCAAGTGGTACTAAAAGCCATGCATTTGTATATCCACTTGTTTGATTGATGCATTGCCGATAGTCTTCATCAATGCAACTATAAAAAAAACATGAGTATTCTCTTTACCTTCAATTCCCTATTGCGGTTATCTATACACATGACCAAATGTAACGAACATGTCTTTTCTATCCTCTTGCAACCATGCATGTTTTTTCTATTAACTCTTGAAAGTTTATTACAGAAATATGGAAAAATTAAATTTACATTTCAATAAATCATGATAAAACTTAAAAAATAAATTTTAAAACTTAATTGCATAAAATTTAAACAATGTATGTACATCCATACTTGTTATCTCTCAAAAGACTCTATATGGTACCTATCAACTCATTCTTGATGACACCCCAACCTCGTCTAATGAAAAAGTTGTCTTACACCATTCAACAAAATCATGTGCATTATTTATAAGAACTCCTTTATATAATTCATTTGATACTTTCACAGAGCATGTTTAATGCAATCTTTAGCACAATCATGTTCACCTTTTCCTTGCCCACTCTCAAAGAAACTCCATGTGTTTTATATTTTCATTACGATGATATATACATAATGCATAAAATGTTCTAGATAATTTTAATGGTGTGGCACATCTATCCAACTAAACATAATGTTTATCAATATTTATGTCTCTTTCTATCAAATAAGAAAAAAAATTATTGGAGCAATGTTCTACATAGTGAATGCCATATTCTTTATCATCACTTATATAAAAGTGATATTCCTTTTTAATTACTTTTGCTTCAAGTGTACTCTAAACACCATCCAAATCTAAATGTGCATGTCTATAACAAACATGTACTATCATAGCAACCTACTTAGAAAAGAAATTATCTGATTGATTTTTTTTTTTGATGAACAAAGAAAAAATTCTCTACAGCATCAATGATTGACATAATTATTTCAAGTGGGAAATTATCTCTCAAAGTTTGAAATTGTTGTGCTTGCCACTTTGCAAAAAATGTGTGACGAATATAAGGTTGAATCAAATTTTTAAATCTGTCCATAAATATTATAATAGGTAACTCCTCTTCAACATATTCCAACTTTTTAATCTCTTTCCCCAACTTTATTTCATTCTTTACAAACTTTTCACTTTTGTAATTCACCTTTTTTGTTACATCGAAACTTTCAATTTTCAAAGGAAAAAAGAGCCAATTCATCACATGTTTCACATATTCCTTTGATGTAATTTATTTGACCAATTGGATAATCTATTTTGTCACATTAAATGGATGATATAAAATCAAATTCAATATGATAAAGACAACAAGTTTTAAACACTTTGTTTGACCTCACAAAGTATGGCTTCAGTCTTTTGAACAATATTTGCCCAATTTTTGCATTAGAATGTTCACTAAAAAATGACACATATAATTAATGTTGTGTTGTGTCCAACCAATGTTTTGTATGATGTTCATATTGACCAGATGCAATCCTATACCCAATAACAACTCTACTGTTTGATGAAGGACGAGTGTTATCAATCCAAAATGATATGACTAAATTTTTTAATCCTTCATCAATCCTATCAGAATGAGGTGCTCTACACATGATTTCCCAATTGGCTTCCATAGTACTATAGTAAAAAATTAATCTTCTCTTAACATATTCTCTCATTTTTTCCCTATTAAAACCCATTTCAAATGAAATGGAGGATATTTGTCTATTTTGGGTCATATTCTTATTTACAATAGACATCAACATCACTTTTCTTTCCATGAACCTATCTTTAGTTTAAGACCACTTTCCTATGTTTCTCAAACTTGGTTTAACATTTTCAGTCACATTGGTTTGCATGTTAGAAAATCTTCTCTTCTTTGATGTTGCATCTACACCTAACAATTTCAATGCATCTTGCAACTTATTTTGTGTAAGAAAAAATGAAAGAAGATGAGCTTATTCAAGTATTTGAATGTTATCAAACTTAATCATTATTTTTCTTATAGTCTTATGAATTGACCTTTTTTTAGATAGACTTAAGGGTTGAATAGTAGCTGACAGTGTTCTCAATTTATCCACATCCATTTTAAGTAAATGATATACATTTTTTGAGAAATTCCATTCTTTACATTTGAGCAATATTTATGAGTTCTTCAATACCAGTAAGAGCACCTAATTTCAACCCTTCTCTAACGTCACAAGTGGAGACTAGACAATGAAGATCATGAGAAGATATTACATGTTATAAGTGAACATCATGGTTGAACTAGGCCTTGAGACCCAAGTCTAATTTAATTTAAATCAAATTTTAGGATCTTTAAATGTAGACATTTTGTTTTTATTACTTATTTCCCTAGATACAAATGAGCACCATGGTATGAAGGATTTTAAATATTATATTTAAAATTCAAAATAAATTTTAAATTGATAAAATATATGTTTATTGTATGTACAAATTGATTTATATGTTTCTCTCTCCTCCCCTTCCCCTTCTCTTTTCTCTTCCCCTCCCACCTCTCTCATAATTTAGTTTGTATAAAAATTACATTAATTTAATTAATTGTTATATATGTTTCTTCTAAACATGCATTTACAAAATTAACATACATGTTATAAAGATTAAAATATAAACTCACATAAATCTTTGTAATATACTAAAATATTAAAATGCACATGTACATCTCAAGAATGAACATCTAATCTAATATATATATTGAAATGCATGTATGAAAACTATGTGAACAAAAAATGCATGTAAGTCTCAAATAAACATATATAAATAAAATACAAATAGTGAAATACATGTCATCTAGGCACAGAAGTACTAAATAGTAAAATAAATAGTGAAATATATGTATGTAAGTCTATAGAACAGATAAACATGTATAAAAAGTATCGAATATATAAATGCATGAAAATATACTTATATCTATTACTATTGGAGGGACCCCTCAAGACACATACAAATACAATGACCCTCTAATCAAGTCTCTAGCACATCCTGTGGCCAAGATGATGAAAATAGAGAATTTGATAGATCTATGCAAAGGACAATACATTATGATTACAACAAACGTTTGGATAGAAGTAGGACTTGTTAGTGGCGCTCTTGATGAGAATAGTGATATCATTTAAGTAACAAATTATATGCTATATATAGGGTGAAATTATAGGTAGGCTTTGTATTTGACCGACTTACATGTTTGGTAGATGCTAAAAAATGTACACTAATCCATATACAATTATAAAACAAAAAAAGAGGAATCTCTCTTAAATCTAATTGCATTTCAACTAAAATGTATTTATTCTAATAGTATAAAACAATAAAAATAGAAAAATTCTACAAAATATGTTATAGAAACTCAGTGGTCCCCCAATAGTGGCTGCCACTTTTGTGGCACGAACAAAATTGGAAATGGGTTGAAATTTCCAATTTTCAATTGTTTGTGCCACTCCTTGGATAAAGGTCTACACAAACATAATCAAACATAACTAGGGACATTTGCACAAATATAAGTACAATAAAGGTTTGTGTGAATATAAGTGCAACAAAGGTTCGTGTGAATATATTAAAGTTACAATTTTCACTTTGAATTCATTGTTTTCCATTTTTATTTTTACAGTGGAGTAAAAAAACTTTGGAAGTTGGAGTGAATGTGTTAAGGTGCTAAGTGAGTTGTGACTGTTTACTCCATTTTTTTGTCATTGCGCTATTTCAGGTATGTTTATATTTTGATTATTTCAATATTTTTTTTATGGTTTTTAAGTTTACAAACTATATTTTAGTGTTAACTTAATATTTTTATTGCTTCTTAATGTTCCTTAATTATATATTTTTTTTCATTCATAATTTTTTATTGGTTAATTATATATTAGTTTTACTAGAAAAATATTAGAAAATATTATAACATATTAGAAAAATATTAGAAAATAATAAAAAATATTAGTCTAAATATTAGAAAAATATTAATATAATATCAGGAATTTTTTTTAAAAAATAACTAGTGTTATTACAGAAATATTAGAAAAAGCATTTGAAAATATTAAAAAAAAATAGTCTAGAATATTACAAAATATTAGAAAAACATTAGAAAATATTAAAAATACATTAATCTAGAATATTAGAAAATATTAGGAAAATATTAGAAAATATTTAAAAACATTAGGTTAGAATATTAGAAAAATATTAATTTGACATTAGGAAACAAATTGAAAAAAATATTAGTATAACATTAGAAAATACAAAATAATAATAAAAATTCTAATCCTAACCCTAACCCTATATATAACCCTAGTTCTATAATATTAATTCTAATCTTAACCTTAACTCTAGCTCTAACTTTAACTCAAACCCTAACTCAAACCCTCATTATAAGCCTAACCCTAATCCTAACTCTATCTCTACCCCTAACTCTAACTCTAACTCTAACTCTAACTTGAATCTGAACTCTAATTTTAACCCTAACTCTAACCCTAACTCTAATTGTAACCATAACCCCAATGCTAACACAAACTTTAACTATAGCCCTATTGTTAACCATAGAACTCTAATTCTAACTCTAACCCTAACGTTAATTTTAACCTTAAATCTAGCTCTAATTCTCATTCAAACTCAAACTCAAACCCTAACTCTTACCCTTTAATTCTAACCCTAATCCTAACCCTAGTCCTAATTCTATCTCTAATTGTAAATGTAACCCTAATCTTAACTGTAACCATAACCCTAACCCTAACCCTAACCCTAACCCTAACCCTAATCCTAATCCTAATCCTATCTCTAATTCCACCCCTAACCCTATATATAACCCTAATTCTAATCTTAATTATAACTCTAACCTTAACATTAGAAAACACAAAATAATAATAAAAATTATAACCCTAACCCTAACCCTATATATAACACTAATTCTAGCTCTAACTCAAACTCAAACCCTAACTCAAACCCTAATTCTAAGCCTAACCCTAATCCTATTCCTAATTCTATCTTTTACTCTAACCCTAACTCTAGTTGTAGCTCTAACTCAAACCCTAACTCTAATTTTAACCCTAACTTTAACCCTAACTCTAACTGTAACCCTAACCTTAATGCTAACCCAAACTTTAAATATAGCCCTATTGTTATCCCTAGAACTCTAATACTCTAACCCTAACTCTATTTTTAACCCTAACTCTAGCTCTAATTCTAATTCTAACTCAAACTCAAACCCTAACTATAACCCTTTAGTTCTAACCCTAACCTTAAGCCTAGTCATAACTCTATCACTAACCATATTCATAACCCTAATCCTAACTCTATCTCTAACCCTAACCAAAATCTAACCTTAACCCTAATCATAATCCTATCTCTAATCCCACCCTAACCCTAAGCCTAACCCTATATATAATGCTAGTTCTGTAAACCTAATTCTAAGCTTAATTATAACTCTAACTCTAACATTAAAAAATAGAAAATAATAATAAAAAGTTTAACACTAACCCTAACCCTATATATAACCCTAATTCTAATCTTAACCCTAACCCTAAGAAAAACCCTAACTCTAACCGTAATTCTAACCCTAAAACTAACTCTTATTGTAAGTCTATCTCTAACCCTAACCCTAACTCTAGCTCTAACTCTAAATTGAACCCTAACTCTAATTTTAAACCCAACAGTAATTGTAACCCTAACCCTAATGCTAACCCAAACTTTAACTATAGGCCTATTGTTAACCCTACAACTCTAATTCTAACTCTAATTTTAACCCTAACTCTAGCTCTAATTCTAATTCCAACTAGAACTCAAATGCTAACTCTAACCCTAAGCCTAAGCCTAGTCCTAACACTATCTCTAACCATATTTGTAACCCTAATCCTAACTTTATTTATAACCCTAACCCTAACCTTAATCCTAATCCTATCTCTAATTCCACACCTGACCCTTGTGTATACTAATATTTTAGCAAGAAACACTAATCTATTAAGAGAACAAAGCATTAACTAACAAACATTAATATAACATATAAGAGAGACTAAAGAGGAACCCCTAATTAGGAATGCGAGCCAAATGAATCGACTCTCCCAATAGGAATTAGCTCTTTGCTTGGTAGATGAGTCTAAATGAAAGATTAGTATGTATGCTTTAGGGGCTTCAAGTTTGCTTCAATGGTGGAGATGGGTAATGGCAAATTGGTAGCTATGTGAGCTCTAAATTTGGCATTATAAGGGTATGGTTAAGGGCTTTGGCTTCTCAAACTAGCATTATAACTTTAACTCAAGGATTGTGATGAAATGGCTTGGGAGAGGATTCAATTTATAGGCAAAGGGCTTGAGGGATGGAGGGCTAAGATGCAAGGATGGGGAAAAGCTCATGGAGGGCTCAGATTGCATGAGAGAAGAGCACATAGA
Source organism: Cupressus sempervirens (assembly GCA_028749045.1). Classification (NCBI taxonomy): domain Eukaryota; kingdom Viridiplantae; phylum Streptophyta; class Pinopsida; order Cupressales; family Cupressaceae; genus Cupressus; species Cupressus sempervirens. Next base: position 919,380,284 of record CM053785.1, read on the forward strand.
TTATGCTTCCTTACAATCATTCAAGGAGTGACACATGTCACAGGTTGAGTGGATGGAGGAAAGAGCAAGGATGAGTCAACAAAGGAGGCTCAAAGGATAATATCTTCATAAAGACCCTTCATAAATGACTTGTAAAAGCAATGAATGGGCTTGTAAGAGTCTTTATGACCTTGTAAGAGCATTGAAGGCTTAGTGGTTGGGATATTTTGGAGGGAGTTGAGATTGTTGACTTTGCTTGGCTGAGGAAAGTCTGAAGCTTGCTTAGGGAATGTGACAAGGTTAGGGGTGGGATTAGAGGTGATTTAGGATTAGACTAAGCTTGTTAGAGATATGCAAGTGGATGGCATTCAATGAGGGTTGGTGAGTTAGTAGCTAAGCTTGGTTAGTATGAGTGGATGGGGTGGATTAGGCTAAAAAGGGGGTTTAGGGATAGGCTTAGGGTTAGGATAAATAAAGTTTATTTATCTCATAGGTTTGGTTTGAGGAGATATTTATTAAAATATTTTTAATAAATATGAGAATTAATATTTAACCTTAGTTAAATATTTTGAGTTGGGATTAGGGGTAGAAAATGATGGGATTAGCCTTTAATCGAAATTAAAGAAGGATTAGAAGATTTTGGAAGAGGTTAGTGATCTTAAGGAAATTAGTCAAGTTTTGGGCAAAAAATAAATTAAATATTTATTTTGGGATTTTTGCTCAATTTATTAATTAAATAATTAATAAATAAGGAAATAATGTTAAAATAAGATTTAAACATTTTTGGGAGGGATTCCTTAATTAAATATTTTTAATTAAGATAAAGGAATTTAATGACATAAAAATAAAAAAATAAATTAAATAATCAATTAATTAATAAATGATGATGTCATCAGGAACATTTTTTTTAGAAAATAAAAATACTTTATTTTCTAAGGGATTTTAGGTGTCTACATTTTGCCCCTCTTTGATGTGATGCCGCAAGTGGCATGACATCAAAGATAAGAAAAAAAGATGCCTAAGGCTAGAGCAGAAGAGGAGAGAATGTACTGTGAGATGCCCACTCAAGAAGGTAGCGAGAAGAGAAAGCGAGGCTTGACAGCTTCTTGGAAAAATCAAGAATTTGGGATGAGTAGGGAGACTCAGATTTGCAAAGAGAAGGGGCTGAATTAGCTCAAACTCTCACTATGGGAGAATGATAAAGGGAGGTCAGAGGCACAAGAGGAAGTAAGCTTAAGACTAGGATTGTGGATCCCTAAAGCTAAGAGTGATGATTGATTCAAAGAGATACTGATGCATAAGCTAGGGTAGGAGAGACAGATGTTGGATATAGATGGGTGATAATGGAGATGAAGGGAATCCATTGAAGCTTTTTTGAGCAGGGGGATACTTCAAGGAGAAGTACCATCATGTAGTTGATCACTGGATTTTCTATAGGACTGTTGGTGAATTTCCCATGTTACCAAGAACATTAAGGCCTTTTCACCAACTGTCCAGAGGACTAACAGACTAACTCAAAACAAACACGCAAGAGTTGTCCCAGCATCACACATGAATCTGAGAGGAAGTAGTGTGGAACTGACATTGGGTAACCCACTAGTAGAAAAGAAAAAAAAATCAAAGACTTGATCAAGACCTTACATCCAGATTGCCCCATTCATAGTATACCATGATATAGAAGATCATGGCAACCTTGAGGAGGGAACAAAAAGATTTCTTGGAAAAGATACTTGAAGAACAAAAAGGGAAGATTCCAAATGAAAAGAAAGCGAACATCCAAAAGAGAACCGTTTGCCAACAAGATGGGAAGGATGAGGTAGTAACCGACCAAGATCAACCATGAGGAAAGCTATATCCTACAAGGATCTATCAGAGAGCACCTAAGTTGATGGATCTGGATGAGTGATGTCTTTGGCAAGCTAAACTAAGAGGATAACATTTTGGTGATACGAGATCTAGCTAAAGGATGCATTGGAATACCTAACCAAGGGTTGTGCGATGTGTGCAAGATGCTGATCAAGGAGGAACTGACACGAAAGTTGGATAGATACAATGGTACTAAGCTAGAGAGGATGTACAAGCTGATAGACCAAGATATGTTACAAATGTACAAGGTTGTTCATGTTTTGATTTTGTGAGATGGAAATGTTTGTGAAGGGCATAATGTCTACAATAGTTGATAGGAAAATAGGTGGATGGTTTGCGAAAAGCATAAGTAAAAATGGGGTTCTTTGTGTGCATGTGATAGGATACAAGCTAGGATACAAGATTATTTACAAGCTGGAATATGGTACAAGCTTTAGACAAGATTCAAATATACAAGCTATGATACAAGGGATGATAAAGGATTTACAAGGTATAATACAAGCTTTGGTACAAGATTTACAAGTTGTACAGGAGGTATTTACAAGCTCCATTAGATTTTGGATATTTGGTCGGAACACGAAGGGAACAAGAAGGTGTTTTACGGGATGGTGGGTGGATGGATGAGGGATAGGATAGTGATAGATAATGGATTAGTCTTAGTGCACAAGGTGCTTGAATTACCAGGTTTTCATCAAAGTACCTATCTAAGGCACTTGAATTGCCAAGTTTTCACCATTGGACGCTTATTTCTCTTTACTATTTTTTTGTATTTTTCAAAAGATGGGTATACCAAGGATCTTCAAGCATAGAAATTCTTGAGATGAATGATGTTAGTAGGATCATTCAAGAGTTATCCTTCTGGTATAGATAGCTAATAGGCTCAAGAGCTAAAGGATGTAGTGACAACATAAGGACCAAGCCAAGTAGGTTCAAACTTGCCTTTCTTTTCTCGATCGGCTTGGACTTTCATATTTTCTTTGAGGACCATGTCACCTGGCTGAAAGTGTCATGGGAGCACCTTCTTGTTAAAATTCCTTTTGAGACAATTTTGATAGACAATGAGATGATCATAGGCTTGTTGTTGCTTCTCATCTAAGAGATCTAGCTAACTGAACCGAGCTACTCTATATTCTTCATATGATATTTGCTCTTGCAGAGATATGCGCAAGGAAGGAAGTTCAACCTCTATATGTAGTACCACTTTGGCACCATAGACTAGGGAGTATGGAGTTGTGCCAATGGATGTATGGAAGGAAGTTTGATAGGCCCATAGGGCTCGATTTATTTGTAGGTACCAATTTGAGACCAGAATCATTGACAACTTTCTTTAGTATTTTGAGGAGGGTTTTGTTAGTTGCCTCTGCCTGGCCATTACCTTGTGGGAAATATGGTCTAAAAAACTGGTGATGGATGAGGAGGGAAGTGCATAATTCTTCCATGTTGAGATTTTCAAAGTTACCTTCATGGTCGGTGAAGATGGTGGATGGGATGTCGAAGCGGCAAACAATGTGGTACAAGATGAACTTTGAGACCTGAACTCCTATAGCTGAGACTAGGGGGATCGCTTCCACCCATTTAGTGAAATAGTCTATAGCTGTTATTATCCACTTGTGTCCATCTGATGAGAGAGGTGTGATAGTTCCAACTAGATCAAGGCCCCAAAAAGCGAAAGGCCAAGGTGGTGCAATAGGCTGTACATCTTGTGTTGGAGTGTGCACAATATTTGTGTGCTGCTAACATGGGAGACACTTTCTGACAAAGCCATAGGAATCTTCTTCAATGGTAGGAAAATAGTAGCCTGCTCTAAGGATTTTTCATGCTATGACAATACCACTCATGTGATCACTGCAAAGTCCAAAGTGTACTTCTTTTAATGCCATCGTGGCCTCATTTTCATCTAAACATCGAGAGAGAGTATCATGATA